>OY730182.1:39058319-40258319 GCA_963422495.1 Polyommatus iphigenia
ATCCATACAAAACTAAATACAAAATTAATTTAAGTACAATTATTTCAAAATACATAATTTGTGGGATGTTATAAAATAATAATAAAATCTCTATTGAATGCAGTATGGACTTTATACTGAGACTTCACTTAGAGAAACTATTACCTGACTCTTTCAGTTATCTTTTATGTGACAGTTTTTATGGCAGGATATATTTTAGTTTCAAAGTTTTTATTGAGGACTAGTAAAATTCAGCTGAGTGGGTTTTCTCTTTATATCTCATGGCTTAATGTTTTCTTCTTGTGTTCTCAAATCCTCGAAAGTTAAGATAGAATACCATCGACCATGGCTTGTAAGTTTATTTGAGTACAATTTTTTGGTGATCTACATAAGATAATTATATTATATATTAATAATTACTTTAGTAAAACTTTATTACAGTAATCCAACGATTGAATTAAGTTTATAAGAGCAATTACACATAAGGAGACCTCTTGGAAGCTTCTATCCATGAAAATAAGAAAAACCTTATAATTTCGTGTAAGAACAACTACAGCCTTAGGTCATAATATTTAAGCTACGTGACTAGCCTCGAATAGCCTGGAGCTAATCGCTTTATTAGGCAAAGAACCGCTTTTCTTACAAATTCTTCAACATTTTTATGAAAATGTTTTTCTTGTTAAGTGTAAACCTCTCATAATTCCTAAGTGCTCCTTTTAAGAATCTTCATAGATTAATATCGACAAAAGTTTTGTTCGAACAGTATTAAAAATTTAATTTAGCAGTTGGACTGTTGATAAATTCTCTACATTGTAATTTTCAGGAAAAATAAATAATAACAAGTTATTATTATTATTATTTAACTATGAAAACACATGAACCTATATAAAAATTACACTACCTACGTATTAAAACTTAAGTATATTGTGTGAAATCTCATGCTTCAGCCGGTCTGTAAAGCGATTGTTATTTATATAATTTTTTAAACACTAGTCTAGCGGCAACTTTGTTGACAGTACATAACTAGTCAGAAAGTCTGTAATGATAAAAATTCAACAGCCCAAAAATTGTAAAATAAAACGAGAAATTGACTTGTTTTTGTGATAAAAGGTGACCACTATTAATTGTGCAAAAAGTTTTCATTTCCAAAGGCTCCCTTTTGTGTGGAAACTCATAAAGTAGCCGATGTATTGGCTATTTCACACAACGTTGGCTCCGTATCAGTGGGGGCTGGAAACTTTTAAAAGAAATGCCGCTCTCGTGGTTTAATAAAAAATAAATAAAATCGTTTCATTTCAGCAAAGCTTTCGAATGTAACTTTGTTACAGGGCATTTTTTGACTAAAAACATTAGACACAAAAGTATCTACATAAGTAGGTACGCTACAAATTAAATTCTTAAAATGGTTAAAAGATTCGATTAGTTCTATTCTTCTCAGGCTACCTTTAGATACAAAAACCTTTTTAAACTTCTCAAATAAGCGCTAAGAAATGAGAAAAGAATACAGGAAGAGGTTCCATTATTTGTAAATCAAGACAAAGATCCCGTCTATTGCAGTTGCCTGTACAGAAGTTATAATATCATCCATACAGGCGAGATTATGCAAATCCGTTGCAGTGCCGCTATGCAAATGTTGTGTCGCCCTCCTACCCCGCACCACCCCTCCCCCTGCTCCCCCCCCCGCTCCGCAGCGCCCCTCCGCCCCCGCTGGTAACCCCCCCGCGGGTAAACCGACCGCTTGACTTTGAAGTGTCGATCAAAGACATCGGATGTAGTCGAAGCCCGCCCCGAACTTTACCCATTTGCATTACTCAGGGCGTGGAAAGGCTTAAGTTGGCCGCCCCTGTGTTACACAACTTAGATTTCCTTTCCATCTAAAACACTTTCCGCGCTCATATTTTCGTATGACAAAGCGACATTTTCCTGTGATGAATGAAAGAACAAAGAAATTGTTTTGCTACTAAATATATTTGGAATTATATTTTCTATCGTCCTACTTGTTGATTTATAACCGATTTGTGAACTAACACAACAAGAAGAATCGACGTAAGAATCGGCGTTATTGTTGTATTGAAATTTTGATCAAGATCTAAGGGCCCCCGCGCATTAGGCGGCCAGGTCGTGCGGCCAGGTCGCTGCGACCACCCCGCGCACTTTGCGGCCACGTCTGCGACCACACTCGTGAGAGCTACTCGATCAAAGGGTAGGAAATGATGGGAAAGGACAAAACTACGAAATCAGTTGAAAAATTTAATTGATATAGTCAAAACCATTACACAAAAGAATCATGACACAAAACAATTTGACATAAATTCCCATGAAAAATATTAAATAGGTTATTTTATTATATGCATAATTAACACAATAGACCTGGCCCTCTGGCCAAGACTTTTTCTTTATCGCCTCTATATAGAATCGCTGATCAAAATGCATGGAACTGACATAAGCTTTCGTTAATAATATGACGTTGACGTTCGACTCGTCTTATGTCAATTCCATACATTTTGATCAGCGATTCTATAACGAAGCGAAAACGAAAAAGTTTCGGCTAAATGGCCAGGTAAGGATAGTGAAGGAAAATATTTATAAACAAAACGTAAATAATAAAAACCAGCCAATTGCATGTCAAACTCTCATATAAAGTGCTGCGAAGCATTCCCCACACGACATTATACGCTATACTGTTTTAGTAATGGGCTCCCTGTTTTCACCCTTCGGGCACAAAATCCTGAAAGAATAAAAAACGTCAGTCCAAAGTGTGACACGGCTAAAACACGATTTTATTCTCCTCACAAAACGCGAAAGTTAATTAACTTCCGAATAAGCATAAAGAGCTTATTATATTCATAACGACATGCGAAAATTTATATTTAATTTGTACGTTCGTCGGCTGCATGTATTTGACTTTAGGAACACTTAAAAACTCCGCTCACACCCGACGACACCCGATTCATTATGCCGCGGCTGTTTTGTTCATGAAAATTAATTACACATATTTAGGTGACATCACTTGTTAAATGTTTTTGTACGGCCAAGTTTGGAGAACTTCAAAATCTACTGTCTCCTATTATATTCTGCTTAACAGGTTAAAAGTGAATAAATAAAATATCGCTGATATCAATTTAATAAATGTGTCATCTAAAGAGTAATACTGGGTTTATATGTACCCCTTACATAGAGTTCACTGTGAAAGTAGCAGTGCTGAAAGAGCAAAAATGTTTTATCATAATATGTAGAAGCAAGCGCCCCGCCTCATGACTCATGAACTCCATATCTTGTATATAAAATTCTCGTGTCACAAATCACAATGTTAGTTACCGTACTCCCCCGAAACGGCTTTACTGATTTTTACCAAATTTTATATGCATATTCAGTAGGTCTAAGAATCGGCTACTAGCTACTTTTTATATTGATAAGTGCATTTGTTGAATAAATAATAGTGAATTATTACAACTCGAGACTGACGGCGACCATTCTTTGTGCGACGGGATGGCGATGGACGTTGCCATGGTGCCATACTTATTTAATCACTTCAATAAAATAATAAGGGCGAAATACTTTATATAGCAAAACAACGTTTGCCGGGACAGCTAGTACATAATATTATAATTATTATTAACCTTTAACTATGGACGCGCGGTCTCACAGACCGCTCGTACCCTGCAAGAATCGCATCTAACCTACTTCCCCATAAGCTTCACTCTTGCGGCGCTTAGTAGCTTCAGTTTTAGTCTCAAAATGTATTCTGAAGCAAAAAAAATTGGACGCCGACTGCAAGTTTTCATAGTTATTTCGGTTTGAACTTCGAGCGCGGTCTGTGAGACCGCGTGTCCATGCTTCCCATACAAAGAATATGTTTGTGTTTTCGGTAGTACGCAATCAATGTCTAAATAAAATGTCTTGAAATAACTTTTTCTTATGTTCTGTAGTGAAATTCTTCGTTGTAATACATAAAAAACTTGGAATCTGTCAAACAATTGGAATATTGCACTCAAAATGGTTCTAGGAGTCTAGGAGAGCTAAATTTAGGATTTTTTTAAGCAAAAACCTATTGCATCTGTTTAGATAACTAAAATAATGACAAACTACGTACGTACGTACGTACGTACGTGTAAATTTTAGTTACATTTAAGCAATTATTATGTTTGTAGTGGCCTTAACCATGTGAAACTAGCTGTTGCCCGCGACTTCGTCCGCGTGGACTTCAGTTTATAGCGCGCGATGTCAACAAAATTGGTGTCAAAAGCTTTTATAAAAAAAAACCCTGGTACCCCTTAAATCAAAACACCCAAAAACAGCTGTGCAGTGTGCACATGTAACTTATTTCATTTTTTTTAATTAAACTTTATTTATGCCAAATTTTAAAGTATATTTAGCCCCCCAATTACACAACTTTCCCCATAAACTATTTATTATTGATAGCTTAAAATTTAGTTTGTTATTATTTTTAGCAATATTCCGCGAAATAAACTTCCACCTTTAAGTAAATGAGTGAGTGTACGCATAGGCATGCGTACAGCACCTTCCTCCTCCCACACTGCCTATGCGTACACTCGCATGCAAGAACTTGCAAACACCACCACCACACAAGCAATAATGTTGGCAAATCCGTGCAAGGCCCCTCACCACCATGCAGGTTGAAAACCTCGACGCGCGTTTCGCTCCAACACCGGAGCATCCTCAGGATGTGGACTCTACGAACAACGTCCGTCAAGTCAACTTGACGACGGACGTTGTTCGTAGAGTCCACATCCAATCCGTGCAAGGCCCCTCACCACCATGCAGGTTGAAAACCTCGACGCGCGTTTCGCTCCAACACCGGAGCATCCTCAGGATGTGGACTCTACGAACAACGTCCGTCAAGTCAACTTGACGACGGACGTTGTTCGTAGAGTCCACATCCTGAGGATGCTCCGGTGTTGGAGCGAAACGCGCGTCGAGGTTTTCAACCTGCATGGTGGTGAGGGGCCTTGCACGGATTTGCCAACATTATTGCTTGTGTGGTGGTGGTGTTTGCAAGTTCTTGCATGCGAGTGTACGCATAGGCAGTGTGGGAGGAGGGAGGTGCTGTACGCATGCCTATGCGTACACTCACTCATTTACTTAAAGGTGGAAGTTTATTTCGCGGAATATTGCTAAAAATAATAACAAACTAAATTTTAAGCTATGGATTTCC
The DNA here is from genome assembly GCA_963422495.1 of Polyommatus iphigenia. Lineage (NCBI taxonomy): Eukaryota > Metazoa > Arthropoda > Insecta > Lepidoptera > Lycaenidae > Polyommatus > Polyommatus iphigenia. Next base: position 39,063,475 of record OY730182.1, read on the forward strand.
GCAAAGTAACGCCTGATTCCATTAACTATTATTGATAGGTTTAAGGTTACGTCACTGCATAGATAAAGTACTTACTGAATACTGAGTTATTTAATAACGTAAAAGAGTACATAATAACAATCGAAAAAATTGAAAGTCAAATACAAGATGATACCACCTCTTATAGAAAGACGTTTGTGTAAGCAATAGCGCGATGTAGGAGACGCACAGCGCCATCTATATGAATTTTTGTACCTAACTTAATTTGAACAAATTTACGCATTTTCACCCCCTTACAACCCCTTTGTCCAGTTCAAAAGTAGCCTATGTCCTTTCTCAGACTTTAGACTATCTGTGTACAAAATTTCATTACAATCGGTTCAGTAGTTTTGGCGTGAAAGCGAGACAGACAGACAGACAGACAGACAGACAGAGATACTTTCGCATTTATAATATTAGTATAGATCACAGCCAATAATTTTGTCCATTTTTGACCTATGTCAAAAATTTTTTGTAACATGGTCAGAAGTTTAAATATCAAATTTTATATTTGATATGGCTTATATTAATAGACAATTAAGGCAAAAAGTTTTAAAACTTATGTTTTTTATTTAAAAATTCCATTTTTTCGCCACAAGTGAATGGAAGTCTTAAAAATGACTTTTATTGCTTTAAGTGCTTATTTTCTTTAGCAATATTTCTTTAGCAATATTTATTATTTAGCTATATTTTATATAATACAATTAAGAATTTTGGATATTTAACTTATACATTCCCGAAATCAAATGTGTGTTAAGTCATTTAAGCTTTTTAGCTTTAAATATAAAAAAATCTTTTAATTACTTAAAAAACGGATGAAAAATCGAGCGGTCTGTCAGACCCCATGTCCATAAGTATGTTACAACTTTAAGATGTCCATAGTTAAAGGTTAAAGGGGATCCATACAGACCATAAAGTATTATCATTTAGTTTTGTTACAAACTGTATAGCATGCGATAAACATCAATCATGAATATAGACGACTGTACACTTTTAGGGGAAAAGCGGGTAATGAGAGTCACTTAAGCAAGATATCGAATAAAACACTCAATTTTTACTTTAAATTTATTTTAATCAACTTTTAAAGTATTTTAATCATTACACTATCAGTCTCAGATAGTTACATTACCTTTGGAATCATATATTAATTGCTATTAAACTTAAAAAAAAAAAACATCTTTGACCACCATTGTCAATATTATCTGAGGGTAATTATAGTCACTATGGGGACAAAGAGAGTCAGCCTAGCCTAACAATTGTCACATACGTAACCTGTTGGTTACGTATGTGACAATTGTTAGCCCCAAGCCCATAAGCCACAAGAAGTGCATCTGTACCATAACTCATTGTTGCGACCAAATTCATCACATACTAAGCATTTATTCAAATCGTCGTCTTCATCATCGTCACATATCTGATTAAGACTAATATCTGATCCTGAAGAAGTGTTTAAATCTTAAATTATATTTAAAATAAATTATCAGTATTTATTGTAAATTTAATTATGTATTTCCTAAATGTGTGTTCTTTGTCACAGAAAGCACCGTTTTAGTTCTGTCTCTGTTACCACCCAATGGTTGACGGGTAGAAAATGCCCTATGGCATTAAGTCCGCCATTGTACATTGTACAAAAAGTGTTAAATAAATAAATAAATAAATAAATCTTGAAGTACGCGCCTTTTGGCCTTATTCGCAATATCTTTCTTAGGTTTCTGCTTCTTAGTAGCTTTCGGCATAAGGTTTTTCTCAACTCTCATTGCCCGCACTGCAATGACCCTTATTACCCGATCGTACCTAATCTGTAAAAAAATTAAATAAAATATTTCTGGTATTTTAATAGCAATACCAGAAATATTTTTTAAATCGATAATATAAGCTTAAAGACACACAATAACCTACTCTAAGTATTTAAATTTCATGTATGGCTGTACTTACCGCTTATTTTGTGCACACGTAAAATTACATCAAATGCGCGCGAAACTGCGCTGCGGCCTTAACGTACAGATGGGCGCGTACTGAACGGGCGAGCGGGGGGCCGCTAGCTGTCACTTAACGGGTCTTTATGGACGATATTCGTTTGTTTAGCTACTTTCGTCTAGGAACTAGAACGCTGACCACCATTGCCCCCTGACTCTCATTGCCCGCTTTTCCCTACTCTTGTATTGGTCTATCATGATGCCAACGTGGAGAGGACGCAATAACAGATATTTCGACGTACGATTAAAATACATCTTGGTTATTTTTTCAACTTGATAGACAATCATATTGACTTGATAGATAGTTAAAGTTATCTGTTGCACAGATACAACTTTGGCAATATATCTTCAACGTTTACTTTGTGTTTTTACTTCTTACCTTCATATACAAAACCCGCGCTATTATCTCAAGTAAACTGTATCGGGATGCAAGTAAAATCGCTAATTACGATTCCGGCTGTATCCGCCAGTTGAGCGGGAGGGGCCATCGTGATGCGGACCACGTACAGTTTAGCCCCGGGTTAACCCCGCCGGGGTAAAGGCAATGCTCCACTGGATGGAGATACGCACATAATATGTGCTTAGGTGTAAATCACGTAAAAATTCTACCTGTAACTTCACCTTCTAAGACTACGTTAACGCTTTAATTAAAGTTATATCAAAGTCGCATCGGGACACATGACCTGATCATAAATTCGTAAGACGGATGCAAAGTAGACCGCCGAGGCAGTGTAGGCGAGGAAGTAGGTAATCCCTCATTTTGCAACGCACGACGAAAATTTAAATACCTATGTTAAATTTTTTACTTCTGCTGATGAGAACTGTACGGGTCTGTACACCTTACACGCTGATAAAGATGATAGATGATGGAAACAGCTTTAAAATTATAACTGTTTATTGATAGATACACATTACAAAGGTACAGTGATATAAGATAAATGATAATAATGATCTAAGAGGATTTTTTTTTATCTTTTTATTTTACAGAGGCTTTTAACAATCTAAGAGGAATGATAGCGTATTATAGCAAACACATCTTATATACACAAAGATAATGATGAGTATAGTAAAAATTAAAACATTACGAAATCGTTCAAATATTGAGATATTTACTAAATTGATGTATTAATTATTATGCTGACAGCTGACTGAGCTGAGGAATGTGCGATGCTGGCATCGTACAAGAACAATTTCTTCTTTTTTCAGATCTGTACCTGTAATGTGTCTTGTGTCGTTTTTGTTTCAGGCTGTCTTGCATTGAATTACTAGTAGCGTGTCTACACGTGACGTGTATCACAAAGCTAAAGCTACGGTTTTGCAGGGAATACATGTTACATATTAAGCTGACAAGTCTCTCAGCGTCTTCGTCAGTGGAGCGACGCCTTAACTCCCGCCCAGGGATTTCCCCGCAGATCTTCTTGTTTTGACGTTTTGCGCGCATACAAACTTCCCCAATTTATAAACCCGTCTTAAAAGTTTCACGTATCTTTGTAATACGGCTCATAATGAACGTCGTGATTCGTTTCACTCATAAAGTCAAACGGTCCAGTTAATCATTAATTAATTAAAGTTCAGTCGAATGAACTTTTTATTATTATTAAAGTAACTAAGTGTACATAATAATTATTGTCATTTACTGTAGGCCCAACCACTAACTAATATTAAAGGTACAATTCCGTGCATCGCGATCGATCGCGGTCGTGCACGACCTACGACTGTCGTCGGACGCTCGCGACCATAGTCAACGTATGAAAATGTATGGCACCGCTTCCGAGGCCCGCGACTGACGCGCGCGGCCTACGACTGTCGTAAGCCGCGCGCGATCGTGTCTTAAAGTTATGACAGTCGCGCACGACCGACGACAGTCGTAGGCCCCGCGCGACCGTGTCAAAGTTATATGGCACGATCGCGCGCGGCTTACGACAGTCGTAGGCCGCGCGCGTCAGTCACGGGCCTCGGAAGCGGTGCCATACATTTTCATACGTTGACTATGGTCGCGAGCGTCCGACGACAGTCGTAGGTCGTGCACGACCGCGATCGATCGCGATGCACGGAATTGTACCTTAAAGCTTCAACTCCCGTAAGGCCCAAGTGGGCCGCCATAATAATTGAAAGGCATTGTGTCTCGTTTTTCCGCGATCGAGGGATAGTAACTAGCTATTTGACCGAGCTTTGCTCGGTATTGGATAAAACACGAATAAAATGACATTTTCTAAAAATCGGTCAAGTGCGAGTTGGACTCGCCCATGAAGGGTTCCGCAGCAGCAATTAGGTTTATTTTTATGAAATTAAGAGGTTTTTGATTTATTTTTATATTTCAGTTGATTTAATGAAAGTTAAATTAAGGTTTACCATTTATGATGTATAAAAAGACTACTGGCTAGATCTCGTTCAAACCAATTTTCGTTGGTAGTTTTTATAGTAATTTACATCATAATATATATTTTTTAGACTCATCATGCCCCTACTTTAGAAGTTAGAGGGGGGGGGGGGGGGGGGGGGCACACATTTTACCACTTTGGTAGAGTCTCGCTCGCAAACTATTCAGGTTAGAAAAAAATGATTGTAGAAACCTCAATATGATTTTTAAAGACCTATCCATAGATACCCCACACGCCTAGATTAGGTGATAATTTTTTTTTTGTTTCAGTTGTACCTATGGGGACCCCTAAAATTTTTAATAGTTTTTCCATTTTTGTATCAAAATCTTAAAGCGGTTCACAGACTACATCTACTTACCAAGTTTCAATATTATAGCTCTTATAGTTTCGGAGAAAAGTGGCTGTGACATACGGACGGACAGACAGACAGACAGACTTGACGAATCTATAAGGGTTCCGTTTTTTGCCATTTGGCTACGGAACCCTAAAAATTATTCCTAGCTAGATCGATTTATCGCCCCGAAACCCCCTAAATGCTAAATTTCATGAAAATGGTTGGAGCTGGTTCAATTTATATATGTCACCGTAAGATTGTAAATACCGTTAGATTATAATCTATCTCGCGAGATTGTAAACTGTCGAAAGATTGTGAACCGCAACGTACTGCTTACAATTTAACGTATTATTATTCGGTAGATTGTAATCTATCGAAGTGAAACCGTTAAATCACAATCTTAAAATTGTTAAATTGTCAACTGTCCGAAGGCTGTCCCCGATTGGTCGGCCTCACAGTAGACCGAACAAGAATTGCTCGTTTAAAGATATAAGATGAATTATAAAGGCACTTAAAAAATAAAATAGCGCCTGTAGAATTTCAATAGCAAATACAATTTCATATTTTATAATTAATATTATTTTCTTCTTAGGCACTGTCAATATTATCAGGCACAAGTATACGAGTATTTAAATAAATAGTATTCAAATAACTATTTTATACTACAAATAAAAATGGATAATATTATTATAATATATTTCACTGGAATAATTAACGTGTAATTATTCCAATACATTATTTTAAATCGTGCACTGATATTATAGTAATATTTCATTCGGATGATAAAATATTTTGCCGGGCAAAGTGGCGATAAATTTGTCATTACTTTCGACGACACTGACTTAATGGCTTCATAAAACTTTATAAATGGAGGTTTAATCAACTGATCGGCCGTTGGTGTATCATTTCACGTAATTGCACTAATTATGTCATCAAATTAACATTATTTGTTCAGTTATTTACTTGTTTTACTAAATAATACTTTATTGGCTTTTCTTTATTGATTGTATGCGTAAATAAATTTGTAAATAATTCTACGATTTCATTTTTTTATCGAATGGGGATTGTCCATTTTTTTTAATTTTGCTCATTACAAAAACATTTCGACGAATAAGGTCAGTGATCGTTTTTCTATACATAAACGAAAAAAATACCCATAAGTTACTTATATTTTTGAACAAATATGTTTAACCTTAGTTTGACCTTCAATGGCGTTAAATTAGCAATAAATTCGACCAACATTACGTTTCGAACTTTTGGTAAGCTTCTCGTATCAGCTTTCACATAATGAGAACTTGCATTTGACGAACCAGCCATTATAAATAAGATTGAAAGGAAATTTAAAACACTGCAGAGGTCAATTGGCCGCCGATGATGACGTCAGAGCGAGACTTTAAAAATTTATTGAGAAAAAACTAGCCAATTAATTTCAAAATTATTTAATTTATATTCTTAAAATACCCTATTTTAACGAAAAAAAAAAATATAAAAAGTACATGTGATTTTTTTTGGACAATGCCCATTAAGAGCATATTTTATACTTTGTATTATAATTTTATCTTGTTACGTCACTAAAAATAGCAAACAATTTATTTAATTTTTTCATTTCCGAAATAATAAAGCGCTATAAATCATAGATGATACTGATGATGAATTTTGATTAATAAACAATATAATGCAGCAGCTTCCGACCGACAACCCTTCAGATATATTTTAAGAAATTACTGAGATGTTTTGGTTTAATAATATTCCAGGCATTTTTAATTAAGGCTCGCTGAACACGTCGGAATGTTTGATCATTAACGATGCTGCGGATGGCAATATTATGCATAATAATAAATAAATTCTTTATTTGCACACACAAAAGAAAAGACATAAAAGCACATAAGACAGACAAAAAACAAAAGAAATAACAACAACAAAAAAGTATAAAAAATTACAAAATTGTGCAAAAAGGCGGTCTTACTGCTTTAAGCAGTTTCTTCCAAATGATAGATGCATATAAAATTAACTAACAATATTTTAACACAACAACAGTAAATTAGGAAAAAGTTAGACCAGGAGATCTGAACCAGGAAAACTTGTATCCCCTGGTGTGGTGAAAAGAGATGTTATTGCCGCCATGTATTTAGATATTTTGTTTTGTTTTTGTTAATCAATTTATGTGCTAATTTTAATTATTATTGTTACATTCATCTTACATTAATAATTATTATGTAGTTTAGTAACTACTGCTCCGCTACTATGTTGGTAGCTTACATTTAAAAATAAAAATTATTTTTGAATGCAAGATACTTAAATCATCTTAAGGCCCCCATATACAGAAAGTCCGATGTGAACTTCTTTCTTACCTTTTTTTTCTAATTTATTCGAGTAAGAACTTTCTTTCTCAGAAAACTCACAACGTTGAAGCGAGGTAGTTTGCAATTAGCTAATCCTCGGGAGAAAAGCGGGGAGAGGGCACGAGGCACGGGGCATAGTGGGACACGAGGCACAGCGAGGTGAGCGGGGCATTTCTCAGATGCGCTCGGAGCATTAGCGTATACTATTCCAATTAGCCCGTGATTGAATACCTCACGGCGATAACGTATTACGGTCGTAGTATGAGCAGTTACGGGATACGTGCTGTCTACGGCGCTACGGGCTTTGTACTATGAACGGCGCTACGGGCTACGTACTGACTACGGCGCTATGAGCTACGTACTGACTACGGCGCTACAAGCTACGCACTGTCTACGGCGCTACGGGCTACGTACTGTCTACGTTGCTACGGGCTACAAACTGTCTACGGTGCTACGTTCTACGTACTGACTACGACGCTACGAGCTACGCACTGTCTACGGCGCTGTGGGCTACATACAGTTTTTGGCGCTTAGAGCTATGATTTGTCTACGGTGCTACGAGGTACAGTCAGTCTACAAAATAATAATGAATGAAAGTTTTTTTATCATTACGAGTAATATCGTATTTTAGATAATATACGAGATCATCTTTAGACCCTCAGAACCCTAGTTTGCAGCATATTTTGTGGAGAATTTTGAGTGTAAATAAGAAAATTCAATATTGCTGGCGCCTGTATGAAGTATGCGGATTGCGGGTGCAGCATCTCTTATTAAGTTATTACTTTTCACGGAACGCTTAGATCGTGTACGAATATCAAAGAAGTTTTAACATACAATATGCATTTGAGTTTTAATTTAAATTCCCGTCTCAGATGTCGGCTGCTTAATAAAGAGTTGCGTCATGCCAACGTAACGTAGAGAATTTATTATGAAGACGTGAGTGGAAGAACACAATACCTAACATTAAAAAAAAACGTTTTTGCATAAATGGACGCTTTAGGGCCAAAAAATTAGTTGAAGTAAAAAACATATACATTTTATGTGTAGCCACATACATTAGCCAGGTGATGAAGAAGATAAGTTAAAAGATTTGTTCAAATTATAAGGGAAAAAATGAGTAAATTTGTGTTACAAAATATTAGTTATCGTGTTCTTCAACTCACGACTTCATTTGTGTCAACATATTAAACGTAACCGTAATATTGCAGTGAGTTTTTTCGCATGTTTAAAAATAAATTGCTGCATTAAAGGTGAACGCAGATATGGCCGCAATCGCATTAGTGTCGTTAGGATTGCAGTTGTAGTATTTATTTCGGTTCTCTGTAACCTTACACTATGAGTGTGCCACAGCAAAAGTAAGCAAAAAAAAAAAACACGGCGCTTTCAGTGTGGTCAGATCTGCATTCACCAGTATTGGACTTCTAACTAAAATAAAGATAACTTCTTAAAGAACATTTATATTTACAAGTTATGATATTATTAAATTACAAACTCATGATTCTACAAAACAAAGTAATACGCTGCTCGCATTTTCTACAAAAACATGAAAAATTTGCGTGGGTAGATTTTATGCTCAGTTAATTTTACTTTCAAAAATTTATTTAACTTTATAACGTTAAAAATACCTTTAATAGTGGTACAATTTTTTTACGCTAGAGGGAACACCAGCATAGACAGGAGACGAAAAGTTTTGATTGAAGTTTGATAAAGTTTCTATCAATATTATTCTGACAGGACGTGTGCAACTATGCAACATGTCGAAATTTTAATTGGATTTCTTAGGGCCACCGCAGATATACAATTTCAAGTTGGCCGACTATCGTACAACTAAATTGCGTAGTATCACAATTTAATTGGACAACTTTTTAATTGCAGGTAATCGGAAAGGAATCGCGGTTCTTATACGATTGGTGTCCAATTATTTAGTTGTACAATTTAGTTGGAAAAATGTGCGAGCTCTCATAAGTCGCTATAGCTATTGGTAGGTAGGTATACTATGCGATTTAGTTGGCCATCTTGAAATTGTAAGTCTGCGGTCGATCTTACTGTATATGCCCTAGTGACGCCCTCTGCTGCAACCTTTGCATAATATTCCCTACTTTTAATGTAAACAATATTTTACACAAAATTTTAATGATAATAATATGTTGAGTATTAAATCAGTGTAGAGCTGTAACAACATTCCACATTAGTGTAACACTCAATGAATGCTAATAATACGACATAATATTTCAGTAATCCCTTAAGTATTACATTATAATGTTACTAGCTGTCCCGACAAACGTTGCTTTGCCATAATATAAAATATTTCGCCCATATTATTTTATTGAAGTGACTAAATAAGTATGTCGCCATGGCAACGTCGCTCGCTATCTCGTCGCACAAACAATGGTCGCCGTCAGTCTCAGGTCGTAATAATTTACTATTATTTATTCAACAAATGCACTTATCAATATATAAAGTACCCAGTAGCCGATTCTCAGACCTACCGAATATGCATAAAAAATTTGGTAAAAATCAGTAAAGCCGTTTCGGAGGAGTTCGTGGACTAACATTGTGACACGAGAATTTTATATAAATGTTATAATATAAATAAGGGATTATTGAAATAGAGTAACATTTAATATTATATTAATATTACAATAATGGATGTAAATAATAATTACAATATTGTGATGAATGATAAATGCAGCTGCGTGAGTTTGTAATAAAAGGACTAAAATGAATGCTATTACATAGCTATTATCGCGGGCATTGAGCGCGGCGACCGCGACACAATCAAGAAATTCTGTAACGAGAAACACTTAACATATTCGTCTAACGTCGCTTCAGTTCGGCAGACTTCGGCTTGGTGTGACTCGGGATGCGTCGTTGCCAGACCACGGCACGGTGTTTGTGTGCGTGCGACTAGATGTATGCGAATAATTGCATAAGTTGATAAAAAAATCTATGCAATAGCTTTGCCGCGGCATTATACGTCGTGCCACACGTATTTATTTGTTACTGCTGCTCAGATACGCGCACAATGGGACGGGGCGCAGCGGGGCAGGCATTCATACGAATTTAGTGACCCATCACTACGGTCATAGTCAAAATGTGCGCGACGCTTTAACCATTATACCACGGCAATACATATCATTCATTACTTATGTATGTATTAGGCATCTATGACATAAATCATATACAATATACATTGCTATAATCGAATTACAGAATTCATAATATTCAAACAATTTCAAAGAACGCGAATAACTCAAATTAAGTAACGAGTACTTTTTAAATCAGTTTACTTTTTACCTTTAAACATTTTGCCAGTCAACCTTTAACATTTTTATTTCATTCATTAAATTATGCAGGTGGGCCCCCGGGGGGAGGCCCCCGAGGGAGGGCCCCGGGTGAGGCCCCGGTCCGCGACGTCGCGAGTCAACAAACAAACGTGCCCTGCTTCCCAATTAGTACGTCTCAAAGAAATAAACATGTTTCTATTAACTTTCTCATTTGCCTTGTTTGTATAAACTCGCTGATTTCTTATTCTAATCGTATTTTATACTTTGATGTGTTAAATCGTTGTCACGTAACTGTGATTATACCGTAGATAATTAGAGTGTTAACACGTATGTAGGTAAATTGAGTTGTTACCATTACGTTGTTGACATTTTATAAAAATACTATCATTTACACAGGAAACTTTAAAGTAGTTTATAATTTAAGTTATTAATAAATAATAATGAATAATTGTAGTTTAGTTAATAATAGAGACTAGTGTATAAAAAACGAAGAAAAAGTGTTCGCAGCAAAATAAACGGATACCGCGTAATAAACCAATTATTGCAGGAGACGAACACTTTTTTTTGTTTTTTATACACTACTCTCTACTATTATTCATCATTATTAACTAATCTACAGGAATTTTAGGCGGGCATGTGAAAGAGTGCTGTTGTGTTTTTGTATTATTTTCCTAAAATTGTGTTAGCTGGGTTTTTAATGTGTAATATTGGTAGAATATTAACCATTAGATATTCGTGTTCATGCACAAGTGTAGGAAAGTGATGTAATATCCAGAAACGTGCTATTTTGTGTTCCCTCCAAAACTCCATCGAAAGTTTCAGTAAAGCGTCTACCACTTTACTGAATCGACCGACTTGACTCCTGTGACTGTATTGACTTTTACTTAGACTTTGACTAGACTTTAGACCTGACGATACATGAAAACGATGATGAAAATTATAATAGAAGGAATATGGTTTTCCCGCCATATTCCTTACCTTTTTACCTTGTCTATGGCACAACATACACATCCTTTGTGTCAAGTTGCCAAAAAAGAAGAAAAAAAAAAAAATTAAACTACAGTTACTGTCTTCACTACTTTCACGTTACCCAAATAACCCTCAACGAAGAGGAACACACGAAGGGACGGACAGTTACATTTTTAATGTTAGTAGATAGCACGACAGTCATAATGCATGAAGATCTGTCTGAGCAGATCTTGCTCGAAGCAGCTTACAGCTGCATTGTTAATGTCCTCAATTGTTGACAATAGGCGGGTGATTATTGAAATTGAGGCAGGCTATCAGGGAATAATTCAGTCACTTTATACTACTGGGAGTAGCTAAGCCCAGCTTATAGTATAAATAAGAAAGTATTGTCTGTCTGCTGCCGGGAACATTGTCTTAACTATATCTTCGTTTTGAGGGCACCTCTTTAACACCTCCATCATTGGTATCACAGACACAATAGATTTTCAATTGTTATGCGGCAGCCGGCTGCCGCTTGGGGATTGATGTACCCCTTGGAATTATGCCGAGATGTAGCTTCACTCTGCATCCTCTGTCGGTTGTATCACGGGGAGTGCTCAGAGGAATTGTTCGGAATCATACCTCCTGCAAATTTTCGCCATCGATCCACGCGAAAAATATACTATCCTTTTTTTTCATTATACCGCGTTTTTCGCGTAACTTTGCGTTTTTCGCGTAACTTTCTGCCGCGCACTGTAAAACTTTCAAGAAGAGAGCGTATGATATTATACCCTCTTAAAAGGCCGGCAACGCATCTGCAGCTCTTCTGATGTTGCAAGTGTCCATGGGCGACGCTAGTTGCTTTCCATCAGGTGATCCGTTTGCTCGTTTGCCCCTTCATTTTATAAAAATATTATTACACTGAATTGAAAATATTTTTCAGAAAAAACCTTACGCTGGTAAATTTTATAAAACTGAAAAGTAACTTTTCTAATGCAAAATTACCATAATTATCCAAGATTTCGTTTATAATATTACTAGCGACCCGCCCCGGCGTCGCACGCGTATAAAATATATAGCCACTGAAAAAATGATTAAAATCGATAGCCTATGATCCTTCACGTGGTCTACTTCTTATCTGTGCCAAATAACATAAAAATTGCTCCATTAGTTCGCGAGATAAGCCCTTTCAAATAATTTCCCCTGTTTTTTCCACATTCTCCTATTAGTCTTAGCGCGATAAAATAAAGCCTATAGCCTTCCTCAATAAATGGGCTATCTAACATTGAAAGAATTTTTCAAATCGGAGTTCGGACCAGTAGTTCCTGAGATTAGCGCATTCAAGTTAGCCCTTTCAAATAATTTTCCCCGTTTTTTCCACATTTCCTCCATTTCTTCGCTCCTATTAGTGTTAGCGTGATAAAATATAGCCTTCCTCGATAAATGTGCTATCTAACACTGAAAGAATCATCGAAATCCGTGGCGTAGTTTTAAAGATTAAAGGGAACCAAGGGACATGAGGGAAAAAAGCGACTTTGTTTTATAATATGTACAGATTAAACGTGGATAATAACCACGGACATAGAACATCTTTTGTCTATTTCAAGTGACATTTTCTTAAATTCTTTTCTTAAATTCTATTTTTGGAATAAGATGTACCTTGGTACAAGACATATTTTTAGTTTTAAGCTGGTCTCTTTTTGTGTGTACATAAATTGTAAAATAAAAAAATAAATAATATTATGGAGGGGCTACTATTTTCCGTTTCGTTCAATTAAGAACGGATTAAAGGAGATACAATACAGCTGCATAGATCGTATTCATTGGGCAAGGCGGATCTTGGAACTTATCAAATTTCTTCCGCCGAAGACGATCCGGATTGCGCAGAGTTAAATTAGCTGAAGTTTTAAGCCCCAGACATCGACGTCTCATATCTAGGATGACTCAGAGTCAAGCTTAAAACGGTTACGCCCCAACACTCTTTCAACGCTTTTGGACTAAAATATTATTACAATGAAAAGCCCACACTGGTATTATTACTAGAAAGCTAGCTTAGGCAACGGACTTTATACTGAAACGTGGATCATCTTCGTTACTTCAGCTTGCATAATTGTAACCAAAATGATAGTATTCACTGTTTTAGTATGTGTTTTACACATATTATTTTTACAATGTCTTGACATACGGCTTCTTTTAAGATGATATCAGACGGGTCATTTTTTGTTCATTTTTGTCTTTCATTTTGCATCTTTCACTCCGAGTGACACATCTAAACACAAAATGAAACATTAGTGCCGAATGAATTCATTAGTGAACCGATCCAACTGTGTTGGATATTGTCATTCGGCATCTTTCACTCCCACTCCAAATGAACCAGAAATGAATGGTCTGAACACTGAGAGAACGATCATTCGGGTTCGGCCACTTTGTCTCTAGTCCCGTAGTCGACGGACGTCACGTGTTGACTCTAAACTTCCAAAACTATTACCTGTACGGTGTACCCAGGTATCTTAGTAAAATTTGAAGTTTTATTCAGTTAGGTATGCTGTATCTCGTTAAAGTATTTCCTTGGTTAATAACAGCGCAACAAGAAGTAAAAGTACTATAAATCAGGATCTTCAACGGCTAGTTCTCTCATGTATTTGAAGCTCCTAATAAATTTCTTCTTTCAATCCATGGTCGCACCCACCACCGTCGACGTTTTCTTTGCTTCTTTTTTGTATACTCTTTGATTAAAATATGATCATAAAAAATTCGGTAATTCCAAAACGCACGACTTTATTCGAGGACATATTAAAAGAAAAGAACAGTGAATGTTCTTTTCTATATCATTCCCTCTAAGCAGTGTGAACATAGAATGAAAGGAAAATGAAGCATTCACTCAAGTGAATAATCATTCGAGTGAACCGTCTGATATCACCTTTAGACTCAACGTGCCGTCTACAAGTGCCGTTTGTTTGTAAGCGCTCCTTGAATTGGTACGTCAATGAAACTAAATAAATTAAAATGGGCTTATGGAGAGATTTGTGATTACCAGCAGCATCAACACTGTCATGGCCAGCCTCGCCGTCATCGATGCCGGCACGTGACAGGTTGAGTGCGGCGATGACAGGCGTTTTGACAGCACGCCTCGTACTGCAGCTGTTCCACAGTTTGCGATAATAGATCGATGGATTACGGCCCAGTGGTCAGCCAAATTAGGTTTGATTCAGACCGCAACGTGACGCGTAGATGCATTTCTAAATTTATATCGATGGTCCCTAGGTAAGTAATCGAACCTGAAAAAGGCTACTTTACAGGAGAGCGATTTAAAGTTTATTTTTTGCATAATTTTGTAACGGGTGATTGAATCTTTATAAAAGTTGGGATAGACAGTTGTGTTGGCCTAACAAATTATTACAAGAAAGCAAAATTTTTAAATTATGAGTAGTTTTCGAGAAAATTGACTTACAATAGTCTACTTCGTAACTGAACTAACTTTATGTGTCGAAAGTGGCAGTTTCGATTATTTACAGGGAACTATAAATACAAAAAATTATCGATTATGTTAGGACTATTTTATTAAAAGTGTCACTTTCGATTTATTTTGGCGTACATTACTTGTACTTGCCATTATTTTGTAATAGTATCAACAACAACAAAATATATATAAAACATTTGTAAATATTATATAACAACATACGACTGTATTTCTATTTTGGCCAGCACAAATATCGGACCAAAATGAGAATTTCTTGGCATCTTTAAATGATATCTTTACGTTTTCAAAATACATCAAACAGCTATCTTACTTCTTAGGCTCCCCTTTCACCGGTCTGACCATATTCCACATGTAGCATGTGCCAGGTGCCTTCTGTAAAGCTAAATTGAAAACGATAAAGTTAAACACAGAAAATTTTCATTATTAATAGAATAAACCAACGTCTCCATGTGGATAATTTAAAAAAATTTGAAAGTCAAATGTACTACATTTTTTTATAGAAGGCAGGTCGTTGTAGCCCTGACGTCACTGCGACCCATGAGGATCTATTGTGACTCCTTCGCACTAGAGTATCATCCCCAACCCAATACTGCTCATAAATTGAACGATATGGTTGGGGTTGGTGCCACGAATTTCATCTGTGGATGAGTATTCGTGGCGTAATAGAATAATGTAGTACATACATTATTCTTTATCTCCCTAGCTAGCGTCCCATTCTCTAGTTGCTTATTACGAGCCAGTATTTGCTCTTCTGTCGGAAACATAATATTTTCAGAATAACTATGACACTTATCACAGATATCCTATTTAGGAATAATAAACCCAGTGTTTATGCCAGCATTACTGATGTCTCTGTACTGACGAAGGGTTTGCCATAGTTAGAAAGCTGGCCCCATTCTTTGTGTCGAAAAAACATCCTGTCCATATTCAAATTGTTATCTGAGCACAATTTAGTGATATCTTTACGTGTATACTGTGATTATACTGGTTGGAAGCAAGCTACATGATCAAAAACACTCTTAACCATAGCAGTATCTACAACTTTTTGACGATTGGGGTTTTTTCTCTATACAAAGAATCTGACCAGCTTTTAAACTGGGGAAATCGAGCGCATATTTCATGATATAAAAAAATTCATGATATAGCGATTCTCTTGGGAAAATGATGTTTTCCGAGACCAAAAGTAGCCTTTTTTACTCTTCATCCTTTTAACTAAGTCTATGACAAAAATCAAGTCGATTGGTTGCTTCGTTAGGGTGTGAAGAAAGGACAAACAAATAGACAAACAACTTCCGCGTTTTAATATTAGTTCATGGATAATATATCTTTAAAAATATATGAAATTTCATAAAAAAAAATTAATATTTCATTTAAAAATCAGGCTTATTAATCACTAGATGACGCTCGCTACTTTTTTTGCTTAAAAATTTGTTTATCACGCAGGAACCGTACATTTTTCCAAGAAAAAGTATCCTATATCCTTTCCAGGGACTAAAAGTATTTCCATGCCAAATTTCAGCAAAATCGGTTCAGCAGTTTGGGCGTGAAGTGGTAACAGATAGACAGATAGACAAACACACACACTTTTGCATTTATTATGTTAAGTATGGATACAAACTAAATAATAAAAAAACAAGTTGGTACTTCATTTTTATTGAAGAAATGTCGATTTTTTCCAAAGATATAAGTATTCTTTCGCTTAAAAAAATCGAAAGTGACAAAGATTTTTATTTGAAAAACGACGTACAGAATCGAAATGGTCATTTTCGATAAAAATGATGTGCGAAAAAACAACGTACATAATCAAAAATGGTACGTACGATACTATTGAGAGACGAAAAAACGGCCTAAACAATGGAATCTGCCCGGTAAACATTTTTAATGCTACTAAAACTGTATAAAGATAAAGTAAAATCAAATTTACATAACCTTTAGTTTAAAATCAAATAAATTGTTATTTATTGATGAGGGCACGTACAGTCGCGATAGTGGTAGTTTCGTCCTGTTTTGACGCTCACCGATACATCGTAAACTCGCGAAATTTAACTTTCTTTGGGATAAGACGGATAGACTATTACGTTTCGATAATATACGTCTCTAAATATCGGAAACCTAAAGAGTTTTCAAAAATATTGAAGCTGTATTAAAAAATATCCTTTAAAAGGAGCCCAAAACAGTAATAAAAAAAATTGCCATTTTTCAGATTCGATTACTTACCTAGGGACCATCGATATGGATTTGACAGATTCGCAAGACGTCTCACGCAATTGAAATCTGTCAAATCTATACAAATTTTAGCCGCGCCGCGCTGCGTTGCGGTCTGAATTGACCCTTATGCATGATTAAGCGTAATAATCATGAGCAATAGTCTTTCATCCGATCCGATCGAGTTTCAATAGAGTTTCATCCGACTCTAAAACAAATATTGTGATGATTAACTTGACAAATAAGCGGATGGATAAGGGGCTGGCCAGATCTCAACAGAAGCTGAAAAAAAATCAGCAGCTGACACGACAGGTTAACGATAACGATGAGGCATATCCTCGTTTCCACCTTACCTGACCCTAAGTCCCCTAGCTGTATTTTATTTAATAGTGATACATTACCCATTAATTATCACTCATATTAAAAAATAAAACTTGAGAGGTGTCAAGTGACACCCAAATGGAACGAAGTTATTTTTTATATTAAAAAAACCTGTATACATATTATACACTAAAAAAATATTCAAAAAAAAAAAACGCCATCTAGTTCTAGTACCATCTAGTAGCACAGGAATACTATCGACGACCTCTGCCCCTACCATGCAGGTACTAATAAAAAAGTGTAGAGGTCAAATCAAGGTCAAATATCGTTCTGTCTAGCCTTCTTTACGCCGAACGCGCGATAAGGAACTTCGTTCCAAAAACACAGACGTTTTTCATAATGCTCTAAGGACTTGGGTGACATAATTTTATTATAAATGGTTGGTAAATTCGGTAAAATAAGACATAAATACGTATATTTGATAGCCGCCAAGGAACAATTGGATAAGTTGCAGTTGGTGAAAACGGAACTTAAGGGCGGCACTCAGAGGCATTATGGTACATTTACTGATCATTTAACTTCAATTGAATGAAAAGTTTGACAGATAATAGCTTATGTCATAATCTTAATTTTGACATAAGCCAGATAAGTAATTGATATTTATCTCTGTGTGAGGAAGTTACTCTTTTAATTATACTTTACTTGATTAAACAAACATTATTAATTTTGAAATGATTGAGTAAAATGAGCAGATTAAATCTTAACTGAGTTACGTTAATGACCGGTTAATGATAACACAATAATGACGGCAATGGCGCTCGCGATTACCGCGTTACGCTGTTACGGTGCATAGCGCGTTTAACAGTAACAACTATATTTAACCGCATTACCGATTTAACGCATCGTTTTTGTTAAATACACAAACTTTTATAATTTTGTTTTGGCAACCATTTGTTCTTTTTATGGCCTTTATAAATAAAATTAGGAGGAAAACGAGCAAACGCATCACCTGCTGGAAAGCAACCATGGACACTCTCAACAACAGAAAAGTGCATTTCCGGCTTTTTAAAAGGAAATACGCTCTCTTCTTGACGGCTAAAGATACCTACATTGTTTAATGAGTAGGTTTCATTTTCTACCAACATTGGTCCAGCGACCCATGCAACCGCTGCTTTGTAATGGCGGAGCAAAATGAATCCTATATCCTTGGTTATAAAGTGCAATTTCATTTAAATTTTTGTCGGTCGCCGTCGCTTGCGGCAAATATAGGAAAACCACATTTAAGATACAATTCCGTGCATCGCGATCGATCGCGGTCGTGCACGACCTACGACTGTCGTCGGACGCTCGCGACCATAGTCAACGTATGAAAATGTATGGCACCGCTTCCGAGGCCCGCGACTGATCGTGCCATATAACTTTGACACGGTCACAATAGACATAACTACCAGTAGTTCGACTGCAAAGAAAAGGACAGGCTTCAATATCTGTCAAATTCGTCGGGTTTCACTAGGATTATGAACGGAATGTGCCTCGCGCTGGCTGATATAATTTATTCTTAAATATTTAAAATAAACATTTCGAAATTGGATTCTGACAATTTTAATCGCATGTGCCATAACACAAACAACAATACGACCAAAGAGGAACACGTCCAGCGAATATGTCATAGTTTTAAATTCGTAGGTAACAAGTTAATAACCCTAGCGACGATTTTCGTCAAAATACGTCAAATTTAAAAATTTCAACATCAGTTCTAAGTCGGTGTACTCGTGTACTCTATAATTCTGTCTACTCTGACACGGTCGCGCGGGGCCTACGACTGTCGTCGGTCGTGCGCGACTGTCATAACTTCAAGACACGATCGCGCGCGGCTTACGACAGTCGTAGGCCGCGCGCGTCAGTCGCGGGCCTCGGAAGCGGTGCCATACATTTTCATACGTTGACTATGGTCGCGAGCGTCCGATGACAGTCGTAGGTCGTTAATGACCGCGATCGATCGCGATGCACGGAATTGTACCTTTAAGGCTTGTAGCAAAATGCGACCGAATCTATGTTATGCCGACTTAAAAATTATTTTGGCCAGTGCCGAAATTTCTAATTAAGACCGCTAGCCAAAACATCCTAGTGGAATTATTGTTTTATTTGAAATCTGAATTATTATATAGAAATAGAATATTAAATATTAATATTATGATGATGATTGATGACTGTCTATTAAGGTCGCTTAAAACGACCTAAATATAAATAACGAAATCGCCTGGTATAAGACGGTATGTCCCTCGGGCTACAATAACCTCAATAGGAGTAGTTTGCAAATCCTTCACTTTCAGAACCAACTCCAATTTGAATTAAGTACTAGTTTATTCTCACACAAATCCACATTTAGAAAACAAGCAAAGAAAACGATACGAAAAACAAAAGTAAACATTAATATTATTGTTGTTGAATATTTGATACACTCGCGAACTTTTCCCAGAAATATAATAATTATGGGCCGTGATAACGTCATGTTTTGGAGAAGTCGTAGGAGGCATTATGAATAAATAATATATCAGAGTATCATGTACTTAAGCCTAGCTTGAATTGATTCTAGAAATACAAGGTTGTTTTGCGCAAGTGTTTCGTTTTAAGGCGACGCCTTGATAATTTGGCTGTAGCGATGCCGATTTTTCTCAGCAATGACTAAAGCTAAGAAATTGAAGTTCATTGTCAGTATTCATCATGTCTTTGTCTTTGAATTGCCCATAGCATAACACGATTGGATAACTTTTATAGCACAGAATAATCAATCGAAAAGACCTCTGTAAAAAAAGGGATTCCTATTTTTCCAACAGAGGAGAGTGATTTAAGGTTCCAAAATTTGTACGTAATTTGGTTCAAGCATGCACTTTAATTTGTGCATAGCTTATATGAAATGTATTTATGGTTTTTAAATTATGCGACAAAAACCATTTTGTCGCTTACGCCCTTTCCATTTTTTGCTGTTCCATTGCTTGTTTTCTATGATAGGCCGGGCCGGCCTCTCATAGAAAACAAGCAATCTAAAACATATCCAACACGGTTTCTTACTTTAACGCTGCGTCACCTTAAGCTGATATCAGACGGACATAATATCATTTTCGAGGGTCATTTACAATTTTCACTCAGTGACGTATTTAAACACGAAATAAAAATGCGATTATGTTTGAAGAAAATAAGCAACAAATGAATTGCTCAATAAAACGCGATCAACAGCAATTTTAAGTTAGTAAAATACTTAATAAGTTGAAAATATTAAAATTAATCTCTCATCATAAATTTTCCTCTCGTAATAAAGAGATACAATAAATTCTCATCGAGCACCATCGAGATAATTAAATTTTGATGTAAAACATTTTATAATTCACGGAACATAATCCTAATTATGTACTTTTCGATCTAAAGCTATTTCGATCGGATCGAGAGTTCCGAACATTCCGTCAATAATTAGGGACGTACCGCTCGAGTTTGGACTTGATTGAAATTTTTACTTAATTGGAAAGTCGATATCTCAAGTTGCCTAATACAGGTTGACATGTAAACTCTAAAACATTTTGCCGACTCAAAGGAAAATGCTATAAATTAATAAATTAAATAAATTAAGTTAAGGCGCTGACAACTGCCAATGACCTTGATCTCGCATCACTCTCGCACCACTGTCGATTTTCATGCCAGAGAGACAGAGATGTGAAATGTTCACTCGGTAGCGTGGATACATTTTTCGTTTGTTAGAGGAAAAAATAAATATTATGGGAAATCTAGATGTCAGAACCGAAAATTAAATCGGGTAATCTTTGGATTTTTGCAAAAGGTATCAAATAAACAAATTTTTAAAGCATAGATTGTATTATTACTTTAGTTGGAACTGTTTAAAGTTCCTGAAAGATGTGACTTTGGTATTTTTTTTCATTCAGTATTTTATTATTTAAAGTAGACAAGCTTGTCCAAATATAATCAAAAATCACATATATTTTTTTTGTGCCAATCAATGAAATACATTTATTACGTCTAGAAAACTGCACAAAGATGTCGAATTGGCAGCTGTCTTCGCCTTAAAGTTAGAGGTCATCAGTTTATTTTAAACTGACTTTATTACTTTAAAATTTTACCGCAATTTTGGTCTATGGAGTATGGACCCATGCCACCGTTGATTTTTAGTGACTTAGAGCAAAATGAAACCTACAGAATTAATGGTCATAAAGTGGCATTTTATTTGAATCTTTGTCAGCCGCGGTCCCTTACCGCGTTGATCGGAACGATACCTTTACGCCACGACACGTGGCTTAAAATCTATATAATATTATAATAATATTTTGTTTTGGTATTTCTTACCAGAAGGAGTGAAAAGTAAAGTTACTTCATTATTAAAACTTATTATCTTCTGATGCATGAATTGTTCTCATCTCAAGGGCCGTGCAGTATTGTTATGAATCCATACTAATATTCTAAATGTAAAAGTATGTCTGTCATGGGTTCACAAAACCTGCCAGACACCTAACAATAATTCTATATTTATAAAGGACCAGATGACGCCCGCAACTCCGTTGCGCCAAAAATCGTATATCGCGCCGGAAGCGTAAATTCCGGGATAAAAAGTATCCTAGCTATGTCTTTTCTCGGGACCCAAAGTATCTCCATACTAAACAGAACAATCAATTCAGCTACCGAGGTAGTTCCCAAACCAGTGGTAGGCATCAGGTAGACATTCTGAAAAAATTTGAATCAAATTTACTCAGAAATAAAACATTTTTTATTTATTTACTAGCGACCCGCCCCGGCGTCGCACGGGTATAAAATATATAGCCACTGAAAAAATGAGTAAAATCGATAACCTATCACGATCCTTCATGTGGTCTACTTCTTATCTGTGCCAAATAACATAAAAATTGCTCCAGTAGTTCGCGAGATAAACCCTTTCAAAAAATTTCCCCCGTTTTTTCCACATGCTCCTATTAGTCTTAGCGTGATAAAATAAAGCCTATAGCCTTCCTCAATAAATGGGCTATCTAACACTGAAAGAATTTTTCAAATCGGACCAGTAGTTCCTGCGATTAACGCGTTCAAGTTAGCCCTTTCAAATAATTTTCCCCGTTTTTTCTACATTTTCCTCTATTTCTTCGCTTCTATTAATCTTAGCGTGATAAAATATAGCCTATAACCTTCCTCGATAAATGGGCTATCTAACACTGAAAGAATCATCAAAATCCGTTGCGTAGTTTTAAAGATTAAAGGGAACAAAGGGACATGAGGGAAAAAAAGTGACTTTGTTTTATAATAAGTATAGATTATTTAGCAGTTTTGGCGTGGATGTAACACACATACAGACAGAGACACATATATTCGTGTGGAATTTTACGCTTACGTAGAACTCTAGGTCTAACGCATCAATGAGTTCTGGCTTGCAAAACGCTTTTCTTTTTAAATGGTTTTACCTAATACCGTTTAACGTTTATATTTAAATGTCATGTAAAGACTGCGAAAGATGAAACTGAAACAAGCTCGGAGCATCGAGATTCGCGTCACGTGCTCCTATTTGGATAAAAATAACATTTATAAAATTACCCAAGTAAAAATGTAGCTGCGTAGCGGGCGCAGGCAGTAAATTAAATAATTCAATTCTGAATACCCTCGACGGCCTTCTTGAATGTAAAAACAGAATTAAAAGCCAACTTTTCCAGCGCTTAAATAATAAATATATTGTTGAGGCTCGGGCTTAGTGCTCATAAATTCACGAGGTGTCCGTTACCTCCGAGGAGCAGGGAGCTTAAGTCGGGCCTCCGCCGAGGGCCAAACTCGGGACCTTCGGAACACTAAGTCCCGATATAGGCCAGTCATTAAAGCCAAAACCCGAAAGAAATTAGTAACTTGATAAAATTTTAGGGGGTTGTTAAAGAAGGTAAAATAACTTACCGTGTGATTTTGCAGCGTTCTGGGGTGTACGGAAAGGGATGAAAAGGGGTGAAAAAGGGTTGTATTTGAAAAATAACATTGCGTAAAAAATTAGTAACACGCTGCAAATTTGGAATTAGGTTGTTCTTACCGTTTTGTAACGTGTATTAAATTTTCAGTATTTTGCAAAACACGGAACATTGTTTATTATTAAAAAACAATAAAATTTGTTAATAACAGTGGTAAAAAAATTAGTAATACGCTGCAAATTTGGAATTAGGTTGTTCTTACCGTTTTCTAACGTGTATTAAATTTGCAGCGTTTTGCAACATACGGAACATTGTTTATTATTAAAAAACAATGAAATTTGTTATTAACAAGGGTAAAAAATGTAGTGACACGCTGCAAATTTATAATTAAGTTGTTTTTACCGTTTTCTAACGTAAATCAAATTTACAGCAATTTAGTAATAAACAATGTTCCGTATGTCGCAAAACACTGCAAAATTAATACACGTTACAAAACGGTAAGAACAACTTAATTCCAAATTTGCAGCGTGTTACTAATTTTTTACGCAATGTTATTAACAAAAAACCTTTTTCACCCCTTTTCAACCCTTTCCGTACACCCCAGAACGCTGCAAAATCACACGGTAAGTTATTTTACCTTCTTTAACAACCCCCTTAAATTTTATCAAGTTACTAATTTCTTTCGGGTTTTGGCTTTAATGACTGGCCTAATATGGGGTAACTTGAAGACGAATGAATTTAAATTGTTCGCTATCAAATTAGAAAATAAACGTAGGAGGAGACGATAAATAATGGTCAACTTATGTAGCGGCCGCCGTCGAGTTAAAAAGTACCCTCTCTCACTTCTCTGTACAAATTAGAACTTTGAGGTGTCATCACTGGGTAGCCCTATGTCAGATGGTACCTAAAACTGTCCTACATTTCGTGACAGTTTTCAAACTGATATTACTTATTTTGTGACAGTTTCTCGGAGCTCGCGTTCACTGTCTAAAAATCTTCTATGCCGCAAGCAACAAGGCAAAAAAATGTAGACTATAATATTATTTAGAAAAGAATCCGTTGTGACAGTCGTCAAACGACGAAACGTGCTGAAATTTTTTTCTATATAATATAAGTATCTGAAAAGTTAGGTGTGATATTGATTATTTCCCTCGCCCTAACGTAAACTTTCTCGGGACGTCAACTTTCAAATCGTCCGGAAGATTTTCTTCGAAAACTTATCTGGTAGCAGTTGGCAGTATGAACTTAAACACATTTTTATTTTGGTCAAACTTGCCAATGTTCGTGATATTGCAAAATACTTTATAAAAATATATTTTCCGATCATCAACCCGATTCACATAATCTTGAATGTCGCACTGATCCTGTAGTAACTGTCTCATTCGCGTATTCTTGTGCTTATCATAATATCACGTGTAAAGAGGCAGCCTGTGACTGATTATGAGAATCAAAACTCAGCCGACAAAAATATTATTAGTGTTTCGATCAGAAACGGCGAAACAAACAGCAACATTTTATCATACCTAGTAGTGTTTAGTATACTCTGATATAAATGGTTAATATATCCTATTCTACTAATATTATTTTTATTTTATTTTATTTTAATTTATT
This sequence comes from Polyommatus iphigenia, assembly GCA_963422495.1. Classification (NCBI taxonomy): domain Eukaryota; kingdom Metazoa; phylum Arthropoda; class Insecta; order Lepidoptera; family Lycaenidae; genus Polyommatus; species Polyommatus iphigenia. Next base: position 39,088,318 of record OY730182.1, read on the forward strand.
TAGGAAACAAACAGTTTTTTAAATTATCTTAATTAAATAAAATTTTTACTTAAAAACGAATAGTTTCATAGAATTTTAATGTAATTTTACAGAAAGATATGCGGCTGTTATAGATACATAATTATTAATTACTTATTTTTTAACAGGTTTTGTAATTTTAATTTGTAAATAGGCAAGCTAATATTAAATATGTTAAGGTCCTTAAATTCTTCATTGTAAGTCTTAACGCTACGTTTGAGGAAACAGTTGCTAGTATAAATTGATCTATACAAAGGAACCGAAAATATATTTTGTGAACGAGAAAGGGAAAAAGGGAAATTATGAATGTGAAAGCCTTGTTTTTTTGTTATCTTTCCACGACCAAACCACTGAATCGATTTTGCTGAAATTTTCTATGGAGATACTTCAAGTCCCGGGAAAGGACGTAGGATATTTTTTGTCCCAGAAAATGTAGGGCTTCCACGCGATAAGCCAACTTTGACGCAACGAAGTTGCGGGCGTCATCTAGTAAATAATAAATTGATAACTATAATGGGCGTGGGTAAAAACTTTGAACAAATATTAAAAGAACAATCAAAACATAAAGCGTAAGAACGCATCTCTGACATTGACGAAGCACTATCGCTATTCCTTACGTCCGGGTAGATGGTATACCACTGAGGCCAGCCTCTTCCGGACCTTAATGGTGCCCGGTAGTGATCGAGGTCTCGTGACCGACTATCCTCTAAAGACCCTTCTTCTTCTACCTCACTCAATAAGTTCCGATTCTGTGACATGATAAGATGAAAGAAAAATTTTGGTAGAGATAAACTACGATAACATGGCGCGCCCCTCCAAAATTCAAAACGTTTGAAGTGCGTTGTCAAAACGTTTGAAGTGCGTTGTCTTGCGCGGTCGGCTAGTTATGATAAGTTGACCAATAAATCTTGGTAAGAAGTGACCAGTAATTTGTAAGATAAATAAATAAAGATGAATTGGCGTATAAACGGATATACCTACTGCACAGTCATCTATAACGAAAAATCAATTAACAGAGGTATGGAACCAAACATTGTCTGTGCAAATGGATTTCGATCGCAATAACACCGACGTGTAGTGCGGCGGAGTGAGTGCTCCATCACTGCCCCATTACGCCGACAGCCGTTTATCCCCATGCCCCATTCCCCACTCCCCATTATTCCCCATTCCCCAATATCGGCACAACACTTCAGCTTCCAATTAGCGCGGATCACGTGACGTGGCTCTTGTACTATAAACTATAGTGCTCCGATAGCGCCTACTGAAGTGTGAAGACAATAATTCCACATTTAAAAAAGTTTTTTTTTTGTTTTTATTTTTAAATTGTTTTTGAATTTTAATTTTAGTTCCTATGTAAGTCTTCTCTGTTCGCAAAAGTCACGCTGTAGCTGTTCACTTTTGCAAATAGCTAATATCTAAGGCATCTTAATTTTAATAAAAAAAATCAAGGCATTTGTATCATTGATAAAAAATCAATGCCGATGACGGCCGCGGCAACTTCGTTGCGCCAAAATTCGTTTTTCGTGCGGAGACCGTACATTTTTTCGGAATAAAAAGTATCCTATGTGATTTCCCCGGACTCAAATTATCTCCATTACAAATTTCAACTAAATCGGTTCAGCGGTTTGGGCGTGAAGAGGTAACAGACAGACAGATAGACAGACAAACTTCCGCATTTGTAATATTAGTATGGAAGTATGGAAGTATGGATATTGGATAGTATGAATTTTCAGAGCGGAGTAATCACTCTTCAAATACTGTAGTGCTTGGGACAGATTTTAAATGTCCGTATGGTTGCCCAAGCGCATACGGTACTCTCGCAACATAGTCGGCCTAGTTCAGAGGAATGAACGGGTTAATACGTCTGGGACCATCTATGTGCGGGTTTCCTCACGATGTTTTCCTTCACCGTACGAGCGTCCGTAATATACTTGAGACCTAAAAATGTCTCATTGGTACACGCCTCCACCCGGTATCGAACCTGCAGCACCCTGTCGAGTGCGAACCAAATGTCTTCCCACTAGGCCACGGATGCTCTAATATAAATAATGTAGTGTAATTAAATAAACCAAAATCATTCAGTAATTTCAAAGTTTATTCTTTAATGTAAGATAAGAAACAATCAAAAATCTTCTATTTATAAAGTTACACTCTCTAAGTTCAGTGCCGTAAATACCTTTTTTTGCGCCCTGTGCGAGCCTTCTATAACTACGCCCTTGTTCTTTTGTAGATATTATATTAGGTACTCAGAGCAATGCAATGTATAGGCCTCCCTGGTCTGGCTATTCTTGCGCCCCCCAGAGTCTGCGCGCTGTGCCTGGGCACCAGTCACACCGCCCTATTTACGGCACTGTCTAAGTTACACCATTTTACCACTTCCTGGTTGCGTATCAAGTGATAAGTGATCCGATGTTACCAAATACCAAATTGACATTTTTACCAACATCAGGATTATTGTTCACGTTCCGCGTCGCAGCGCACAGCTCGGTCGCGTAACGGCCCCAGCTTTAGGGCTCCATTCCACCGCGGCTCACGGAGAGACTAGCGTCAAGCTTGGCTTTGTAAGAAAATATAATATGTGACTGTGTCCACTGCAACCCATGGACACGCTACGCACGAATTGACTCAAGTCAAACAAATAAACCCGTGCACGGCCACGCGTGCGCGTGGCCGTGCACAGCGTGCGCAGCGGTGGAATGGAACCTTTAGGTCCACCTATAACGGTGAGATATTTTTGTTATAAAAATTTATCAGGCCGTCCCACACGCGCCGCGGTACGAAAATAAAATGTTACCGGCGCGATTTCGGCATATAAACTCGGCGTTTATACGAGATATTTGATTTTGTTCGAGCCCTACTCATTTTCGATAGAATTACACCATATTCGTTTAAATTACCATACGTTTATAGACTCCCACAGGCGAATATTTTTTTTCGATTGATCCCTAACGATGTAGCTAGCCATTTTATCTGCATTATAATAATGTATTATTCGTTTGTATTGAATACGCTAAATTATTTTGTGGTTACAGCCTCGCATCGATCGCTATCGAGTATGCGTCTTATTATATTCCTTGCAAAAAAATATTTGATTGATTATATTATTATATTGAAAATGAGGCATAGAATTGCCTTCTTTATCGCAAAAAATGGGATATGCCAGCGGGACTTTCATGCCCTTTATAGTACCTATACTCAATTTAAGAATGTCAAATGCTTAATCCTTCGATCGTGGATTCTTGGAAATCTATTGTTATTTATTCTATTGTTGTCGCGATCACCGGTGATCTTATGGGGCTTAATAGGTTAATAATCATTGTAAAATTATATTTCTTTTTACTTTACGAACAAGTAGTTTGATATAAAATATAAACATTTCATTGTGTTCATTCAAATTCCGAAGAAGCAATGACCCAGTTGGCGAAACGAACAAACACACCCGACGAACTCCGAGCTCCTGATTAACAATAAAACTAAAGGAGAAATTCTTAAATACCTTACAAATTCTGAAGCACTGCCCGATAAAAGAAAATTAAAGACAAAGTCGATACGCGAGTTCATTAGGAAGTTGCTGAGCGCCCGGCCGCCCGGTGACCAGCGTGGCTAGCGAGTACAAATTATTCACTACGTTTTCGCAACGTTACGAAGGAGAATTGTATGAAAAAATATGATAAGGCACATCTATGCCGGTTTAATAAAGAGGTAATGTTTATATATTTTGTTTGTATCATTGTAAAATCTTTATACCGATTTTTAGATGTTTGATATCTATACTAATATTATAAATGCGAAAGTATCTCTGTCTGTCTGTCTGTCTCGCTTTCACGCCAAAACTACTGACCCGATTGTAATGAAATTTTGTACACAGATAGTCTAAAGACTGAGAAAGGACATAGGCTACTTTTTAACTGGATAAAGGGGTTGTAAGGGGGTGAAAATGCGTAAAATTGTTCAAATTAAGTTATGTAGTTCCAAAAATTCATAATAGATGGCGCCGTGCGTCTCCTACATCGCGCTGACGCTTGCTCAAACGTCTTTCTATAAGAGGTGGTGGTGGTGGTATCATCTTACATTCAAGTTTCGATTTTTTCGATTGTTATTTCTTTTTTACGTTATTAAATAACTTCAGCTTACGTCACTGCAAAGACAAAGTACTGACTTTATCTATGTTAATTGGATGGCTAAATGAAATATTATGTGCACACTGCACCGCTGTTTTTGGGTGTTTTGATTTAAGGGGTACCACCAGGGTTTTTTATAAAAGCTTTTGACACCAATTTTGTTGACATCGCGCGCTACAAACTGAAGTCCACGCGGACGAAGTCGCGGGCAACAGCTAGTTATAAATATAGCAAAAAACACTTGGAAGAACATCAGCTACTTTTTACTGATGGAATATGTTTATGGCTCTTTTGAAATACTGCATTTATGCGTGCAGGGTTGCATGCTACATCACGACAAGTAGTATTTGTTATTCGTAGCGTGACATGAATATTTTGATTTACGAATTTTTTAAAGCTATTTTTAGTTTAAAAAAATTCGATAAAGTTACAAACACGTAGCTGTTTGTTTCTGCTAGGCCGATGCAACCAGCGCCATTGATCCGGCTAACCGGGTTACACGTCCACCTGGTGAATTAATCATGAATTTTAACACATTTCGCGTCGCGCGCGCGATGTAATCAAATTGTGTATGTTTTGCTTTAAAATAAATTTCTGACGTAAATAATTATATTCGGATTTTATTTGAAGCCATCCATATGTTACGTCACACAAAATTAAGACCTATGAATCGCTCCCCTATTATGTCACGCTTGCCTTGAATACCTTTAACCTTTTATTATATTTGGTATGACGCTCCGTCCTCCTTAAGATGGTACCGTGTGCTATACGGATGACTCAATTAATTGTGCATAAACACAAGCCTCCCCCTTTCCTCTTACCTAAGCTGTTACGTAGTATGTGAATGACCTCTTATGTACAATTATATTATAATGTGCTGGGTTGTGCTTGGCGTGTATATCTCAGGGCGAAATTTAGAACTACACATAAAACCTATTTATTAATCAAACATTTCTTCAACAAAACAACACAATTATTGTACAGTTGTTAATCACTACTTAGTTGTGACCTTGTTTTAGTTTGTTTTGTAGGAGTATTTGTCGTATTTAGAGCGCTTACAGACGAACGGCACGTGTCGGCGGCACGCGTCGGCGGCAGTCGACGGCAGACGACGGCACGTGTCGGCGGCAGTCGACGGCAGTCGGCGGCACGTGTCGGCGGCAGTCGGCGGCAGTTGACGGCAGCCGTCGACAATTCATAACGCTTGCAGTTGTGACGTATCACGTAAAGGTAAGCGTCCACAGGTCAGTATAGTACGCAACGGACGTTTCGCATCAGACGGATATTTTTTACAGTACGTCTCACTGTATCAGCAGCGTACGGATTACCGACTAGCTAGTATGTTTATCTTCAAATTAGTCCAAACAAAGTTCCTAATTCAAAATTTCAGCTTTCGACTTTTCCATCCATACCCCCCTTTTGAGCATTCATTTACTAGGCTAAACAGTAATCCGTACACTGCCGATTCAGCGGACGTACTGTGAAAAAAAATCCGTTTGATGCGAGATGTCCGTTGCGTACGATACCGACCTGTGGACGCTTACCTTGCGGGGGTACGTCACAACTGGGGACCTACCACCAGTCACCACATCTACTAACCGACATCGTTTGACAGATAAGAGTTTATTACTTTAATGTCAAGCTAGCGATCTTAAAAAAGTTGTTATTTCACAGCGGATTTAACATTGTTTTGCATTTTTTACTTTTTTTTAGTAAAATTATATTTAAAAGTGAGTACGGTAATGTTGTTGTAATCTTACAACAAAGTGTTCTGGAAACATGATCGTAATAGGAAAGGTCGTGGTAGGCCCCCTGCAAGCGTCATAAGCTGTCAAAGGCTGCCGTCGGCTGCCGTCGACTGCCGCCGACTGCCGTCGACACGTGCCGTCGTCTGCCGTCGACTGCCGCCGACACGTGCCGTTCGTCTGTAAGAAGCCGCTGAAAAAGGTCAGTCTGCAAAGTAGGTATTTAAATAAATAATTTCAATATTTTTATGTTTGAGCAAATTATTGATGCCAAATATTTACCGAATTGATTTTAATTAGTAGCAATTAGGGAATGCAATCCCGCAAGAGAATTTCAATCCCGGTATTTGCGGGATTAAACCATCACAATCCCGCTGGATCCCGGAATTTGCGGGATCCCGCTGGGTGGATTTAAACTTTTAAAATAAATCGTTATAACGACTTTACTTGATAGACCCCGTTTTATTCTTAGAATCTCAAATAAAACAAACTTTGTCGGACACTTTTTTCAAGGGTTTAATTATTAACACCTCCATACTTCAGACTTTATAAAAAAATATAAGAAAAACTAATCATTTTTTTGGAAGTGGCTTCGTAATAATAATATGTAGTTAAGAAAAACTAAAAAAATCGCTTATTTTATGTCCATCTTTTATCGAAAAATTTTTCGAAATATAGGTAAAAATCGTGCCCAAAGATTCCGAAACGGTTCCTGATATTCGACACAAGGTAGCTAGCAGCTGGAAATGCTCGCTCAGCATCCACGCTGGTTAGTTTAATTGTCATTTAAAGTGTGAATTGAAGCTAAATTGTTTAGCGGGCTGCCTGTAGCCAGTTCACGCACCCCCGCGCGCAAAGTTACGCATATTATGAATCACATTTCTTTGTAATCCCGCCAGTCCCGCGGGATCCCGCAAAATTTTCGACCGGGATTAGTCCCGCATAATGCATGCGGGATCCCGGTATTTCGGGATCCCGGTATCCCGGTATTGCATTCCCTAGTATCAATAATGTAGTAGAATATGAGATAGTTATATTATAACTATTTTATCAATCTACACTAATATAAATGCGAAAGTCTGTCTGTTCACGCTCAAACCGCTGAACCGATTTTGCTGTGGTACGGAGATACTTTTAGTCCCGGGAAAGGTCATCAGGATACTTTTTATCCCGGAAACATGCACGGTTCCCGCACGATAAACGAATTTTGGCGCAACGTTGCTGCGGGCGTCATCTAGTCTTTTATGACAAAGATTTATACTACGAAAAAACAACAATATTTCCGCAACACAATATTATAATACGTTTAATAGCATAATATATTTCCCAGTAGAAAGCTCAACTGTCTACAAGCTGGAGCAGCTCAGTAATAAGATTGGCTAAACTTGCTTACTTCGATCTCGACTTTAGTGTGTATTAAGTTTTAAATCCGGGGAATGGCTGGTTAAGCCACGTAATAAATTGGACCAGAAACTCGTTCCTGGCTTTACGATTATGACTCCTTGGAAAAAGTGGCCAAGACTTCGTCTGACAATTTTATGTACTTTGACTTTGTTCTTGTAATGTATTTTTCCTTATTGTAGTATCAGTGTTATTGTATAGTAATACTCCGTGGTCCAGTGGTTTAGAGCGTACCTTTTTACTTGGAGGTCGTGGGTTCGATTCCCGCGTTGGAAACATGTAATTTTCAAATGTAAAAAATGTAAATTAAAAAGATAATCCATGCGTCGGATGGGCATTGGGCCTGTAAAAATACGGTCCTGCACCTGATCTCTCGCCAGTCGTGTCGGTCTTCCGTCCCACTGGGCTATGAGAGAAAAGGCACAGAGAGTGCTCTTGTGTACTGCGTAGACATAATGTTATTACGTAATAATACTGTAGACATAATATTATTGATAGAACGTAAAATTATTTAACACTAGAGGACGCCCGCAACGCAAATTTGTTTATCGCGCCGGAACGGTACATTTTTCCGGGATGAAAACTATCCTATGTCCTTTCCCGGGACTCAAGGTTTCTCCATGCCAAATTTCAGTAAAATCGGTTCAGCGGTTTAAGCGTGAAGAGGTAACAGACAGACAGACAGACAGACGGACAGGCAGACAGACACACTTTCGCATTTATAATATTAGTATATGGATAGGTCCAAATATTGTATACTAGATGACGCCGCAACTCCGTTGCGCTAAAATTCGTTTATCGCGCGGGAACCATACATTTCGCGATGAAAAGTATTGTATGTCCTTTCCCGGTACTCAAAGTATTTCCATACAAAAATGCAAATCGGTTCAGCAGTTTGAGCGTGAAGGGGCAACAAACAGACGGACAGACAGACAGACAAATAGTCAGACAGATTTATAATATTAGTATGGATGGAGAAAGCTTGAAGGATCGCGTGTTAAAAACGAATTAAATGATATTTTATGTATTGGTCGTCCCCTCGATGGGTGACTGACGGCGAGTCAATTTTGAACATAGGAATATACGTGTCCAGCCAGCTGTACAGGAAATTGGAACGTTTTATCCGGAAATGTCAATGAACTTGGGCTGTACATGCAAAATTAAGTACCCACAATTTGGAACCTGGGTAAGGGATATAAGGAATAGGGATCTTCCAAGGACTTTGTGGGCATAAGCTTTGGGCAAAAAATATCCAAGTTACATCTACGTTAAATAGGTACACATTAAAATTACTCTACAAACGTGTTCAAATAATTTGTTAGAATTATTCAAAGACGAAAGATGTTACTTTATACAAATAGATATATCTTCAACTTCAAGACCAACGAACGTTGCAATATTATATTTTAGGCATTAAAATAAAACGGAAAAGAAAATTAATAAACTAAAGTGTACGAATAACAAAACTAAGGAAGAGTAACTCCGTCAAAAAAAGTGCACCAAAAGGCTACAAAATGTGACCCGAATACATGTATACTTTATGCATGTGTTCGGTACACATTTTTCGTGTATATGTTACAGTCATAGTGATTAAATAGCATACACAATGTCTGGTCATTATATATAATACCTAAATTGACTAGACAGTGTGATAAATTAATCACCTTATCCGGATATTATTCATAATAGCTGGTCAAAGTTAGCCAAAGTAATAAATACGATACGGTATATCTCACTTATTACTCTTCCTTACTTGTAAGAATAAATAATAATTATGAAACACTTATTTAATATCAGTTCATTTTCAATATTTTATTATTGTAGTCTTTAAAGAGTGATACTAAATACTATTATTAATCTCTGTGTTTTTAGGGTTCCGTACCCAAAGGGTAAAAACCGGCCAAGTGCGAGTTGGACTCGCCCGTGAAAGGTTCCGCAGCAGCAATAAGGCTTATTTTTATTAAATTAAAAGGTTTTTGATGTATTTTTATATTTCAGTTGATTTAATGAAAGTTAAGTTAAGGTTTACCATTCATGACGTATAAAAAAACTACTTGCTAGATCTCGTCCAAACCAATTTTGGTTGGTAGTTTTTATAGTAGTGTACATCATATATTATTTTTTTCAGAATTATCATGCTCCTACTTTAGACGCTAGAGAGGGGGGGGGGGGACACAAATTTTACAACTTTGGAAGAGTCTCTCTCGCAGACTATTAATATTAGAAAAAAATGATATTAGAAACCTCAATATGATTTTTGAAGACCTATACATAGATACCCCACAAGTATAGGTTAGATGAAAAAAAAATTGTTTTTCGTTTACGTCACACGTATAAAAAAAATTACTTGCCAGATCTCGTTCAAACTAATTTTGGTTGGTAGTTTTTCTAGTAATGTACATCATATATTTTTATTAGAATCATCATGCCCCTGCTTTGGAAGTTAGAGGGGGGGGGACACATTTTACCACTTTGGAAGAGTCTTTCTCGCAGACTATTCAGGTTAGAAAAAAATGATATTAGAAACCTCAATATGATTTTTAAAGACCTATCCAAAGATACCCCACACGCATAGATTAGATGAAATTTTTTTTTTGTTTCAGTTGTACCTATGGGGACCCCTAAAATATTTATTATTTTTTTCATTTTTGTATCAAAATCTTAATGCAGTTCACAGATTACATCTACTTACCAAGTTTCAACAGTATAGCTCTTATAGTTTCGGAGAAAAGTGGCTGTGACATACGGACGGACAGACAAACAGACAGACAGACAGACATGACGAATCTATAAGGGTTCCGTTTTTGCCATTTGGCTACGGAACCCTAAAAATGGGATTACTGAGACTTCGATGTCTGTCCGTCTGTCTGTCCGTCCGTCTATCCGTCTGCCTGTCCGTCTGTCTGTCTGTTTGTCTCCAAGCTGTATCTCAAGAACCGCTATAGCTAGACTTCTGAAATTTTCACAGATTGTGTATTTATGCTGCCGCTATGTTATAACAACAAATACTAAAAACAAAATAAAAATAATATTTAAGGGGGTTGCCTGCTGCGTGATTTTTTGGGCCTTTATTGCTCGTTATCTATAATGTCAACAGGTAGGCACTTGAAATATTCACAAAAAACTCAGTTGTATACATTTTACTAATTAATAATAAAATTAAAATACAATTTATAATTAAGGGTAATGTGGTAGGTAAATGTAATTCCCATACAAAAACACATTTTTTTTATATTTTTGCTCTATAATGGTACGGAACCCTTCGTGCGCGATTCCAACTCGCACTTGGCCGATTGTTTTTAAATTTTGTTTAATGGCTATAAGTGAGCTTTAAATTTACTTTATTAATTTAAATTGAAATAACTTTATAACAATGTTAATAAACGTAGAATTATCTATGGCAATGTTCAATAATTCTTAAAATAAACTTTATAACTGTTACATTTCAAATAACAGTATAAATATGTTGCCACACATGTAGTTATAAGTTAGGAATGCTTAAGGCAAATTTAAATATAATTTTATAATCTTTACCTACTTATTTTATTACATTATCTAAGTCTTTGAAGATATTATATAAAATTGCTAGATAATGTGATTAATTCTGTGTCAATTATCACTTTATCTAAATTGAGTAGACATTATAAATAATGCCTAGATAATATATATAATATCCGGATTTGTACTTACTTTGGCTGTAACATATATATTATATATACACAAGTGACATTCAACCAGGTTGACATGATAATTATTGTCAAACTCATTTTACAATTTGCTTACTTACTTTTTACGTAGCTTTTTACAATATTTTCGTCGTTAAAATGCCTAAATGCCCTGTGAAATGGGGTAGAAGTCATACAGATACGACTTTTAATACAGGAATAACCTTTCAAGTTTCATCAGTAAGTGAATTGTTTAAAATTATGCTTAGGTAAAGTTCTTGTATTTTTTCCGACCCAAAAACATGCCCAAAAAGATGGTTTATTTAAGTTGGATGCCAGGGTATTTGCGTAAAATTATGCTGGTCACTTTGTGTTTGTCTTATTAAGTTTACATGTTATTGTAAAAATGCAATAATCAAAAAATAATATAATTACAAAATTTTTACAAAGTCGCCATGGACAGTGCTATGCAAGATGTAACAATTTAATCATAAACGAGGGTCTGACTGACATCAGTATGGAGTATCTTATTTTTATAATGCCGTTCGTACTTCGTTTAGTAAGAAACGAACCGAATTGGATGCCGAGCCAGATTACTCGTTTATGTAGCACAGGTACACTTTAATAGTCATGATATATTTTGTATGAGTAATGACCGAAAATTAAAGAGATTACGAAAATCTGCATTGCCTATTTGCACCGTAAGTTTTTTATTTCAATTCTGTAATAATTCTGTAATAATTTAGCACATAGATTTTTGTAATCTGAAAACGTCTTGTCTAGGTGCTCTGGATAGTTTTAAATTCGTCCGAGTCGTACAAGGTTTGTTCAAAATTATTATATATTATTATTGTTATCGATGACTTAAAGATCAGAGGAAAATATTTGATTTTAAAATAATAATTATGTACTCCTTTCTTCGTGTTAGTAGATATGTTTGGTGTATACTGCATAATGCCATTCGCTTTTGACAATTATTGTCCACGGCTTTGTTTCATAACTGTGACAATGACCGCGCAGGCTGTCGTCCAGCGCGCAATATTATGATACGTTACCTGGGAAACGACCTTGGCGGGAATCTGAATTGTCATAATATTTTAGTGTTCGAAAAGGAGCAAAATTTAAAACGGTTGAAGTATGGGAGTTACTTTTCCTTAGTTTTGTTATTCGTACACTAAAGTAATCAAATTCGATTAGTTATCAAAATTAAATTAAGTATTTATTTTCCACACGAAGAAACAATGCAGTCGGAGAATTTAGAAGGGCACGGTAGACAAAAACAATTAATGTTTCGCGTAGCAAGACATCCCTTCTTTGTGGCACTCTCCAGTCACTGTGCCGCAAACAATATAAATACTATACAGTAGTGAGTAAACCATCTTTATACTAGATCGTCTTTATCGACGCGACGCACAAATATAAATAAACAAGATTTCAGATAAAATATCTAATTCACAAAAGAGGCAGTCGCCGCGCGCGTTAAAGTTGTTTCTGTATAAGCGTGTTATCACACGGCGCCGCAGCGGCAGCGTTTCTCGCCGCCGCGGTTGTTGAAAACGTATGTTGATTATTATTTTTAACAGAAAATTAAAACCGACTTCCAAGGTTAAAACAATAATAGCATTAATATGAACTAAAAAGTATTAAATAATTTTTCCTATCTAATAGTGCCTTTTTCCGAATTCGGCTAAACCTGAACTATTTATGTACTCAATCTTCATTATTTTGAAGTCGGTACCAGATAGCTGAATCTTAAGTTCTCTGACAGAATATTTGAAACTTTTGGAACTGGCACCGACTACAAAACTATGAAGATTAAGTACAGAAATTCGGAAAAAGGCACTATTAGATAGGAAAAATTATTTAATACTTTTTAGTTCGTATTAATGTTATTATTGCTTTTACCTTGGAAGTCGGTTTTAATTTTTTATTAAAAATAATAATTTCACTCTTTTTAGTTACATCGCGTATATTTTACGTATCTTATTACAATAAGTTAAGTAAGAGTCACAACTCACAACTCACACTCACAAAATTTATTATTGTATGAATACCTATGCCTTGTACTATTATCTATTCTGTGCCATGAGACATTGGTGACCTTAACACGACGTGGTAATGATGATGACGATGATGATCATGATGAATATGAATTCCATAGTAGCATATGCTTTTTTCTTAAAACAACGCCGAAACTCCCAAACGTGTATCTATAAGGAGTCAGGAGTTCTATCAGCATCTTCAAAACCATGGTATACCTTGACCCAATATTTGATTTTTTGGTAGCATATTCTTAGTACATTTCACATAAAACCAAAATCGCCATATGTTTCCATATAAATTTCAAGGAGTTCCCTCAATTACTCATGGATCTCATCATCAGATCACCACTTTTGTGAACATGGTACCAAATTGGAGTGAAAACTAATACAACAAAATAAAAATTTCGAAAATCGGTTCATAAACGGCGGAGTAATCGTTGAACATACAAAAATATAAAACAAATATCCACAGCCGAACATTTAACCTCCTCGTTTTTTGGAAGTCGGTTAAAAACTGCAGTACCGCTCGCCGCCGCCGCGGCAGCGCCGTGTGAAAAGGGCCCATAGAAATGAAAGGATGAGTATGCAACGGCGCCGCCGCGGTACGTCGGTGCCGCTGCCGCTGCGGCGCGTGTGTAAACACACTTAGGCCGTGTTCACACCAAACTGACTATACGCCGCTGAATGTGAGCGAGCGTTACGCAGTTTATTGTATTTCCATACAAATTCACTTTTTCGTTCACACCTAACTGACTATACGCCATTACGCTAGGCGTAGGCGCGGACATTCGATACCGTATATTTTCACGTTCACTTACGTTCACACTGGGGCTCACAGTGAGCCTGCTCACATTCAGCGGCGTATAGTCAGTTTGGTCTGAACACGGCCTTAAACGAAGTTGATTTTAAGATCAACACTGAGTTAGTCTACTGTACATTATACTGTGCGGTATTTTCTTATACTTTAACGACTTTGACTCGTAAACCGCCGTAGTATTTGTCCGCCCACTTCTTTATAGTACTCGGGAAATGTAACGAAAACAACGTAACATTACGTCCATCAAGTCGTAATTATACTGTACAAACACTCTCGTAATTAAACGGTGGATCGGTAAAAAATACTTTTCGTTTTTAAAAAATAAATATAGGCGGAGCGGATCCATATTCTATAATAATATCGTGTATAGACATGAGCCTATAATCCTTATATTCCTTCCACATTTCAAATATCCCGCCAATCGCGTACATTGCCTCTCGCCCAATCACTGCGCGGGAGCAGGACTCGAAAAAAGATGGCCGCGAGAGACATGGTGTGTGTGCGCTTCTGTGATAAAAAAAATCAAGAACTAAGAAACTAATAATCTCGTTAGAGGTTTGCTGACTGAATTGTGCTCAATGTACCGTGGTGAATTTGTGGTGCTATAGTTTTACACCCACTAAGGTGTCTTCAAAGGGTCATATTCAGACGACGACGCCCCGAGTTGAAGAAATTTTCCATAAGTCTAAACCTTTTCCAGGTGAGTGTTTTTACTTTTCTACCGCTGAGAATTCACTTGGTACTCGTATTGAAGCACAAGCTTCAGGGAAATGCAGCTGCCTCTGCAGCGAGAATCATACATTTTTATAGGCACCATAGCCTCCTGTGAGGATTAATTTCGTCGCCAACAAAGGCCGATCAATTACCTCACTAAATCTAAAGTTTTGCTAAGTAAATAACATTTTCTGTCTTCCAGACGCATTAAAACTTATTATCTTAAAATATCATTAAGTTAACTTAACTATCATTGTTTGCCAAGGTCGCCGCACGCGTCCGTCATTTCTACCTACACCTACAGTTAATTGTAAATTTTTGCACTGAAATTCACAATTGAATTACATAATGTCATAACTATCTGAGGTTCATATTAAAGTTAGTTTTTATCAAAAATATAACTCGCATCTTAGTACTTAAATAGTGAGATTGCAATGATGAATGCAGTGCGCATTGACTTGAATTTTGTAGTGTTATTTGTGGGTGTGGTTGGGCTCGAAATTATTTAGGTAAATCTAGGAAGTAGAGATTTTTTTTAATAACGTCAATTTCTAATCTTAATATTATTAACAGTGCTTAGGTATTATATTATCTGTTAGCGCCTCACGCTTAAACCGATAAACCTACTACTTACCATAGTATTATGCTTAAGATCAAAATCCATTCAGAAGCTTAGGTTTTAAGTTGTTACAAATATACACTCACAAACTTTGGTATTGTTGTGATTACCTTTCACTATATCCTTTACAGTTTACCCAAAGATATGCTACATCGCTATTCAAATAAAAAAAAAAACACATTTGCAAACAAAAATCTGCCAATAGCCAGTTTAGAAAGGTTTTAGTTTTAAAATGTTTAACAGTCGATATATTTTAGCCGTGGTCGTGTAGCGCCGCTGGAGCGCCGCCAAACAGATTAAATCCGACAGTAAACTGCTCTGTACGGGAGTATGATTAGTTAACTGCGATGTAAATACTTTCAGTACTTACATAATAACATTATGTATAGAACGGCGCGCGATTTGTCTATCAAGATATTTTGTGATTTATTTCATAACTAGCGACCCGCCCCGTCGTCGTACGGGTATAAAATATATACTCGTAGCCACTGAAAAAATGATTAAAATCGTTAGCCTATGATCTTTCACGTCGTCTACTTCTTATATGTGCCAATTAACATAAAAATTGCTCCAGTAGTTCGCAAGATAAGCCCTTTCAAATAATTTCCCCCGTTTTTTCCACATTCTCCTAATATGCTATATTTTATCACGCTAAGACTGCTTAGCGTGATAAAATATAGTCTATAGCCTTCCTCAATAAATGGGCTAACACTGAAAGAATTTTTCAAATCGGACCAGTTATAGTTCCTGAGATTAGCGCGTTCAAGTTAGCCCTTTCAAATAATTTTCCCCGTTTTTTCCACCTTTTCCTCTATTTCTTCGCTCCTATTAGTCTTAGCGTGATAAAATATAGCCTATAACCTTCCTCGATAAATGGGCTATCTAACGCTGAAAGAATCATCAAAATCCGTTGCGTAGTTTTAAAGATTAAGACCTAATTTCACCAACCTCTGTTTGTTAAATCCTAACAAGGTATTTCTTAACGGACCTTAGAAAATTAAACGGACTGTTAAAATACTTATGTCCCACAATAAAAAATTAACAGAGGATTAGTAAATGCAATGTTATGTGAACAACGAGTGAACAACTATCAATTCGTTCATTCTTGTTATAAGGCGACGAAATTGCAATGTACAAGTTTAATACGACATGTTTGCTGCAATGTGTCACTTTCTTCCTTATTCGTATAATAGGTAGATAATGCGACCAAATTAAAATATCACTGATCGCATACATTTGTTACGCTATAATAGTTCTTCTTAATTTACCAGGTTAATAATTATTATCTGTCAAAGCTGAAAACATGAATCATATTACAAACTTTTATTTACATATTTCGGTTTGGTAATTTTGATACAAGTTAGATATTTGCAATGTCAAGGAAAATCCGAAGGCTGAATTTTTGAGAAAGTGAAAATAAATAATTATTAATAACTATGAAAAATAATTAATAATAAGGACGTAGCGGAAACATGGCTGAAACACTCAAAAGTCAAAAGAGATTCTTTTATTTATATTGCATATTATTGTCTTTGAAGTTGTTGTATTGACTCATATAACAGACTGTTATATATTTAACGGACCTTCACAGCAGGAATTAAATTTAACACCGTGTTAGGTGATTTAACATGACATTAGGGCATGGTGGAATGCTTGAAAGCTCTAACAGGCCATTAACTGATTTAACAAGGCATTATTTATTTAACATTGCTTGATGAAACTAGGTCTAAAGGTAACAAAGGAACAATTAACATAAAAATTGCTCCAGTAGTTCGCGAGATAAGCCCTTTCAAATAATTTCCCCCGTTTTTTCCACATTCTCCTAATATGCTATATTTTATCACGCTAAGACTGCTTAGCGTGATAAAATATAGCCTATAGCCTTCCTCAATAAATGGGCTAACACTGAAAGAATTTTTTAAATCGGACCAGTTATAGTTCCTGAGATTAGCGCGTTCAAGTTAGCCCTTTCAAATAATTTTCCCCGTTTTTTCCACATTTTCCTCTATTTCTTCGCTCCTATTAGTCTTAGCGTGATAAAATATAATTTATAGCCTTCCTCGATAGGGCTATCTAACACTTAAAGAGTCATCAAAATCCGTTGCGTAGTTTTAAAGATTTAAGGTAACAAAGGGACATGAGGGAAAAAAGCGACTTTGTTTTTTAATATGTATAGATTTATAATAAGGTGCTCCCGCACCGGGAGCATTCGCGTGTGTTTTTTATACATTTAACTAACTTTTTGACGACATAAGCAAACTCAGGGATCTTGATTTATTTAATCCTTCAGTAAGCGCTACAAAAAAGCTTATAAAAATGGTTTGAGACTGTTTCTTAACTGTTAATTTGATCGATGTTTTCATTGGTATTTTGTCATATTTCAGTGCGTATTGTTTCTTTCGTATACATTAATTAACTCACATTAATTATTAGATCATAGGCTTTTGTTATTATTGAGTTTCTAGTGGAAGTCACTTTAGAGTTTTATTTCAGCACATATAATATACGCCCACAAACATGGAGGACGAACGTAATATTATTATTCCACAGTCATTGAATCAGTTGCAAATACCGCTCGACGATCCGATATATTATTTATTATAAAATTATTATAAAATTTGTTAGCCGACATGTCACCTGATGGTGATTCTATCACAATGGGTAGTAAAAAAATATATTGTAAAATATACATTAAACGGGTATAATTTTCAGATTACTGTAATAAATTATACTAATTATATTAAATTAGTAATTAAATTATATAGGGCACGGGCACCGGTAGTCAGCCTTTTAGTGGAAAGTGCAAGTTTAAATGTGGATAGAAAATTATTTAAAATATTAATCAAAAACCTTTTGTACTCATTCACTTAATCATTTATTAAACTTTGTTATGAAATTAACATATAAGATAATTTTTCTTAATAAGTATTGAAAATAAAGTATTTTTCAAAATAATGCACATTTCTCCAGTACTCAGCCGTCACAACCCAGTTCTCGGCCAGATAGCTACCAGTAGTCAGCCCCAGAAATGTATCAAGATAGAACGGCGACGCGCGTGCATTACTAAGGAATCGCGTGTCAATTTTTGCTTTGCTTTAATGAGAACAAATAACTTACAAGTGGAAAGAAATACCTTCTTTTGACCGATTCACTTTCGTACTTCTGTTTTTACTATTAGACACTGCACAATGAGGCATTTTTCCACAACCATTCCGGTGTAATCTAGTCGAGACGTGCGAGCTGACTGAATGAACGTTTAACGAATCTTGCGCGTACGCGTGTTTCAATCTTGAGCAAGATTGAAACACACGTACTCCACCCGCTTAGCCGTTCTATCTTGATATTATTTCTGTGAGTCAGCCTCTCTTTAGATGGGCCTCGGAAGAGACCTATGGAACTGAAACATATAAACAATGCCAAAAAAACTAAGAAATTACTTGGTAGGTAGGTATTATTATTAATTGGCAGTCTACCACCGTATTTTTTACGAGGAACTTTCTACCACGCACTGTAAAACTCTGGAACGACCTGTCGCCATCAGTATTTCCGGACTAACACGACCTACCAACCTTCAAGAAGAGGCAGGCCGGCAACGCACCTGCGACTCTTCTGATTTTGCGAGTGTACATGGGCGACGGTAGTTGCTTTTCATTAGGTTACCCGTTTGCACGTTTGCCCCCTAACCTAATTTGTAAAAACTTATTACATAATTTTTTCGCACCTTAATTAAACAAAAAACATTTCAAAGAACCACTATAAATTGTTTGCTATTGATTGCGGTGCCCTTTATTATTTCTCATTACGTACCTATATGTAGTAATAATGAAATTCTTAGAAGAAAGAAAGTTCTCAGAAATAATGGTGTGCTCAGTGTTCAGACTACTGCGTTTCTTCCGACCGCACTGTGAGAGGATCATAATGAAATTTTATCACCATTACTTGGAAATTGAAAATGTCGGAAATAATTTGAAGCTCAAATAAGTAAATAGGCAAATAAAAATAATCATCCATAGAATATCTTTATAACATATATATAAATGCAGAATTATGTCAGAATTATGATTTGGCTATGCTTTAAAGATATTTTATTACAATTTTATTGGGAAAAATGTACAGATATAAAAACAGGGCGATAAACAATTTCTTGTAGCAACATCTACTTTTAATATAAATTAAATAATAATTAAGGGAATTAAAAGATAGCACCCAAATGAGTACCTATTTTTATTAACCGACTTCAAAAAAAGGAGGTTATCAATTCGACGCGTATGTATGTAATATTTCCAGAAATGCCCAGTTTTTGTATATGTTAATCTATGACAGCTTCTGTACAAATGTGCCAAATTTCAAAAGTGTATGTATGTATGTATGTTTTTATGTTTGTGCACGCATATCTCCGGAACCGCAAGTCCGATTTTAGTGGTTCTTTTTTTATTGTACTAGGTATTGTTCAACTTAGGGAATAATGCAAGGTTCATCAAAATCGGTTCAGTAGTTTTTGAGATAAGGAATTCTAATTCTCAATTACGTACAAAAATTTGAAGTCGGTTTTATCTTTATAAAATACTATTATATATTAATTGATTAATAAAAGTGTTTTCAAAGCCCGTCATATCGTATTTTGTTTTCCCCGCAAACATAAAATTTGTTTGATATTTTTCCATTAATTAATATTTCAGATTTTCCTCTTTGTATTTTCGCGTGGCAACAGTGGCACGTGAAAATAAACTTCTGGCCGTCCGATATCCGTCGCAGCTGCAGTTGGCTCCGCGCCATGTTATCTGCGAGTTCGGCAGGACGCGGCTGCCAGCTGTCACTCAATACAGATCAGTTACAACACACAATTAAACTCACAGTTTTAGTTACTATTTCGTTGCATATCGTAGCAGTAGTACGGCGTAGCATTTTGTACGTTCCAATTCTCGTAGCATTACATAGAATTTGCGAAAGGAAGAAGCGTAGCATTCCCGTAGCACGTAGCATTCCCGTAGTGCGACGTAGCATTCTCGTAGCACTCTATATAGAATTTCCGTAGTGCTCCGTAGCATTCTTGTAACATTACATAGAATTTCCGAAGCGCGACGTAGCATTCTCGTAGCACTACATATAATTTCCGTAGCGCTCCTTAGCATTCTCGTAGCACTACATAGAATTTCCGAAGCGCGACGTAGCATTCTCGTAGCACTACAAATAGTTTCCGAAGCGCGACGTAGCATTCTCATAGCACTCAACATAGAATTTCCGAAGCGCGACGTAGCATTCATGTAGCACGACATATGCTATGAGAATAGCAGAAAGTAGCATTTCCATGTACGAATTGCGTAACACAACGTAAAAATTCTTAGCGTCCAATACGACATACTGAATGATAAAGATGACAGTGTTCCACCAATGGGCATTGTCCAAAAAAAATCACATGTACTTTGTATATTTTGTTTCGTTAAAATAGGGTATTTTAAGAATATAAGTTAAATAATTTTGAAATTCATTGGCTAGTTTTTTCTCAATAAATTTTTAAAGTTTCGCTCTGACGTCATCATCGGCGGCCAATTGACCTCTGCAGTATGTTTTTTTTCCTTTCAATCTTATTTATAATGGCTGGTTCGTCAAATGCAAGTTCTCATTATGTGACAGCTGATATGAGAAGCTTACCAAAAGTTTGAAACGTAATGTTAGTGGAATCTATTGCTAATTTAACGCCATTGAAGGTCAAACTAAGGTTAAACATATTTGTTCAAAAATATAAGTAACTAATGGGTATTTTTTTCGTTTATATACAGAAAAACGATCACTGACCTTATTCCTCGAAATGTTTTTGTAATGAGCAAAATTAAAAAAAAATGGACAATCCCCATTGTCAAGTCATCCAATATTTGATGATTATTATATTCACTGCTGTTATTTATATACTACTAGATGACGCCCGCAACTCCGTTGTGCCAAAACTCGTTTATCGCGCGGGAACCGTACATTTTTTCGGGACAAAAAGTATCCTATGTCCTTTCCCGGGACTCAAAGTATCTTCATGCCAAATTTCAGCAAAATCGGTTCAGCGGTTTGAGCGTGAAGAGGTAACAGACAGACAGACAGACAGACACACTTTCGCATTTATAATATTAGTATGGATATTCAATTTTCAATCTCTTCAATATGAGAATACTTTAATCCTGCTTGGTTAAGCAGGACTAAAGTTTAGGAATTAAGTTAAGCGGGATAAGAGGTTTCCTTATTTTTAGGTTATCCCGCCTAAGGTCTAAAGAAGACTTCAATCTAGCCCTCGAGTTCTATTTCGCTTTATTATTATTTAGCTAGACTTGACGGACGTTGTTCGTAGAGTCCACATCCTGAGGATGCTCCAGTGTTGGAGCGAAACGCGCGTCGAGTTTTTCAACCTGCATGGTGATGAGGGGCCTTGCACGGATTTGCCAACATTATTGCTTGTGTGGTGGTGGTGTTTGCAGGTTCTTGCATGCGAGTGTATGCATAGGCAGTGTGGGCGAAGAGGGCGGTGCTTTACGCATGCCTATGCGTACACTCACTCATTTACTTAAAAGGTTGAGGTTTATTTCGCGGAATATTGCTAAAAATAATAACAAACTATTTTTTTTTATTATTTAGCTACTTACCAAATCCACACTTTGGGGCAAGTGCAACCTTAATATTTAAACCCTAAAACAATAATTAGTTTAAAGTCCCTCAATTAACCTATTAACTGCGTGCAATGCAAATTAGAAATAGATTTAGAGAATTTAATTGTTGTTGTAATGACACCGTAATAACATTCGAAATGCGGTGTAATCATTTTGAGCCGCCAAAGCCGCTGCGGTTGAACCGCCCCGTAATGCCTCCATGATGGATGCACTGGGATTACCCCGCCCGCCCTAGCCTCACACCGCGCTCAGGGTCAGACCATGAGTTTAGGAGGCCCTTTTTCTTTTTTAATTTCGCAGGGGAAATGTTCTCTCCATGCCCGGGGTGTGCCTCAATGCCTTGATTAAGCTTAAGAGTCCGTATACGAAATTTGCCGATTTCGCTGATTTAACAGACGTGATTTAACAGTTAAAATACAGTATTTCTATAAGTTTTAATGCACAACATGTAAGATCATTTCAATTATAATCTAATGTTGGAGCTAGATTTTTTTAAAGTATTTTTAAATAATCCAACTCAAACCCGCGACAGTTTTGTGATTTTTGCTGTAAAAGGCTTAGAATATCACCTGTTTATGGATTGTATTGACGTCTTAACGGTATAAAAAAATACAATGTACTGTTGAGAAAGTCGTCTACACAATGTTGGAATTACTTTTTTACCACTTTAATATGAAATAGTTGAGTAAAAAAATATGTAACTCGGCAAAATTTTAGAGAAAATGGGCAAAGAATTGCTGTTAATTTCGGCAATTTGGAGCTGTAATTCATAAAAAGAAAACGACAGAAATAATCTATAGATAAAATTCTATCCAATTCGAGAAAAAAGAAAAAAAAACAAATTGTGCCAAAAAACACGATTCAATACAACCTAAATCTCATATTATATTACTCGCCGCAAGGCTCGAGTCGGCAGTCCGCTCTTAAATATATTTTTAAATCTAATAATTAATTTATATATTTTTTATATCTAATAAGGGAAAAAAACCAAATAATATTTCTGTAGCGAACCTTTGCAATTTCATATTCATCTGCAAAATTTCGTATACGGACTCTTAAGTACTCCGGGGTACATACGTCTGTCTAACGAGAAGCACCAGCACCAAACCAACCCACAAAAACTACCCTTAATTTGCCATCATCCGTACAATGGAGAGGTGTCATAAACACTCTCTGGCTCTGGGCTAATACAACTTAGGGTCAGTTCGAAGTACACCTAAACTTATACTTGAATCAAATGAATTGAATGAGTTTGATTGATCGTAGGATTCGTAGGGCTGCCGATGCGCACGATCTGTTTAATTTCATAAAACATTATTCTTTCACATTGTCGTCTGTTTAGGACTTTATTCGACTGGGGCCCCTTGATTTCGCGGGGCCCTGGTTTAAGCCCAAAAAGTCGTATGGTATATCTGGCCCTGCTCCACCCGCCCACCTAAATATATTACTCTAATATTGTTTATTACCTATATTGTCTCCATATTGCCGAGTCATTGGATTTAAAAGCAATGTAATAATGTTTTTATTTGTCGGAGGTTTTCGGTTCTTTGATCTTTCTGTATTGTATTTCTGGTTGATGAGACGTGCTTGTATTTTTTTAAATAACAAAGGCCTACGGAATGATTCATGTATTTTTACTTCAGTAAAATATTATTTTATTGCATCTTATTTTAAAATATACTATTTACGCTGGTAAAACTTGTGGTAAAACTTAGTTTAAGTAACATCGAGGAAATTGATTCCTAGGCATTTGACAGACCAACGTCATTTGGTCGGATCATGTCAATTCAATGTTTATTGTGATCTGTCGGCAGGGTTTGACGTAACTCGACCAAACTATGTAGGTCCCCCATCTGCCTAGGAATCAGCTTCTCTGATAGTGCAATGAATATCGAGTTTTATACCTTTCATACAAGTCATGTTATACGTTATTCTAGTTATTATGTGATCGAAAACTTCTTTCTTAGTCGTCTATTCATCTATCCAATTTCACAATTATTATTTTAATACAAATTAATCAGACAAATTCTCAACATAGTTGAATATTCTATTACTAGATATTGCCCGCTACGTTTGAGGAAAAACTCATTCAACATTCGGGAACCCTACTTTTTGTCACAATAATTTTCTTAATCTCCCGAGCCTTCAAATATTTTCAAATAAAATTTAATTTGAATTGGTTCAGTAGTTTTAGCGTAAACGGGAACAGACACCCTTCCACATTTTATAATAATAACGAGGTTGTTATTGTCTTAAGTATTACATTATTAAATTACCTTGTACAATGTACAGTTTATATACAGCACTATATTATGTCCGTTACGTCACCACAGTCCGACACGTGAGCTCGTAATACCTCGTACAATGGACAAGACATTGTAAAGGGACAAGTTTTGCCACACCTCTTAGTATATCCGGGTATTCATTGTCAGAGCTGTGAATATCGTCACTGGAAATTGTGTGGGTGAAATAATTAATTGTTGTAGGTACAAAGCAGCTGATGGGTACTAAGTATTAAACCTCAAGGATTGTTGTTCGACTAGCAGATAAAGTTTTTCCCCAAAATAGTGAAAAGTGCGAGTTAGGGTAATTATGCTATTCCTAAGTCATAATGTGTTGAGATGCATGCATGCAGGTCTGAATTGACCCTTATCCATATAAACTCGCGTCCATCCATATAAACACAACACTGTCATGCGGCGCTCTCACTCTCGCCTTATTTATTACTAGCTGTTGCCCGCGACTTCGTACGCGTTAACATAGTATAATAACAAAGATGGATAGCTTTCCCCTTTTTGTGGTTCCTTATTCAAAGGGTAAAAACGGGACCCTATTTAAGCAAACGTCAAACGCAAACGTCAAAAAACTTTCATGTTTCTAACTCAAGAAATGATGGACTTTCATTGAATCTTTCTACCCCAATTTCACCCCCTTGGGGGTAGAATTACCAGAAACGCTTAAATACGTATCCATTCATTTTTAATCAGTAACCCAAAAATAAAGTTTCATGTTTCTAACTCAAGAAATGAAGGACTTTCATTCAAACTTTCAACCCCTATTTCACCCCACTCGGGGTAAAATTTTCGAAATTCCTTCCTTAGTGGGTGTCTACTTAATAAAACAACCCTACTCACCAAATTTCGTGGCTGTAACTTTAACAGTTTTTGCTCAGCGGTGATGAATCAGTCAGTCAGTCAGGACATGTAATTTTATAAGTATAGATTTCGAGACTGAAGCCTTACATTCATTTTTGATGGAGTCCCCATTAAACATTATACATTTAATTATAGGACTAAAGATATTATATTATATTATTGAAAGAAACACAAAACATATTGTACACGGACGTAGCTAGGCAAAAATGTTATTATATGTCACAGGGCGAATGTTTTTCTTGACATATAATAACATTTTTACCTAGTTACGTCCGTGTACAATATATTTTGTGTTTCTTTCAATAATATAATATAATATCTTTAGTCCTCGCGTGTATCATTTCATCAGGTTATGGGCCGCACGTTTATGTAAAAATTGTGTAAAAATTATTTTCCAAATTCCGAAAAAAGTCACTTCATACCGCGTCATCGTTGCCGTTTCTTCATCCGCTCCATTTTCAGCTTTTTCAGCCTATAATAAATAGAAATGGCTTCAAATGCATTTTTTATTCCGAAATTGATGGGGCGAGACAATTACTCGACCTGGAAGTTCGCGATGGAGGCGTACCATTTCATCAACAATTCAACTAGCTTTTTCATTTGGTGCTCAATGTAGCTTTTAAAGTAAAGATTTTATGAAGACGCGCTTTCATAATGAACATTTTACCTATTGTGTATTTAAACTATTGTTACGCCGCTACAATTTTAAGATATGAATGAGCTCGAAAGCCTATTTATACGTCAAAAGCCTGAGTGGCAGCTATCTTCCTCCGGTTCTTCTTTATGCCTCCCTGTTATACAATTTCTGAAGGCACCAAAAGATATTAACAAAACTCAATGTCCTTCTGTCGTGAAATGTTATATCTAGCATGTTGTTTGGTATAATACTATTATTACTATTTTTTTTTATCGTTATTGTATAGGCTAAAAAGGAACTTTAAATCTGTTCTTAATTGCTTTCGTAGCCGCGTAGCAAGTCTCTTAGGCCGCTACGAGCCCGCTACGAACTGGATACGAGTTCACTCGCTGTCTACAATAGAATTACGAGTTTTTAAGTACTATACTGAATTATTTTAGCTCCGGATTCTCTTTAAAAAAATTTTTTTCTGTAATTTTTTTTCAAAAACCGGGTTGATGATAAGAAACTTAAGTTTATAGTTGAACGTGGAATTAAAGGAAAGTTTAAATCGACACTCTTGCATAGTTATTTTAAAAGTAAACATAATCTTAAACTGGTACACCGGTACGTCAGCGTATATAAATATTAATCAACAAAAGAAAATCTTTGAAATTCATCCATAAAAAGAAATTGAAATCGCTCTTTTGGTTAAAATATCGCCGACAGCTTATCTCGCAAAATTGTATTTTAAAAATATTCGTACGGAATAATTTATATCGCGAGCGCGGCGAGTTTTTCCACCGGAATATATTTTATGATAAAGTCTTAAGCCTTTTCGTAAGCCTATTTTCCCTTTAAGAACAATTAAAATAATACTTGTGTTTTTAGAAACGGACTCGGTGGGGGTTATAGCGGGGGGGGGACCAAATCTGATATCAATGGGGATTATTTATTCAACGGCGAAAGGGGAGCGCTATGTCACGTGTTTTGAAACAACTTTTAACGATACTTTCATACTGTTTAGGTCTTATAGATTTTCGTGGAACTTGTTTTACGACGCTTTTATGATTTTTAATAAACCGAGTTATGGGTTCAGTCTAAAGTCCCAAAAATTTTAATGTGTCCTGATTTTCTTCACTTGACTTTAATAATTATTATTGAAAGTGATTATTATTAAAAATATTTGTTTTTGAGTCATTTTAGGAACACATATATTTTTTAGAGTTAATGATTTTAAATAAATAAAGAATAAGAATAATATGATAATAGTAGAACATCACCTACAAAATTAGCAGCATGTTAATTATTAACAACAGCAGTCCCGGCGATTATACTAACGTCTAATTTTAGTTAAATGTTAGTTAATGAGTTATAATTGTGGCTATAATCAACGATGTTAATACTTGGATATGGCATACGCCATCAAAACTCTAGCAATGTTTTTGCATGCAAAATGTGTATCGAGAAAATATTGTCGTCCTTTTCTGTCTTACAGTAATAGCATATTTCTCTTTCACTCATTTTACGCTTTCAATGCAAATTTTACGTAATCAATGCATTAAACATGTCCGACTGTCACCGCGTCCTAAGGCACACTGCTCTCAGATGAGTGAGCTCACTCATTTTGAGGGCGACACATTTTCGCGCTGACGATTGTATGGAATGCCTCTTCTAAAGGTTAGAATTCTATGGCTATAAAGACATGTGAGTCCTTCTGCATATCCTTGGCATTACATACAGACAGTATTATTACTCCTCCCACTGTTGATAATGAACTAATGAATGTATTTTACTAAATTGTGGGGGCAAATGTTCGAAAATGATATGGTATTATGAAGTAGCATTGGACATTCACTCTAGAGTAAAAAAAAATTGAAGCGCTTGAAAGTCCAAATGAGGAATTCAGGCACTTAGCTTTTATAAATTAATGTCAGTATGAAATTCTGCGCCTTAGTTCGACACCTTGATACTTAACTCCTATCAGTAGTAGTTTTGTTCAAAATGTTACGCAATAGTTCTTTAAGCATTCTCTTAGCACCCGATGTATATTAGCGGAGACGCGGCACGTTCTATTTTCAAATTGCTAGTTTTCGCCGTCAAACAGATGTCGCATAAGCGCGATTTAAAAGATTTATAACAGGAATAAATATAGCGAGGCAAAGCTCTTGTTAAAAGAAGGCAGCTGGACAAATAGACGCCGCGTCGGGCCTCGTCGGGCGGCGTCGGCCCGTCGCGGGTGATAAACGAGCCGCGACGAAATATGTTTCACCCAAAACGTGTCGCTACTTACTTACCACTACTTTATTCCCCTTATCTGCAGTATGTGGGCTTTGCTAACTTGATATTAAAGCCTCTAGAATCTAGGTGAAGAGTCTGTGATAATAACTCAAGTACGTGAGCATAGGACACTCGCACTCAATTCTGTCTCTGGTTGAGACAAATATAATTGACACTTATTTCCTTAGCAAGTAATTTCTATCAATGCTTCCGATAATATAGTATTAGGAAAATGTTTTTATTGTACATACCAAAGCCTTATTCAATTGAATCTTAAAGACAAATTTATTCATACGCAGTTGGTGGACCTACGTTATTTAGTCGGATTGTTTCAAGTCAATGTAAGTCGTAATGTACCAGCTAGGTTCATCTGCTATGTTTATGAGTTTCTCTTGTACTACAATTGCTTAAACACCAAACTTGTTGTTATCAAATAATAACAACAAGTTTGGTGTTTACGCAATTGTAGCAACTTTATTTTCCGTACATCAGCTGCTGTCTACAGCCAAATCAGCTACAATTTCCCGATCAGGAGCAGTTACGGCGCGGATTAGCAATTTATTTGACATCCAAATGTTATTGAGTAATTTATTCCGCTCATAAAATATAACTAACTGCCGCGCGGCTGTAAACAGCGACTATTGTCGAACTCCAACTGAATCATTCGGCTATTTGGTCGATTTATAGAGGCTATTTGCGTTTTACAACACTATTCAGTGATATAACAGCTGCATACCGTCTGAGAACTTTAGAATACAATGAAACCTTTGAATTCGTGTTATTAGTGCGCTGGATCACAAAACGAAACTGTATTTGCGCTGAGACAAGATTGGAAGTTTAGACATTTTCCTACTTTGGCATGTGCCATGATTCTATAGTAAATTTCGCATACGGATATAATGCGTATAATGTATATTGTATATACCACATGTACCTATTTTATCAAAACATTGGTATGTAGAGGAAAAAGTCAAGGGTAGTTTTATTACAACGAAGTTGCGGACCGCATCTAGTTTACCATAGACAAAAAAACGCACTAATTAAAGTAAAATGAGCACACAATACAAATGGCCAGGAAAGAAGTGAAATAGTGAAGCGTCCCGGTCACGACTTGGAGATATTTCTCGTTACAATTGCACCTAAACTACCCATTGTTGTGTAGAGAATAAACGCCCCGACTTCGCACTAAATCACTCTAATTATTATGCTCTTCTTAGATATATCTACGAGTTATTTATCGACCTAAATTAAGCGTTTAAGCGTCAACAATGAGTCGCCGCCGGGCATGGCAGATCAAATAAAAAAAATACAATATATAAGTCGTTATATCTCTAAAATTATCGATTTCACTTATTTTGCAAATATAAGCGTTAACCTCGGGCTATCTTTATTTTTCTTCGTATTTTAACCCTTAAAGGCTACAATGATTTCGTGTACTATTATGACTACAACGGGTGTAAAAACACCCGGTTCTTAAAATTGGAAAATAATGACTTAATTTAAATCTTCATGTTGCAAAAATGGGCTCAAAATGTTATTTGGACTTTTAACTCGTAAACAAATGCATAAAAACCTCATATTTATTATAAAAATACCTTCTACCATGACAATTAAACAGAATCCTGAAAACTGAAGAAATATTACTACCTGTATGAAAAATCTACTATATTGTATACAAAAGTGTTTTAATTTATTAATAAGTCTTATTATTTTTTATAATCATGGACCAGACAATAATAAGACGCACAAAATATTTATGTACTTATAAAAAAAATCTTCTTTTTGTAATTGAAATTTCCATAAAATTTGTCTTAGTAAAAAGTTTGTATGTCACGAAATAAATTATCCATAAGGCAAAAAAATACAATTTTATATCATAATAACGTAAACAAAATCGAAATAAGCTTAGAAAATTCAGCTTGACAGCCTTTTTTGGTGACAATACTTTATGCATCACTTAGTGAATGACTTTTGCCTGTGGTCCAATTTATCAGACTTGTCGATGTCCAAAGTAGTTTTTGAGACAACCTATGATCTTGAATGAAACATAACAACGAAGTTTTGAATAATGAGCTTATAATAAAACTAGGCACCAAAATAAACATTTTACTTTCGACAAATTTTAATACCCCACTATGACTACAACGGGTGTAAAAACACCCGGTCCACCTTTGTATATAAAAATCTGCGTATGTTAGGCACTGTTTTTCCTGCGTATTCGGAGGCTACTTACCTTTTAGAAGAATACACGAAATCACGAAGCGATCAGTTCGCGAATAAAAAAACTATAGCCAAAAGATTTCGTGACCCGGGTGTAAAAACACCGTTGTAGCCTTTAAGGGTTAAAAGAGAAAACAGAATTCAACCAACCCAGGGTTGATATACACCGATGTAAAGTATGATTAACTGTAATTTTAGATAATATCTGCAGAAGATATAAGATGACGACGTTACGTAAAGTATAGCTGGTATTTTCCATAAATCGTACGAAGAGCGTATATTTTTCTCTCGCATGATATTTTTCGTCCAATTTATTCTAGGAATGGCGAAATTATATTTTGGTACGTTAATTTTATACACAAAGATTCCATATTGCGGGACCCGAACAAAACATAACAATAATGAGAAATAAACAGAAAATATGAAGCAATACAATTCACGCCTTTCGAGATAACCGCACTCCGCAGTATAACCTAATACAATCGCACAATGAAACAACGAGCGATTTACGCGGTATATTATATATATGTTTTCATAATTTTCACTCAACTATTATATATTATATTCAAAGAACATCCTCGGGGTGTCTCGGCTCATATTGAAATTATTTCATATAATTTTCTCTGTTACACACGTGTATTATATTATTAAACTCGGGCTTTGTTTAATACGTGCTACGTAAAAAAATAGACGTATCTTACGAATTAGTTATTTGAATGTTGTGTAATGAAATAAATATGTAAAAAAGAGCTGGATCCCATTCATGCCGTAACATTAACCCTGATCGTAATTATAATATTTAATTGTTTTATAAAAGAACTATCGCAAATGCTCATAAAAAATCTGCTTTATCACGAGGGAGCCATTTAGACAAAAATAAAAAGAGAAACACTCTTTCACATTTGTATAATATAACAAGATGACCCGTGAACTAAGCTTTTTATCACAAAACTCCTAAATTTTCTCACCGTATAAACCTTCCACGTATAAGTCTTCCACGAATATTTTAGGACTAAAACCAAATCGGTTCAGTCATTCTCGAGTTAAGTATAGCGATACTGATAAAATGGAAACTTAATTTTTATTTATATAGATACGAGTAGATAAGGACGGATACTGTATAAAATATTGACCGTGATACGAAAGCTCGCAGCTTGCCACCCAATGCTGATGCTGAAATAAGAGGCATTACGAAAGTTTTCATTTGTTACAGGGAACATTTTTGTCGGGATCCTTTATATTTTCAGAGAAGGGAAACTTTTAGAGCTTATACAAGAAATATTAAGAGTTGGCGATTGTCACCAGCTGGCGGCGCGCGCCGGACGCGTGTGTTGCTACAAAATAAACACTCCTACTTCGTTTATCGACACTTTTAACTGGCAACACCGAAATGTTTTGTTGGGTTATACTGGGCGACACTTGTTATTGCTACGTTATTTTACGTTGCATTGGTATGCCGGCAAAATAATAGGTTTATATGCCGACGATATTTATAATAGGTTGAGTTGTATATCAGTTAACTCGTCATGCTTATAACACTGCACCGATTTGATGAAAATTAAACGGATATAATTTAACCCACCAAGCCCCATTAAAACACCGGTGACCACGACAACAATAGAATAACAATAGATTTCCAAGAATCCGCGATCGAAGGATTAAGTACCGGAAATTCACACATAAGAGTTAATAGTTTTTGCCGGAATAAGGAACGGTCCCTGAATTTTTCCGCATAGAAAGTAACATAAAATAGCTATTTAAATCATTTTCAAGTAGGTATTACTGTTTTTGCCACACTATTAATTTTAAGTTTGTAAATTTATTATGTTTCTATCTTCATTCTACACTATTACTCAGCTAATAAGAATCTGGCTTCGTTCTAAACGCAATTTAAAATTACAACCTACAACCACAAAATACAACGGTCTACACTTTTAACATCAATGGTATTAAGTATTCTAATCACAGTAATTTTAAATAAGAGAGCATAGTTTATGTAGGGCAATAGGGCACGACAGGTAACAGGCGCGAAATAGTTGTACTGTACTGGCCCCCGGAGACACGCCGAACTTCCTCACATATAGCCAACTTAATTTGATAATACCGCGGAGAGTCGTACACACGTAAGTAGGCCTATCCCGTAGAAACCGTAAATGGAGTTTTAAACCTTAATAATATTGGAAAAACTTAAGAATTGCACAGGTAGTACTGAGCGATTCTTAAGATGTAGCTTGAAATGCATGCATATTAAGCAAAAGTAAATATAAGAGTGAGTTGCACCACGAGCGTGTTATAGCTGTAATTAAGGTTAATTATGGCACTAACTATAACGATGCGGTCATCGTATCGTAACTTTACAAACTTTTGTTGCACCATGGTTTTTTTGCTAACAGACAACAGTTAACGCATAAAATAAGTTTAATATTTTTTAAATCATATTAATAATAATATTAAGACATTTCGTATTGTTTAACTTTATTTATTTTGAAATTTGTTAATAAAACATTAACGATAATCAGCCCAAAGTGACCGGTCACGGTTATCGTTAATTATGGCGTCATTTTAACTATTGTTAAAATAATGCAATCCATTATTGACTAAACCAGAGATTTGACTGTTGGTTTGAAATTTTGTTTTCGTTATAGTAAGTTGGTGAAACTTACTCTTAGTGTTACAACGAAAAGTGATTGTGGCAATATGTTAGACACAATTTATTTTATTTATAATTTTTATTTATTCAGGAAAATATACAGTGGTTAACAAATAAAAGTTAAAACTAATTACTGCCTAAACACTATTATTATGTTAGTGTTAGTCATGTCGGTTTTAACAATTGAATTTAAAATGTGAAGCTTGAAAGGATTTATTTTGGAACGCCGCAGAATCGAAACCTATTTCTGCATGACCTATATGCAAAAAAACAAATTTTAATAATAATAAAAACTAAAAACCTCTTTGAAATTCGCGGATAATGTATATGTAAAACAGACGCTCGCTAAAAGCGCCAGTTAAGCCGGCGCAGTGTTTAACCGGCACGAATCTGCATTCCAAAGTAAGTTAAAAATGTACAGAGATACGATACCGATCGTGACCGGAATTACCTTCTGTACGGACTTTAATTACGAATAGAGCAGCATCAGCCTCGGTGACGTGTTCTGGGCATTCAGACCGCAACGCGACGCGTAGATGCATTTCTAAAGGGCATTGGGTAACTTTGTATGGACCTGTGGCGTCATTTTTTTTTCCAGCGGCCAGGGATAAAACCATTACTATTTTGTAGCACTACATTAGAGAAACATATATAAGTAATAAAAATTGTTCTAAGTATATGAATAATTTTTCATACAATATATTTTCACACTGGGTTTAACTCTCGTCCGACTAAAATATAGCCAGATTTGAGACTATAAGACGTATTGCATTAGACAGTGGTTTTCAAAGGGTCGGATGCAATATTAGGCAATTATAACTATTGTTTTTGTGTACCCATCAGTCGTGGCAAAACGAGATACAATAGCTTTTTCATTGTTATCGCGGCCGAATGTGGCCGCTTGGGGCTTGATGAATTAAGAGTGAGCTGTCAAATTTTGCTGTGTTTTCTAATAAGTATACGATCCCGGAAGACGATTGACTTAAATTAAGATTTATTTAATCACTGTATATTTATCTGATACTAGCCTAACCGAAAACACAATTCACTTATTTTGAGTCGATAGTTTTATTTTTCGAAATTATGAATATTTCTGGGCTTTTCAGCAAATATCTGTTACACTTATTGAGTTACTATTATTAAATAACTTGCACTACTATAATCAAACACTTTATAAAATGATAGCTAAAGGAAATATTAGTATTGTATTTAGTTTATAAGTAATCATCAAAAAACCGTTTTGGGACTTACGCCCTTTACTTTCGTGCTATAATGCGGAAACCGTTGTTACGCGATTTACTATTAGCTGCGGCGCAAACTACAATTCATGCCGGCACGAATCAATAGATCACGATTGGAGGATAGCGGGGTGTGTAGGCGGGGCTAGCGTGTTTTGATATTTTTGGCAGCCCGGTCTTAATGTGTTGTGAGTAAAATGACTCTAGGATGTTGTTCCCATAATAATATGTCGATTATTTCCACTATTTAGCGATAGCCATAGTGCAGTATGACGCCAGTAGCCACCTTTCGGCAGAATTTTCAGTATTGCTTTTAATATACTTCCCGGCTCATTATAGAAGTACAGCTGCAGGAATGTTTTATAGAATATTAACTATTTACTCACACAAAAAAATTAAAAAAATCAAAATCAATCATAAATCTTTAAGAAATTCGAGAAAAAATGGATTTGCAAAAGAAAAATAAATAGTTAAAAAAATGTTAAAAAAACTCATTATGACTGCGCGTAGTTTTATGTTAAATGGTTAAGTCATTCTTCTTCTAAAATGTACAAATGACTTAAATTTAAAAAAAATGATGAAATAAATAATTGTATTTGTATCTACATCTACAGGTTGCAACAAAACTAAGTGATACTTTAGTTAGGGTGGGTATATTTAAATTATCCCACCAAAAACATTTTCATGTAAAAATGTTGTCAAGATGAGAACATAACGACGGGTGCAAAGTAAAAAGTGTCATCTACAAAACAGCTACTTTTCAGGAGAGCGCATAATAGGAAAAAATGCTCCCATTTTGTCAATTTCCAATCAAAAGGCATTGGGTAACTTTGTATGGACCTGTAGCGTCATTTTTTTTTCCAGCGGCCAGGGATAAAACCATTACTATTTTGTAGCACTACATTAGAGAAACATATATCAGTAATAATATCGGAGCTGAGCTACAATTATTTTAGTATATTTATTTTTGCACCTTATTTTCACAAAATCAATTGTAATTGACATTACTTTATGGAGCTATCCTTAACAAAAAGATGTAGAAAGGGTATATTAATCTGTTGGATATATATTTCTCACTAGCTATTGCCCACGACTTCGTCGTTCATACATATTTTCACACTGGGTTAAACTCTCGTCCGACTAAAATATAGCCAGACTTGAGACTATATTTCATTAGACAGTGGTTTTCAAAGGGCCGGATGCAATATTAGGCAATTATAATTATTGTTCTTGTGTATTTATGTGTTGTGGGTAAAATGACTCTAGGGTGTTGTTCCCATAATATTATGTCCATTATTTCCACTATTTAGTGAATTTTGGCCACAGTACGACGCCAGACCACGCCCGCCACCTTTCGGCAGATTTTTCAGTATTGCTTTTAATCTACTTCCCGGCTTACTATAGGCGCAGCGCTGACGACAGACTATCCGTGACGCACTTTTTAGTCTGTGGGAAATAGAACCTATGCAATTATATGCAGTAACGCACACGACGCGCAAAAAGTCCGCATATAATTGCATATTAGATTCTATTTCCACAGACAAAAAGTGCGTCACGGATAGTCTGTCATCTGCGCTGCGTCATAGAAGTACAGCTGCAGGAATGTTTTATAGAATATTAACTATTTACTTACACAAAAAAAACGGCTCTTTAAGAAATTCGAAAAAAATGGATTTGCAGACGGACAGACAGACGGACATGCATTGCATTTCATCTTGGCGGGGGCACTCCCGTGCCCCCAGATATGTCCCTTGTATTGAGTTCACTGTGAAAGGAACTGTGCTGAAAGACCAACATATTTTTTTGTGATTTGAACGGGCAAGCGCCCTGGCGTAAAGAGTTTCCCCATACAAAAGTGATAAAAAATATGTTCTCTTTCAGCGCTACTACTTTTACAGTAAACTCTATACACGGCTGACGGGACTCATACACAGTACACACCTTAACCCTAGAGTAGGCGCGCTATGAGCATTTTGCCGCCCGCGCTGAAAAAACGTTAATAATTCGTAAAACAATAGCTCATTAGTCTTGTATTTTACAGTAGCTGCCCCTGATTAGGGACAGCAGCTTTAGATTTCGTTAGCTATGCGTGCTGACAAGCTGGACGCCGTCAGAACACGGGGGCCCGCCGTAAGTTAAGTTTCTTACCATCAGGTGTCGCGGGGCGGCAAATTGCTCACCGCGCGCCCACTGACGTAGGTACAAATTTTGACATTATTTTTTCCCAAATTTGCAATACTGGCTTTATTTTATGGTGGATTTGTTGTAGAAACAATTTTAATTATACAATTTAAAAGTATTAAGTAATAGCAACGTAGTATTTGAAAGATTTCTTTCAAATACTAAATTAATTGCTATGGTGCCAGTCAAGTCATAATATATGACCACAAGGTCTTCTATAGACACATTTCACATTTCTTTGAGGAACCAAATTACTTGATTTGTACAAACAGACCTAGCATCATCTTCCAAGAAGGTAGATGGATCTTCCATCGCTTATTTTTCTTTAAAAATAAAATATAATCTTTAAAAATATGTGCACTAAAAAGGTGTTACAGATGGCCAAAGTTGCTGTGCAATGAACATTGCTTATACTTTTGTGAAGACTGTTTAGATAAAACATATCCTAAAGATAAGGAAAACATATAATTTGGATCCTTTTTTCTAAAATTTTTCAATATTATAGGGTATTATTTAGGACAAAGTAAAAAAAGTCAGTAAAAATATTACATTTTCTAAAATGTTTTGTAAGCCAAAGTCCTTAAAACAAAATAAATATTTAAATAAATGTGGTGAATTTTCAATTGTTACTTGTGTGTTATTTAAATCGTGTTAAAATAAATTAATGATATTTCTTAATTCCTACTAAAATAGCTAAAGAAAAGGGGCGGCAAAATGCTCCACACGCGCCCACTAACGTTTCACGGAATAACGCGCCTACTCTAGGGTTAAGGTATTATAACTTTTTTGTTATACCCTGTATACTAATATTATGAAGCTGACGTGTTTGTATGTTTGAAAGTGCCAATCTCAGGTACTGCTTGTTCGATTTGAAAAATTCTTTTTGTGTTGGATAGCCTATTTATCGAGGAAGGCTAGGAGTTAATAAATAATGCCGTTTTTTGTATTTTCCTGAATATTCATGTTATGATTGAATTTACGTTTAGTTGAAAATACGAACTTAAAATGCCTAATATCTCGGCTCCGATATAGTTTAGCTATATGTCCCCCATAATAAAGTTTACTCCCCTTGATAATATGTTCTTTCATAATATGCCAGTTTGGTGAGTGGCCGCGAGATTTGAAAATGACGCCAATATTACCCAAACCCCTTTGCATAGATTTGCCAGACTTCAATTGCATGAGACGGCATGCAAATCTGTCAATTCAAACAAATTTTGAAACAAATCTATAGGTCACGTCACGTAACGCTTTGCGGTCTACGGGACTAAAATGGTCACATTTAGCAATTCCTCTCAATCTATTCAGCAAATGAATTTTCATAACTGTCAAACTGACGAATGTCAAATTAGTCCGAATTACTAGACATAAATTGAAAGCAGAGTGACCATTTTGCGATTAAAAAAAAACGGTTGTCTGTAAAGTCGGTTTACTGACGATAGTTGAACGTGACAACGTGCCTCTTTGTCGCTCGTTCCGCGCTCTCGCTTGCACTTCAAGCCTTAAATGGAACGCCTCAGAGCGAGGTAAGCCCGCATGAGTCATGTTTTTTCGTGCGTGCAGCCGGCTCCATCGAATTATAAGACGTTGTCACGTCAAAACTCATTTCCCCGACTGTACATTTCTGCTTAGCACAATTTTC
This sequence comes from Polyommatus iphigenia, assembly GCA_963422495.1. Taxonomy (NCBI): domain Eukaryota; kingdom Metazoa; phylum Arthropoda; class Insecta; order Lepidoptera; family Lycaenidae; genus Polyommatus; species Polyommatus iphigenia. The sequence goes on from OY730182.1 coordinate 39,126,092, forward strand.
CCCGACTGTACATTTCTGCTAAACAACTCATTTTCCCGACTGTACATTTCTGCTAAGCAACTCATTTCCCCGACTGTATATTTCTGCTTAGCACAATTTTCCGCGACTGTACAATGTACATTTCTGCTAAACAACTCATTTCCCCGACTGTACATTTCTGCTTAGCACAATTTTCCCCGACTGTACATTTCTGCTAAACAACTCATTTCCCCGACTGTGCATTTCTGCTTAGCACAATTTTCCCCGACTGTACGGTACTCTGTGTGGTGTACAGACCGCCAAACACAGATAAAATCGGTTGTCTGTAAAGTCGGTTTACTGACGATAGTTGAACGTGACAACGTCATAGCCTTAAATGGAACGCCTCAGAGCGAGGTAACGCCGCACATTGCGTCATGTTTTTTCGTGCGCGCAGTCGGCCCCATCGAATTATAAGACGTTCTCACGTCAAAAAGAATCATATTATGGCACAGATTAAGGATATATTATGGTCATAATAATATGATTAATTAGGTCACCTTGGTATGACAACAGACATACCTAGGTTATATAAGGTAACGCACTTAGAGGTGTGCTCTTGTGTACTGCGCACACACTTGCGCACTATAAAAATACTCCTGCGTAACTGGCTAAGTTTCTATGAAACCGGCCACCGTCGTGGAAACCGTTGTGGGAGCTATTATTATTAATAGATAAGGTACCTTAACACTAGAAAGACCGGAATTCTGAACTTCCTAGAAGGACCAAGAGCGGTCAAATGACCCATCGTATGTTTTAACGTGTTTTGTGTATGTTATTATTTTGCTTTTGCATTTTATTGATCATATAATTATTTATAAATGTACTTAATTAAATTTTAGAATAAATATTTAAGAAAATAATTTTAAAAAGCACTTTATAGACATACTGCTGGTAATATAATTGACATTATAATGACTCCACAAGACTTATTGGTTTTGTTCCTGCATTTGAGCATAAAACACAGTTTTTTACACATTTTATTTTTTCTCATTTTAGCACAGAATGGTAAAGTTACTTGAATGTACAGTAAATCATGTCAAGAAGCCATGATCTTCTAAGTGAAAATACTCTATTGAAGCTCAAAATTGTTATTTTTAGTATCATATATTTTTTGGTCATATCATAAAAATCTATTATCACCAAAGCTAAAAAAAAGTATAAAAATATGCTATAGAAATAAAATATATTTAAAATTTTCATAAAGATAACAATTTTAATTATTTTTTTATAGAACTACAATTCGTAACCTTTAGGTTATTATTTGTTTTGTTTGTGTAGGTAAAACAAAAAATAACATAAACCTAGCATAAATATTTTGTTTCAAATCTAACTACCAATAAACCCTGGCTGTGTTAGGCCAAGTCAGGCAACAATACTAGGAAAATCTACGTTGATATTTGTAGTAAAGTTGATGCTTTTCAATAAACAGGGTTTCACTAGAAATAAATCTTGAAATACACTACAATGTCAAAACAGGCATGGCAAAAGATTTTATTTGTACACGTTTTAGTGATAATATATTTTTCCAAATATATTTTCATTATGTTTACATATCAAATTATGAAATTTTAGACCATTTACATGAATAAAAGTATTTATCCCAGTTTTTGTTTTATGAGTCATTCACAAGTCTATTTCAGTCGAGTTTTTTATAAATTTTAAATTATATTTCATTTACAAGACACAAATAAAGCATAAATAATAATAAAACATTTGAAAAAAAAAAAAAAAAAACAAGCAAGAAAAACCAATTTTCTTTAGAAATTGTATTCAAGCGGTCAATTGACCGCTGCGGTCTTTCTAGGTAGGTTATTATATAAAACCTATAATCATTGAGCTATCAATAAAACATTTTATCACAATTTAAGCAATCAAAAATTATTAAATGTCACGAAAGGAAAACGAATTTCATGCAACGGTAACAAAAATATCGCAAATTAAAAACGAAAATGCGGTCATTTGACCGCTCCGGTCTTTTTAGTGTTAATCCATAGTCCAGAATACTGTACGCCTAGTCAAGTGCCTACGGTCGAGTCACGGTTTCCAGTTTTTTTTTCCTGTTACTGTTGCTCTTTAGCGTATTACTTTAAGTATAGTACTGAACTGTACTTTATACCCTGAAAGCTATTCTCCAGAAATCGCGTTTGTACATAAAATATTCTAACTTGATCATTTAAGAATTCCGTAGTTTATGTCTCTTAACTCTTATAGTATCGTCCATCCATTTGTCAACGACACAGGCATCTTGAAAGGTAAATGGATATTAGTTTCTACCAGGTCGATAAAATATTTAATATTAAACCAAGAATTTAATGAAAATACTTTTATTATGAACGCTAGCTAAGTCTACGGCTACAACTTTTATAGGGTCCCTTTCTGAAACTAAATAGTGTCATAATATTAATATACGTTTATTTATTATTATATAGCTACGTTTATATCCATAATTATTTTGAATAATAACCCAAATAAGTCTAATGAATAATCTCCTTATAATATTGTATCCATTGTATCATATTGTTTTGCAATTCGTATTACAATTCACAACCGCTAAATAATAAATAATATTAGTATATAAAAATAATTTATTTGCAATAATACTATGATGACGAGATAATAATATAATATTTTTCTTATTGTATAGTGTAGTTCAGAAGACTAAATTATTATTATCATGATTATTTGATGATTTAGGATAAAGTTGTCTAAAGTTAATATTTTTCAATCTTAGTTACTTACTTAAAAAGAGAAATTCTATCTTAGTTACTTACTTAAAAATCTTTAACCATCTCCCCTAGCATTGAGATACTTGGCGTCAACATATCGAGCGAAGTCAAGTTCCTATATCATCTAGATTCTAGAGGGTAAGGCCAAATTATTAGCCTCGAAGAAGCTTGGTGTTCTTAACAGAGCGAGACAGTACTTCAGTCCGGACCAACGCCTACAACTCTACAAGGCGCAGGTTCGGCCTCATATGGAATATTGTTCTCATCTCTGGGCAGAGGCGCCAAAATACCAACTGCTCCCTCTAGATCGTATCCAATGAAGGGTCGCTCGAATTGTTGACTGCCATTGTATCGTTTCTATATTTTTAAATTTGCCGCGCGTCAATTTGTCACTTGAGCGTACGATGATAATAACCTGTGGCATGCTTGACGCAAACTAGTGACGCTGTCAGAGGGCGCAGCAGTCGCCAATTGCCCTTGGTTGAGAACGCTCGGTTTCAAAAATTCTTGTACCGGACGCGTCGCATCTAACGAGTGCATCTACTAATTGCATATACCGCGGTCGCGAGTTTCGATCAAGAACACTTGTCAATTGTGTGTGGACATTGGAATCCAGACTCCTATCGTAAAAGCCGGCCGGCTGGAATTACCCAGATATCCAGAACCCAAGGGGCCACTCCAAGAAGTTACTGGATCCACGCAGAGGCTTCCAGCAGATCTGGTGAGTGTCAGCTACTGCATGGTTATTAACGATCGTAACGTTCGAGGAATCATTGCCTCGTCCCAATGTGAAGAATTGGCGTGTACCGAATTAACTTAACTTTCACCGCGTCAATATCGACACAGCCAGTGTTTCAAACAGCTTGGACCCCTTGGAATTACGCCTAGATGTAGTTTGACTCTGCATCCTCTATCGGTTGTATCACGGGGAGTGCTCTGAGGAATGGTTCGGAATCATACCACCTGCAAATTTTCGCCATCGTCCCATGCGAAAAACATACCATCCTCATCACCTTGATGAGTGGCAGTCTCCCACAGTGCGTTTTTCGCGTAACTTTCTGCTGCGCACTGTAAAACTCTGGAACGAACTGTCACCAGCAGTATTTCCGGACCTATACGACCTGCAAACCTTCAAGAAAAGAGCGTATTCCCTCTTAAAAGGCCGGCAACGCACCTGCAGCTCGTCTGATGTTGCGAGTGTCCATGGGCGACGGTAGTTGCTTACCATCAGGTGACCCGTTTGCTCGTTTGCCCCCTTATTTAATAATAATAAAAAATTAAAACTATTGGCTAATGCAAACATACATAACATCTTTAAGATCTGTTGCACATGATAACAAGTATAATATAATATACATACCTACTCATAATATTATCTAAGAATAAGTAAAAATGTTTAATAATAGAAAATTTATAGCATGCCAAAACTAACATTGCCTGGCCATAATAGATAAATTAAATGATGAATACGAAAATACATCTGCCCATCTATCTGTCTGCCTGTCTGACCCTTTATTCTCTCAATTAATAAAATATCTTTAAATTGCCGCGCGATTGTATGCAAATTTCTTTGAAATATTTTGGCTGCAAATAGTACAATACGGTCTGATGTTTCAGGAGGCTCGTCCAACATGCTTCCTTTATCACTTCTTCATAGAAAATCACCGCTCAAAAATGTATGGAACTGACGTAAACGTCACTTGCCCGATTGGGCGTTTTCACACTGCGACGGTAACGACACGACACGATACCACAGAATAGATAAGGGCCACCGCACATATAATACAATTTCAAGTTGGCCGACTATCGTACAAACTAAATTGCGTAGTGTCACAATTTAATTGGACAACTTCATCGTGTACGCTGCCAGCCGCAGACTTTTAGTTGGTAACGGTGTTGCTAGCCTAGCGACGTGCATGTTAAAATGCGTAAAAAGCACGCTTTTATTGTGGCACTAATAAAACGAAGCGAAAAGAAAGGAGAATATTTTGGGTGCATTCAATACTAAGTGACAGAATATTAGAATTAATAGGATAGTCAGTTTGTACGATAGTCGGCCAACTTGAAATTGTAAAATATGTGCGATGGCCCTCTATTCTGTGGTATCGTGTCGTGTTGTTATCGTGCAGTGTGCAAACGCCCATTCACGATCGTCGGAAAGTTTTCACGTGAAAAGATCTCATATTCTGTCAGTATTACAGCGATTCACAAACTTCCGCGACGGAATGAATTCGAAACCAAAGAGAATAATTGACACTAGTTTTTTTTGGCAATGAGTTCTACGGCATATATAGCCTTGGTTATTAATCTGACAGGAAAATAATTGTTTTTTTTCCTGCACCTCTTAATTTAATGAACAAAATTTTTAAAACTAAGATTAGTCTAACCTTACAAAAAAATATATTTCAGCTGCGTTTGAATCAACGAATGATTATGAGTATTTCATTGAATATTAAAAAGCTACTCATTAAAAAAATTTATACAAAACACTACAACTTACATTCGTGAAATCCAGTAAAAAAACTTCGAAAAAGTACACGTTATAGCAACACACACTAAATAACGCACAATAGCCGAAAAAATACTAATCGCCCATAGTCTATATTGTAGTATTTTTCATTCAGAATGTAGCCAATATATCTAAGATCGTACGTCTAATGAAACTTCTTTATCCCTAAGATATCTGCGTATTGTAGTAATTAAACAACTTAGGACATGCTGATGAAAAGATATTTATTTACGGAATGACATCTAACAATTCTATGTCAATAGACCAGAAACAATACTTATTAAAAAGGTAAAATATAAAAAGTTCTATACAAACACCACACCCTCACACTAAATAACAAAATTCCATGACAACCATAATAATTAGCCTATGAAACATAATATGTAATTAACCTATACTAACTAATAGCCCCACCTATCTATGGGCCTCGTAAGACGTTTGGGCCGGTGCAAGCGTACAGGTGGAACGGCGGGAGGCGGATCCGTCGCAACGGGACTGTCGGTTAGGGGCGGTGGTCCTACTAGTACAGGGGCGCCACTCTCGCCCGCAGCTGGGTGACTACAGGCACCACTCGAGGACCCCGGTGTATGTGAATCCGGCGGCTCATACGGCACTGCCCACGGCTTGATTTGGTCCACGTGCCTCTTAAGTTGCCCTAGACCCGTATTCACTACGTAGTGCCGCGAACCTACTCCTTCTTCTACTCTCCCACGCACCCATTTTTCGCCTTGCGCGTAATTGCGCACCAAGACATCCTCCCCAACTTGAACAGCTCGCGCTTGACCCCCGGCGGACTCTATTTGTTTTTCTTGAGCTACCCGCACCTTATCCTCAATCGGCCTACCCCACCTCAGATGATCTAACCTAGTACGTAACGACCTACGTTGCAACATCATGGCTGGCGACACCCCCGTGGTGCTATGCTCTACGTTTCTATATGCCAGCAGATATGCCTGCAAAGCCGCATCTAGATCGCAGCCATCCCGGGCCGATTTCTTCAACGCCCGCTTGCATATCCTAACCGCCCCTTCGGCGGCACCATTAGAGGCCGGGTGATAAACGGCCGAAAAAGAAATTTTGACACCGTTATTAGCCATGAATTCCAGATACTCCCTACTAGAAAAAGGGGGCCCATTGTCGGACACCACTTGCTTCGGCAGTCCGAACCGCGCAAACGTCTCCCGCAACACTTTAATAACCGCACTAGCGTTGGTCCTCGGCATGTGAAAGACTTCTAGCCACTTACTGGTCGCGTCGATAATTACTAGAAACGTTTTACCGTTTAATGGACCCAAAAAATCAACATGCAACCTCGACCACGGTTCCGGCTCATGCGGCCACGGCTGTATCGCCGCCTTGGGTGGCGCCGAACTCTCCGCTATGCACGTCGCACATTCTCTACAAACTCTCTCGATATCGGCATCTATGCCTGGCCACCAGACGAAACTTCGAGCTATGCTCTTCATTTTGACTACCCCCATATGACCCACATGCAACTCGCTCAACATATATGACCGTAAGCTAGCCGGTATAACTAACCTATAGCCCCATACGACACACCCCATATCGATATACAACTCGTTACGGCGCGCGAAGTAGGGTCGTAATTCCGAATCAGGGCACGAATCGGGCCAGCCTGAATGTAAATACGACATCACCCTTCTTAGGTTACTATCTAAGCTGACCTGCTCTTGCACCTCCTTCCTAGTGACTGGTAAAAAGGGTTGCACGAAAGAAAGGTATGTGTTCTCCTGTTTCACACTGACCTGCTGGCTTACTGGCAACCTTGACAAGGCATCCGCAGCGTTATTCTTACTACTAACATATTCGATTTTATAATCGTAGCCACCTAGTATAACGGCCCATCTTTGCATCCTACTAGCCGCCATGACCGGAATGCCTGCCTTATCCCCAAATATAGTAACTAGGGGCTTATGATCCGTCCTCAAAAGAAATTTACGTCCATATAAAAACTGGTGAAATTTCCGTACACCAAATATAATAGACAGAGCTTCCCGCTCAATTTGGGAGTAATTTTTCTCTGCCGAGTTAAGTGTTCGGGAAGCGTATGCGATCGGCCTCTCACCCTGCGACGTGATATGCGAGATGACTGCTCCTATACCGATACTACTGGCATCTGTCGTCAAAATAAGTGGTAAGTCTAAAGAGTAGTGCACGAGGACTTCACTAGAAGCTAAAATATTTTTAACATCGTTAAATGCCCGCTCACATCTCTGGTCCCACCTAAACCTAGAATCCTTCTTTAGAAGATTGTATAATGGTGCTAGCATAGTACTCATATTGGGGACAAATTTAGCATAATAGATCACTAGCCCTAGGAAAGACCGCAAATCGGAAACATTAGTTGGTGTTTTAACTTTCTTAATAGCTTCAACCTTATGAGGGTCAGTATGAACTCCGTTCTTATCGATAACAAAGCCTAAGTACGTAACTGAGTTGCCGAAAAGAGTACATTTATCTTTTCGAACTCTTAAGCCCCATTTTTCCAATCTCGCAAAAACTTCCTTTAAAGTAGCTAAATGTGACGCATCATCTTTACCAGTTATGATAATATCGTCCAAGAAGACGCCTACCCCGGGCAATCCCGCAAAAATCTGTTCCATCTTTCTTTGAAAAATTCCCGGACTAGATGCTAAGCCAAAAATTAATCTATTATATTTAAATAAACCTTTATGTGTATTAATAACGGTGAATTTTTGGGACTCATCGAGTTCAAATTGTGTATAAGCCTGCGATAAGTCAATTTTAGAAAACTTATCTCCTCCATGCAATTTAGCTAATAGATCCTCAACCCGAGGTAACGGAAAACGATCGATTTCTAAACACTTATTTAACGTCAGTTTGAAATCACCACAAATACGTATTGTGCCGTCCTTTTTCATTACCGGCACGATAGGTGTCGCCCAGTCCGAACTCGACACAGGTGAAATGACTCCATCACGCTGCAGTTGTTCGAGTGCCCGTTCTACTGGTTCACGTAAGGCGTAAGCTAACGGGCGAGCACGTAAAAAGATTGGCTGTGCCCCCTCTCGTAAACGAAAACCGACTGTTCCACCTGTATACTTCCCGAGTCCGTCCGCAAACACCTTAGAGAACCTGGAACTGAAATACGTCCAATTAAAATCCTCGCTAATGCTACACACTTGAAATGACTGCGGATATATTTTTAATTCGCTTATCCACTGCCGACCCAAAAGGTTACTTTTGCCTTTCTCGACTATAAATAAGTCTAAATTTTTTTTACACTGTTTATACACAACTAGAGGCCTAATTTTACCAATAGGCTCCTTCAGTTCTCCTGTGTAGTACCTAAGCTTAATCTCGCTAGGAAAAATTTCACAATTGTCAAACATTCTGTCGTAAGTCTCCTTATTAATACAAGAAATTGCACTTCCTGTATCAATTTCCATAACTAAAGTTTTATTATTAACGGTGATACTAATAGTATAGGGGGGGAAATCCTTAAAAGAGCGATTACAAATAGAATAATTAAATACCTCCTCACTATCTACACTACCCGAGCTGCCGTCCCCTTTTTCTTCGAGACAGTTTAGGCTAGTACTAGCTGTTTTCCTGCGGGGACACACTCGCTTGAGATGGCCTTCCTTGTTGCAAATCTTGCATGTATAAGATTTAAATTTGCAATATTCCGGACTATGTTGGTACCCGCAAGTAGGACAACTCTTATTCTTGTTATTATTGATTATAGCGCTTTTATAGGTCACTAGAGACTTATTCTTGAATGATGACTGGTGCCTTCTTGAACCATGATCTAAATCCCGATTCTCATCAAGCTTATAGACAGCGGGTTGTCTGTATGCAGGATCGGTACTGACTGGTACCTGTAACTCCCGGTCACCAACTACAAGAGCCGCGTCCGACTCCGCCGACTCCATCGCTATAGCTATATTATACGCCTTATCAAAAGTCACATTCTCCTCGGTGAATAACCTTTGTCTTATGCCGTCTTTCCTTAATCCGCATACAAACTGATCCCTCAAGTTCTCTGATAGCGAGTCGTCAATGAATCCACAATTCTTGGACAACTTTTTAAGATCGGTAACAAAATTTGCAACGTTCTCTGCGCGACCTTGTACACGTCTCCGAAAATTGTATCTCTCGGCTAAAATCGACGGTTTAGGTCTGATATGTTTTCCTACAATCTCGATGAGCTCCGAGTACTGCTTTGTAGCTGGTTTGTGCGGAGTACACAAGCTTGACATCAACTCGTATGTCTCGGCGCCTACAGCCGTAATCAGCGTTGCCACTTTTAGCTCATCCTTAATGCTATTGCATATAAAATACTGTTCAAGTCTGTCTATATACGACTCCCAGCAATCTGTCTCCAAATTAAACTCGGCCAACTTACCTACCGACATTTTAACGTTTTTACCTCGTCGCCACTAAGATATCTGCGTATTGTAGTAATTAAACAACTTAGGACATGCTGATGAAAAGATATTTATTTACGGAATGACATCTAACAATTCTATGTCAATAGACCAGAAACAATACTTATTAAAAAGGTAAAATATAAAAAGTTCTATACAAACACCACAATCCCGTCAAGCCCCATAAGGACACAGGTGACCGCGACAACAATAGTATACAGTAGCATTTCCAAGAATCCCCGATGGAAGGATTATACAAAAGTAGTCTGTAAGTCAGCGAAATATGTTACATAATTGAATAAAAGAGCGCGGTAACCGGCTGCCGCTTGGGGCTTGAGTCTTGAGTGAATGGCGTACCGCGCAGTACAAAGTACAAGTAGCGCGGCTGCCGACTGCCGCGGCCGCTTGGGGCTTGAGTGGAATTAAAACGAAAAATATTGTTTATGTGCCGACTGCCAAGTGACAATGACAATCTGTCAAATCTGTAAGTCGTGTGTTGACTAGTGTGTTGAACTCCGATAAATCACAGAGTACTTTATTATATTATATCGGTAAATCTTGTTGTGTGAAAATACCTTTTATTTTTGTGTAAAACAAACTTATTACTTACTTTAAATTTTATATACTTAAGTTTTTTTTTGTTTTAAATTTGTTTTTCATTTAATCTTTCAGGCCCCGCGCGAGCACCGGTGATCGCGAGAACAAAAGAATACAATGGGAATTCCTAGAACTTCCGATCGAAGGATTAATATTAGTTTTTATTAGAATAAATACTATGGAAGTTCCACGGTGGTGAGTATGACCTTGGAATTATAATGATAATATTATATACATACTTAAATAACTATTTAAAATTATTGTAAAAGCACAATAATGGTTTAACATAATACTTAAGTATTAATCCTTCAATCCCCATAAGGACACCGGTGCAGTGACCGCGACAACAATAGAATACAATATCATTTCCAAGAATCCCCGATTGAAGGATTAATAGTTAATAAAAAATTTAAAAATTATTATACTTATTTCTAAATCTTTAAGTACCGAATATTAATACATATACTGCATTTATAAATAAAAAATATTTATTGTTCAATGAATACTTCCTAAAGATTTAACACATAATTATTACAGTACGACATTTATTTAATATTTTAAACAAGACACGACTAACTATGTATTAATAATTGCTTTGTTTTATTCTTATCATTAAATAATTTAATCTAACAATATCCGCCATGACACGGATCTCGTAGTGAAAATATTTCACGAGTCTCGGAGGTGGCGGGAACATTCCGCAAAATCGACTCTAATCCTCGGATAATTTCCCACCGTCGGATGTCAAACTCCCATCCGCGGTGAGATCTTCTCGATTCCGTGGCGGAAACTATTTCACTCATACAAAAGAAATGTCACTACTGTCAAAATGACAGCAAAATCGGAAAGTATTCACTTGTCATTTGCTTGAAAGTGAAATAGTTTCCGCCAGCGGGAAGATTCCGCGCGGAATCGCTTAGTGAATCACCCCGCAGTTCTGGTCAATTCCAAATATTTTAATCTGCGATTCTATAAATTTAGCTGGAAAAATTTACAGCCCGTTTCAAAAATACTGGACAAGTGCACATTAGTAGTAATAAGAAGTAGGTTAATCAAAGTATATTTTACTAGCAAATACTAACTCTATATTATTACTTAAAACTTTGTTATTTGTGTACTTACTAACAAAGCTACTAACACATATTATTTTATTTGTTTGTTTGTTATTTTTTGTCTTATAAGTAGTGTAAGTATTTATTTATTTATTTTTCATTGTCAATATGTAATATAATCTGTAACTGTTAGGCTACAATATGGGCTATTTTGGCCTGAAATAAAGATATTATTATTCTAAAGAATCCATAAAGAAAACGTGCTGGCTAGGGGCCCTGATGTTTCAGGTGTTTAAACCGAGTCTCGTAGCGAACTATTTACCGGAGGACTATTACCGCTTCACGCCTTATCAACCGGCGCTGCACTTGTTAAAGAAGTTAAAACAGTTCTTGCAACAGTTGGAGCACGAGTTCGATGTTAACAATAGACGTTATTACGATTGTGGGACCACTTTGTGCCTTCTTTGCAACAGTATTTTTACGGTAACATACAAATAATTTCTTTTCCGGAAAAATTACTTGCAACAATCAGTTTAAGAGTTAATTCACACAGTACGCGACGCATAGATGCATAATCTTAATTTGTACTGAATTGACAGATTTCGTCAGCGTGAGACGTCTTGCAAATCTGTCAAATCCATACAGAAAATATGCATCTACGCGTCGCGTTGCGGTCTGAATTGACCCTAAGACGAATCCCCATACAGCCTCTCCTGACAGCCAAACAAAAACATACTTTTATACTTCAAAAATACAACATACTTTCGTAAATGTTTTAAATCTTTCACACTTTTGGTGGTACAAAGAAGCATCTGAAAATGTGAATATTACAGATAACATAACAATACTGACTCTTAACAAATCGATCTGAAAATGTGTTTTTAACAAACATCGTCTTCGATAGCAGCTTTTTGGTAATGATAGATTATTATCCAAAATAAATATTTGCTGTACCCTTAAATTACCGACTTTCCTCATTCCAATCTTAAGCTTATCGAAGTAGGTAAGCTAAAAGCTTTCATCACAGACATAGATCAAGATAGATACCGCATGTGTATGTACTTCGCGTGCCATATCGCGTTCCCAAACGACGAGCAATGCTCGTCTTTCGAGTCTGTTCTTTAGTCTGCGCTTTACTGTTATCGGAATCGGACGTCAATCGGGTTGAAAAAATGCGTAATTGTGCCGTATAGAGCTGTAGAAATTCGAACAGAAATGTTGGCCTAGATAATGGACACGTTTCTTATCATCGGTACGTCACAGTAGGTAGAAATGGAGGGACATGCGGTATCTATCTTGATCTATGTTTGTGGCTTTCACAAAATAATTGTTACGTACGTAATCTAATTATTAGAATCACAGTCATGGCGTGGGCGGCGGCGCGGTGGGCGTTGAGACAAAACAAACTAAATGTAAGTAAACACAATCACTTACGAAACAGTTTCAAAATAATGAAAGACTTGAGTGGAGGAACCAGATAAGTAACATTTTATAACATAAGGACAATTTTTTCCCGTATAATTTAAACAAACCTTGTAACTTACCTATTTCATCATCTGGCTAACATATCTGGCTACACATACATTCCACTTTTTTTATTTAAATTCATTATCCAGACCCTAAAGCCTCCATTTGTTTAAAAAACGGCATTTTTTTTTTATTAAATAAGGGGGCAAACAAGCAAACGGGTCACCTGATGGTAAGCAGCTACCGTCGCCCATGGACACTCGCAACATCAAAAGAGCTGCAGGTGCGTTGCCGGCCTTTTAAGAGGGAATACGCTCTTTTCTTGAAGGTTTGCAGGTCGTATAGGTCCGGAAATACTGCTGGTGACAGTTCGTTCCAGAGTTTTACAGTGCGCGGCAGAAAGTTACGCGAATTTTATAACTGTTACTTACCTGCTCCTTCTACTCATGTCTTCGTCATTATTACATTACAAAAAAAAAACACATTCAAATATCACTTTAATTTATTTAATTTTGCTAATAGTGAGTCTCTAATATTATAATCGCTTACAACCATAAATCGTCGTTTTTAACGGTTTTAATCGTCGTTAAAAACATCATTCAGCAGCAATAATATTATACATGACGGACTGACAACAGTCATCATAGACATATTTTGGTACCTTAAATTTAACATAAACAACAGTATAAAGGCAGGCAGCCTTATTATTCGTAGCAGGCAGCCGAAAGTTGTTTCATAAGCAGATGGCGGACCTACATAGTTTGGTCGAGTTATGTCAAACCCAGACGACAGATCATTAATTACATTGAATTGACATAATCCGACCAAATGACATAGATCCGTCATCTGCCTATGAATAAATTTCTTCGATGGTACATCATCAGTAATTTATTCTGCTAATGTACTGCACTGTCTAGTTTATACTATTGTATATTATTATGTGTGTGATAGTGACATATTCTTCCCTGTAATAATATCGGCCTAACGGAATTAAACGGAATTATTTAGAGGTTCTTGTCCTCGATCAGGAAAAAGCATTTAAAATGATTTCTGTTACGAAAACGTTTTCCTTATTATAGTTTTCCGCTTCGACCGATATAATCTTCATACGACTTTGAATTAAACAAGGTATTTTCACGTAAAATATTGGGGATTAAGTCTTATTGGAGCACGTAACATAATAAAATCAATATGTATGGATTCATGTGTCTTTATTAATTATTATTATTTACACAAACCTTACATACTTTGCATGGTTATAATTTACCATAGGTCGACAAAAAAGTACTTTTTTTGTGCCTGTTATTTAATGGCTATTATCCGATTGTTTGCATTGAAAATTAACCAGAAACACAAATTTCAAAAATGAAAGTTTGCTTTTATAGTCTAGGCGAATACCAATCTTCTATACTTATAAAATTACATGTCCTGACTGACTGGCTGACTGACTGATTCATCATCGCTGAGCAAAAAGTGTAAAAGTTATAGCCACAAAATTTGGTAAGTAGGGTTGTTTAATTAAGTAGACACCCATTAAGGAAGGAATTTCGAAAATTTTACCCCGAAGGGGTTGAAATAGGGGTTGAAAGTTTGAATGAAAGTTCGTCATTTCTTGAGTTGGAAACATGAAACTTTATTTTTGGGTTACTGATTAAAAATAAATGGATATATATTTAACCGTTTTAGGAAATTGGGGTTGAAAGTTTCAATGAAAGTCCGTTATTTCTTGAGTTAGAAACATGAAATTGTATGTTTGGGCTACTGATTAAAAATGATTGGATATGTGTTTAAGCGTTTTTGGAAATTTTACCCCCAAGGGGGTGAAACAGGGGTTGAAAGTTTAAATGAAAGTCCATCATTTCTTAAGTTAGAAACATGAAAGTTTATTTTTGGACTGCTCTTTAAAAATAAATGGATAGGTATTTAAGCGTTTTTAGAAATTCTACCCCCAAGGGGGTGAAATTGGGGTAGAAAGTTTCAATGAAAGTCCGTCATTTCTTGAGTTGAAAACATGAAAGTTTATTGACGTTTGCGTTTGACGTTTGCTTAAATAGGGTCCCGTTTTTACCCTTTGTATAAAGAACCACAAAAAGGGGAAAACTATCCATCTTTGTTATTATACTATGTTAACGCGGACGAAGTCGCGGGCAACAGCTAGTAAAAATTATAAGATTTTTGCAAAATTCTTAGAGACTAACTCTCGCCGTAACCAAGATAAAGGGGTTCGGGGGGATTCACTGTGCGTATTCAATTTTTAGGGTTCTGTACCCAAAGGGTATATAGCAAGTGAAACCACTATTCAGTTTTAACTTTTAGCAGTTTATTAAGGCTATTACAATATACTATTATGTACATGAAAGGAAATAAGTTATTTCGGCGGGTTAGTATTTTTGCATCAAAATTCGCAAGCGAACTGAGGAGCCGGCCGGGCCGCGCAGCGCGTACGGCCTAGCGATAACACATCTACCATAGGCAACTGCAGCTGGCGAAACCGGTTCGCTATCCGCAGCGCGCGACGCGTGTACGTAATAACTAAATGAGCAGACCGCGCACCTGATGCTTGGTCGTAACTCGTAGTTATAAGATTTTACTTGTATATATTTTATTGTTTTTAATATAGTAATAGATATAAGATTGTAAATAGGTGTATGTATAAATAAAATAAGTGTAAAAATAAAATGTGTATACATAGATGTAGGAGATCCCTACAGGTAAAAACGGGACCCTATTACTAAGACTTCGTTGTCTGTCCGTCTGTTTGTCTGTCTGTCTGCCTGTCCGTTTGTCTCCAGGCTGTAACTCAATAACGGTAATAGCTAGAGAGTTGAAATTTTCAGAGATTATGTATATCTGTTGCCGCTATAACAACAAATACTAAAAACAAAAGAAAATTAATATTTAAGGGGGCTCCCATACAAGAAACGTGATTTTTTTGGCTTTTTTTGCTCTATATCAATAATGGCAACAGGTAGGTACTTGATTTTTTCTCGAAGTCCTTAGTTATATGTCTTCTTTAATATTTAATAATAATAATAAAATAAAATAAAAAATTAAGGGCAGCTCCCATACAAAAAACACAATTTTTGGCCTGATTTTGCTCTATAATGGTACGGAACCCTTCGCGCGCGAGTCCGACTCGCACTTGGCCGATTATTAGAGAAATTATGAGTTTGATGTGCTTTAAAGCGTAATATTTTCTGGAAAAATGTGTAAAATCGACGTGAAAAGTTTTTGCTACATTTTCGGAAAATTTATTGAAGTAAAAGCAAAAAAGTTACTTGCATCAACAAATAGTAGTATTTATCAAGCCTTCGAAATATATTTTAAACTTCCTATTAAAAGACAAAAAAATATGGGCCCCACATATCTCACGTAGAGGCACGCTACAAGCTTTGTTTGAAGTGTGCCGCCTAAATACAAATAAATATCAATTTTTAAACCTAATTTCTATATTGTTTCCTTCTTAGTGAATGTTAATACTGATATAAATGTAAATAATAAATATGTTTCATCATTCTATTAATACCAAACTTATAGAAATAAAATACAAGCGGCACCTGCCTATTCCACAAAATATACTATAAAAGTTTTTGCTATATTTGCGGAGAATTTATTCAAATGAGAGTTAAAAAAATAGTTGCATCAACAAAATAAAGAATTTGTCAAGCCTGTGAAATAATTTTAAAGTTCCTATTAATACTAGAAAATGAATAGGAGCGCCACGTATACCGGAGCACACAGCAAGCTGTATTTAGGGTATGCTCACGTAGATACAAAAAATATTAATCTTTAAATCTAAATTACGTATTTTTTTCCATTTTAATTTTATTTCGGGAATACAAGCAACGATGTAAATAAGAAAATTAATCATAAAATTTATTATTTTAATACATAACTGAAAGAAGAAAATTCGGGTTTTCTTCAAAATTCGAAAGTTCAAAAGCTCTCTATTTCTACTCGTATAAAAGCAAACTTTTTGAGTTAAAATCACTGATTCTATAATTAACTCGGTGTAATACATCCAAATAGGGTGCACAGAACTCAGGCAAAAAATCGTGTTGACTAATGATAATTATTTATTTTAGTTTAACTTAAACAAATGTATTTAGATGTAGCTATTTTATATTTATAGCTACTGCCCAAACAAATATGAAATTGAAACTTGTTTCATTTCCTGAATTTAAATAATAATAACCATTATAGGTCATTCTATTATCAAAATGAGCAATACTAAAATTGTCAATAAAGATGAACATTAAAATTAATAAGTACGAGACACGTATCACATTACTGCCGTGGAATAGAAACGAAATAGGCTAAAGGGCAATATAAAGATTATAAATTGGCGGGTGCTCATAAAAGTATCATAAGAAAAATCTCTTTTGGCGTTCTCCGGTCGGCATTATAAGGTATCGATATCACAACAAGCCCGGAGGCGCGCGTGCCCCGCATACCGAGTGCCATCAACACGCCACTGAAATGTTACAATTTCAAATGAGATTTTTTCATAACGAGCGGCTTTGAACGTCTTATCGTGTTTAAATTATTATGCTTTATGTGTAAAAGATTAAAGCCACTAAACTATGGACCTAAAAATATCTCCCACACCGGTTTCGGTGACGGTGAACCGTTTCATTGAAGCCAGGCCAGTTACGCAGGAGTAATTTTATAGTGCCCAAGTATGTGCGTACACAAGAGCACTCTCTATTCCTTTATATCTTACTTGTCAGACAATCAGGTGATCAGCCTGCATTGTCCTAACCAAACTTGGAAATAATTTGTCTCCAACGCGGGAATCGAACGCACGACCTCTGAGAGTCAAGAACCACTGGACCACGGAGGCGTTATGGACCTAATTCTGTAAATATAAGACACCATAATAATATTATTACTACACCGCAGCACAGATGCACCGCTGCTGATCTTCCGTGTTCCGAAACTACAATCACACGACAAGCAACATAATATATTTACGTTTGTGTATGAACTGACCCCTACCTTCGTTACGTGACAGACTCCGGCAGTAGTGAACGTATATTCATTAGTATAGGCCCATATTGTGACATGAATTTTCGTTATCGAGGAGCGAGATGGGCGGCCAAATCCTAAAGTGGCATCAGGGCTGCGGTCGGCGGTCGTATTAACGAAAGTTCAATGCCGAAGTCGGATTAGACTCCCGAGTCACGAACCCAAATGTATCGTATTTGATACGTGAATAAATAAATATTGTACGGTCGTTTCGACCGCGTCAATCGGCTTTATCTAGTCCGGCGCCGGCGTAGGGTTTTGCACGGCCAAACGATGGTTATGTTTTAGCAATATTTTGACCTACTAAGTTTCTAACGACCTCCCGAACGTTATTATGTTAATATCTAAGTGCGCATTACGTTAATACAATTTTTCGGGCGCCTCGTCACCGGGTCAGTCGCCATTACTTCTCCACGGTTTCCGGCAGCGAGAAGCAAAAAATGTTTACTTTTAATTATTTCGTCCGACTCGAATCCACCTCGAGTATTCCTTATCTCGAAATACATAATTTAATTTCGGAATTAGCCGGCGTGAAACTTTGTTCTTTTACATTTTTGATGAATCTGAAATTGTTCCTCGGCCGGCTCTTCGAAATATTACTTCGAGACTTCAATTTTTGTAACTGAAGTCGAAAGTTTTAACCACTATTGTGATATTAAGTCGACTTTGATGTCGTGTTTAAATTTTAAATGGACGTGAATTTTCATGATAATTGTTATCTCGTTCTCGGCCGTAGTTAACTTTTAAGATTATCACGCAATTGTTTATTAATTTCTCGCCGGGAACGACTTCAGTTCGCTCGCAGCGGGAAACAATTGGCGTTATAACGTTACCTCATTTATGAGTTATATTCCATTTATTTCAATTTACAAACTGAAAAGCAAACGTACACCTGATATATAACATAACTAAGCTCATACATTGAACATAACGGTGACCGCTTGCTCTATTGTCTTTGCGATACGAAAATAAAAGTAATAAAGTAGCAGAAGCCTGTGATCGAACACGGAATTGCGTGGCCCGGACAAAGTGGCGGGCGGGCGGGCGGGCGGCCTGCCGATGTCACCTACATGCAATATCTTGCACCGGCTCCACTGTAAAAATATCCCGGGAGAAACTGCGATTGTTTGCCGGCCGTACTCCGTAGGCGATCGCTTTGTTGACGAGAAATACGATTGCGCAATGGCGGTTTTCATTTGTTTTCATATTGTCTGTGTTTTGTGGGAGAATACTATTATGAGGATAATGAAAATATTATGTACTTTATACCAGTTACACCTTGTATTCGGTGCTCGATGACCGGTTAGACTAAACTAAAAACTAGTTATATTATCTAACGTCTTATTATATAATTAGTTCCAATTTTAATTACACTTTTACGGGCTATAATATTATGCAAGTACAATCAGATGCTTATAATACGTTAGTTATTTTATCTTAATACTCATTGTTAGTTACTATTACCTCATATTCAAACTTTGACAACCTTATTCGAGCCACGACGATCATAATACCCTCAAACGATCGCCCGTCTGTTTTGGTGACGCAAAATTAGAACTAAGAAAAAGCCAGGTGCTAGACAATAAATGAGTGTTTATTACTCAATCCCTCGTCCGGCGATCGGCGCTGGACAAAAACGGGAAACCATTTTACGCTCCATTGTGGAGGAGGATTGGCAATTTCGATCCGAGCTCAGTGGACCGGCGGGGATTTTTACAGCGCCTTGATGTATCGCCGATCATAAAACTAACGATAAATGCAAATCATTCCCACTGAGGGTTGTTAAAGGAAGCGCTCTTGTTTGGACACTCAAATTTAGAAGGCTAAAGTTGTGAAGTTGGTATGGAAGCGGAAAAATGGGTAGCCGTGTCAAGGATACGTCGATGATATGCCGTGAATATACTCTCTTAAAAATTATTAAAACGATATGTTGAGAAATAATGTACATTTTTCGAATGTATTATCAGAGAAATTAGTTCATCTTTCTTCATTTGGTCAAGTTATGTCATGTCAATATTAGTTGTGACTTGTGATCTATTGGCTGGGCTTAACATAAACCGACTATATTGAGTAGATCCTCCATCTGCCTAATTTATAGGCAAATCTCTGAGCACATACCCGCAATGCTGAATTTTCAGACATTCCGATTTATCTACAATGTTTCCTTGCCATCAACATTTAATGGATTTAACTGTAAGTGCTATCTTTGTACACTTCTTGAAATTTAAACTCTCTACCTCACAAATTATGCCGCGGAAAAATTACCAAGTTTCATTCTTTATTGGAGTTTAAAAACTCCCAACTTTTGTTAATTTACACGACAAGACGATGAGCCTTTTCAATTTAAAAAATTAATTACGACAGCTGGTATAGTGTCGAAAAAAATATAGTATAATTTTTCCTTTATTTTAGTTTCATTTTTCTATTTGATATAATCATACAAAAGCTTTTAAAAAGAAGAGACATGTTATTTAATCTGAGATCATAATTTTATTTTTGCGATTTATTTTAAACTAGCTGTCCCGGCAAATGTTGTTTTGCCATTTAAAGTATTTCTACTTCATCAGCATACAAAATCTTACCCCCTCTTTTGTCCCCTAAGAGGGGTGGGGGGAAAAATGTTATGAAACACCAGATGTTAAGTTGGAAAAACAATTAATAATATAAAGTAAGTCCATTAAAGAAAAAAGTTTACTTAATACAAAATCTGACCCTCTCTTTGGTGGGGGGGGGGGGGGGGGGTGATTTTTATACACCAGATGTTGAGTTGAAAGAAGGCGAATATATCTGCCAAAACCGTATGCAAATCGGATCAGTAGTTTTCGTGTTAAAGCAAAAGTCTTATACAAAATCTGACCCCCTCTTTTGTCCCTTTAGAGGGGTGGAAGGAAAATTTTTTATACACCAGATGTTAAGTTGGAAGAAGACAAATATATCTGCGAAAACCGCATTCAAATCGGATCAGTAGTTTCCGTGTGATAGTGGAACAAACATACAGACAGACAGACAGACAGACAGACAGACAGACAGATAGACAAAAAAACTGACCACATTTTTGGCTTGTATAGCGATGTAGTGACACCCTCCGCTCATTATTTTTTGAATATCTTTAATGTACAGAATCGTAATTTCTACAGTTTTATTATGTGTATAGATTCTAGGTCAAATCTGCTAGCTTATACTTACAACACTACATGACGACCTCAAAGTGTTTAAACAGCGCAAGTGTTTTTTGATGTATTATGTTACTCATCCAACTTTATATCATTATCAAGACGATGTTTTTATTTAACTTATAATTGTAACTTGAATACTACAGTAACGGATATATTTTGTTTAACACATTTTAAAAGCACGTAAAGTATTTGTCCCCACTTGACCCGAGTATTCCCAACTCGATACCAAAATAGTTTACCAAGAAACTGACCAATGACTACTGGCTATGTATACTTAACTACGAC
This sequence comes from Polyommatus iphigenia, assembly GCA_963422495.1. NCBI lineage: Eukaryota > Metazoa > Arthropoda > Insecta > Lepidoptera > Lycaenidae > Polyommatus > Polyommatus iphigenia. The sequence continues at coordinate 39,147,365 of OY730182.1, forward strand.
GAAGATAAAGTCAATTTTAGCTCCGTATTTTGTGGTTATTCTTAGCTCTTAAGCAACGCATATTAGTAACTACGTTTCTTAAGAGCATTATATCAGAGAATTATAAATATTATGTTTCTGTCTCTCTGTATGTTAACTCTTCACGCCCAAACCGCTGAACCGATTTTGCTGAAATTTGGTACATAGATACTCCTGTCCTCCTTCTCTTATCTCCCAGAATCTTATGTCCCAGGACATAAGATTCTTTCCCGAGGAATAAACTATTTGTAGCCTAACAGAGTTGCGGGAGTTATCTAGTACATTATAATATTATCAAAGTAGTTGATATAATATAGGCCGATGTTGGACCTTCAGATCACATATTTTCACAGCAAATACTGAATTGATATAACCAAACGAAATGAGGTATAATAATGTATCTGCGTAAGATCAAATTTTTTCGATGGTAGGAACATTATTTTGATATAGCATAGGACTTAAAATAATAATCCTGATAAGTCCATTTAAGGACCTGAAAAGTTTATTTAATTTGTCTGGTCTATTTTTATTTATTTAATTTATTATTTATCGATAATATAATTAATTTCGAGAAAGTCTTCTAAGGTGTATTGTATTTTGAATTAAACTAATAATTAAATCCAATTTGTTAGTTAAATATTCTATTTTAGTCTGTTTATATTTAGACGAAGTCACTTGTAAAATAATTATTGTCTAGACACGACCGACAATTTAAACAATAGCTGGAGGCGTTTTGAAACTTTGGCTGATTCCGCAGATGCTGGCCCTTAATATAATAGTAATAATTGAGTAACAAGTCTATCATCATTATTATTACGAGTAGTTAAGCAAAGGACGTATGTAGGTGTATGTATAAATTAAATTTAAATAATTTTATATTAATCCTTTGATCGGAGGTTCTAGGAATTCCCATTGTATTCTTTTGTTCGCGCGATCACCGGTGCTCGCGCGGGGCCTGAAAGATTAATTGATTACGATTTATGTCACTTCAGTGCAAGTAGAACAACATTTCGGAAGAAGAGTATCCTATGTCCTTTTCCGGGACTCAAAGTATCTTCATATCCAGCAATATCAGTTCAGTGGTTTGGGCGTGTAGAGGTAACAGACAGACAGACAGACAGACAGACAGACAAATGAACAGACAGACAGACAGACAGACAGACAGACATACAGACAGACAGACAGACGGACAGACAGACAGACACACTTTCGCATTTATAATATTAGTATGGATGTTTGGTGTGGCAAGGTATTGTAGCTTGGTGTAGCACGATGTAGCCCTGTTGTAGCACGGTCGTACTTCGGCGTAGCACAACGTAGCCCCTGTATAGCATGATTTTACGACGGCGTGGCTCGGACGTAGCTGAGACGTAGTATGTCGTATGAAAGCATAGACTCTGAAATAAGTCGCAATAATATAATGTATTTTTTTTGTAAGGAAGTTCCTCATCGCGCGTTTCGAAAAGGGGCTAGACGAAAAAAGTTGTAACGACACTTTTTGACCGAAACTTATTTTACCTGCGAAGTAGGAGCAGAGGGCGTTGATGTGGAGATGACGTCAACTGGCGGGAAATTTAAAATTCTAACATTCCTCTATGGTGGGAACTTTGAATTTTTTTAGCTGGGTGGGGTGGCGGTACTCTTCATTATGTATTTTTATTTTTATATAACTTCGTTCCATCCGGGTGTCCCTTGATACCTCTCAAATTTTATTTTATTCTTAACTCTTCTATTTATGTAGTAATAGTCGTAGAAGATATGATTGTATCCGTTAGATTTAAAGAAACTTCCTCATTATTTTCACTACAAAAGTTTATCGCAAAAAATTGTGGAGTTGTGTTATCGCGGCAGGTGACGACTGTATCAGTGCGGCGGGCGGCGGCGGTGCAGCTCACAAGGCAACGCTTATCTCCTCGTCTAGACGTTTGCAGCTGATCGCCAACTAAATACAATAACTTCTGGTTCTGTCGCTACTGTTTAAAGATAACTGTGTTAATTTCCAAGGTATCTGCAAAATAACAGTTGGAATAGTTTTATATTAATTCGTTCTAACCTACGAATAATAAAAACTAACGTTTTTTTTTTTACATTTATTGCCTTTAATGCTCAATCAAAATGCAGAAAAAACATTTTAAAATTTTATTTATTGCTCAGATTTTTGTGTATTCTAAATTTAAACACAAAAATATAACAACGAAATCGCGGCGAGCCCTCGAGTGAGCAGACGGCCGTATTTGAAATTCCAATTAGAAAGTTTTCTCATTTACTTGATTCGGGTGCGGACGGCGCGATTAGCCCGCACCGGCCCGGCTCCGCCGCTCTCCACCGCACTCCGCCACTCTCCACCGCTCTCCGCCGCACTCCGCCGCTCTCCGCCACTCTCTGCCGCGCCGCCGCGTCTCCGTGCACAGAGGAAGACCCTTTGTCCACCACTGCCGACCACCGAGAACAAAATAATACGGCTATAGGTTTTATTATTCTCTACGCCACTACAAAGTGGCGGCAGCATGGGTCGCTAGACCAATGTCAGTAGAAAATGAAACCTAAGAGGCCTAAACCGCATATCCACTAATTAAATCTAATTATTTCAAAGTAATGTTTTTATGCAGTGATACCAATTTAAAAAACCTTGGACAATAACTGATATTCTTATCATTGTCACCTTAAAGTACAAACAATAAAGAGTGTTTACAATAATATTATTATGCTTCTAATACAAAACCAACTAAAAAATCTGTACGTCAGAGGAATAAAGCACATTAACCACGTCCCGCATTTGTTTAATGGAAATCAATTAAACGCTAAAATTATGATGTAAAAGCAATTCCGCTGAATTTTGCATCGGCCGTATTTCACAAAGGTTTCCATAAATTAAATCCAATGATCGAGCGCTTAGATCCGAAGCTTCCGATTAGAATCAAAGCGAATTTATGCAAAAAGTATCGAGCGGGCGGGCTGCTCCGCCGGCATTCCAAAATTGAATTTATCAAACTTTCCGCGGGACAAACATACGCTTTATAGTCTGTGGAAACCAATTTACTTCCAATTGATAACATTTGAGCGAACCGATTCGTAATAACTAAGTGCACGCTGTCAATTACTCTGACGATAAATCTTTGTTCGCTCGAGTTTTTAAATTATAAGGACTGTTGCTGCATCGTTGCTCGCAGAATACATTTCATGCTACGTGTAACAAATATACCTACATGTTTTCTTTTGAATAGTAGTGTGAATCGTAAAATTTTATTGATTGACTGTGACACTAGTTTTAGACTTTAGTGTAAGTATCTATATAAAAATAAAAATGAATTTTCAATTTTGTTCATCTCGCTAAAACTCGAGAACAACTGAACCGATTAGGCTCATTTTGGTCTTGAAATATATTTGTAGAAGTCCAGGGAAGGTTTATATGGGTCATCTATGTACGTTATAGAATAAGTAATGTACGGACAGAAATAGATCAAGATATATGTCTGTGAATGTACGTTATAATATACGTTATAGTATAAGTAAATGTTTTGAAAAAGTAATATTATTCAGCAAGTTTAAAAAGAAAAGAAGAATATACAATCATCTCCTTTTCGTTCCAAATTAAAATACAAATTAAACTTGGAAAATTCGTATTGGACACTCCAATGGAAATTGAGAAATAGCTGTCAATTTGTTTGGTGGAGAGCGCACTATACGCCATTATGTTCCGGTGTTTGCCGCGTCGTAATTAACGCTGTGACACGTACCTGTGACACGACCCCCGACGACCTGCCTATCTGGCCGATGACCTTCCGACCCAACGTCTTCCCGACTCTACAACCCGATATACAGAGACGTGAATTGATGTTCCACTACCTAACATATTTTCCGACGTCCCAACCTGATGCCATGATATTATCTTAAGACGCGACTTGATATCCCACGAGTCACGACAATCCAATAAGGCCCTTTAGCCAAGACGTTTTTCTATATCGCCGATCAAAATGTACGGAATTGACATAAGCGACTGATGAAATGAAGTCGACGTTCGACTCATGTCATGTCAATTTCATACATCTTGTTTGGCGATACTGTGAAGAAGCGATAAAGAAAACGTCTTGGCTAGAGGCCCTGTTGTCCAACGAACTGACCTATTGGACAGTCCGACCTGCCGGGTGACCTGGTGTCCGACGACAGCACGACCCGAGGCCCGACGGCGTCCGTTTCAATTAAACCCCGACATGGGGGGCGTTTACACGAGCGCCCTCATTCATCGCTACGCCGACTACAAAATAAAAGCAAGCGATTTTAATTTCACCAGATTTCAGCCGAGCTGATATGAACCTCTTGACATTTCAATTGATTAGTTTTTAGAGGGCTGCAAATATAAATATTTCAATGGTAATTTTGAATTACGTGGGCGGCTAACGTAATAATTGCTTATAACAACTTTCCTTTGATTTATGTCGTAAAACTCGTAAAATATAATATGAATAAGATCCCAAGCCACGTGGCCATAATCGATAAGCTTTGAAAGCATTTCTAAAATTATTTAAGAGTTAATTAATGTCATTAATCATTCTTAAGTAGCAGATTTCCTCTTTTAACTCATTTGCAAATATGTGCTGAAAGGCGAATGGAAGGAAATTAAAATATACTCTCCGTAGACTACATATGTATATGGGTAAATACTATCATGTGAAATATCATAATATATACCGTCTCATATGTAATGACAAAAGCGTCATTAGAGCGCTATGATGGATCACTCCTGGCGCTAGATTGGATCGCGTAGGGGTAAGCCGGGGTAACGGGCCGCGCAAATTTATCGCCCGATCTCGCGATCTAAACGGTTTATAGACCCGTAGCTCGCGAGCTCGCGGCGAATTGAATATCAAGATAAACTTTATACGTTTTTAATAGACGCCTGATGCCGAGATGCCGCCGGGATTTGCCGGAGACAGATGGAGTCCCCCGACGAATGTTCAGCCCCGATTGTCTGTAAAAGTATATTTTTAAACACTCCTTTTGATCTACGCGTAAATTATATTATTTGGTGTACATGTGTTTTTGAATTTTGGCTCCATTTTTCAGGACGATTGGTTACCACTTTGTTACTTTCAGACGCTTTGTAATAGCTTGATCGTGGGAATCGCAGATACAATAGATTTTCAATTGATATGCGACAGCCGGGTGCCGCTTGGGGATTGATGGGTTAAACCTTGACGACAGAGGATTTAATGTCTTACTGACGCTTTGATCTAACAATAAAGTACTCAATACATTTGAAATTCACAACAAACTTCCATAGTCCACACATACAAACACTTCACAGAATCTTTGATGAGAAAATATCGTGAAAGAAAATATCCGTAATACAAAATCGAGGCATGTGTCGGCGACGCGTTATTCATAGGGAAGTTGGAGGAATGTTCGAAGGTTGCGGGCTAAAGTTATCGCAGGGCCGAGGGCCGACGAGATCGAAACTCTCGCCACAATTCCATTAACTTCGTGACAGGAGCCTTCGGCACATACGTGATAAATAATGTATACATTACGACCACAAATACCTACTACACATAAGCAGTAATTATTATGATAAGAGAGTACCATACCATCCTCATCATCTTGATGAGTGGCAGTCTTCCACCGTGCGTTTTTCGCGTAACTTTCTGCCGCGCACTGTAAAACTCTGGAACGAACTGTCACCAGCAGTATTTCCGGACCTATACGACCTGCAAACCTTCAAGAAGAGAGCGTATTCCCTCTTAAAAGGTCGGCAACGCACCTGCAGCTCTTCTGATGTTGCGAGTGTCCATGGGCGACGGTAGTTGCTTACCATCAGATGACTCGTCTGCTCGTTTGCCCCCTTATTCAATAAAAAAAAAGAGTCTTGAGATGGCAATAAATTTAAACAGGTAGTAATCATGTCATTGGTGCGAACTCGTCTCGCAAGCGAGCTAGCACTAATTGGATGTGGAACTAGACAGTTGCTATTACTATAGTGTTTTTCAACCTTTTTCATGACGGGACCCCCCCTGGTAAGTCAAAAAAAATATTTCAACGTACAGAAGCTTCGCGACCCACAGGTTGAAAAACACTACTATAAAGTAATAGGGATGATGACAAAGTCAAAGATTAGCAAATTTTGTTAATAAAATAAATAAATCACGGTAAAAAATAAGTGTTCCCAAAATTTCAGCTCGATAGCATTTGTATTTTTTTTGCTATGCGCCTTCAAAGTTGGATAATCAAGTCGAATTTTTTTTCTATTAAATTTCATAATATTTGTATACCATTCGATAACTTATGCAATTAAAAGCAACTTTTGTTATGAAACCACTTTCAGAAACGCAATATTTAATGTACCTATCTAACAAAATTCTCTCCCGATCCGTACAAACTACGAAAGAGTGACGTCAGTCTTTCGTAGCACTTTGTATGGAGCGTTTCGGGCGGGTCTATTTTATGAGATGTTTGAATTGTCATATCTTGGTGAATTTTTAAGCTATCAGAGTCATTCTTTCAGCGATGTTTCTGTTTTTTAAGGGTCTTTCAATTACCAATAAGAAAAAAAATTAGTCATCAAGCCTATTGCAGCTGCCTACTTCCACGTTAACTGCTGCTATCGTGAAAGTCGCCACGTTTAGATCAACATGTAATAGTACAAAAGTATAAAACAGGTGGTGTGATATTTCAAAATATGGTTAGCACTCTAGTTCTGGTGAGTGTATCAAGTGCAGGATCGAAAAAACAAATCCATAAATGCACACATACACAATGAACTAGAACTTTTATGTAAAAACTATTTATTTCAATGTGTGAAAACGCTTGAAATTACATTCTAATGAGGCCCCACTTACGTAACACCTCGAGGAGCTACAGAGGGCTCGCTTACTGCCGCCAGCGCTGTAAAACTTACAAGTAGATCGCAGATTCAATGTAAGAAAACTAAACCACGCATTTACAATGCTACGATTACAGAATGCGATTCAAAATGTAATATGGCTACGGCCTTACGGTACTTGTCTTAAAAAAGGCTTATTTAATTAAGTTTAATCGCATATGAAATTACTTAATCTGTATAGTATTAAGTGACAACCACATTCGTATTTGAAGTCCTATAGGATATATCATATCTATCTATCCTCAACCTCTACAGCTTGTTAGTCCTACTGTATGAGACGTTCGTTGAATTCAGTCAGCTACTAAACGGTACAAGAAGTTCGTCGAACTCGGTCATTGAGAGAGAAAATATATTTTACATCGTATTTTATCATCAACCAAAACAACAATCCATAATTTTTTGTGATGTGCCTTTCGAGAAATATTTATTGCTGTAACGAATTGGCTTTCCGCGAAAGATTCGTCACGTTTATCCGAGAATTAACCTTTTCCCGAGCAATCATCGAGGATTAATCCGAGAAAAAGTGAGGAAAGTTGAAATAAGTGAGAAAGTTTGGATCAGTAATAAATTACAGCATTTGCATGTCGAAAATATAAATTGAAGTTGTAAAGAAAAATGTATCTTCCGCGCTGAGCCGACGCGCACCTGGGTTACTCGTAAGTCGCCAGATAAATTGTTACTCAGATACGTTTACGGTCTAACCGCCGCCGTTTTTCTCATACGTTTTTTAATGAAAGGTGTCACGTGCGAAATTATAATACTTTTTCTTTGCGAGCGTAAAAATAAAGTAAGGTTTTGGGACCGAAAGAAATCGGAATCTTTTATACTTATTGTAATGGGGTTGATGTTTATGAAAAGGCTTATTTGATGGCATCAGCTTCCGAGTAACGCAATAATAGCAGCTAGGCCCTAGGGTCTTCGAAGGCGAGCTTAGAGCGATTATTGTCATACATTTGAAGTTATTTGAAAGTTACTTGGAAATTTCGTTGACTACTTTATTCTACCGAGCGTTCGTCGACATTTTCAAAATAGAGCCTTGAATATTTTAGTGGGGCGTAAACGTGTGTGTATCTAAAAATATACCTGTTTTATAAATACTATAGAAATTTTACTATCTAAGCCAACGTAGGAGTAGTACTAGAGAAACTTTTTATCCAGGTAAAATGTAGCTTACGTCTTTCTTCGTCAAATCAAAAAAAAATATAATTAACATCAGTTTCAGATAATAAGAATTAGATTCGATAAAAACGGATAATTATTCATCTTCACTTTTATAATGTAGTGTAAAGTACCTATTAGTAGCTGTAAGATGATCAAATCCTGTAAGTTTTTAAGACAGCCTCAACAACTCATCAGTGCGAGACGGTCGTCGAACTCACTAATTAAGTTTCGACGAGCTAACGGCTGGTTAATGAATGAAGGTTCGGTTTAAATGGGCTATATAGTGCGACCGATGATAAAAAACAAAATACGAAAAAAATTGATATAGAATACACTACCCACACACTTCCACCGTGCTAAGTACCAGACCGCAACGCGATGCGTAGATGCATCTCTAAATTTATATGGATTTGACAGATTCGCAAGACGTCTCACGCAATTGAAAGCTGTCAAATTTATGCCGCGCCGCGCCTCGCTTCGTCGAGTTGCGGTCTGAATTGACCCTTAAGCGGGGAATTCACTACCGGGCCGCCCGCTACGGGCCACCTGTCACTGGCAGGTCTGTCGCATATCTGCTCGTCAATTCATAGGTACGGGCACAGACATGCCCGCCGGCCCGTGCCCGCAGCTAGCCCACGAGATCGCATTTTTCCCGCGCGGGCACGGGCAAGTCTGTAGATGAATGGTCGCGACGGGCGGCCCGTCATCATTCGCGCCTTGGAGAGCGACTGGAGAGCACTTAAAATATTATTTTAAAACATATTATTGTAAACAATACAAACGCTAAACTTAAGAATGAAGAAACAAACACAATTTTGACATTCGTTTATTTTCATTTACCGGTCGCAACCTTGTAATTGTGGAAGTTAAAAGCAGAGATAATGAACACCGATTGTAATACTGTAATCTAAAGAAATCAATTCCGATGCTGATCAGCTATCATTTGTCACAAAGAAGATAGAATCCATGAGTCCACGACCGAGCTGCAGCCCTCTATCAATTCGACTGACTTGCCTGTTCTGTGTGTGTTCAATAGGGGCAAGCGGCAGACTTGTGCCAGACCGGGCGGCCCGCGGGCCGGTAGTCAATTCCCCGCATAGTCGTCACCTGTCAGCTGGGTATGACAAAACGTGACCAAAATAAGTAGGTCCGCCATCTACCTATGAATCAACTGCGTAGTTCAAATTGTGTAGCTACCGCAAGTTGGTAATAGTACTGTAGGAATAGTACTATTACCAACCGACTAGTCGAAGTAATCTGTAGCCAGCCTGCGCTAAGTCCACAAAAATCACAGCTCTTTTGACGTGGTGAGGTAAAAAAAGCAAAACTTACATTCATTATTAAAGTTTAAGTGGCGCTCCACAATAAAGTGCAAACTATTACTAAATTAACTCCCTGCCTCATTTTACTACACTACTCCGACGTTTATTAAAACACTGCACTGCTAATATTACAGATGTTTATCTTGTGCACTTTAAAGTATTTAAACGAGGTTTAATTTTAGCGACACTAAACATTTCTGTTTGTTATTACTCATTTCTCATATATTTCTCATTACATATCACTCATATGTAAAACATAGTGTTAAATTGAGTACAGTTACGAAGCTTGATCTTTGTAATTTAATGCTAAATTAATTTTAATCTAACTTTGACTTCAACAAAACTTTAATTTTTATGATCAAGATAAAACATCGAAAGGCGAAGTCGAAGTAAAATATTTATTTGCGTAATAAAACAACTGTATTCTCAGTCCTTCACGCGCTTTTACCACCTACCTACGTAGTGATAAAAACCACGATGAGTAGTAACTTGACCCTTAGTCAATTTGTATTCGATAATTTCAACAGTAGGTAAGTTGGTACAGGTTTTGGAATGCCTCATGTCAAATTCAATACATTTTTATTCCTTACTTTTTATAAGTATTATCAAATACGACTTATTGATTGAAGACCCTGGATGCTATACTAAATATATATAACTCAAAGGTGACTGACTGACTGACTGACTGACTGACTGACTGACTGACTGGCATAGTGATCTATCAACGCACAGCCAAAACCACTGGACGGATCGGGCTGAAATTTGGCATGCAGGTAGATGTTATGACGTAGGCATCCGTTAAGAAAGGATTTTGACCCATTCTGCCCCCAAGAGGATAAAATAGGGAATGAAACTTTGTCAATTTTAAACCAATCGAGCTGAGACTTTGACACCTAATCCTTATCTATACTAATATTATAAATTATGCGAAAGTGTGTCTGTCTATCTGTTACCTCTTCACGCTTAAATCGCTGAACCGATTTTTCTAAAATTTGGTACAGAGATACTTTGAGTCCCGGGAAAGGACATAGGATACTTTTTATCTTAAACGCATTAATTTTGGCGCAACGGAGTTGCGGGCATCATCCAGTTAATAATAATACTTCTTAACGCGAGTGAATCCGCGGGCAAAAGCTAGTGTAATATATATTATCTACTTAGTAATTAGTACCTTGTATGGCTCCAGCTATTATAACCGCATATACCTGAGTAAGTTCAAGACTCTGAAGCTCACGCGGGCGTCGCGGTTACTAACTTCCGGTGCGGGTTACAAACTACTTCGGTCAACTCTCGACTGACGTGCGCCAGCTAGATTCTATTAGAAACCCATCACAAGACTAGACTTAGGGTCATTTTAGGCAACGTAATCCACTGCTGTAATTTAAAGAAAATTAACATCAATATAGAGGTGTTTTGTTTGGTACAGAAAGAAGGAACTGCTCAAAATTTTAACTCTACAATGAAAATAAGTGTTCTTTTATAAGAGTTAATTAAATCGCGTAGCGTTTATTTTCGGTTTTAAATAGTTTTAAATGTCTAATGGGGATATATGGGGATATATTATTATCCAGATAATTCATAAATACTGCAAATAATATTACAGTGCAGTGCTAATTCGCAACCAGCAACTGCAACTGATGGTACTTATAATAAATAAATAAATAAATAAATAAATAAATAAATAAATAAATAAATAAATAAATAAATAAACGTTTATTCAACAAAAGTTTGAATAAACGTTTATTTATTTATTTATAATAACTTAAGAATCGCCGCAAATCGTAGTTAACTTGTTATATTGACGAGGTCGTTCAGAGAGTCTAGTCTCAAAAAGCCATTTGACGGAATGACGTAACGTTATAAAAAGCTGAATTCGGTGGATCATTAAGGGGCGTCGCAGGTAGCGTTTTAGTCAAACTTTCATTTCGCTCACGTAAAAAGGCATCCTTAAATCGGCATTTGTCTCCCTAAGACCACAAGATGGATCACTGGCGTATCGATCCCCGTTCAATTACGTATGAGCTGAAGTTTGGAGCGGCCGCAGCATCACCATCAGACCCACACCAACAGAATAACACTCACACATGTAAGCAATAATTGTGATCCTGTGTTGCGTATTGAATTGCATTCGTGTGAAGGTATGTGTACATATTATATAAAGTAAAATTAAAAAACCTGTAAATAATTAATTACAATATTATATACGAAGTTATAAGGAATTTAAAAAATGTAAACGCCCAAAGAAAATCTTAAATATCCGATGGAACTTTTAAACTCAAATTAAGTACCTTAATTAATCCGAAATATCGAACAAAATCCGATTTATAACAGCATAAAGCTCGTCATTAAAAGTGCTCAATAGCTCGAGAGCTCACAATGTGCTTGTATTTGTCATTGATCAGCTTATGAGCTGCTTAACCCATTATGCCGCGCGTTAATCTTTCCCGGGGTTTATGTGCAAGTGGTGGAGTAACTTTAAGCTTCTTTTGTGAGTATCTCAGCGGAATATTAACGCTGTTTTGTGAGTTAACTGCGTTCGGGGTTAAATGTAATTAAAAAATACTATTTCAGTGTTACGAGGGATTTGTTTTAGCAGCTCTAGTAATGTAAGAAGCTAAGAGTTTACGTAGATAATTACTCAATATTATATCTTTATGAAGGTTATTTTATTAAGAAATATTCAAATATTTAAGTCATATGAAAAAATTTACAAATTGATTTAGCCTTGATGATACTTCATCACTACATAGTATAAAACGAAGTCGCTTTTTCTGTCCCTATGTGCCTTTGTTCCCTTTAACCCATCAAGCCCCGTACGAGCACCGGTGATCGCGACAACAGTAGAATACAATAGCATTTCAGAGAATCCCCGATCGAAGAATTAAACTTTAAAACTACGCAACGGATTCTGATGCGGTTTTAGATTTTGGTTTGGATTGAAGAGGAAGGTTTATAATTATAATAACATTCATTAATTAATGGAGAAATACTGTTATTTTTGAGGTTTCTAATGTGATGTCGTAAATAATTTCATTTTATCCGCTTACATTGCAAACGCAGGCTTAACCCTACGAGATTTATCAAAATAATCTACTAAGTATTGCATACAATGAAAAGGTCTTCAGAAAACTTTGCGACGGTATATATGTCTATCTTTTATGGATATCCCACAATAACATTTTTTGTCATTTACTTTTTACTACAATTATTGACTATTTTTCGAAGTGATTTTTACAAATACCAATGATCACTCATTCTGTGTTACTAAGTATTTTTGAAACTCATTGACCAATACGGCATGAATCCTTATTCAATTAAATACATTATATTGTTGATTAAATATAGATCTATATGGCCTTTTACAGAATAATATGATTTAAATTAATATTTTCGAAGATATTACAGATTTAAAAATTGCGGGACGTAGCTTTTGCGGCGGTACCGACCAATGCGGGCTACGGGTAGGTTAGCTATATCTATACATATTATAAAACAAAGTCGCTTTTTTTCCCTCATGTCCCTTTGTTCCCTTTAATCTTTAAAACTAGGCAACGGATTTTGATGATTCTTTCAGTGTTAGATAGCTCATTTATCGAGGAAGGTTATAGGCTATATTTTATCACGCTAAGGCTAATAGTAGCGAAGAAATAGAGGCAAATGTGGAAAAAACGGAGAAAATTATTTGAAAGGGCTAACTTGAACGCGCTAATCTCAGGAACTACTGGTCCGGGCGGGTCGCTAGTATACTATATCTATACATATAATAAAACTGTAGAAATGACGATTCTGTACATTCAAAAAATAATAAGCGGAGGGTGTCACTACATCGCTATACAAGCCAAAAATTTGGTCAGTTTTTTTGTCTGTCTGTCTGTCTGTCTGTCTGTCTGTATGTTTGTTCCACTATCACACGAAAACTACTGATCCGATTTGAATGCGGTTTTCGCAGATATATTTGTCTTTTTCCAACTTAACATCTGGTGTATAAAAAATTTTCCCCCCACCCCTCTAAAGGGACAAAAGAGGGGGTCAGATTTTGTATAAGACTTTTGCTTTAACACCAAAACTACTGATCCGATTTGAATGCGGTTTTCGCAGATATATTTGTCTTCTTCCAACTTAAAATCTGGTGTCTAAAAAAATTTTCCCCCCACCCCTCTAAAGGGACAAAAGAGGGGGTCAGATTTTGTATAAGACTTTTGCTTTAACACGAAAACTACTGATCCGATTTGCATACGGTTTTCGCAGATATATTTGCCTTCTTTCAACTCAACATCTGGTGTATAAAAATCCCCCCCCCCCCCCCACCCCACCAAAGAGAGAGTCAGATTTTGTATTAAGTAAACTTTTTTCTTTAATGGACTTACTTTATATTATTAACTGTTTTTCCAACTTAACATCTGGTGTTTCATAACATTTTTCCCCCCACCCCTCTTAGGGGACAAAAGAGGGGGTAAGAGCATACAAATATGCTGATGAAGCAGAAATACTTTAAATGGCAAAACAACGTTTGCCGGGACAGCTAGTAATGAATATAAATCAAAAGTACTGAATCGATTTTAATTTTTTCAGTGAGTGACATAGGCTATAATTATATTTTAAACCCGGCCGTGCGAAGCCGGTCGCTAGTTTGTTATAAAATGAACAACTCAAAATCAGCCTGGCGAAGTACATTAGCACTCTACACTTTTAAACAAACGTAATGGTCTGGATTACCTCTCATAGTGTTTTCGAGCTTTGATCGCAGCACACATAAAATTAAATTTAGGGGTCGTAAAGACCCCTTGCGACCCCCCGCGCGCCCCGGCTCGGCCGCAAACGCGCGCTACCGTCGTTCCCCGACCGCGAATCCGGCATCTCCTTGTTAGCTTTTTGTGTGAGGGTCCTTCGGACCCGCGTTATTTTAATGTTAATGTATAAAGCTGACTTTATCTCAATTAATTAAACTTATGAAAAAGGGCGACCGTTAATTGAAGAAATATATGGCCGCCGAGATAATATTACTGTGATAATATTATTTCAAGAAATAATGTTATGGAATATGCCTGTCGAAAATATTATTAAAGACAGAAAGTGGTGGTGATAGTTCAGACTTTTAGTGTTACACGTGGGAGAGCCATGCTTCGGCACGAATGGGCCGGCTTGACCGGAGAAATACCACGTTCTCACAGAGAACCGGCGTGAAACAGCTTGCTTGCGCTGTGTTTCGCCGAGTGAGTGAGTTTACCGGAGGCCCAATCCCCTACCCTATTCCCTTCCCTACACTTCCCTATTCCCTCCCCTTCCCATCCCTACCCTCCCCTATTACCCTATTCCCTCTTAAAAGGCTGGCAACGCACCTGCAGCTCTTCTGATGCTGCGAGTGTCCATAGGCGACGGAAGTTGCTTTCCATCAGGTAACCCGTTTGCTCGTTTGCTCCCTTATTTCATAAAAAAAAGACTCTTTAAAACTCACTTTGGGCTTGGTTTTTATAGTCTTATTTTACCACATGCACAAAAATATGTACCTCCCATTAAAAACCGTCATATTTCAGTAATAACATTATTATTTCAAACAAGAATTGCTCATTTACGAGTTAATAATATCTAGCAAGTTGTGCGAGAGCTCAGTATGAGTTGGGAACAAACTCTGATATGAAACTCCCGAGGATAAGTGTCACGCTGCATGCACTTTATTAAAACATTTCTTATGTGTAACTTGTTGTATATTGAAGTTGTAATCAAATTATGATGCGACTCAGTGAAATAAACATCATTTTAACTACACTTATTGTAAAGTGGACTGATTTTTAAGTAGCAAAAGTAGCTTTAAAATATATTGATTCAAATAATATTATAAGATGTAAAAAATAGGGTATAAACAATTTTGTTATCATTTTATTCAGATGTTACCCATAAACCCCTAAAATAAATTAATGCGAGTAACATCAAAACATTCAAAAATGAAAATGAAAAATCCGAGTACAGTAATCAACGAACTTTCTGGCAGTAATTAGTTTTCAGTCGTCACATCCGCGGTCGCGCGCCCCACATAACCCGGATTCCGGGATTATTCCGGAATGATGCAACATTCAGAGCACTACGACATGTCGTATCGTGATGACTGATGAGGCATCTTACGACGTGACACGAGGTAAACTCAAATAATGCAGAAATAAACTTTAGAAGACGAAGCTTTTTTATGGTGTGTGGGAATGGGCTATTAGAATTCGTAAAGGTTAGTAAATAACTTTAGAATTAATGTAAAATGTAAAAAAAAACATTATTAAAAACGATAGTTATTTTGTTTAAAGTATTATAGTTGCATGGTATAACGCCACTATATAAGACGAGGCTACATCACGCGAAAGTACGTTCTTCGCCGTAGCATCGCTACGACACACGTAGCCACGACGCTACGTCGTAAAGCAATAGGGCCAATTCAGACCGCAACGCGACGAGGCCAGGCGGGGCGCGGTGCGGCATAAATTTGTATAGTTATGTCCACATTATGCAATTTCATCTTCAATTTTCGTCATCTTCTTTTATTCAACTTTCGTTTGGCATATTCAATGTATATATTTTTTGTAATTTTCCATCTTTTTAGTAAAAGATGGCCCCGTGCGAGTTTCTTACGCCGGTTCTTCCCGCCGGGGTCGTTCCCGAACCGGTAGTAGGCACCAGGGTAGTTAACTTCGTTCGACGTTCAGAGGATATTTGAAAAAAAATATTCTGAATAAAAAAAATTGACTTTAAGTTTTCAATCTATTCGTCGCGTTGCAGTCTGAATCAACCCTTAGTCGTAGAATGTCCTATCTTTCACGTTTCTGCCATCGACCTCCCATACATAATCGGCGAATGGCAATTGATTATTTATCCGACGAGGGAGAGTTACGACGAATATTGAAATAAGAACTATTTTATGTTCAACACGCTATTTTATTATCGCACGCTCGTACTTTTTATTTATGTGCCCGCTATTGTTTCTCCACATAAAATATATAAATGGACTAACAGGAACGACGACTGCTGACCATTTTGTTCGCACTGTATTCAATGATATTGTACTTTATTTATTTACGAACCATGAAAAACTAGAAATAAGACAAGACTGTAATGCACATACATAATATTATTATAATGATTCAGGGATATTTTGATATTAGATGTTGTTGAGATTGTAAACTTCATATTTTCTAAGTAAATTTAGTTCCGCAATTCAACAATAGATGTCGTTGTTAAGCCTCTGCATCGCGGTATCGCTTGCTCGACGGCATTTGATATAAGTAATTCGCTACCATAAATTTGTTTCATTGTTGTTTCATTTGATAATACAGACAGTTGGCAGACTGCGACGAGCGACAGCAGACGGCGCAGGGTGGACGGTGCCGTCAGGAGGTGGAGTACGTGCCTGCCAGGAGGAACAGGTCGTGCCTATCAGGAGGAGCCTGCTCATCAGGGTGAGCGGGTGAAAAGGTACATACGAACTACAGTCCATTGGAAGTGAATCTTGAAGAGAAAACAGTGAGTTATTTTGAACCTTATTACATAGACTGATTTAACTTGTGAATTTTGAAGAAACTTTTCTAAGTGTTTTGCCAAAGTGAATAACCTAATATTAACTTAGTAAATTTAGAAGTAGTTTTAACATAGTCGTTTAAGCAAAATTCTCTGTTGAGACGGGGAACCTATGCCCGATTATTCACAAAATTTGTAACACAAAAACAGTTGTAAAATTTTAAATTCTTGTCATTAACTTGTAAAATTTTCGAAGTTAACGTAGTAAATTTTATAAGTAGATTTAACTTAGACGTTTAAGCAAAATTCTCTGTTTAGACGGGGAACCTATGCCCGATTTTAAATAGTAACAATAACGTACAATACTTGTGAAATTTTCATTACTTACTATTAACTTGTAAAATTTTTCAAAACTTTTCACACTTGTGATTTTTTGGATTGAATTATATAAAGTAAAATAGTTTAACAATGGAAACTCTGGTAAAATTGCAAACCAATCTGAAAGAGAGAATCTCGAAGGCATATATTAACTTTAAAAAGACGCCTAAGGAACGTATCAGTAAAGAGTATGTACAGACAAGAATGGATATGTTACAAGAACTTTGGGCTCAAATCAACAAAAATCACAACAAAATTATTGATGCATGTAACGATTTAAAGGAACCGTATTTCGAGGAGAATGTAATGGACAACATCGAGGACTTATATGTTGAATATCAGACCAAATTAAAACAAGTCATGATGACCCTTCAAGATCCTGTAAGTCCTACTACAAAGGATGATGTCAAAGACAGTATAAAGTTGATAGTTGCACTAATAATATAAAATTGCCTCGCATAGTAATACCAACATTTAGCGGTCAATATTCTGAGTGGATCACATTTAGAGATCTTTTTACTTCGCTTATTCATTCTAATGCGCAATTGGATAGTGTTCAAAAAATGCATTATTTAAAGGGCTATTTAACAGGCGAAGCCGAGCAACTTTTGCGACAACTTCCAATTTCTGAAACTAATTATGAGAGATGTTGGACTCTACTTAATTCGAGATTTAACAATAAAAAATATTTGTCTCATTTCATTTTAAAGCGCTTACTAAGTCAAAAGAATGTTTCTAACGAGTCATCTATTGCTTTGAAAAATCTTATTAATACTACAAATGATTGTTTAAGTGCCTTAAAGAATTTAAATATAGATGTAACTACTTGGAATATAATTATTATTCACATAATTACTTTAAAATTGGACCCAGAGTCGAGACGACAGTGGGAGTTTTCTGTAACTAAGGTTAACACTTCTGACGAATTACCTACATTTAATCAGTTTTCTGAATTTTTAAGTAATAGATATAGAGCTCTAAAATTCTTAGATTCTAAAACACCTGTACATCGAAACAGTGGTAACAATAACGCAAATATAAATAAAGTAAATACTTTTCATACGTCTTCTTCTGCTTCTAAGGGCAGATGCTTGTTTTGTAAAGACAATCATAGTATAATAAATTGTAATGGTTTTGCAAAAGAAAATGTATATGCTCGACGCAACTTTGTCCAAAACAACAATTTGTGTTTTAATTGTTTGGGAGGTAACCACGCAGCCAAATTTTGTCGATGTGCTAAAACATGTCGCATTTGTCGAAAACGCCATCATTCCTTACTACATCCAAACAACATACCTGAAACCAGAGTTGACGTTGATAATAATTCAGAGGATGTTACGTCATCGTGTTCAAAACAGAACTTTCCCCAAAAGATAACAAACAATGCCAATGAGCTGGCAACCTTATTTTCTACAGGGCAACCTAGAAATCAAGTGCTATTAGCTACAGCATTAGTAAAAGCCGCTTCAATTAATGGAAACCATGTGATTATTAGAGCATTATTGGATCAGGGATCACAAACATCATTTGTGACTGAAGCAACAGTCCAATATTTGGGATTAAGAAAAGTTCCAATGACGGAACATGTATCAGTGTTAGGTGGTGGTACTCGTATATCCCCAAGGGGAATGGTTAATATTAATCTTAAATCTTTGGTTGACTCATCTTATAATATAACTGTAAAGGCTTATGTTTTAAAAAGTATCACTAATTTATTGCCCGCCACAAAATTAGATGTATTCGAATGGCTTAGTGCACTAAAAATAAACTTGGCAGATCCGAACTATCACACTCCTAACAAAATTGACATTCTGTTAGGTGCTGATGTGTACGGCAAGGTACTTAGGGAAGGTATTAGAAAAGGTCCAATGGGATCACCTGTGGCTCAATCTACTGCCTTTGGGTGGATTGTGTCTGGTGAGATATCTCAAACCTCATGTAAAGAATTTCGAACTTTTCATTGTCGAACGGATGACAATGAGCTACTCAAGAAATTTTGGGAATTGGAATCGGATCTAGAATTAACAAAGCAACAAAAAATGACAAAGGAGGAATTAAAATGCGAAGAAATATTTAACACTACTACTGAAAGGGACAATGATGGTAGATACATTGTTTACTTACCTTTTAAAACGGATAATCCAAATTGTAAACATAGCTCTTCTCGGGATATAGCTGAAAAAAGATGGCAGAGATTAAAACTTAAATTAAATGAAAATTTAGAATTTCATAATAAATATGAATCGGTAATGTAAGAATACTTACATCTCGGTCACATGGAAGAAGTACCTACATCAGAGGAGAATGCACCAAATGCAGTCTACTTACCCCATCATGCAGTTGTGCGGGATGACAAGGATACGACGAAGGTGAGAGTTGTATTTGATGCATCTGCAAAGGGAAAAAACGGAGTTTCTTTGAATGATTGCTTACTGGTAGGTCCTACCCTTCAACCTGATCTTCGGCACATTCTGATAAGATGGAGAGTACATCCGATTTGTCTAGTGGCTGACATTGAGAAAATGTATAGGATGATCAAGGTTACGAAGCAGCATGTTGATTTTCAGAGAATAATCTGGAAAGAAAAGGAATCCAATAAAGATAAATTTTTTAGATTACTTACCGTTACGTTCGGAACAGCTTCTGCGCCTTACCTCGCAGTCAAGACACTTCAACAACATGCAGTGAATGAAAGTGTTAATTATCCTTTAGCTGCAAAGGCAACTTTGAACGATTTTTACGTCGATGATTTGTTGAGTGGATGTGAATCTCCAGCGCAGGGTCTCACTCTGTACAAAGAAATGGTTACTATGTTAAAAAGAGGTGGTTTTAAGCTACAAAAATGGTCAAGTAACAGTAGTACATTGTTAGAAAATATAAAAAACGAGAACAAAGACGAAGAAACTATAGAAGACTTACATTTTAAACTAGATAATGTTTTCAAAATATTGGGACTTACCTGGGACCGCAGCAGCGACTCATTTGTGTACTCGATGAATCTTCCGGAAACGCAGCAACCTGTAACAAAAAGAAAAATATTAGCTGATGTGGCACGCTTGTATGATCCACTGGGATGGGTGGCACCAAGCATTGTAATAGCAAAAGTAACGATACAAAAGCTATGGTTAGCTGGTTTAACGTGGGATGAGACAGTGCCCCAAAGTTTATTAAATGAATGGTGTACTTACCGCAACGAATTAAAGTTGCTTTCAAATTTTCGCTTACCAAGATGGTTAGGCACTTCATCCGAGAACACCACAGTGGAATTGCACGGATTTTGTGATGCTTCCAAAATGGCATATTCAGCTGTTGTTTATATTCGTGTAATTAATCCAGATGGACTTATTCACTGTTCACTTCTGACAGCAAGAACAAAGGTGGCTCCAGTCAAGCAAGTGTCCACCCAAGACTGGAATTATGTGGAGCTGTATTGCTCACCAGATTAATGTTGGAAACATCTAAGGTTTTGAACATTCAAAAGGAAAACTTGCATGCATGGACGGATTCAACGATTGTCCTTGCATGGTTGAATAGCCATCCAAACAGATGGAAAGTATTTGTTGCTAACCGCGTCTCTGAAATCTTATGTTCATTAGATTCGCATCAATGGGCGCATGTAATGTCAAAGCAAAACCCGGCAGACTGTGCTTCTAGAGGACTCCAGCCTACAGAATTAGTGAATAATCAAATGTGGATAAATGGACCTAAGTTTCTTACTGAGAGTACAATACAGTATACAAAGCCTAAGAATATAAACACTGATTTAGAGCAAGTAAATGTTCATTGTGCCATGGTTGACATATCATTAATAGAAAGGTTTTCATCTTTAACAAAATTAATTAGGGTTTTGGCATATTGTCGTCGTTTTATTGTGAAAGTTAAAAAATCTAAAAATAATAATATAATAAACACTTACCTTACAAGTGAAGAACTATCCGATGCGTTGGACGTATATGTTCGACTCGTTCAACAGGAACATTTTCTTGCAGAGATATCTGAAATAAAAAATGGTAAAGAATTAAGAAGAAACAATAGACTTACCTCGTTGAATCCTTTTCTTGACGAAAAGCAACTGTTGCGCGTTGGTGGAAGATTGGAACTCTCAAATTTAAATTGGAAGAGAAAGCATCCAATATTGCTTCCGCAATCTTCTCATCTTACAAAATTGATTGTAGAAAATGCACACAAGTGCACGTTACATGGAGGATAACTTGTATGAAAAACAAAGCTGTAACAAAAAATCAAATAATGGGGCAGCTTCCAACATCCAGAGCAACACCAAGTCGTCCTTTTAAACGCAGTGGAGTGGATTACGCTGGTCCTATTCAGATAAGAGCTTCTAAGGGTCGTGGACATCACTCTTAATAGGGATACATTTGCCTATTTGTTTGCATGTCCACTAGGGCAATACATTTGGAGGTTGTAAGCGATCTTACGACACAAGCGTTTTTACAAGCCTTTAAACGGTTCGTCGCTCGCAGAGGCCATTGCCAAGATATCTGGAGCGATAATGGAACTTGTTTCGTCGGTGCAGCTGCAGAACTAAAGAAAATGTTCACGTCTGAAGTTGCAAGCATATTTAAGGAAGTAGCAGAATCTTTGGCGGTAAATGGAACTAATTGGCATTTCATTCCACCCCATTCACCCAACTTTGGTGGATTATGGGAGGCAGGGGTGAAATCTGTTAAATTTCACCTGAAAAGAGTAATTGGTGATTCTACTCTAACCTTTGAAGAAATGTCGACAGTCTTGACACAAATCGAAGCCTGTTTAAATTCTAGACCAATGTGTAGTATCAATGATCCACAAGTAGAAATTCTTACTCCGGCACATTTTCTTGTAGGCGAATCTTTAGTTGTACCTCCTGAATATAATTATGAACACGATAATGTATCGTCTCTTCGTAGATGGCAATATGCACAACGAATGGTGCAGTCGTTCTGGCGACGTTGGTCACAGGAATATTTAAATAAATTTCTTGTTAGACATAAATGGTCACAACAAACTTTGTCACCGACTGTTGGGGACGTTGTACTCATAAAGGAGGATGGTTTGCCTCCTTGCAAATGGTTATATGGCCGTATTGTTGAAATTCATCCTGGCTTGGACAAGGTTGTTAGAGTAGTCACTATCAAAACCAATAAAAATACGATATTGAAGCGACCTACGTCCAAAATTTGTATTTTACCTGTAGGACAATAAGAAGGTCTATGTATATTTGTATAAGTGTAGTTTTAATTTATGTGTAATTTTGTTTAGATTCTAATTCACAGTGCCATGGTGGTCGGCACTTAATAAGGACTTCACTGTCCTTATGGTGGGCGGTATGTTGAGATTGTAAACTTCATATTTTCTAAGTAAATTTAGTTCCGCAATTCAACAATAGATGTCGTTGTTAAGCCTCTGCATCGCGGTATCGCTTGCTCGACGGCATTTGATATAAGTAATTCGCTACAATAAATTTGGATCTTCTCGCTCACACTCACTGGTTGTTTCATTTGATAATACGCCAGAGGGATTTACGTCCCAGGTAACCCTACAGAACCATAAGACCTATTTCAGGCGTATTGACGTCTGTACAGATGTAATTAATCAAAAAATCTAAACCATTTTTAGACACATTGAAGAAGCTGATGTTTTACCTGAACTGCCTACGACTATTGTGAATCGATTTCATTTAAAAGCATTCCTTAAATATGTGCTATATTAAATTGAATATGAAACTCGGCGCAGATAAGTTTAATGATGGGTGGAAGGACTAAAAAACTATCATTTTATGATAAAAAAAACAGCGCTAATCACAGATTATCTCAATTTGTAACAATTTATTTATAATGTTTTTATCTAAGAAGCGGATGAGCTTACCAGAATATTACATTAGGCTCTAGAGAGCTTTTTGATATTAGTATCAATAAAACGCTGAACGATATTTAGTTCATAATCGTATTAGAGCTCAGTGTGGTACCGCTAAGTGGGTGTCAGGGCTCCCGCGCCTGATATATGAGCTGATACGTCAATTCCCGTCACTCACTATGATTTATACGGTGTGTGAGCCCGGCTTCATTACTACTTGGGGTCTCTGAGGCTGTTGACGCGGTGTAAACAACGCCTAATCGCCCACTAACCGAGATTATTCATAATAGTTAATTAATTAGAGTTGCACTACCAGCGTAGGTAAAGCTACAGTTAGTGTCTAAACACTAGGCCGAAGTTACGCCGGCGTAAATTCCGCATGATTACGCCCGCAATATATTTTAAATTGCCGACGATACACTGTCCGTATTTTGTATGCGTTTGACATTGCGGACGTAGTTTACGCCGCGTAACTTCGGCCTAGTGTGTTTAGACACACTAGGCCGTTGCTATAGGTTTCATTTTACTACGCCACTAGCTTTTAGGCCGCCGCAGCATGGGTCGCCACACAAATGTCAGTAGAAAATGATAACTATAGTGTACGTCATAGAGTAGCATTTTATTTGAATTTTTATCGGTCGCGGTCGCTCGCGGCAAGGATCCGAAAGCCACCTATAAATATAAGTCATTTTAACCATTAATCGAATGGTGCAATCCACCGGAGATTCGACTGCTGGTTTGACATTTTGCCATAGTAATTATTGTTATAGTAAAAGTTGGCGCGAGTTGCGACTCACTCTTATTGTTGTAGTCGCGAGTAAGCGATTCTATAACATGCTGACATTTACTAGGCACTTTTATATTAAAACAGATACCAAATTAATGTTTGCGTGTTTAATGGCGGTTCCGTGTAATTTTTTCTTTGGCCTACCCGACAGAATGTCACCACTACTTTGACTTGACACATCCCAACCAAATGACGTAGGTCCCCAATCCTCCTATGAAATAATTAATATTAATAATAAACATAATGTAAGCAGATCCGCTTACAAGTTACATAACAAAACAAAATGAAATGCGCTGTGTGCATCTGTAACGTAAAATCAGTAATATTGGATATTTCAGCTGCATTCGGGCGTATTTAGAATTTCACGAGCGAATGAACATCATTAGTTCTGTTGTACTGAAATGAGTTTTTGTTATAATTTATATTTGTAGGTATCTATGAAAATGATATTTTTATGATATAAGATAAAAAATACATCGCATAATATTATATTGTAAATGTGATTTTTTTTATGATATGAGTAAAAATAAATTTCAGATCGGTTTCCGAAAATTCAGATGAAACATTCGGCTGAAAGGGAACTCAACAATCGTACAAATACATTAGTGCTTCTTCCCCTTTTCGAGAATCGCTCGCCTCCCCGTTATCTCCAACAAAATAAAACAAGGTGAGGCAGCTAATAACTTAAGTAAGCAATTATAAATGTTTGCTATTGTAGTTAGTAGAAAGTTATTTCTTGATTTGTTACTTCAAGACAAAGTAAATGGGAGCCGTCCTTAATTGGAATTGTAAATGAGAGCTCTCTCGCGGGCGGACGCCATTACAGCTCGCCGGAATAAACTGCGATGATTTTATTCGAATTAATCGTGCCGCGGAACGAGACGTTTGGAGTCGTTTGTGTCGCGCGCCGCGGTCACTCGTCCGCGAGAGGCGACGCGACGCGAACATAAAAGAGCGCCTTTGAGGTTCCATTTCCTCCCAATATGACACCGGATTAAGTCGCCGAACTTCGAGGCCCTGTTTTGTTTGGGAGCCAAATATTGGCAGAAGTTGGAAAGTTTTCAAACGTCGAATTTAAAGCTCCTTATCGCACCTCCATCGGCCCTCGTTTGCCGCCCCTCGCTCGTAAGCAGGGAAATTAATTTTTTAACAGCCGAGACGAGAATTATCCTGATGCCGATTATAAATATTTTACGCCGAATATAAAAGTTGATGCTGTAATTCATTGAAACGAATGTTTTATGTCGGCGCGAAGTGGGTAGCGCCACACGTTTTCATAAACGGTCATATTTACGTTACACATGGAGTCCGGGTCCGTAAACGAAAAATACGAGGCCGAGGCCGGGCGATATAATCCATTAGCGTCGTAAAAAGGCAAGATTTCAGAGTAACCGTTGGGAGCCGGCAATGTTCACGTGTGAGAATACGCAGTAACGTTTTATAAGGGGCATTTATGCAGGGGGCTAACGGCAGATGGCGTACCCCCCCCCCTTGCGTTCCCCCCTCCCGCCCCCTCGCGGCCGCAAACTGACGCCAGTTAACGCAAACATTGGAATCATTTCACTTGTTTACTGTTTATACACGCACGCACCCGCGCCCACAGCTCCGGATTATGCCGCTTTTATTGGGCTAATTTTCTAAGTAACCTTATTGTAATATTATCATACTTTTACCAGCACACGGGTTCGTTTCAGCTAACCCAACCTAAGCTGTAACATCGACTTCTGATCGCGGGTGGATTTTGCAGCGATTCATTTTATGTACGACCTGCTCGGCTTTATTCATCTATCGTTGACGTTTGATGTATCGCAATAAATTGCTACACGGAAAAGGTTGTATCGATACTTCGGCGATAGATATAGGGCTGTACGTTCAGGGCATTGATCTCTGCGAATGGTGCTGAACAAAAATTAAATATGGAATAAAATTATTCGTTTAAATTCGCTGTGTTATTTTCACTACACATTTAAACACTATCATTCATATTAATGAGCGTAAAATCAACATTTTTGCGTTTCAACACAAAATTATTTCTATATTTCTCTTAAATATTAGTGTCCAAAATCTTACTATCAAAACGCGACGGTGTACACCAATTTTTGGCCCCAGTAATGAATGATCGTAGCTATACGTAACACAGCTGATTATATTTTTTAATTTAAATACCAACAGTTTAATAACAACAGAGGCTCGAATACAATCGAGAATAATTACAAATGCAACAAAACAACAGCAAGGCTGAATATAACTAGAATTTCTATAGTTCCGTTCACTTTTATTTCAACAAAATAAAAATACGACGCGGAATGGAAACTCGAAAGTTAAAATTCCAATTCTCCTGGGACGCGGCAGACATTTTTCTTTTTTGAAACAGACGTAATCGAATGTCATAAGCGGTCGGCGGCGGACAGAACTATTCACAAGCTGCCAGACCCTGCTGATTTATGTGCCAGACTCTCGCCACCTCCTGTTACACTGTGACTTCTGTGACTATCGTGCCAGACTTTCGCGACGCTTGCGTGTTACTCGAGCGTGTACCGGTGCCAATTTATCGATGTTGAATTACTTGAAGTTGAATTACTCGGCGATTTCGGCTTCAACTTCGAAACTAAGTAGTTCGGTACACGACAGGCGAATCTGTCTCTGTTGTGTAGTTGTAAATCAACGGGTAAGTTGTTGATTGTAGCGGCAGTTTCGGTAATCTTGTTGAAATTTTTCGTGTGCTCTGATTTTGATTTAAATCTAAAACTAATAAATGAGTTACATTTTCTTTAGAGATTAATAAAAAGTATATATTGTTGTCTACAACTTTGCACAGAAATTCAATTGTCGTGCGATAGCCGTATATTTTCTGGTTAAAAACTCATGGAAAAGAAGTATTTCTATACAAAATTTAAATAAATACTCGTAGCTGTAGTCAAGAGGTCAAAAACAGCAAGACAATGGAAATTTGAATAGTAGCTAGCTATTGATAGTACCGTTTAAAATTAAATGTGACTCGTCCTTTGATGACGAGCGATCATCACGCCCACGGCCCACACTCGGCCCACGGGGTCGAGTCAACCTTTCGTCAGGTCGATTTAATCCGACTCGGCCATAAACTCATTAAAAGTTAGCCTCACATGAACGTAGGTCGTAACGGACCCGCCGCGGCCCATTAAGCGTCACGACACGATTATAGTCAACCTGGGATTCCTTAATGAAAACCCCCATACAGAGGACCGCTTAGCCACTGTTTTACTAATTCGATTTAAAGTTGAACACTTAGAATTAATATCCACAATGCTGCCGCTTAACTTTTGATTGTGTTCGCGATCCCCTTAACTTTATATTAATGGTTAATGTCGACCGAATTGTGTAGCTTTATCAAATATAAACTGATAATAGCTCTTTAAATGAGACGATCTTGTGTATTTATTTGTAGTATGTTTCTTGAAAAGGGCTAAATTTTACATTTTCACAACATTTATTATTTTAGGTTTTCAAAAAATTATTCCAGCTGGGATTTTATTTCTGAGAAACCTTGTATTTTTAAGTTACTGTAACAGAACTTCGAGTTGTTTCCGAAAAAGTCTGGTCTTCCAAGTACAAAAATAAATAGGGTCAACCTTTTTAACTGCAGACATATTTTGTAATCTTTTTATCTTATATATAAAATTCTCGTGTCACAATGTTAGTCCGCGAACTGCTCCGAAACGGCTTTACTGATTTTTACCAAATTTTATATGCATATTCAGTAGGTCTGAGAATCGGCTACTCGGTACTTTATATATTGATAAGTGCATTTGTTGAATAAATAATAGTAAATTATTACAACCTGAGACTAACGGCGACCATTGTTTGTGCGACGAGATAGCGATCGACGTTGCCATGGCGACATACTTATTTAGTCACTTCAATAAAATAATATGGGCGAAATACTTTATATTATGGCAAAGCAACGTTTGCCGGGACAGCTAGTCTTATATATAAAATTCTCGTGTCACAATGTTAGTCCGCGAACTCCTCCGAAACGGCTTTTCTGATTTTTACCAAATTTTATATGCATATTCAGTAGGTCTGAGAATCGGCTACTCGGTACTTTATATATTGATAAGTGCATTTGTTGAATAAATAATAGTAAATTATTACAACCTGAGACTAACGGCGACCATTGTTTGTGCGACGAGATAGCGATCGACGTTGCCATGGCGACATACTTATTTAGTCACTTCAATAAAATAATATGGGCGAAATACTTTATATTATGGCAAAGCAACGTTTACCGGGACAGCTTGTATAATATGTATAAAATTTCCTGGAAAGGCCTTTATAAAATTACCTTATATTTGTGCCAAATTGCAATTTACAATCAAGAGCGGCCTAGTAGTTTAAGAGCAATTTTGGAACAATAATACAAACAAATCTTCCTTCTTCATGATAAGTATTTTAAATACAGATCGTTACCGAACACAAATTTCACTCCTCAGCATCTTATTTGTACTAATTTGTATCAAAGACTTGTGCCAAGTACTATTCAATATATTAAATAATTAACAAAGTTTTATTTACAAACGGATGCTTACAAAATAATTCAAGTAAATCCCGACAAGTTGATATATTCATTCAATGTTACTTGCCTTATCAATTAGTCACAAGTTTAGAAATTATTCGAGCGAAGCTTCGACTACACTGAACACGAGTCGTTCATTTTTAAATACCTCTTCAAAGACACTTTATATAACGTTTACGTTTGCAGGAGATCTCTACTTTTCCTTTGGTATGATTTAGTCTGCTTTGTCTTTAGTAACAAGCAATACTACTCTGTTTCAATTGGTATTCCATCTTGTCCCAAGTAATATTAAAGTTAGATAGTAGTTTTATCAGATAAAATAGTACGTTTATTAATGTAAATAACTGTATCTCCTACTCGCGTGATCCTGCTCGCGCACCTTTACCGCCAAGATCCATACTTAATATTATAAATGTGAAAGTGTGTCTGTCTGTCTGTCTGTCTGTCTGTTACCTCTTCACGCTCAAACCGCTGAACCGATTTTGCTGAAATTTGGCAATTTTTTGGCAATTTTCCCGGGACTCAAAGTATATTCATTATACTTTGAGTCCCGGGAAAGGACATAGGATAGTTTTTATCCTGGAAAAATGTACAGTTCCCGCGCGATAAATGAGTTTGATTGAGATAACGGAGTTGCGGGCGCCATATAGTATTTATATTAGCCATATTAGAGCAAAACATGAAATGAAATGAAATTTTATTTTTTCCAAACAGAAAAACAAAAAATAGACAAAAACAACTACTCGCGATGACACTTATAGTAGCCCATAAAGGCTGTGCACAAGGCACAAGTGTCAACCACCCACCTTCAAACCACTTAGCACTATAACGAATTACAATTATAGGTAAATATAGCTTGATACAAAAATGTGAAAAGCAAAACTAAAATAAAAATATTTTTTAAATCTAGTGTGTGATCGTGCGTTAGTGTGTGTGTGTGTGTGTGTGTGTGTGACAGAGTGGGTTTCTGTGTGTGTTATATATTTATATATTTTTCATATTATTATAAAGTAAACATTATGATATTATGCACAATTAAACATAACCAAGTCACTGAAGCCTAAAACGGCTAGGTAGATTATTATTACTCGCGTGAACCTTTAATTGGCTTTGTGTCACCTAGTTATATTTCTATTTAACTTTAATGAAGCTGTTGGTTTTAATATTAAACAAATAAACAAGCACTATATTATTACATAGGACACGCAAAACTTCAGATTGCTCGGCAGAAATGGAAAGGAATGTGCAGTGTT
Organism: Polyommatus iphigenia; assembly: GCA_963422495.1. Taxonomy (NCBI): domain Eukaryota; kingdom Metazoa; phylum Arthropoda; class Insecta; order Lepidoptera; family Lycaenidae; genus Polyommatus; species Polyommatus iphigenia. The sequence continues at coordinate 39,177,063 of OY730182.1, forward strand.
CGAGTTTTAGGATTCTTTAGTGGGTCGAGTAGTGAGAGGTGCCAATACGCACGGGCAAATATTGCGTGTCATTTGTAAAAAGAAGAAAAGAGAGAAGTAAGAGCGTACGTGGTCCAATGGGTAGACCATTGGTTCGCACTCATAGAGGGTGCAGGTTCAATCCCGGGTGGAGGCGTGTACCGATGAGGCATTTTAATAAATATGATCTCAAGTACCATCGAGGAAATTGATTCCTAGGCAGTCGACGGACCTACGTCATGTGGTCGGCTTATGTCAATTCAATGTTAGCTGTGATCGGTCGGGTGGGTTTGACTAACGCGACCAAATTATTTAGGTCCGCGTTCTGCCTAGAAATCAACTTCTCTGATACGAGTATGACATATTACGGACGCTCGTACGGTGAAGGAAAACATCGTGAGGAAACCCGCACATAGTTGGTCCCAGACGTATTGACTAGTTCTTTCCTCTGGACTAGGCCGACAATGTTGCGAGAATATCGTATGTGCTTGGGCAACTATACGGACATTTAAATCTTTTCCCAGGCACTACAGTATTTTGAGGAGTGGTTACTTCGCTCTGAAAATACTGTATAGTGTATAAATCATCCACAATGGATGCAAAGGCCTAGTTTTTTTTTTTGTAGAAATAGTAGACGACACTAAAATTTCCTTTCCAGTTTCGCCCAGCGATCTCAAAATTGTGGGCAACCTTAACTTACGTGTCGCATACCTTTTGTCTTGTTATTTCCAGGTCAATAAGAAACATTTAAAGGTAGTTTAGCTGAGCGTTTAGGCAGCATGTATTCACCGAGGCGAAAGACCGTATTCGCCCTCACACTAAAAGTATCGCCGTGTATTTCGCCGTATGAACTTTCCAACTCCGAATGCTTTTTCAAAGTCGGAATATTCTTACACCTCCGCTAAAGTCTGAAAAGTTTCATTTTAAATTAAAACTTTTCATACAAATAAATATAAAACTACTACGAAATTGCATTTTTGCATTTTTCTTTGCATTTGATATCTTGAGATTTGCATCGCCACAATCATGTGGCTTTGACGAATACAATCTTAAAAGTTTAGGCGCTCTTTTTAAGATTTGTAAAGAAGAAAGACAGTGAAATGTCTGTTTGTAAAATATTTAAATAAACTTTATTGTGCCCAGTGTCACTTTTATAATTAAATTGAATCTAGTGATAGTCTCGAGCTCAAATACGACTAGCCGTTTAGACTTAGCTTAGCTTAGCTTAGAGCTTTCTAAAAAACGTAGACATACATTTCCTTACAGATATACATACATTTGCTATATTGTACTTAGAAATAAAGTCATAAAAAGTTATTTAATGCTAATGTAATATTGTTACATACGTACTACGTATTATCAGTAAAGCCGTTTGTGCACTACACGGAATTTTACCGTCCGGCATTCATAACTTTCACGTTAGCCATAATATTATAAAAACGTACCTAAGAAATCGGGACGCTGCGTCGTGTCGGACGGTAAACTTCCGTGTAGTGCACAAACGAACTAAAATAGCATTAATTTTACTGATAATATACTGTACTATGTAACTTCTGCAAAATCATAAAAGTTTTCACTTGATTCTTGGGAATAATGTTCAAAAACCTAGCCTGTCTTCTACCGTACATAGAAAAAAAACTAAAAAGAGATACATACAAGTACAAAGATATATTGTGGTTGTATCTCGGCAACATCTCCATTACTCAGTCAGTCTCCAGGGCGGCGACGTCGCCAGACAACTTAGTGATGTATTAAACCATCGTCTAAACTGAAAAACTCTAAGGATGGGTTGCACCGACAGTATAAGTCTATGGGTTGCACCAACTTACTATAACTTTAACTAAAAATGTCAAATGAGCTGTCAAATCTCTGGTAAAAGTCAATAATGGACGCCATATTTGACGATAACCATAACCGCGTAATTTTGCTCGGTTAAAGTTAAAGTTAAATTTGACTTAAGGCTCACATTGTTGCCATAACAAAATAATATGATTTTTCCCTGCCAATTTATATGGATAATTCATTTTTATACTCTCGACCCCATTAACTTTAGCAACAGACATCTGTCAAATTCTGTGGTCATAGATAGTTTACCTTGAGTTTGACCATAACTGTAACTATAACAACGCCTGTGGTGCAACCCACCCTAAACTGCACAGTAAAATGCTTACGCTTTTGTTAATAGCTTGCGACATAAAAGACGTAGTGTCTTCATTTTGTTTTGGATATAGTTTTTATATCCTTCATGAAAGTGATACAATATAATCTTGATTTGTAAGTACTTTGTAATCAAGTTATAATAAACGATAATGGATAGAATCTTTTTTATATTTTTTTCTAAAGTCTCGAGTTATATTTGTGATTTTACAGGGGTTTGTCATGGCGGTACCCACAATTCGCCTAACGTTCCAACATCACGCAATCTAAGTTTTCTGAGCGCGTCGGTATATATACGACAGCTGAAATGTATCACGTGGGCTTCGGCCTGACCGAGCATACCACCTCGCTCGGTCGGAAGATCTTCCTTTGCAGCCACTACGCATTATTGTGGGAATAATGTACTTAATTTACAATTACGTCAATTTACACGAAAACTAGACGTTTAGGCCGTACAGTCTAAAGACTATTATTTACGTTGTGTTGACTACTGAACTTGAGAGGCATCATAATATTCGAGAAAGACATAGAAAAACAAAATATAGTATTATGTTTTATTGTTACCATAAAAATTAATAAGCGTACATTTTTATCCTTTTCTGTGAATATTTCTACACGTAGAACGTAATAATTATCTGTTATTATCCTGTATTCAGGTATCGCGGTTATTAGCAATACCACTATAAAAAGAGAGGGTAAAGTGGATTTTTATAAAATAAATTTAAACTTAACACGTTATTCCTGGAACAGCCGATGCTCAGCGGACCATTTCGCGCCGGAAGCTAGCTCCTTGTTTATGCAATAAAGTGTATTAAATCTGAACAAAATACGGGCTGAAGTCATGAATAATATTATCCATCAAATTATACTTTATGATATTATAATAGTAACATTTATATTTGAAGCAACTTACCCTCTCTCGTTAAAGCAGCTCTACATTAGTGAAAGTTTAGAATAAAACCCCACGATTTTGGGGGGATGGGAAGTGAGGTGGGAGAAGGTAAACCTCTTCTCTATGTTGGTATATTGCCACCATGATTACGCAATGTGCAGTGTGCGTTCGACATCGATCATGGGAAATTAAAGACGAACATATCCCTCCACATCTCGTAATCGCTCTAAATTTTTACATCGTGTGCAAATGATTGCATCATAGGTAAATTTGTTACAACTTATAAAAATTATAACAAATTTACTTGAAAAGCGTATTTTTAACCCCCGACAAAAAAGAGGGGTGTTATAAGTTTGACGTGTCTGTCTGTCTGTTTGTCTGTGTGTGTATCTGTCCGTGGCATCGTAGCATCCAAACGAGTGGACCGATTTTGATATAGTTTTTTTGTTTGAAAGCTGACATGATCGAGAGTGCTCTTAGCTATATTTGTTTTAATTTGTGGCCTACACAATTCACACAATCGAGTAGTCATGGAAATGATAATTTAATTCAGATAACTCTTGTGGTAGCAATTCGACATTGAACATTATCAAACTCAAATCCGCGGTTGATATTTTTATGAGGCAAACCTCCGAATAGTAGCGTTGCGTCGCGAGTTATAATTTATTGCGAAAGTTGGGAACAAAGGGAGAGCTCGATTTAGTCACCTAAATCACCCACATCACTGTAACTTGTGCTGGCGCTGAGCGCATTACACGGCTAGCATCACCATCATCCAACACGTGTAAACGTACTTTAAACTATGGTCTACTACAGCCATAGTTAATGTGTGCTCACGGAGCCCTTAGTGCCTTAGCCTGTGGTTCCGCAAGCGATAACTCAATCTTTTTAGGGTTCCGTACCCAAAGGGTAAAAACGGGACCCTATAACTGAGACTTCGTTTTCTGTCCGTCTGTATGTCACCATGCTGTAACTCAAGGACGGTAATAGCTAGAGAGTTGAAAAAGGAACAGATAGAAAAGATAATATCTTATATCTTTAAACGAGCAATTCTTGTATATATATATATATATATATATATATATATATATATATATATATATATATATATATATATATATATATATATATATATATATATATATATATATATATATATATATATATATATATATATATATATATATATATATAATTGGAATCTCGGAATCGGCTCCAACGATTTTCATGAAATTTAGTATGTAGGGGTTTTCGGGGGCGATAAATCGATCTAGCTAGGAATCATTTTCATAAAATGTCATTTTATGTGTTTTTTTAATTTTTTGAATACCGAGCGAAGCTCGGTCATATAGCTAGTATTTTATAATAATATTAATATAAAACAAAAAATTAAGAGGGGCTCAAATACAAAAAACACAAATTTTGGCCTAATTTTTCTCTACAATGGTATGGAACTCTTCGTGTGCGAGTCCGACTCGCACTTGGCCGATTATTTAGAATAACTATCGTCAGGCACCACCTGGAGTCACTTTACAAAACAATGTCAGTCAATGTTTTTCGGTGCAAAATCCGTCATTCAGCTTCTAAAACTTTTTTCTTATTGGGGTTCCGCCACCAAAAAAGTTTGAGAACCGCTGGTCTACTAGATACTAAACTCACTCTGTTAGTAATGTTAACTCATTATAAACACTACACACCTACTACGATATTTAAAACATCTCTTGTTATTTATCCAACTTCCCAAAAAGAAGGGTATTAGAGGACGCTTATAATGGCGTTGTACTGTAAACGTTTAAAATTGTGTTTAAATTTTAAAATTATATTTTGAGACTGGAAATATTTTCTTTTAAATCTCATTGTTTTGAAATAACAAAACCGTTGCAAATGTAATTAAGTACTCGTATATATACGAAATAAAATCTAATAAAATAATAATCTTATTATCAAACTTTTGTAAAAACTTTTGAAAGACTCGCCCAATGAGTTACGCAAAGTCTTTGTAAAAAGTTATGCTGATTCGTATTTTTGTTGGAACGTAAACGACGCTACGAATATCAGCCAGGACTCAGGATAACAAATGGTTGTATCGTGGAAGTTGGAACATGAATTCGGTCAAACTAAAACAGGAGCATTAGATCTGTCATCGCGTCGCGTGTGCTCGCCGGCGTGACGTAGCGTGGCGTGGCGTGGCGTGGGCAAAGTTTGTGAGCAGATGCCACGTCACGTTGAGAGTTAAAACTATGCTAAATTAAACGAGCGGCCAGCGCAGCGAAACCGCAGCCGGCTTGTTTAAATTTGTAACTGTGTTATAAACTTTGATGGGAAATATAGAAGTAAATATACGGATTTCTGCGAACCGGCGAATTACGAGTGGCAACATTTTCGGTACCTGTGTAGCCTGTCTGAACTATTTAGTCGGAGTTTTCACGTCAGAGCCTAGATGGACAGCGACACTTTACCCTTGTATGCAGAAAATGTACACACGACCACACAATTTACAAAGCTCTATCAAAGTCCTATCAAGAAAACTTTAGAAAATACATCTTAGCGCACATTTTATGTGACACTAACGGAGTAAGCGAACTAGCGGCATAAAGCAAACTTCCCGGCGGGTTCTCAAAATGATTTGAAATTTAGTTAGCAGTTTGTATAAGGTGGAAATAAAGTCACGTGTGATAGAAATTCAGGGGAGCTCCGTTAGCTAAATGGTGCTGTATAAACTCATCACCTCCTCGGCCCGCCTCTTCCGTGTACGGGATAAAGCTCGTTCATTCAACTTAAATCGACGTCATTGCGAGACGAAAAATGGAGCACTTCCGAGAAGATTTTTCGATAAAAATGACGCTCGCGATTTTATTCCGATGTCAGGTTTTTTGCCTCTCATAATTTTTCATATATTACCGGTCGTTACGGGGATAGTACTCGATAATATTAGCCATATTCTAGCACTTAAAGTTTGTTTTTCTGGTAAGTACCAGTAGCATTAAGTATTTATCAAACTGTAGCTCACAGCTAATGAATTCGAGTTATCTCTTTAAAGTTCAATCATGGATTCCGACTATGTATCATAGTTTTACGGTTATAATATCATAACAATTAAAGCATTTATCGATTGTAATAAAGGGTAAAGGGAATTCGTGGAAGCCGGGGTTTAACTCTAATGAGACCACTTATACAGGTTTACTTCGGGCTCGGACAATACGTACGTGAGATTTTCTCGGAATCTGACCTCGTCCCAGCTGAAGCTCTAAAATCCCAATTCTCGAAGTTTTTATCTGTCCGCTTCGGCATGGTCAGGAAAATCTGAAGTTGGAAGGAGGACGGCCGACGAAAATCAAATTGTGGGGTCACTTCGGTGGCCATATTCCGACCAATCATCATTTTCGATCGTAGGTCAAGCAATTGTAGATGTGACGGTTGTTACAATTCGTAAGTGAAAGTTTACCACATGAAGTCTCGCGACGGTCAGCGTGCGAGTTAGACGTGTGCGCTCCGATCCCTTATCAGTTTCACAATCCGATAGGTTGTTTACTAGTTACTGCCGATCGCCTCGCGCACCGCGGCCTGGCCGTGCCGGCCGGTGTCGTCGCGTAGATAACATTGTCTTATCGCTTAGTTTTTGCGTTATGTCATAATGCAAGATAATGAAGATTGCGTTGATGAGGATGCGTCCAGGAAGGATAAAAGTTTAAGTTCATATTTGAATCAGCTTATTAAAGAAAAGGAGTGTAAAAAATTAATTGAAGGAGAAATTATCGATTCTAGTAGAAGTGTTGAGATTACAGAAGATATCAGTATGGAAGAAGATAAGATGTATATGAAAAATGTGGAGGAGAATAAGACTGAGAGCGAAATAATGCCTAAAGAAGCTAGTAAAAGGGTTTTTCAAGAGTTATGGGCTGATGAGAAAGAGGAGGAGGGAGAATGGGAAGTACAAGAGAAGAAAAAGTCGAAACAAGATAAACTGGAGGTCTACATATCATGCAAAGAAAAGCTTCCAAAACAATTTGCCCTAACTAAGTTGTTTAAAGATTTAGATATTAGAGAAATTAAGAGAAAAAAATATTTGACACCTTATAACATGAACGTAGAAAAAAAGGCGGACGGAGTCTTGTTATATACAAAACTGTGTCTTCATTTATCTTCAGAGTCGGCCACGCACACATTCTTACGCCTGTCAAATGGTATGGCCTAGCGCAAGAATGTGTGCGTGCGGACCGTGTACATACAGCCAGCTGGCCGACTCTGAACGACACAGTTTTGTGTATGATGGGACTCCGTCCGCCTTTTTTTATACGTCCATGCCTTATAAAATACGTTTGGAATTTGAAAGCATAGTACACATGGAAAAAATGGTTAATTGCGATGTGTTGATTAACATGGGATGGAAATTTAATTAAGCTTTTAATGTCAGTCACTCCTATGGAATTATCAGGAATATAGACCTAGACTTGAAGGAAGATGAGATTATTAACCGTATTTCCACGGACGAGCGAGCGGTTTTAGTTTCCGCGTTACGCCTAAGAAGAAAAAACGATGAAGGAGAATGGACCCCCAGCGAATCTGTCAGGCTACGTTTTAAGGGTGGTTTTTTACCCGCATATATATTAGTTAACGACTATCTGAAGGTTAAATTTGAAAAATTTTTATTTCCCGTATCACAGTGCTCGAGATGCTGGTGCTTTGGCCACGTTGTTTCTAAATGCCCATCTACACGAATCGTCTGTCCTAAATGTGGGCAGTTCCATGCTAATTGTGATAAACAATCTTTTGTTTGTGTCAATTGCCAGGGTAATCATATGGCTTAAAGTAGAAGCTGCCCTCTATACATTAAAGAAAAAAAGATTCGTGAGATAATGTCGGATTTTAATTGCACATACAGAAAGGCGTGCTCTGTGTATACTTCGAATTCTCCAGTTCAAGATAATAGTAATAATTCTGAAGTGCATCTGGACCAGGAAAACTTGTATGACTTCCCCCAGCCTGATAATAACGCTCTTTTCCCGCCTCTGTTTCAATCTTTCGAGGATATTTCTCAATCTCAGTCACAAAAATCACCGACTTTTGCTCAAGTTGTGTCAGTTAAAGCCGACGTTCATCAGTCTAGACCGAAGCGGCAAACCCAACAAAAACCGAAAAAAGAAGTACGTTTCGATGGTACAAATAGATATTGTGAGCCAGATATTGAACAGTGTCAGCAAGATATCATGCCGGAAGATAATAAAGACGCTAAATTAAACGAAAAATCTGTTAAATTTTCTGAGTTACTTGAAAGATTGAAATAAATTTTATTTTTAAGAGATTTAGCATTTTCTGATAAATTTAAAAGCATGTTAAAGATTTGTGTTCAATGGTTAATATTAGTCTTAGTTGAAAATGTATCAGAGTGGCCGTTGTTGAAATTTATTATAGAATACTTTAATGGTTCATAATCATAAAAATGTTGAATTTAGAATTATACACTGGAATGCGCAGAGTTTGAGACCGAAGTTGTGTAGTTTTGAAAATATTTTAATTCAGGAAAAGATCCACGTTGCTGCTATATCCGAGTCATGGTTGACACCGGTGAGTTTTTTAAAGGTAAAAGATTATACAATTTATAGGTCTGAGCGAGATGATTCGCGAGGGGGTGTTGCGGTGTTTGTTCATTCGTCAGTGAAGGCTAAACGCTGTAATCTAACATTTTTAAATTCTAGTATTCAGGTTGTTCACATTGAGTTATTTAATATCGATTCAATCAAAAATATTATTGCGGTCTATTGCCCATCATCAGTACTAATTCAAAAATCACAATGGGAAAACTTATTTGATATGTTTTCGACCAAAACTTTAATTATCGGGGATTTTAATGGCCACCACACCAACTGGTCCAATAAAGTGGAAGGAAGGGGAATAGATATTTTTGATGCCTTAACGGAATCTAGTTTTGTATCGTTAAATAATTCAAAACCCACGAGGGTCAAGTTGGTGAATGGCTCCTTACAACAGTATTCACCTGATATTACTTTTGCTTCTTCGGAACTAGCGCTTAAATTAAACTATGACGTAATGAACGAAACACTAGGCAGTGATCATAGAATTATTCAAGTTTTTATTACTGCTGCAGTTAATTATGTGCCATCCTCTAAAAGGAATTTCAAAAAAGCTAACTGGCCTTCCTATACATTATGTTTAGAAAAATTATTCGATAATTTTAAAATTTCATCTGATTTGCAGTGTAATTATAATCGCTTTGTTGAGATCGTTAATAAAGCTGCCGACCTACATATCCCATACGTTAAGTGAAATTCTGTTTCCACAAATAAGTTTACTCCGCGCCCCTACTGGAATAGTACATTATCCAAAGCTGTAGCAGAACGTCGTTTAGCACTTTCAAAATTTCGTCGCAACCCTCCTCCTCAAAACTCTGATATTTTAAAAGAAAAATCCATGCAGCTCAAAAATTAATACGTAGGGCAAAATTTGATAATTTTAAAAGTTTTTGTTCGTCGTTAGATCACTCTTCTTCGGCTCATAATGTTTGGTCTAGAATGAAATGGGTAAAAGGCTACAAACAAGTTAGACTTCAATGTAATGAGAAGTTAGCAACAGAGTTGCTTTATAATTTAACTCCCGACTATGTCTCCCCGGATGTTCCAAATTTTTTTTCTAGCAATGACATTCTTGATACACCTTTTTCGATGTCAGAGTTAACTCACTGTATTCCCTCAAAAAGTACGGCTCCAGGAAGTGATAATATCTCCTACTTAATGATTAAACATCTACCCAGTAATGGTAAACTAATTTTATTAGAATTATATAACATGTTTTACGCTAATGGCTTTGTACCTTATCAGTGGAGGGATATTAATATTATACCTATTTCTAAACCTGATCAAGATCCTAATTCAGTTTCGACCTTGAGGCCTATTGCTTTGATGTCCTGCTTATGTAAGTTATTTCATATTATGTTAAAAGTTCGTATCGAGTGGTATTGCGAGAAAAATGGTTTTTTGGCTCAATGTGTGACAGGGTTTAGAAAAGGATTTTCTTGTTACGAGAATATAAGCAGTTTAGTTTATAGAATTTTAACTGGTTTTTCCGAAAATAAATTTACAGCGGCCTGTTTTATCGACATAAAAAGTGCCTATAATAATGTGAATATTTCCTCCCTTCTTAGAATACTAGATGACCTCGGATTGGGTTCAAAATTTTGTTTATATTTATGGAATTTCCCCAGTTGCAGGAATTTAAAAATTGAGTTATTAAATATAATTATTTCACAATGCACAGACTTAGGCTTAGCGCAAGGGGACCCCTTATCGCCCTTACTATTTAATTTGGCAACATACAAGATATGTAGGTTTATTATTTCAGTTTTTATGTCCCAATACGCCGACGATTTTATCATATATTAGGTACACTGGTAATAACATTGGTGAGATCTCACAAAAGTTACAACTCGCTATTGATAAATTACGTAACTTCTTATCGCAAGTGGGTCTGGAGTTATCGAGTACTAAAACTAAATTATGTCTTTTTAATAAAGAATACAAAGAAAAAGTTATTAAAGTTAAAATTGATGACAATATTTTAAAAACGGAACCAGCGGTTAAGTATCTAGGTATTTGGCTGGATAGCTCTTTAAAGTGGACTAAACACATCAATGAAACCGTAACCAGAGTACAAAAATTAATCAGCTGTTTACAAATCTTAAGGGGATCTAATTGGGGGGTCCATCCGTCCCACTTGCGACGTCTTTATTTTGCTCTGATTAGAAGTAGAATTGACTACGGGTCGACATTTTATGCGAATACTTCTAAAACTAACCTATATAAAATAGGTAAGTTACAAAATCAATGCTTACGTTTATTAGGTAATTTTATTAAGTCTACTCCAATTATTTATCCCACCGTTATTTGTTAGAAGAAACTATTTAGCGGGAAAATATTGGTTAAGGTGTAGGTTTAACGATGATGAAAGTTTTAGACTCTTAGGTACTCTCGAGCAGGTTAGCAATCATTCGTATTGGCGACGCAAAAAACCTCCTTTATTAGTCGAAATTCATAGAAAATTTTGTAATTTAAATGTGCATACGAGTAATAACGTTTTATCGGGTCCCTTTTCTCTAGATACCTGCATTAGTAACGTAGATCTCGAAATTAATTGTGATTTACCATAGATAAGGCCTTACCTTCAAGAAAAGAGCGTATTCCCTCTTAAAAGGCCGGCAACGCACCTGCAGCTCTTCTGATGTTGCGAGTGTCCATGGGCGACGGTAGTTGCTTACCATCAGGTGACCCGTTTGCTCGTTTGCCCCTTTATTTAATAATAATAAAAAAAAAGGGAAAACGTAACTATACAGCTTCATGTCTCAAACAGAGTTGTGAGGAATCTTTACATAATTTTTACTATAATTATTATAAAATATTTACTGACGGATCTAAGGAGACAAATCGAAGCGGTTCTGCATTTTTGGATCCCCAGACCAACATAAGTCGCCGATTCAGTGTTAATGTTAATATCTCCGTTATGCGCGCCGAACTCATTGCAATACATAGGGCCCTATTATATATAAATTATCTCGATGTCAGTCACGTAGTTATTTTGTCTGACTCGAAAAGTGCGCTTTATCACATAGATCGGTGTACCTCGACGTCTCGAGGAACACCGTTGCTTATCAAATTATACAGTTAATGCTGGACTTACAGAGGTGCGGAAGGCGCGTTGTGTTGCAGTGGGTCCCCGCGCATATCGGCATTGACGGTAATGAGCGAGTCGACCTGTTAGCTAAACAGGCGATTGATGATGGGGTCTCCTTGGATTGTTAGGGTTATGATAGTGAGTTTATGAATGTAGTGAAAAAGATGTGTGTGAATGTATGGAGTGAATACTTTGATGAACCAAGGGAATCTGGTACTGAACTATCCAGTATACTTTGTGCACATCCCCTTGGTTCGAGAACATAAAATTGAATCGAGAGGAGGTCGTTATTGCCTTTCGGCTTAGGTCTGGACATATTCCATTGAACGCTTTCGGTTTCCTTATGAGGAAGACGCCGAGTCCCAACTGTGAGGAGTATAACGTTGTGGAGGACTTATATCACGTTCTGATGGAGTGTGTCCGGGCCGAGGCCGAGAGACAGGATTATTTTTATGTATTTAATTATAATTTTCAAGTAGGTTTCTGTAATACTATTTTGTCTTCTCCAAATTCTAAAGCTGCCAGAGGACTTTATAAACTTTTTAAATATTGTGTAAGTCGGCGTTAGCATGTTTTGTTTTTGTATCTTAATTTTTTTTCTCTCTTTGTGTTGATTTTGTATTGTTTCATACACTATAATTAATGTATCATGGGGGTGATATTTTCCGTTGGGAAAAAATCCCTGCTTAAAACAATAAATAAATAAAAAAAAAAAAGTTTACCACATGTCCTTACTAATAAAAGTATTTAAACAGCGAATACAAGGTGTTCATATATTTGTTTATCATACGAGTATGACGTTTCCAACACGATAGACGGAACTATACTGCTTTCGGCGAAACATGGCGTTAGCGGTCATTGACTCCCTGTCAAAAACTAGTCATGTTCTATATAAACCGCTATTAACAGTGAAGTTTCAGATGTTATCAATCGCGGCTTTGTGTAGAAAATGACAAGTTTTTGACAGGAAGTAAAAGACCGCTACCGCCATGTTTCGCAGAGTACAATACAACCAATATGTCAGACAAAAACAAGCACAAGAGTTCATATTTTGGTTAAGATTGAAATAATACTAGATGACACCCGCAACTCCCTTGTTTATCACGCGGGACCCGTACATTTTTCCAGGATAAAAAGTATCCTATGTCCTTTCCAAGTATCTACATACCAAACAACAAAAGCGGTTCAGCGGTTTGGACGTGAGGAGGTAAGAGAGAGACAGACACATTCTCGCATTTATATTTTATGTAATTTGTATTTTAATTAGGTATATATTATAATAATATTTATACATATTTTATAGTATATTAGTTTCGCTCTATTATGTAAAATATTTGCTCATGAGTTTAGTTATAGGTATTTAGATTGCTTTTCATTTATCTATTATTATTTTTTTATCCTTTCGCACTATTGGCACCTACACAATTTTGTTTCTGGACACCTAAAGGTTGACTGGTAAAGAATGCCACCTGGCATTAAGTCCGCCTATGTACCAACATTGTGCAAAAAGCATAAATAAATAAATAAATAAATAAATAAATAAATAAATAAATAAATAAATAAATAAATAAATAAATAAATAAATAAATAAATAAATAAATAAGTATGGATCTTCTAATTAGAAGATCCATAAAAGAACATGAGTTAATTAACTCATTTGTATAATCTAGTATCGTCTAAATATTGCTCAAAACACTTAAAACTCAAAACAATAATATTGAAACTCGAAAGCAGACATCGATAATATTGTATTCGAGAATTTTAGTGTCTAACTCAGAACGCCTAAAGCTATTTGTTGCCGACTAAGTAAATGTTAAGTTTGTAATTTGCGTCGGTTGGGATTAATGAAATCTGGATATTCTGAGATCTCAGAACTCGGATTACATTTTAGATAGGACTCGATAAACACTTGGCCACTTTCTATCGCTTCGTAACTCACTGGGGCAGAGTCAAAGAGTGCGATGCGTCATGTTTTTCGCCTAAGCATACTCCATTCCTATTGTTCTATTATGCTATGAAAATTCGCTCATCGACGCTTCCACATTTTTCATTTAATTCGTTTGTGCTTATGCTTTGGCGAAAAACGTGACGTATCGATTTTAAAAAGCCTAGTAGTGCCTTATACTTATTTTCCTTTTTCTCTTGTAAGAACTACGTTAGAATATGGAAGCCCCATATGGTCCCCTAATTACAAAATACACATAGAGGACATTGAACGTGTCCAGAGAATATTTCTTAAAATCATCTGCTATCGTCATTGTCCCGGTCGATCAAATCTTATTATCAGGATAGGCTTATGCATTTCAAAATAGACGCATATTTTTTGACTTATTGTTCTTCTATAAAATTGTAAATCACATTGTCGATTCGTCGAAGTTACTAACTGAAATTAGTTTTAATAAGTACCAAGTTCAGTGCACGCTGAGCTCATCTTACAAATTTATTTGCTTTACGGGTCTATAAAAATAATATTTCTTACTTTAACGTACTTTACTTTCACGTATGGCTAGACAATATGAGTTAGCTAAAGACAGCTCAAAGTTGGACATTTTTGAACAAAAATATATTAAAATCGTCAAAGACATCCTCCATAGCATATAAATTACCTCAGCAAGTTATGAATGAATTAAGTAACATCCAGATGTACTGAGTTAACTTTTAAACCAAACAATTGTGCTAGTTTGTCTTTTTATTGTTTTAATTTTAATGTGTGCACATATTTGTTACGTTACGATCTAGATCTTACATTTAAATACTTATTATATTTGTTTGTGTTTAGTTGGGATTGTAATGTGCTTTGTGCATTTAAATAAATAAAAAATATATCGCTTCGACTTTGCCCCAGTGTGAATTGAGCCTAAATCTTCGTCCTCACTCATCAAGACCCCTGTTCTGAAACGTAACTTATATTAACCGATATCGATCAGTAATCGAATCAAACACACATCGTTAAATCTTTATCCTTAAACACGTGCTCTAATCAGGCGACCTCCTTTGTAATTTAAATTCAATTTTAACTAACCTTATTCACGACGCAATATAAAAGCAGTCAGCGTTTAGATATTTTTGACTAAGCAAAAATTACAAGAAATAATTAAGAAAATTACAATAAAGAAAATGGTGAATTTAGTTGTGTTCGTAAACTATTTTAAAACTGATACAAATTGAATTGGTAACAAAACGAATTTATATTAAGAAATAAATTTTCTCAAGATTATCCAAACAATGAGATAGTTGGGAAAATATTTACTTTTAATATGAATTTTTGTAAGTCGTGGTTTGAACCATATGTAGAATCTTGATGAATATAATATATCTTTCAACTCCTGGAACTGGCGTGATCATAATAGTAATCCTCCACGTGCCACATATTTCCCCGAACCAAACACCGACAAACATTTAATGAGTTTCGATAGCTGGAACTTTCGATCCGAGGACCCATTTCTCACACATACGATCTTCATTCACGGCGCAAACTCAAATCAATCCAAGATTCGAGGTATAAGAATCGAGCCCCTGGGTTCAAAAAGCATTTAACGAACAACAGGAAAAACCGACGAGAGGAAAATGAAAACTTAATTGGATTTTAAGAAGGTTCATCAAGTCAGCGCCGACATAATGCGGTTTAATTATTATTTATACATAGCAATATTATGACAAGGCCGGCAGCTATGTTATATTTTAATGTATTTATTTAGAACGTTAGAAAAACTGTGATTGTATTCTTAAAAAACATTCTCACAATAGTTGGGGAGGGGAAGAGAGGATTTCGGGAGTAACTCAAGCGTGTCAGATTAAGCTTGTATAGGCTTCTGACATGTGTCTAGTTATCATGGTATAGAAATCAGATTTCTCACGTGATGGGTTATTTTTTTTTTAATATTGAAATTTCATCGGATCTGTTAGATTAAGATGGGGGATGTTTAGTATACTGTATACCCCAAAGAAGCTTCCATATAAAGCACTGACGATTCAAAGGTTAGGTAAGCCTGTAAGGACATTTTTAAATATAAAAAATAAGACTTCATATTTTCCTAACTAAGCTTCGCAGTTATTTTATTTTGAACTAAACTAAATGATTAAGTCCTTGTTGTCTAAAATATATTTATAATTTACCTAAATAATCAATTTTCTGAATATATTTTCTTTTTCAAAACTTTAAAATGGCTGCACTTTCTGAACCCACCGCTAAAATAAAAAACGCTCTTATTATTTTTTTATCAGTTTCAACTTTCACCTAATGTAAAAAAACTTACTAGGTCGCCATGACGCTCGAGTGACTACAAAAATAGCACCCTCCCCTCCCCTACTACAACAATATCTTTATTATTTCACTTTCGAAATTCGAAACTAGACAAAAAGAACAGCTAAATGATATTATATTATTTGCATTAAGTCTGTCAAATCCCACATTTTATGTTAGATTTCGACAGTCCTATCAGCGAAGGCTACGGACCGTTAGTGTCCCGCTACCACTATACCTATATATATGGTATATTCTTCTGGTATGGACTATGGTATGATTCTACTGCAAGCTCATAGCAATGGTCAATTGGTCACCCCAAGAATATATTATTTCTACAGAATTAAAGACACAGTGACAGATCAACGAAGAAAATCTGTACCAGTGCTTGTAATATTTTTCGCATTTATTCTGTAATATATTATAACGTGTGTAAAGCTAGCATGACAAAGTTAACAAAATAACTAGGGATTGTGTTATAAGTGCTAATTGAGTGTTATTTTAGTGCAAAAACCGCGAATTTAGTTCTCCTCAAAAATGCGAATACTGCTATCTTTGCGTCAAGCTAGCACTGTACAATATAACCAAAAACCTTAATAACAATGATATAACTACTTGATACTCGTAAATACTTAGCTAATAAGTGCTCATTAAGTGCTCTTTCAGTGCACATATAGTCATACTAAGCCTGCTGCACTATTAATGTTCGTCAGTACGACGTTTAAGACGAATCGTTTTTCAAAGATATGAGATCGTTTAAGGGATGTGGGGCACGTCTGGGGGATTACGGCTTATTTCCCGCCTCTTTTTCTTCGTTTGACACTAATCCCGCCCCCGCAGCCACACCACCGATATTATATCCCAGTATCGGGTATCCCAGTATCGGCTAATGGTTTTCGTTATTGCCAACAAGTCTCAAATCAATTCTCGCGCAATTTTCCCGGCAACATAAAATAACATTATTGTTGTTCGGTACTCGTAATTTTTGTTGTTGGAGCATCTGATTACTTATATCATATTTCTTCAAGTTTTTCGTCAAGAAACCGTCCAAAATAACCTTAGAAGAATCTCGAAGAAAAACAAAACACGAATCACGAAAAATATGAATATGTAAATGCAAATCTGGGATATAAATTAAATTGTAAAATTATACAGTTTTAGTGAAATCTACTCTGAGCGCCGCCGTTTGTCATCGTGAGCTGTAAGCCGCAAAAAGGGCTCCATTTGCATAAGACAATAGCAAATTAAAAGACAACGTATCTTTGATCTGAATAGCCCGGTGCGGCCCGGGATTGCGGCTATAATATCTTTTTCTTTGCTCGTCATAACAACTGCCTATCTAGATCTCGCCTAATTAGTTTTGTAATTGTTTAGGCTAGATTTGCCTGCGTTTGTTGTGTCAATGTACTCTCTATATCAACATCACAGTATTTTGCTGCTTAGTTTTCACCCATTGTGATAAAATATTGTGTTATTATAGGTACGACGCTACATTATAACGGGTATTTTAATACTTGTTACAAGTAGTAAGGGAAAACTTTCTATTTGTACATATCAAAGCTGAAACGCTGAAATATAGAAAGGAAAGCGAGAAGCAATGACGAACATAATAATAGGAGTTGACAGTATGTTTAAAATTTTAAAATAATTATTAGATTTTATAGATTTATTGATAAAAACTCTAAAACAATACAAATAACGAAAAAATAATTACTGATTTTTTTTATTTTACATTGAAAAAAAATTGGATTTATTAACTGTAAGTCACGTGATTGGAAACGCCAATCTGAAGCAGTGACGTCATCGTTCAGTGTCAAACAAAATTGACAGTTGTTAGGTACTCACTTTTGCTCTGTCTACGCTTGTTTTGTTTCATGAACGATGACGTCACACGTGACACGTGACCATAATGCCGCGTTTTTGTGACATATTTTGAATTCAGTAGGTATTTAAAATAATTTTTAACTCATTCTAGGGCATAATAATGAATAAAATATTAATTTACAGGTATTATTGTAAACAACTGAAGCGCTTAAAGCTATTTTTAAAAAGTTGTCAACTCCCCTATTATTATGGTTCCCCTAACGTACACAAACTACATCCACAAAAATAATATTAATATGAACTGTAACCGCGTTATAAGAGCATAAAGATTTTCATTATATTTTATTTGATGTGGAGCGAATGTGGCGATGGTTTACGGCCGCTGCGAGCGTTATGGGCAATAATAAACTGACCATTAAGGTGGTGCACATGCGTCCTCGACGAGATCGATCCAATAATATTAATACTCAATATTATGACATCCTCATATTTGCCAATAATAATCCTGAAAACTTCTACGCTCCGATGACGACGTTCCCAATGAGGGTGTTTGAAATTCTATTTGCCAGCAGGTGCCGCTATGTAGCCGTGTGCTTAGGGTCTATCGTGTCAAATAGACATATTATTATCATGACACATGACAGCTATTATATCATGACATATGACACGATAAACCCTAAGGCTACAGAGCGCCGCCTGGTGGCAAATATAATCAAACGTCCTTATTGCTTGGAATGTGTGAAAAGAAAAGAAAACCTATTTTTGATACGTGAATGACTAACGAGTATTAAGATGTTTTCTTACTAAATCCTTAGCATCATGAGTGTGTTATATCTCACAGATTCTACGTTAAAGCCTTAAAGCTCAAAATTTTATTGTAGAATCCACATAAACATCCAATGATATTAGCAGCGGAACGAGCCAAAAGTGAGATAAACATAACGCCGAACATAACCTTCCATCGGCAGGCGAGCCATAAACAACGGCGCTACGGGCAGAACCCGCGAAGCCGTAATTCGCGGTATAATTTATTTCAAGCAAAAGAGCACCGAAGCCAGGCGTTTGTTCCCATTAACGCGCAGGTCATGAAAAATCGCTTAGAGCGGCAATAGCGGGGAAGTCATTTATCGTTTTTTATTTAAAGCAGAGGTTCCCAAACTCTTTTGTTTAATAGACCACTTTCTAAATTTTGGACCCCACCCCCCAAAGCTACATTACTATTTCTTAGGGTAAATTCAGACCACAACGCGACGCGTAGATGCATTTCTAAATTTATATGGATTTGACAGATTTGCAAGACGTCTCACGCAAGTGAAATCTGTCAATTCAGTACAAATTCAGAAATGCATCTACGCGTCGCGTTGCGGTCTGAATTGACCCTAAATTTTCTAAACAATAAAGATTACATCTATAATTGCAAACATGCGTTTTTGAAGTGATTTATAGAACTCAGGCAAAACTAAATTACATTTTCATGCACCCCCAGCTTATGATTGTGGACCCCCAGTTTTTGCCACGCACATCGTAGGTCTCCACCGAGTCTCCCGTGGACTTCTGGGGGTCCACCTGACATTTTGGAAATTACTGATTTAAAGCGACATTATTTTTACTCCTTCATATTATAGTCGAGTTCACGTGATATCGAAGCGTCGAGCTGCGTCGTCGGAACGACTACGTCTATTTCCGGCGACGGATCTAGGTCGTAAAGTTTAAAGCAATGCCCCATTCGATCTCTTGTATGTTTTGTTCGACGAATTATGACTTGCAGCAAAGTTGCTACAGTGATTTCGAGTCGACGTTCAAAGGCAAAGATTTATCTCACAACGTTAAGTAGGACTACGGTTTATTGTTAATGTTTATTGAATTTTATTAATTAAGTTGTTATTGAAAATTGGAATTACTTAATTTAATTGTTATTTTTATTTTTTTTTATTTTAGTGCAGATAATTTTTGCATGTTTACCTCAAACCTGTATACCATAACGATTGTACTGAAATAATGATAATAATGTAATAATTGAGAGTTGGAACGGCTGTGATGTCACGGAATGGGTCAAGCGGAAGACCGGCGTTGGATCCTTGCAGCTTGGTCCAATTTGCAGCTGATTTTGTTAATTATTTTACTGTTGTCATTAATAATAATATTGTAATATTAGCCTATTTTAAGATATTTTTGTAACTTTATAGTTATGGTAACTGCAAATACATAATTGGACGGCATTATGTAATAACAGAATAAGCGACACTTGAGAGAATTCGAGAAAATAAGCTTCAAAGATTTTAAACTTAAAATTGTCGCTGTGAGCTCATTAATTATGTTACGTGTATGATTTTTTTACTGTAAATTAAGATGTATATAAAGTTTAGATTAATATACAATATATTACTGTGTAGAGTATATTTTAAAAGATATAGCCATTTTTCCGCTTAATTCGTTAATGTTTTATAGCTATATTCAGATAAATTAAATTTGTCAATAACGTACTATACGGCATTATTGTCGTTTGATTCTCTAATACGATTTGTTTTGGGTGAAATAAAGTGCAATATAAGATTAAATCCAAATATTTTAATTCACATTTCTGAAACTAAACAAAAACTATACAGTTTTTCTAAGATGATATTGTATGTCTTTAATGATTACGAAAATACACATAAATTTGAATGGTTTTTATAGTCAAATACAACAAAATAACATAATAATTATTTGCTTGTCTCGCTATCCTTTATGAAACTAATATAAATGCGAAAGTGTGTCAGTGTGTCTGTTTGTTACCTCTTAACGCCCAAGCCGCTGAACCGATTTTGCTGAAATTTGGTATGGAGATACTTTGAGTCCCGGAAAAGGACGTAGCATACTTTTTGTCCCAGAAAAATGTGCGGTTCCCGCGTGATAAACGAATTTTGGTGTAGCGGCGTTACGGGCGTCATCTAGTCTTTTAATAATTAAAATGGCACTTTTTCAACATAAAAAAACAAATAAATTAACGCTCAATGATAAAAAATGAATGTAATGAATTTTTTGTTTTTCTAATCTTCATCTTCTATATCAAAATTTGCTGCCATTTTAGGCGGTTAGTTCGTTATTGCGTTTTTAATGAATAATTTGAAATGGATTATCTACAACTTTTATGGATATAATTCGTTTATGCATTTTAAATTCCTGTTTGTGTATTTTGTAACAGTAACTTAGGCGCATAATTCTCTACGTAACTAAATTGTGCAAAACTTCTAACAAATTTTGACTTGTCGCTTAATTCACCCCTTATTATAAGGCACTAGGATTGACTTTTAAACACAAAATTAGCTGAATACATTGCTAATGATGCCTGGAATCGATCTACATTCAAAACTCATTTTTTTTTAATTTTGTCGCTTGATTTGTTATTACATAACGCCCTCCAATTATTTTATTCTATTTCAACAGCTTTAAATTGTTCATTGGTTAGCCACTCAAAAGCGCTAGAGAAAAGAAATGATAATTTACTGTCTAAAAACTTGAAAACTTGAACTTTGAACAATAACGAATGATATCTGTAATGTTGTGATCTCATTTAGCCAGTGATCGATCGTTTCATCACTGTAACAATTACTCGGCCTTGACAGTTGACTATCACAGTCAGCAGACAGTTACAGTCTAAGGCTGCGTTTCCACCAGAGCTGAGCGGAGCTGTGTTGCGAGGAATGTGTTTTTGAGAACCAATAGCATCACCGCACTGAGCGATGTCATGGCAAAGTCATATCAACAAAGCGATAGCCTAAAGGGCGGGCGACATGAAGCAACATCAGACGACGTGTTGCAGCGAAACTAATGGTTTATATTTATGGTATTTCTATGAAATACCCTCCGCAGCTAGCTTATTCATAGAAATACATAGAAACCAGTAGTTGCGCGACGACACGTCGGTCTGCTGCAACTTCATGTAGTCGGCTTCCAACTTGTACCTCACTTCTCTACGCTCTTAGTCTTCTTTTTCACTTTACCCACTATACTGTTCAAATCCGTCAGTCTGAAAAATGGAGGCGAGATGAGCGGCAGGTGTTGCTAGCGTTTATATTCATTACCTCGTCTTGTCCGAACGGCGGGCGGCGGGCGGCAGAGGGTCAGCGTAATTTATTACCTATTGTGAGGATATTTCATTTATCAGGATGAATTCAATTTACAGAACAATTAATCATGCCACCTACTTGTAGACAGCGGTGCCGGAGATTAGGGCCGCTAAAAAATTCCCGCTCAATTCCACAAAATATGTAAGGCTTCGGGGGAATGTTTTTTGTATTCGGTGGGTTGTTTTTGCCTGAAATACCTGATCATGTTTTTGTTTGAGATGTTTACGAGCATAATTTCGGTGTTTTTGTCGACTTCGACGAAGCCGGTAAACATTTTTAAACTATGATAGGTAAATTGTACATGAAAATGCTAGTTTTAGCCGATCAAAAGTAGGTGTAACCAGTTACACTTGGTTATATCTAGTGTAAGTCGATTGTTTTCGGCTACAGCTAGTTTTGTGTCATGATTCGTGCCCACTTGTACTATAACCAACCAAATTCTAGTGACAGATGTTTGTTAAATTAACATCCAGTATCTAAGTGACTTAGTTATAATTGCATCACAGCTCCACAAACAGTGTGATTCATTATCGGATCCGAGTTCATGGGGCGAACTACGAAGTGCAAACACAGTCCCAATCGTCATTATAACGAGGCTAATATTTGAATTCGCAAAGTAAAGCTATTGATGTCGCACCCGAACTTCGCGACTATTGGGTTAGTGCTCGGTGAATATCGGTGAATCAGTAATAATTGGAAAATGTGTCTGTCTGTCACCGCTTTATTTTTAATTCCCAGCGAAAAAAGAAGAGTGTCATAAAATTGATGTGTGACTTCCAATAATTTGGTCGGTTTATTATTTTTTATTCTGATTCCTGACCTTATTGGAGTCTTACATCGAGGAATGTTTTTAAATTCAACATAATTTCCATATGAGGAATACTGAATAGCGTTGTAACTTGTAGCGGATCAAACAGCGCACAATCCTAAATTGCGATGCCAAAGTTTAAGAGTTGGAGGTTCTGAAAATATGTAGTTGTCATTACAACGTCTGAAACGAGTTATCATAACGATCGGATCGTTCTTTGAGACTCTAGACATAATGTAGTATTTGTATTCCCTCAACATTTGGTAATGATTTACGTTTGCCGGGTCGGCTAATTTATGTGTGAAACTCACCAATAACTTAGTACGACATGCTAACCGTTATCTCAAACGTTGAATGTTTCAGTGCTGTAAAAACTAGAGCCCGATTTAACGAGACCCGCGCTTGAACTCCGTGACATCCGCGTGTGTGTGTGTATGTATTTCCGCGTGCATGTAAGCGTGTGTATGCGTGGTGCATGTGTGCGTGTGTATATGCGTCGTGCATGTTTGCGAGCGTGTGGCGCCAATTTGTGGTGCGCCCTCAGCCTTCAGAGTACTAATTACACTCTCATAATTTAAGTTTCCCTCGCGCAAATTGATGTCAAAGTAGTTTAAAATTAATTACTATCTCTATCTAAAATATTCCTCTCTAAAATTCTCTTTTATTAAAGTAAGGTCGATATAATTATTGATAAAGGTTAAATTTTAGATCGTACCGTTTCTTCATTGATTTTTTATAAATTGCAAAACTAAGCTTAATTTTATGTGACTTAAGAATTCTGTTTTTTAACTACATTCCCTAATTACTGTACTTCGCTAGTCTTTTGGCATTAAACATTCTTTTTGTACTACAAAGGCATCCGTCGTACAAACAGGTGTATTGGACGCTTATTAAAGGGACATATTTTATAAGTTGAGCGTTTTCCGTAATTTTATTTCCCTTGCTTTTGTTTACGCGGAGGCATTAATATTTACGGTGCGATCTAGAAACAATGAACAATCTAAATAGTC
Organism: Polyommatus iphigenia; assembly: GCA_963422495.1. Taxonomy (NCBI): domain Eukaryota; kingdom Metazoa; phylum Arthropoda; class Insecta; order Lepidoptera; family Lycaenidae; genus Polyommatus; species Polyommatus iphigenia. The sequence goes on from OY730182.1 coordinate 39,200,806, forward strand.
GGGAGTGGAACGAGCGGCCGTAATCCTATTTCATTTTCCCTTTGGAGCCGAACGCCGAACCCGCCATCTTCGTTCGTTTAAGCCGGTAGTTAGCATTCGGCTCGACTCCCCGAATTAAATTAGCCATACAGCTATTATATCCTTCGCATGTAACGCACGATTACCGAGACCCCGCCGCCCCGCGCCCGAAACTCATCAGCTGATAATTAATTCGGCTTCTAAAATTAATTAAAATTAATGCATAAGCTCCATTTATATTAATTAAAATGTTAATAAGTTTGCATTTTCGTATTTGATTAATTGCGTTCGGCTGCGTGGAGATAAGGGCATATGTTGCCGCGTGATGTTTCAATCTCCTTTGTATCGGGAACCGGATTATTATATCGCGTTTGATTACAGGAAAGTAATCGCTTATTAGCTGCTTTCTCTCTATAATTTTGAATATTATTATTATAATGAATATAAGAATAGAACTTCGCCCCAATTTTGCTGTACGTGAAATTCAAGTATTTAGTTTTTGCAGGTGAAAGTTTGAAACTAAACCTGGCCGAACTCGCTTTGTGATTTCACGTATGTTTCAGAGACCGGCCAGGTCGGTCTGCGAACAGTCCGACCGGTTCCGATCGGCCACTCCGTATACGGGGACCTCTGCAACATAATAGACACTATTTATAAAAGCCAATAACTTTGATCGCGTGGAGAGCCTAAGCCTTCTAAAGCATTTAGCCACATATCGTCTACATCTGATAAGTCACGCGACTGAAGAAGTATTGATTTTTATAAGTCGGTCGTACATAATAGAACGAGTGCTCTGTGTCAAAGAACGGCGACGAGTGTGTCCATCGACTATTCTCAAATCTCTTTCAATCGAAGTTTTATAGATAAGCTTTGAACTGATTTTATCTACGTCTTTACGGCTTTCGGTGCCAATAGCTCTTTGTAGACAGAGAATGTATACCTACTTCAGACTTCAAACAATCAGCATTTTGATTTCTTCTAGAAATCCCACATTTAGGCGTTACATTCATTCCACTAAAATGCTCTATGCTATTTAATTATTGAGTTAAAAGACTCGGAAGTCGGTGGCGGAACGTGAAAATTTTCCCACAAGAGTTTAAGTAGGAAAATTGTAAAACCACTTGGATATTACAATTCACCGGCGGGTTTTTAAATAAAAGGTACCTATGAATATGTATGTGGGGCGAATAAATTCCCGTCTCCAGCGGAGGTTCACTTGAAATTATTATACTCTTTACGACAAGTACGTCACATAATACTTAAGTAATCCCCCGGAAAGAAAATATTATTGGAGGACTAGAAAATGGAGTTTATTCCGAATATCTTGCGGCTACACGAATAGTTTGTTACGGTGCCCGTGTTTTCTTGTTTATGATAAATCGTATTAAATTGATAGTGGCTATAAGTTGTTATAGTTCGTGACGGAGTGACAAAAGCTGTACTAATAACAAGATATCCTAGCATTGAGCAATAAGATGTTGCTCGTAACAATCGTAACTTCCATGCGCCGAAATCTGCTCATCGCACAGAAGATTTACATTTTTTTGCAGTAATAGTACGACGATCAATAAAAAAGACGGGTTGCACTCCGGGAGTGCCGGCAGAAGTGAAAACTTGATTATTAACGTTGTGCATTATTTTTTTAACCCATTTTTTATGAAAATCGATTTAAAAAAATAAAATAAAAAAACGATCTTTTTAATCAATTAATCGAAACCCTTACAATCGATTAAAAAATATCGACAATCGAAAAAAAAGCTGCTGTCAGACAGACTGTCAGACACTTCTCGCGACAGTTGTCTTGCAGGTGGAAACGCGGCCTTAATCAGCGCGTCTGCTAAAGAACTCATTTCCCCGACTGTACATTTCTGCTAAACAACTCATTTTCCCGACTGTACATTTCTGCTTAGCACAATTTTCCCCGACTGTACATTTCTGCTAAACAACTCATTTCCCCGACTGTACGTTTCTGCTTAGCACAATTTTCCCCGACTGTACATTTCTGCTAAACAACTCATTTCCCCGACTATACATTTCTGCTTAGCACAATTTTCCCCGACTGTACATTTCTACTAAACAACTCATTTCCCCGACTGTACATTTCTGCTAAACAACTCATTTCCCCGACTGTACATTTCTGCTAAACAACTCATTTCCCCGACTGTACATTTCTGCTAAACAACTCATTTCCCTGACTGTACATTTCTGCTAAGCACAATTTTACCCGACTGTACATTTCTGCTAAACAACTAATTTCCCCGACTGTACATTTCTGCTAAACAACTCATTTCCCTGACTGTACATTTCTGCTAAGTAACTCATTTCCCCGACTGTACATTTCTGCTAAACAACTCATTTCCCCGACTGTACATATCTGCTAAACAACTCATTTCCCCGACTGTACATTTCTGCTAAACAACTCATTTCCCCGACTGTACATTTCTGCTTAGCACAATTTTCACCGACTGTACATTTCTGCTAAACAACTCATTTCCCCGACTGTACATTTCGTTCGAGTTCGAGTTCGAGTTCGACACAAAACACTACTCTCCAACCGTTTTACGCTTTTTCTATGGTTTTTCGATCAACACGAAAATCTGACGCGAGTTTCACAGTTTTTACCCATCCCACAAAAGTGCTCAACGCCGCTAAAGGAGTTTTCACTTTAAAAATCGGCAAGTCGAGCGAAACTAGGCGAAAAAATGTGTTTTTTGTATGGGAAGTGGGAACCCCCCATAAATATTTAAAGTATTTTAATTTTTTTTTATTTAAGTACAATTAAATTAAAAATATAATTAAGGATTTTGTTCAAGTGCCTAATTATTGCCGTTATTGATTACGAGCATAAAATGGCAAAAAAATAAGTGTGTTGTATGTATAATTTGTTTATATTTTGTTTTTAATATTTGCTGTTATAGCGGCTACAGAAATACATAATCTGTGAAAATTTCAGAAGTCTAGCTGTGGTGGTTCTTGAGGTACAGCCTGGAGACAGACAGACAGACGGACAGACATCGAAGTCTCAGTAATGGGGTCCCGTTTTTACCCTTCTGGTGCGAAAACCTAAAAAAGTCCTAGTTCCTGATCATCAGTCACACTACAAACGGATGATCAAGAACAGGTTCTGCAAAACTCACGGTAAGAAATTCGTAGTCATTTAATGTAAGTAACAGATGTCTAATTCGAACAAAAGCATTAAAGTGAGTTTAGTGCGCTTTAAGTGACACTTATTGCATCGAGTACAGTTGCAGATACATTTTACAGTTCACCTGGGGGCTTGGGCGTGTCACGAGTGACTCACGACTCACGACTCACGCTGAAGTCGGTACAGCCGTGCACAAATGAGTAAAGGACTTGTACGAGTACCTATATCACGGAGCTAGGATTTTTTTAAGAAGCAGCTGTATGATAAAGAATCTACAAAGTTTTCAAAGCAATAACGAACCAATATATTATATTTAGGAAAAAAATCGTGACTCGAGAAAATTCTACCATCTTTGTTTGTCTTCAAACTCCATAACTCAAAATGGCCTTTTACCTGAAAAGCATATTTTCGCATTTTCGCATCCTCATCTTCATTCGACATGCCACGATGACTGTATAAGTTAAACATACAAATATAATAATATATATAATATTTTTGTATTAAGTACCTATCATTTTTAGGGTTCCGTACCCAAAGGGTAAAAACGGGACCCTATTACTAAGGCCGCGTCCCCATCAGACACGGCGCGGCGCCGCCACCGTGTTACGGCATGACGCCGTAACACGGTGCCGCAAACGGTGCACCGCGCTATTCTGGGTGAAACTTCCGAACAAAAATTGTGTCCAAACTTAAACAAGGCACTTTTTTGGAACATATAAAATCAGCCAAGTGTGAGTTAAGCTCGCGCACGAAGGGTTCCGTACCATTATTATAGAGAAAAATAACCAAAAAATTATGTTTTTTGTATGGGAGCCCCCTTAATTATTCAGTTTATTTTAATTTTACCATCCATTATATTTAAAGTATAAATACAATTGAGTATTTTGTGAACATTTCAAGTGCCTATCTGTTGTAATTATTGGTATAGAGCAAAAAATAGCATCAGCAGCAGCATCAGCATCAATCAGAGTCTGTTTCTTTTTCAATCTTCGTCTTAGTAACAACAAGAGAATAATCCATCCCGATCCATATCCAGACAAACACTTTCGTTCGAGCGCAAATATCGACTGAATAGGGACATGGGTCAGCGCACCGTACACGGCACCGTGTCACGGTGCGGCACCGTACCGTATCACGGTGGCGCGCGGCGCCGTGCCGTGTCTGATGGGGACACAGCCTTTGACTTCGATGTCTGTCCGTCTGTATATCTCCAGGCTGAATCTCAAGAACCACTATAGCTAGACTTCTAAAATTTTCACAGTTTTTGTATATCTGTTGCTGCTATAACAATAAATACGAAAAACAAAATAAAATCAATATTTAATTCCCATACAATAAACACGATTTTTTTGGCCTTTTTTGCTCGATATCAATAATGGCAACAGGTAGGCACTTGAAATTTTCACAAAGGTCTTATAATTATGTGCAAGTACTTTAACAATTAATAATAATATTTAAAAAAATAAGGGGGGCTCCCATACAAAAAACACAATTATTGGCCTATTTTGCTCTATAACAGTACGGAACCCTTCGTGCGCGAGTCCGACTGGCACTTGGCCGATTTTTGTTTTGTGATAACGAGCGATTTGTGCACATAGTAAAAATAGTGAAATAGGTATTAAAGAAGAAATATCGTAGATGAAAAAGAACATGGTTTTGAAAAATAAATAAAACAGTAATAGTGTTTAGAGGAGCTGGGAACAAATTCAATTTGTTGGCACCGAGTGATTTCTTAATCCAATAACTGGAGATGAAGGCAAAATGAATTTTTCCGGGAAAGTGTTTTTACATTTAAATAATAATTAATTTGTCAACACGCCGAGCTTATTACGTGAAAAAATGTTTCGGAAATTTTCTTCAAAGTTACAAAGTAAATTGACACCGTTTTACTTTGAGACCTGTTGTTAGCGTTACAAAAAACGGTTTTTATAAATTTTAAATAAAGCAAAAATGATAATAATTGGATACTAAAATACAATTATTATCATGTCATGGCCTTAATTAGGCCTTTATGTTAAAAACATTTGGCAAAAAGTAGATTACATAAAGTTCTTTAAAAAAATCGGCCAAGTGCGAGTTGGACTCACGCACGAAGGATTCCATACCGTTATAGAGAGAAAGTTGGAAGAAATGTGTTTTGTATGGGAGGCCCCCCTTAAAATTTTATTTAATTCAAATTTTATTATTATTTATTAAAATACAAATACAACTAAGAGATCTCTGAGTATTTCAAGTGCCTACCTTTAGCCACTTTTGATAACGAGCAAAAAAGGCCAAAAAAAATACGTTGGTTGTATGGGAGCCCCTTAAATATTAATTTTATTTTGTTTTTAGTATATTTTGTTGTTATAGCGGCAACAAAAATACACAATCTGTGAAAATTTCATAAGTCTAGCTATGGCGGTTCTTGTGATACAGCCTGGAGACAGACGGACAGACAGACAGACATCGAAGTCTCAGTAATAGGGTCCCGTTTTTACCCTTTGGGTACGGAACCCTAACAAATGCCAGTGTCAATAATAATAATAATAATAATAATAGCTCCCACACCGGTTTCGGTGACGGTGGCCGGTTTCATTGAAACCAGGCCAGCTATGCAGGAGTAATTTTATAGTACCCAAGTGTGTGCGCAATACACAAGAGTACTCTCTATTCCTTTACTCTCATAACCCAGTGGGACGGACGACCGAGACGACTGGCAAGAGATCGGGCGCAGAACCGACTTTTTACTTGCCCATCCGACGCATGGATCATCTTACTTGTCAGACAATCAGGTGATCAGCCTGCATTGTCCTAACCAAACTTGGAAATAACATGTTTCCAACGCGGGAATCGAACCCACGACCTCCGAGTCGAGAGCCGCGCTCTATACCAGAGCATCTTTAGACCACGGAGGCGTGTCAGTGTCAAATGGAGCGTGAGACGTGGCGTCTCGTGGCGGGAGTGCGGGGCGGGGGAGTCGGAGGGGCAGAACGTTTTGTGCATTTAACTTATTCAGCGCGAGTTAAACTTAATTAGTAGGTGCGGCATTAGCATGCGGCGGAGCGCGGCCGCGGTTTTCAATATTCCGCCACGTCGCCCCCTCCGCGCCCCTTCCCGCCTGCAGCCGCCGCACGTGATATTCCGTTATGTAAAAAGCTGGTGCACTAGGTACTTGGGTCTTTGTAACTAAACATTGTAATGCAATAGCTATGTCCACACTATGCGCTTTCGTCTTCAATTTTCGTTATCTTCTTTCATTCAACTTTCGTTTTGGCGCATTCAATAATTGAATGCGTCAACGAACGCAACGCCAACATTGTCATTTTTGTTTTTTGGATACGGTCAGAGGGCATGCGTCGCGGACATGCCTCACGTTCGCTGTTGACTGCGCTATAACGCATGCCCTTGACGAACAGAAAAAGGCAATATTTTATGTCCCACGAAAGATCGTGGGACATAAAATATTATATTCTTGCCCCTCAACAAAATTGCTTTAGGGGCTGGCATGCCATGTATGGCAAAAGCATATCATAAAGATATAAAAAATATTGATTTAGTGGGCATGAACGTATAAAACAGTGGGCTGTCAATTTTAGGATCAAGATTCATTAATTTATATTATCTGCGCAATTTAGGAAAACTGTTATTATGTTTTAAGTTGCTACCAAGTAATGATTTCTTAAGTTTTCGCGAGTATCACTCATGATATTATAAGTTTAAACACTTACGGATTTTGTCGCGGAGCACTTTTATTAATCCCGACTCCGAATCACCGAATCAAAGAGCACGAGGAATCTGCGATGAACAGCATGTGGACACCGAACTTCATCATGTTGCACAAATTTTACGCGACAATAAGCTTCGGGTACCACGCAAACAGAGCAGCAACCGAGTGAAGCCGGCAACAGTGGAAAGATTACCTGCAGTGTTACCATTTATAAAGGGAGTCACTGATAAAGTGAGCTACATTCTAAGGAAAGCTTCAATAAAAACATACTTTAAGCCGCCCAAGAAGATCAGCCAATGTTTACCATCAGTGAAATGCAACTTACCCCTTCAAGATGCAGGAATCTACAAACTCGACTGTGATTGTGGCCTCTCTTATATAGGGCAAACCAAAAGGGCCATCAAAACCCGTATCAAGGAACACATTGCAGATGTCAAACACCGTAGGAACAACAAGTCCGCAATTTGTGAACACACACTGGATCAACCTCGCCATTACATAAGATTTGATAAGCCACAAGTACTGGCAAAAGAAGCACGATACCGCCCACGAATGATACGCGAGGCCATAGAAATTAAAAAACACCCTAATTTCAACCGCGAAGATGGTTGGGTGCTGCCATCTAGTTGGGATCCAGTGATAAACAAACTAAAGCACAAATCTATGATACCTCGGCTTCAAGACACTGTGAGTTCGTTCTGCGTAGATCGGAACGCAAACAAATATTGATGAGTCGTCGGGTAGTTGGATAACTTCAAGAAATTGGACACCTGTCACCTCAGTCCGCCCGTGACCACGGCCGCTGTAAAGTAGCCGAAACGTCGGGATTTATAAAAGTGCTTTGCTACCAAGTCCTTTTTGTCATGAGTGTTCCAAAATAATTGATTACACAGAAATCAACTAATTAATAAACGAGTTTAACATCCACCTGGCAACATCTATTATTACCTGTTTTCAGTGTCGATTAGTCGACAACATTCAACAATATCAAAGTCAATTAACTGACTGTAGCACTCGACCTCCGAGCTGAATCGTGTGAACGAGCCTTTACAAAATTGAATTTTCATTCTCCGGTAAGTGAATGACGTGTGTGTAATCGAAAAATCATTGATCCCGGCTCCATGTTTTATTTACAAAGTAAGGAAGGTCGCCATTGACAGGCCGTGATTTATGAGGGTAGTTGAGTACAAGGGCCTCGTGTGCCCCCGCGTGCCCCCGCAGCCCCCGCGGCCCCTACCAGGGCCCCCGCCCCGCGTGTGGGCCCCGCTCGAACGTTCGCGCCGAGATATAGAGTCGTTTATCACGAGATCGGTGCGGCTTCATTAGTTTTTCATTACAGTGAATCACACAAATTTGATAAATTACTAATGAGCACAAGTATGATAAAGAATATTAAATATAAGTGCATGCACAATAAACAGTGCTCTAAGTTACGCAAGCTAATATCAGACTATTCACTATCAGAAAATTCCCGTTGTTCATTTTAATGAATACCTCGTGCTAGCGCACTAATGTTTCATTTTGTCGTGTCACTTGGAGTGAAAAATTCCGGAATGAATAAAAAGCATTAAAAAATTGTCTGATTTCAGCTTCAAAACAATTTAAATCGATACGAAAATTGCTTCGCTTTAAAAGACACTTTTTCGGGACATTTTAATCGCACCTACTCAAAAATTAAAGCAAAGCAAGCGGAGCTTTTATACGGTGTCAGCTTTTCCGGAAAGCTTTTTGTTAAAAATGTAAAGTGTAATAGAGTAGGTTAAGTTGGCGATTTGCAGGACAGTCTAATACAGTTTGTAAAAACTAGCGTTACTTTAGGGTGTTATCCATTGTTTTTTTTTTTATTTGGTTTGAGAAAATTCATGACGCCGCGCTGGCGCGCTTGTCTATACAAATTACAAAAAACAATTGCTCTTTCAGAGGTGCTACTTTCACAGCGAACTCTACATAAGTGACACATACACACCCTAAAATATTATCGCCATATTTTGTTACACCCTGTATACTTTTTACTGGAACCCAAGCCCGCAAGACCTGGGGCCAGAAAATCGCTACTCCCGAGGCTGCGGGGCCAGTGATGCAGGTCTGCTTATCTCGCCAATCAACACAACTTTGCCACAAACCACTAGGGAGGGGCGCAAAGTATATCTGTGAGCAAATTTTTTTGCCCACCACTTATTCCCGCCATGATACTCATGTAAGGAGCGGCAGCCGTAACTAAACGAAGAACCTTCTGATATGATCTCGGGGGCCTTCGAAGGACATGTAAAACTGTCTTGGGAATAGCTTGGGATTCGTAACAAAATTGATGAAAAGAAAAATAGGAATACATTAAATAAATGTATTGATATTAATAATTATAGTTTAAATTCTTCTTTGAGTCTTTGTAGTACATGTTCATATCACTCTCAGTGGATTTAAAGCGTAATTAAACAAACAGCATCAATGGGAAGTATTTCGTTTTCCTCATTCGGGCCCGCCCAGATTACATCGGAGATTGTTTTGTTAGTGAAATTACGTTTCCTTCGTAATATTCAATAAATTTCCCTGTAATGAGGCCTTATCGGGCTTCGATTACGGCCGAGAACGTTCGGCGTTGCCAGGCCGACGGGGCACGTTCGACAACACTAAAACTCCGGAAAAAAACTGATGCGCTAAACCGTTTTTATTACAGTAATGTTCGAGCTGTGCAAACCGCGCGACACTCCGCTCGACCGTGATTAAACTAAATGTAAACGAGCGATGATACGGGGTAAACATACAAAAAGCTCACCGAGTAGTTTCAACGGGAGTTAGTCGCGAGTTAATGCCGGCTTTTTGCGTGGATTTTTCGTGTTATTGCGCCGCTCGGTCCGCCGGCGAAAGTCGGCGAATTATTAAAATGAGGTTCGGAGTCGCGCTTTAATAATGAGCGGCTCGTGCATTAAGCTGCGACGCCGCCCCCGGGCCCGGGAGTGGGCCCCGATTGCCCCGCGGGAAGTGGGCACCGGACGCGGGGCCCACCTCGATTACGACATAATTGAGTACTTCCGCCGCTGAGGAGGCTCCATTAGGCGGTAGAGTACCTACGCGCAGCCAACGCTACCTCGAACTCCACGCTTGTAACTATCGGATAGTTCAGAACTAAAAAGCATTAAAGAGGAAAATTGATTTTAAATATAAGTAAATAATATGATTTTTAAACGAAATTCCAATTTAAAAAATATATTCGTAGCCGTGGTACGTAGCGCTACAGTTTACGAAGTCTACGCCGTAGAACGTAACTCTCGTCGGAAAAGAACAGACGCGCATCTTTTTTCATTACTTTTTTCAAAGTTGTTTGGCGGGGGTTTTTTTTAATTTCTTAATTTAATTTTATTTCATGCTTTTTAAACTTGTGTTAGTTATAGTGCAGAATAATTTCTATCAACAGGATCATATATCCCAATGAATACCATCTATGAATGTCCTCTTGGACGAGGCCGTCGATATGAGTCCAAACATGAAACCTTCACTTTGGGTTCATATGGAGCTCGGCTCCTATAGAATCCAGGTGATTCTGCAGCATCAGCATGCAATTATTTACAGTTTATCTACGTCTTACTAGTTGTTGCAATTAAAATGAGCCCAAACACGAAGCCATTGCTCTAAGTTGGTGAGGAGTTGGGTATCCTCATTCCTATTGATTACCAGGTGATGCTGCAGCACCAGGTCAACTGTCCATTCATATGTATATTATATTCATAAATGTCACGAACTATAATGCAAAATATAAAGCCCACCAAACGACTGCAAGTTGCTAATCAGGGCCCCTCACGAACCAGATGAACCGCGATTTTCCAGCACTGAGCAGGTCAGCATGATGATGAACTATAGCTAAGAACACTCTCGATCATGTCAGCTTTCAAACAAAAAAATTAGATCAAAATCGGTCCACCCATTTGGACGCTACGATGACACAGACAGACACACAGACAGACAGACAGACACGTCAAACTTATAACACCCCTCTTTTTTGTCGGGGGTTAAAAAGAACAGACGCGCATCTTTCACTCAAAAAAAACAAAATATTTTGTTGCAATTAAGTATAAGTTCTCGAGTCTCGATTACTTTTGTCCCGGAAAGTATTCAAATGTTATAATAATGCTATGTAACCATTGAATACCAGTTTTAAAATCAAGTAATAAATCCTACTCTGCAGCAAACGCATCCATTAAAATATATTTCTTTTGAAAATTTAAACAAACAAAGTATCTGAGTCAAAAATATAAATATATTTTTCCGTCTCTCAATATAAACATTGGCTTTATTAATTGAATTTTAACGAAGCTATATTATTCAGCTGTTATCGGATTTCAACTTGTTTGTTTTAAAAAGTGAAACAGAATTTTTGCATTAATATAACTACAATAATTACGTTCATATAGACCTATTTCGTTGCATCTTATAATATACTCTTAGTTAATAATATTATATACTCTTATAATACTCTTATAATATACTCTTAGTTAATAATATTATCTAATAATGTACTTTTTTATCTCCTAAATTATTTAGGCGAGCTGGTACCGACTTCAAAAGTATAGAGATTGAGTACAGATATTGTTGAGGCTTATGCCAATACTAAAAAAGGCACTAATATAGAATAGGAATAATTTAACACTTGTTAGCTTGTGGGAATATCCATGGCCGCCACAAAGGAAGATCTTCCGACCGAGCGAGGTGGTATGCCCGGTCAGGCCGAAGCCCACGTGATACATTTCAGCTGTCGTATATATACCGACGCGCTCAGAAAACTTCGATAGCGCGATGCAGGAATGTTAGGCAAATTGTGGGTACCGCCACATCACTCCCCCCCGAAGACCGGAGGTCGAATCTTGAAGTCTTGTCGCTTGAGTCGCCAGTGCCAGTAAGTTCCAGTGAGTCGGAACTGTTGCAGTGAGTCCCAGTGAGTCGGAACTGTAAGCTGCTGCACGGGATCCAGTGAGTCGGATAGCTGCCGTGCGGGGCCGATGCTACGTGCTGACCAGGAGAGATGTGCTCTGCTTGCTGACCGGTCGGTGTAGTGAGAAAGCCCGATGATGCCGATGCGGAGTCGCCCAGGCCGCGGTACATTGCGGCTAGTGGACGATGTACCCGATGAGGCGATGCTGGCTGGCGCGGTGCGGAGGGGCGGGGAGTGACGATGATGAAGGAGGCGTGTTCTGTCGAGGGTCACCAATGTGGGAATATCCATGGCCGCCACAAAGGAAGATCTTCCGACCGAGCGAGGTGGTATGCCCGGTCAGGCCGAAGCCCACGTGATACATTTCAGCTGTCGTATATATACCGACGCGCTCAGAAAACTTCGATAGCGCGATGCAGGAATGTTAGGCAAATTGTGGGTACCGCCACATCACTCCCCCCCGAAGACCGGAGGTCGAATCTTGAAGTCTTGTCGCTTGAGTCGCCAGTGCCAGTGAGTTCCAGTGAGTCGGAACTGTTGCAGTGAGTCCCAGTGAGTCGGAACTGTAAGCTGCTGCACGGGATCCAGTGAGTCGGATAGCTGCCGTGCGGGGCCGATGCTACGTGCTGACCAGGAGAGATGTGCTCTGCTTGCTGACCGGTCGGTGTAGTGAGAAAGCCCGATGATGCCGATGCGGAGTCGCCCAGGCCGCGGTACATTGCGGCTAGTGGACGATGTACCCGATGAGGCGATACTGGCTGGCGCGGTGCGGAGGGGCGGGGAGTGACGATGATGAAGGAGGCGTGTTCTGTCGAGGGTCACCAATGTGGGAATATCCATGGCCGCCACAAAGGAAGATCTTCCGACCGAGCGAGGTGGTATGCCCGGTCAGGCCGAAGCCCACGTGATACATTTCAGCTGTCGTATATATACCGACGCGCTCAGAAAACTTCGATAGCGCGATGCAGGAATGTTAGGCAAATTGTGGGTACCGCCACATCACTCCCCCCCGAAGACCGGAGGTCGAATCTTGAAGTCTTGTCGCTTGAGTCGCCAGTGCCAGTGAGTTCCAGTGAGTCGGAACTGTTGCAGTGAGTCCCAGTGAGTCGGAACTGTAAGCTGCTGCACGGGATCCAGTGAGTCGGATAGCTGCCGTGCGGGGCCGATGCTACGTGCTGACCAGGAGAGATGTGCTCTGCTTGCTGACCGGTCGGTGTAGTGAGAAAGCCCGATGATGCCGATGCGAAGTCGCCCAGGCCGCAGTACATTGCGGCTAGTGGACGATGTACCCGATGAGGCGATGCTGGCTGGCGCGGTGCGGAGGGGCGGGGAGTGACGATGATGAAGGAGGCGTGTTCTGTCGAGGGTCACCAATGTGGGAATATCCATGGCCGCCACAAAGGAAGATCTTCCGACCGAGCGAGGTGGTATGCCCGGTCAGGCCGAAGCCCACGTGATACATTTCAGCTGTCGTATATATACCGACGCGCTTAGAAAACTTCGATAGCGCGATGCAGGAATGTTAGGCGAATTGTGGGTACCGCCACAAGCTTATTTACAAGAATATTGATATTATTGTTTTTAGTTTTAACTGTGGAAGTCGGTTTCAATTTTTTGTTTAAAAATAATTATCCGAAAATGATTATTTTTCCACCGCGATAAACAAATTTCGGCGCAACGAAATTGCGTTACCAATTCTTTATTCAGTGGCGTTAATCGCTGTATTTATTACACGATTATCAATAAACAGCTTATAAACAACGGTCAGTGTTGACGCAATGCAATTGGTTAGGACGGCTGTCAAAACAAAAGGTGTCTAAACAATCCCCTGTATTGTCTGCAAATACAAGAATTGTCGAACCTTTGTCCCCGGTAGGTACACCCGATCCGAGTATTCGTTACTAACGAGTTTTCATTCTTTACGTTTGGCAAGTGGCAAGCTCTATGTACTATCAGAAGTTGATGAATGCATATAGTCAATAATATAACATTGTTTCAGGTACTGAAATGGTATATAACCTATAGAACAGTGGCGTGGGGTGAAAAAAAATAAAGGTAAAGCCGGACCAAAAAACGGCTAACTCGTGAATAAGCAAAATTTCAATTCTTGTAAAAAAAACGTGCAATAAATTACATACCTGTATTAAGTGTGTTAGTTTACCTTTTCCATAACTACTAGGGTGCTTTGCTTGCATTGTGTGCGTTGCATGCAGTGTTAGTGTTGTTAGTATTCACCACCTTCACCATACATGACATCACTGGTATTATATGAACAGTGCATGTCGAGTATGATAAAAGTGGCTTTAAAAAAAGCCGTTTTAAGCACACGTCACTCACACTCACACACCAAAAATAAGTGAATCCTGACTTGCCAGTGTAGATGTTTGTTACTCAATCATGCAAAAACTGGATTTAGATGAAATTTTGCATGCATCCCATGTCAAACATGGAAAGGAACATAGGCTACCTGTCTGAAGTCCACGCAGACGAAATCGCGGGCAAAAGCTAGTAGCAAAGAAATATCAGCAGAAATACGTACCTAAATGTTTAATTTTGTTATTTGTCGTCTGTCGTCGTTATTTAATATTATTATAAAATATAATAGGTAATCCGTAAGACAACAGTCAATTTGTACTAATGCTGCCATTTCTCACCTAACCGTGTCACGACAAATTACAAAGTAAGTAAAACAAACCAACCTTTACGATGTAACAAACAAAAACACAACACAACACTTGGCAAGTAAAATTTCACTACTTTCGATTCTTTTAAACTATATAATATTACAATCAAGCTAGCCCACTAACTTAATAAACAAAATTTTGCATATTACAATAATAACAGTACAAAATGAGTGCAAATTAGCGCGTAATATAATTGTTTATGTGATGAAATGACAGCACGCGCCGGTCGCGTCGCGCGCTGCAATTAGCTCTGTTGTGATTGGACGAAATCTTTTAAAGCGAAACATGCGAAACTAAACCTTAACACATGACAAATAAAGACTAGGTAGGCTATGTGGGATCGGCTTGTTGTTCGACAATATCGACGAGTCGTTTGCATGTAGTAGTAATGTGTATGTGTGCGTGAATTTCATACATTTCAAATGTTTGGATTCCCGATGTTTTGAGCGAGTTCCCCAGGAGGAGCAGTACGTACGCGTTCTGAGTGCGATCGTAAAAACGGGTATGTGTGCGTTTGCGTGATTTTAAATACATGGCGAATTATTTTTATGAAATTGTAGGAAGCGGGGTAAGCTATAATTATTAATAATAAAAAATGTATATATTAAAATTGGCCAAGGTAAGCCGGTAGGAATCGTGTTCTATGGAGGCTTCGCCACTGCTATAGAATATGTTAGGCTGACTCGCATTTGGAAGGTTTTTCGAAAGCGCGGTTTCGCGCTTAAAACTTTTAAGTGCGTGCTTGTTGTTAGTTTTCTCAACCAGTCTTTTAGATAACTCTTTACACAGCAAAACAACAGCTTAGCAACAGGGCCCCATGATCCCAGAGTTTCAACGCCGAAAGTGATTCAAGCTTTCGTCTTTTGTTCGTTTTCGAACTAAAATTAGACCAAGATTCACTTTGGCAATGAAAAGACGATTCCAGTCGCCCAAGTACCATTTCATGGGCTCACACAATAAACAAATTCGACTCGCTTCAGATAATTAAAGAAAGGAATCTCAATTTGGGCGCTTATCGCCGGGCTCGGTTAAAATTGAGATTTAAGGCAATAATAATTCTTTGGATACTTCTCTAGAGCCCAGAGAGTTAACTCGAATAAAAGTTCAAAGTCAATTATTTGAATATTTGAATACTTGGGTGTATAATCCTGGCTCGTTTGGAAGAATCGCTTATAGTGGCTTATACGATAGTACCGTACCGTACCATACCGTAGTTTGTGATATTATAGAAACGTTGCTGCGGAAGGAGGCCTATGTTTTTCAGGAGTATGTGTGTATGTATACATAATTGCTTGGCATTTTCTTCAGCTTCAATGCCTAATTTTAGCTAGAGAAGTAGGTTTTTCTAATTAATGTTTTTAATTGTTATAAATGGAATATAATACAGTTGGTTTTTGGCCTACGTTGGCCACAAAAATAGGAAAACATGTAAAAACGTACATATGCATAAAGTAATTTCACTAAAGCAATTAAAATCGTATTTTATTTGATTAAAGGCACCAAATGGACGCTCGCGGTAATTGTCGTATAATTACTTTATATTATATTGTTAACAGCCCGCCGTTGTATTTGTGTAAAGTAATTGAATTCTGCTAATAAATTACAAATTTAGACCGACAAATACGCTGCATACAAAATGTGGACACCGATGTTAGTACAACTATTAGTTTAATATGTTTAACAGAGAATTTAATTGTATATTATCAAGTTTTATCAACGCCTGTTAATCGTTTGTTAAAATATCTTGCCTTTTCTTTCATTTATAGTAACGAAGAACATAATACGTAGGGTCAATAAACATTTCTTGGAAGTTTAGTAAATGAAATCCATACATTATATAGCTGAAGAAAAGCCATTATTTCATTCGGAGCTTGATATAATAGAATAATATTATAAGATCGTAGGATATAATATCATATTATTATGTTTGTTTATCAACAATCGTGAAAGAAGACATAAGATATTAATATAAGATATAAAATATATAGTCTATATTGTATCTCACAAGATGGACGATACACATTCCTTTATTAACAATCGGAACACGAACTTCTCTCGCATCGAACTAAAAACACGAATCGGTGCTTCCATTAAACTACCTCAGACAGTTTGCGTTCCATTACTAACGCAAATTACACATCGAACTCGCAATTAATGCTCGCTACTTTAAAGTTGGGCGGTGCAAGTTTTAATAAGGGTCTGAGGTCGTTAGGGCCGCGTAATTGTGTGAGACAGGGCCCACTTAACGACGGCCCTTGCGGCCCCCGCGGCCCTCGCGCCCCTGCGGCCTGTCGTCGCATGAAGGACCATTAATTTGCCCCAAAGTTAAATAAATACTCGTTTGCGTAACGACTCCAATTATATGTGATATCTGCGAAGTGCGAATACACTCCCAAAGTGGGAGATGGTTGCGGGTGCTAATGTTACTGGTTGCGGCCAGTGGCATCATTGTTCACAATGGTATAAAAGGCATAGTATCATACTTATTTCATTCCGGTATTTAGTGGCCGCTATTGCACATATTATAGAGAAAACGGTTACTAAAAAAAATAAAAAACCAGATTGCGTTTTTTTAACTGACTTTAAAACAGGAGGAGGTTTCTCAATTCAACCGTAACTGTATATTATTTTCTTTTTTTAAGTTTGTTCGCAGATAACTCAGCCGTTTGTGGACCGATTTTCAAAAATTACTTTTAAAACTTACTTAATCAAAATAGCCACCATTTCTTTTTTATACCCATTGTCACAATAGACATCTGTCTACTCTGCCATTGTCACTCTCACAGTAAACCGACGAATCTGACATCTCTCAAGCTCAATCAAATCGTTCAGACGGAAGCGTGCCAAACACATAATCTCAAAAAACATTACCCCCTTCAGGCATGAACGTATAAAAAAAGGCGGACGGAGTCCCACCATACACAAAACTGTGTCGTTCAGAGTCGGCCAGCTGGCTGTATGTACACGGTCCGCACGCACACATTCTTGCGCTAGTCTATACCATTTGACAGGCGTCAGAACGTGTGCGTGGCCGACTCAGAAGAAAAGTGAAGATACAGTTTTGTATATGACAAGACTCCGTCCGCCTTTTTTTCTACGTTCATGCCTTCAGGCGTCGAGTAATAAAAGAGTCAACCATTTCCCTGTTGTTACTTGAAAATGAAGACTATTCGAGTTAATTGAAAAAGTTGGTGGAGTGTTTGATGCCGGATTAGCAGCGGAAGTACCCGACGGGGTATGAACCGCATACCTCATTGAAATTTTCCCCATGCCATGGGGTACAACCCTCGTTGGGCTCCCACTGTCTGGAAGTTGACAGTTGACAGCTGTTGAAGGGTTAATTCTGCATATTGTCCGAGTAGTAAGATTGCGTGTCCGAGTAGTAAGAGTGTAGACTATTATAGGTCTACCAGAATCTGATGGCAATTTTTGACAGCAGATTTTTAAAAAATATCCTTTATCATTGGATAAATTTTTATATTTGCATGTTTAACACACAGAATCAGCCGCTATAAGAAAAAAAAGGATCAAAATGTTTTATTCCAATTACCCCGGTATTGCTAGAGTCAATTTTTAGGGTTCCGTACCCAAAGGGTAAAAACGGGACCCTATTACTGAGACTTCGATGTCTGTCCGTCTGTCCGTCTGTCCGTCTGTCTGTCTGTCTGTCTGTCTGTCCGTCTGTCTCCAGGCTGTAACTCAAGAACGGTAAGAGCTAGAGATTTGAAATTTTCACAGATTATGTATTTCTGTTGCCGCTATAACAACAAATACTAAAAACAAAATAAATTAAATATTTAAGGGGGGCTCCCATACAAAAAACGCAATTTTTGGCCTATTTTTGCTCTATAACGGTACGGAACCCTTCGTGCGCGAGTCCGACTCGCACTTGGCCGATTATTTTTCTCACTTTTTGCCACCAGATTCTGGTAGACCTATAAAAGCCACAAAATGAGAGAAACAATCTATCTTATGAATTTCTTTAATATTATGACTAGCAAAGTCATAATAGTAATATTATTACGACTTGGCTAGTCGTATAGCAATATGTATCTTCTTATCTTCATGTCGCGGTCGGTGGAAAATGAAACCTGTAGCCTATACTTCACATAGTGGCATTTTATTTGAATTTTTGTCGGTCGCTGGACGTGTCGATCGGGACGGTACGTTAATATGTAAGATAATATAATTGGTATTGTTGTAAGCCGATCTACCACAATATAGTTAGAAATATGCATAACTACTAACGTCATTACTAAGGTGTACGATAGTGTGAGGGAATCAGAATTGAATCAATACGCTCCTTTGATCTTTAAGCAATACCTAGAAATTGTATTTGCAATCCATACTTCCATACTAATATTATAAATGCAAAAGAGTGTATGTTTATCTTTCTGTCTGTCACCTCTTCACGCTTGAACCGCTGAACCGCTTTGATGAAATTTGGTACCTACGTAGATATTTTGAGTCCCGGGAAAGGACATAGGATACTTTTAAGACCGGAAAAATGTACGGTTCACGCGCTATACTAATTTCTGCTCAACAAAGTTGTGGGTATGCAAATAGTACATATGTCGATCCTGGCGACACAGGAGATACAGTGGTGGGAATGTGTGGTGGGCCAAAGCCCGTCAAAAAAAAAAAAAATAGTACATATAAATATTATTATTACATTGAAGGATTCCATGAATGCGATACTTACTGGTCACGTTCAGTGACATTCGTGAAAAAAAGTTACTCTTTCAGCGCTGCTACTTTAAAATTGAATATAATATACAGGGAAGTCACAAACACCCTAAAGTACTATCACTGTTTTGTTACACCCTGCATAGATAAAGTTTTTTTTTATATAAAATTACAAGCAACTACCGTCGCCCATGGACACTCGCAACATCAGAAGAGCTGCAGGTGCGTTGCCGGCCTTTTGACTACGCTTTCTTCTTGAAGGTTTGCAGGTCGTATAGGTCCGGAAATACTGATGGTGACAGTTTGTTCCAGAGTTTTACAGAGCGCGGCAGAAAATTACGTGAAAAACGCACGGTAGAAGGCTGCCACTCATCAAGGCGATGAGGATGGTATATTTTTCGCGTGGAACGGTGGTGATATTAGATAATTGCATCGTATAATGATCTAAACACCAGTATTATAGGGGCTCACGCCTACGGCCAGGTCAAGTGTCTGCCCTCTGTATTGTGTGATATCGGCGGGACTCCTTTTGTTTGTCCCGCTTTGATGGCACGCGCCTCTTATTTGCAAAGTACTTAATTATTTTTTAACCAACTTCCGAATAAGAGGAGGCTGTAATATAATAAAAATAAATAAAAATAAAAATGTTTATTTTCGAACAACTTATGGATCCATTAAAAATTAAAAATAAAATGTTAGTATAGACTTATATCTAGTTGTGTTAGTACACATATTTAACTAAAGACTTCGTAATATTAACTAACTTGCCAACAAACGGACAGCTCCCGCCATCGGCTATCTCCTTCAGAAGACCGTCACTGCTGCCTCTTATGCAATGTAACAATGACGCGGCTTTTTTGCGTAAGATGGCGCTAAAACTATCTACGTCAGCGTGAGCGAACATAGATGAGGCGCTGCAAAAACGGGGCAACTTTAACAGTGCTCTGAAGGCAATATTATACTGGACCCGCAAGGCGCTGTACGATTTTTGCGTGTACTTGACCCACAGACTGCTCGAGTAAAATTATGTGCAATATACTTTAAAAAGCGTCACTTTAACTGCAATGGAGCATCGAGCAAACCTGCGTGCCAACATATTCGCTCTTACCGAAAGCGCCCTGCGTTCCCTCTCCATGTCAACATCATCTTTTAAATCTTCAGTCACATGATGACCCAGATATTTAAATTGCTTAACCCTTTTTAAAGGCTTATCCCAAGCAGCAACCAAGCGTAATGAACATCTAAAAAGCAGCCAATATAGCACTTAACGCTGTTTTAGAGCTGTATAAGAGCGTTGAAGAGATATTGTAGTGCTATAATGTCGGTTTAGGAGTAATTATTCAGCTCTAGCTGTATTAAGTCTGTATTAAGAAGTCAAAGTACGCTTAAAGTTCTAAATCAGTGTATCGAAACTGTCATATACAGCTTTAAGTTTCTTGTAACGCTTTGATCCGAATTTTAGTATTAAAGCTGTACAATAGCTGTATTATGCATACCGTCACTTACTTAATACAGCTTAGAGCTGTATTATGGTGGTCCTCAAATCTTATTGCTGTATTATGGAGTAGCCAAACTCTCTTCTACAGCTTCTTTTTATGGTGTAATTGTACACCCTTTTACAGACTAAAGCTGTATAATTTCTCTCTTTGACAGTAATAAACAGCAATAATAGTAAATTTATTCCTTTATACAGCCCATCAACCGCTTAAAGCTGAATACTATATCCATTACCTACATAGTACAGCTATTAATGCTATAAGACCATCAAAATAGAATTCAGGCTGCTTAGCAAATTGTCGCCATTTTACCAATTACAAATCAAAGATTACGAACATGAGTACATAAAAATTAGACTAATGTTATTATATTTATCAATATTTTTAATTTGTCCAACAATCTTCTATGCACCGACGAGGCTTTACGTCCATTAATTCAAACTTTTTAATTTCTAACCTATAAAAACCATATTTAGTAACCTTATTTAATATCTCTTCCTTGATTATTTTGCTGGCGCGTTTATTTTTTATCACAAAACATATATATAACCACAATACATTTATTTTTGCACAATAATGCACTATATCCTGCCCCCATCGAATCTCCTTAAACACAGCGTTTATAATATGTTACTTTAATCAACTACGCCATCATTAAAATATATCTTCTGTTTCGTTTTAATTCTTTTGTTACTCTGTTCAACAGACTTTTTACAGCGTAAAGCTGAACAAGTGAGTTACAATTGAATAATTGGAGTGTATTGGTTTCTTCGTACACCATAGTACAGCCGAAAAACAGCTACTGTACAGCCAATATAACGCAAAACGCTGTATAATTTGTGCCCATTTCAGGGGTATAAGGGCTGTATAAAGCGCTTATACAGCCTTTATGCAGCCTGGAAATACAGCATTAAGAGTATAAACGACCTTTAATACAGCTGTTATACAGCTTGTGATGCTGCTTGGGATCATATAGATTTATTGGAGAGATATTTGGACATTTATTACCAGCTTAAAACACCATGTATTCACTCTTTGCGACATTATACACAAGTCCATGGATACCTGCATAAGATTCGCAGATTTTTATAAGTTTTCTGAGAGCGCTTACCGAGGGGGCTAGCAGCACCATGTCATCTGCGTAACTTACATTATTCACACATACGTGGCCAATGTGACAACCAATATGTGTGCTGCTGAGCTCCTTGATCAGCTCATTTACATACAAGTTGAAGAGGTTTGGCGAGGTTAACCCCCCCTGTCTCACCCCACACTCCATCTTGTAAGGCTCAGAAAACTCATCCGCCCATCTAACAAAATTAACTTGACTGCCGTACCAGTATTTAAAGACCTCCAATAATTCTCTTGACAGCCCCATCTTTTCTAGCTTATCCCATAGGAGATTATAAGCAACCAGGTCAAATGCCTTCGATAAATCCAGGAAACAGGCATACACAGGAGTACGCCTGTCAGTGTAATATCTGACAGTGTGTTTCAAGCTCAGGATGGCGCTATCTGTGGACAGTCCACGCCTAAAGCCGTGTTGTCCGTAATGTAATTTAAGAAAAGCGTCTAACTGAGAATTAAGCACACTGTCAAATACTTTGGCTATAACAGTCGCAAGGGATATTGGCCTATAATTAGTTCCATCTGACATGTACCCCGTTCTATTTTTGACTATTGGCACTACAATTGTTTTCAGCATCTCATCGGGCAGGTACGAGTAAGTATGAACCAGACATAAATTAAATAACAATGCCAACACCCTAGGTAGATGAAAACCAGCGTGCTTTAGGTGCTCAATGCTGAGACCATCGTGCCAAGGCGATTTACCTTTTTTCATTGATTTTATTATGGACTCAATAGTCCTTGCCTTAATATGCGTGACAAGGTGGCCTGTTGTAATATGTTTGGCTATGGGTATTTTTGACAATAATATATAATGTGTCCCGACTCCCGACACCAGTGTCCGATTGTCATGTATGACATATTTTATCGAAACTTATTACTTATTCGCGACTTATTCTACTCATAGTAGTAATGCCACGACGAGTACATTCTTTTTCAGTCCCCTCGTGACCACGGCCGAAACGTCGAGAAAAAGTATGTACTCGTAATAGCATTACTACTAGAATAAGTCGCGTTAAGTCCCGATTAATAAGTTTTAATTATAATGCAACGCAAAAGTTTAAAATATTATTTTTATCGACTTTGCTCTTAAATTTTTTCTCTCTCTCACAGTTGTAAAATGGCAGCCATTTTAGTTTCTCTCGGGCTCTCACACTAATCTGACCAATACTTCTACTGTAAATATCCTATGAAGATAAGATGGGTAGGTCTCATTTGATAGCTAAACTTGTGGATTACGCTCACACAGAAAATGTATTATGAATTTCGTAGAAACATAGAAAAACTAAAGTTTAAGGAAAAAAAATGACTATTTTTTAATTAATGGCTTTTTGTGAAAAATCGAGTGCATTAACCTGTTTTTTTATTAAAAAAAAGATATAGGAGGTTTTTATCTTAAATAAATTCACTTACTCCTATGCTCTAAGTCAGATAGTTTAGAAGTAATAACGATTTGGTTATGAAGTTTGGGTCAGATTAATATGAGAGCCAGAGATTTTTTATTTACAGAAAAAAAATGTTGAGAGCCAATTTTTCAATAAAATATGCAATGCATAGTAACATTAAAGGATCGGACACTGGTGTTGGGTGTGTCCCAACACCAGTCTCTCGTCAGCGCTCAAATAATATAGTACAATGTGTTGTATATTATATAGGCTTTAATTTCAGCGCTGACGAGCGAAACTATATTATGTTTAGATAACGTGTAACAAATTACATATATTTTATAAAACCAAAAGCTATTAGACTAAAACACAACGAAATTATAACACTTTTTAAAATGATAATAATTCGGAAATAAATTACTTACCTACATCGTGTGAGTTTCAATCTTGCTGTATGCTTAACGTGACCATTTATTTTTTTCGTCAGAGCGGGACAAGTACAGAACCCCCCCCCCCCCTTTGAACCCCCAACTTTGAAATACATGAATAATTATGTATTTAAAAGTGCCTATCTTACATTATTAACTTTACTTTATTATTATAAAGCGGAAGAGTTTGTTTGTTTGTATGTGGTATGAACGCGTTAATCTCAGGAACGTTTGAAAAATTCTGCTAGTTCTAGATAGCTCATTTATCGAGGAAGGCAGAATAATCACGTTTGTTGCATGTATGCGTTACTTCCAGGCATTGCACAGGCATTTCAAACATAAAAATACTTTTAAATTATTGTCGTTTGGTCTGTTTGCAAAAGCGGGACAATTTCGGCCTCGCGGGGGACAGCGGGACAGACTGCCTGAAAGCGGGACTGTCCCGCCCAAAGCGGGACGTATGGTCACGTTATGTATGCTGCATGTGACCAATTATGAAACAATAACACGACAACTAATCTTGGGCTGCGCCGCCGCACCTCAACTACACATTTCAACAAATTATGTCAATTATACAAAGTAATAATATTTCATGTTTCCGACACCTCCGTGACAAGTATATAATTATTTTTCACATCAAATAAACAATCCACGCGTCTATTTTTGGGTTCCTTTGTGTAACTAAATTTGGCATTACAGCTATATATAGAACTTAATGGCCTTATACGATATTTTTTAGAGAAATCTTTGATCGTTTAGTAAAAAATAATGATGTTGCTAACAATACGTAGTTCATGTTTTAGGAATAAGCTTAAAAATCTACAGAGCTACATCTGATACGAATAGTTTCTGTTGTAGCACAGAATATATATTAGTTGTACCAAGTTGTAGTCTTCGACTAGGTACCGAATTGATTTCGGTAAAATGCTGTCGATAAACCTTCACTAAAATCAATTCAATAGTACCTTTTTTTTTTTGATGCGCAGGGGAAACCCTTTACGGATGCCCCGGGTTGGGGGTGTGCCTCAGATAAGCTGAAGCACCCCGGGGGTATGTGGGACTCCCGGCGAGAAGCACCGGGCTTACCCACTAAAACCACCTGCGGTTTGCCTTCAGCCGTATACGGAGGGATATCCTGGATCTATCTAACACAGGACTTCCTCCAAGGAAGGATAAGAAAATTTTCTCTTAGAGTTTTTTACGAGGGTAAAGCTGCGCGCGATATATAGTGCGTGAAGTAGAATATTCATTATTAAAGTGTATTTTTGTAATCAGTCAAAATATTTACACTAACGAAAATAGTTTCATGATATTGGTTTTTATTTCCATCATGTGCGCAAACATGGTAAGCAATTTGGTATAATTTAATTCATTTAGAACTTGATCAAATTAAAGTGATATTGAATAATTCATTAAAGTATTGCCAGTATTCATCAAAAAGTTAGTTTAAGAAATTAAAATTGGTAGCATTTCAGCCGTTTCTACTGACCGTAAGTTAACATAATATTAAATATGTTATTATATTAAATGAATTAAAAAACATGACTGAACAAGTGAACATCGTATTTCACGAAAGTGAACTGCTACCGTTTTTACAGAGTCGAGATGATCCTTCACTTTGCGACTTAGTAACTTTTAGATTTATAATTCTTTAAGGAGGTGGCCATTAAAAGTTTTTTAGATTGCAGCTTCTTTAACACTTTCAATTCAAAGTGCAATAAATCACAGCGACCGCCGCGTTATGACTTCCTCGTAAAATTTACATCTAAAAGTTAATTTTCCCGTTTCTTAGCTTACGGCGATTGTTAATCTGAGATTCGTTAGGGCCTTGTTACACCTACCGAGTAGAGTGGCGAGACAGTGGCGACACAGTGCTCTCGGCGTATTTGATTAGCCAAGAGCACTATCTCGCCACTGTACTCGGTAGGCGCAACAAGGCCCTTAGGGTTTGCGCACACTCGAGCAGCGACAGCGCCTAGCCCCTAGTACTGGAAGTTCACACATCCATAAAATTCCGTTTAGACGTGTGCTATATCATCCAGGTATAGGTTTCACCACCCATTTGACACGTCAAACCTGGTGGCATGCTGTCTAGTGGGCGAGGATCCTTAGCCGCATAAAGTTATGAGTGCCGTTTGAACTTGCTTGCCGCGCGTAAATCATCCCCCCCCCCCTGCAGCGCCCCCAACCCTCACCCCCGCCCCCACCCACCGCTACCACGTGACGTATAACTCTATGTGATCACCGACCAACGTCTCTTTGTCAAGTGAATTGAAAATCTTTTGAAGATTACCAAAGAGGTGTAAGACTATTTTGATATAAGTTTATAAATAGCACAGTTTTCATGTTTACTGTTTAGATTAGTGATCTACTCGGTCATATTATTAAGATGCCGATATCCCTTCAGCTTTCGTCAATAAGGCACCATAGATATAAGAACGAGCACCTCTTTTACTTTTTTCAGTGTGCACTGCGAATTATTTCCCAACATAAATAAAACATTTCCCGCGGAGTAACTTTGCGAATAAAACTCCTTTTTCTGCGACAGAATATAAATCATCTATTATTGATTCAGTCAAAGAGAAAACTTTCGTGAAAAATAGCACGAGACCGAGGATAAATATGCAGCGTCTGGGTCGTTAGCCGAGAAATCCACAAAAAGTCGGTCGACTAGTACAAACGAATCGCAAATCTGCCGCGTTGCTCGCCGCCCGCCAGCCGCATACCGCCCGCCGCATACCGCCCGCCGCATACTGATAGGAGCCGCATAATCATAACGCTTACGGATGTGGACACGAATATTCTAGTAGATTCTGGTTTCCAATTGTTAGCTTGTAGTCATGAAACTTGTGCAGAGTATGAACAAAAGCGTGAAAACATTTCATTCACTTTAAAAGGCTAATCAAGAAAGATTATGTTATTCATAATCAATATCATATAAAATTACAAGTCCTGACTGACTGACTGACTGACTGAATGACTGACTGACTGACTGATTCATCATCGCAGAGCAAAAACTGTTAAAGTTGCAGCCACGAAATTTGGTGAGCAGGATTGTTTTATTAAGTACCCACTAAGGAAGGAATTTTGGAAATTTTAACCCGAAGGGGGTGAAATTGGGGTTGAAAGTTTGAATGAAAGTCCGTCATTTCTTAAGTTAGAAACATGAAACTTTATTTTTGGGTTACTGAATAAAAATGAATGAATACGTATTTAAGCGTTTTTGGAAATTCTACCCCCAAGAGGGTGAAATTGGGGTTGACAGTTTGTATGAAACGTGGTCAATTTTAAACCGAACGGGCTGAAACTGAGTATTATGCACAAATATACTATGACGTAGGCATCCCCTCAGAAAGGAATTTAATAAATTCCACCCCTAAGGGGATGAAATAGGGGATGAAAGTTTTTAGAAGTTTTCTTAGACTTTCGACTGATTGAAATGAAATTATTAAATATTTGAGCTTCTATGATGAAGGCGTTCGCTTTAATAGGATTTGGGTTACTGAATAAAATCGTAGGAAATTAAGTCAATTCTGTACATTGAATATTTTTGAAAAATAATATTTGGGATCTAACTATCTAACTATGCTAACGCGGACGAAGTCGCGGGCAACAGCTAGTATGATAATAATATTACTTATTTAGTGTGTTGAGGTTATAAGTTCACGCTGTTATACCCAAAGACCTTGGTTATACCCATAATTAAAAAATATATATAAGGGTTAGCATAGATGGTGATTTCTGAAATTCGAAAGTTGTTCGAATCACAATTCATTTTCACAATCATATTATGATTCATTATCAATAGTCACTCTGCAATTCATATGTCTAATAATTCGCACAATTTGTACTAATTTTACATTTGTCAGTTTTACAGTTTTAGCAATTCATTTTCTAAATTGATTTGAGAGGAATTGCAAAATGTACCCATTTTAGCCCCGCAGTTCTAACGGAATAAAATTCGCACCTATAAAATTGTGCAGTCGAATACAAAGTTTAGCACGAATTCCGAAGTAGGCGATTGGTTTGTAGTTTGTATGTCTATTTATAGCCCTTCTTTAGGGCGGCTACTCTTTCGATCCATGGCAGATTCGTTTTTTGAAGAACTTATTGTTATTCGTCTATGTAACATTTACTTACTCTAATTTGGTTGTTACAGGAAAACTATAATATAATAATATATAATATTTGAGCGTATAAGACGATTAAACGCGTGTTAACACGTTTAGTATGTAGGAGATTAAAAAGTAAGATGGGATATCTAAAGTTCCGATCATATAACAGTCGACAAGTGACAACTTTAGTTAACATATTAATCACAATTTTCACTCCACCGTCCCCACAAAAGATGTTTTAATTCGTGAAAAAACAAATCACGCAAAAAATATTCGCTTGTAAATAAGATTTTTAATTAATTTTCAATCTGCCACTTAGTGCCTTTAAAGGGAAATCAAGTCGATAAATTGACATTTTCCTCATAGAAAATCTGATTAAGTTTAAAATTATCCCATAAACGAATTGAGTGCTTTCATCGGAGAAGCGACGCTCGATCGTAAAGCGATGTAAGTGCTTTATTAATACCGCGGGCATTTAATTCGAGCGTTAGGGTACGGGCACACAGGGACGAAGCGACATGCTCCTTATTGTTGTACGTCATAAACTACTTTCAATTGAGGCTTCTGCCATCTTTGATAATCATGTTCATATAAACCTTCGACGAAGCCTATGTTGCCAAAGTTTCATAACCTAAAAGGCAAACGTCAATTTGAACGGCCGTTAGCAGACTATAATAATTATTATTATTTCGAAAAGTTGTTAACTATATTTTTCTATTACACGCCAAAAGCAATAATTGGCCTTCAGCGTCAGCTTCGATCAAAGTTTCGAAAATTGACCAAATTCACATATTTTCTGTTTTTTCTATACATCTATAATACATACTATTATAAAACAAAGTCGCTTTTTTTTCCTCATGTCCCTTTGTTCCCTTTAATCTTTAAACTACGCAACGGATTTTGATGATTCTTTCAGTGTTAGATAGCCCATTTATCGTGGAATAGGCTATATTTTATCACGCTAAGACTAATAGGAGCGAAAAAATAGAGGAAAATGTGGAAAAAACGGGCAAAATTATTTGAAAGGGCTAACTTGAACGCGCTAATCTCAGGAACTACTGGTCCGATTTGAAAAATTCTTTCAGTGTTAGATAGCCCATATATTGAGAAAGGCTATAGGCTATATTTTATCACGCTAAGACTAATAAGATAATGTGGAAAAAACGGGGGAAATTATTTGAAGGGGCTTATCTCGCGAACTACTGGAGCAATTTTTATGTTATTTGGCACAGATAAGAAGTAGACCACGTGAAGGATCATAGACTATCGATTTATCATTTTTTCAGTGGCTATATTATATTTTATACCCGTGCGACGCCGGGGCGGGTCGCTAGTCAGAGATAAACGAAGCAGGAATTTACGTGACTACATGGACAGCAGCTCTCAGATGGTAAATATGACATAGATAAATCTTGGCATAATTAAGATATTATGGCAAGATCACTTCAGTCTCTAAGCTAAGAAGCTTCGCTTCGCCTTTACTGAGCTAATGTGCTTCGCCTTTACTGAGCTAGTGTGTACCGACCCTTAATGAAGCGCTGTGTGCGCCGACCCTTAATGAAGCGCTATGTGCACACGACATACTGCGCTAAGCTATTTAGCCGCCGGCTTTGCCGAGACTGTCGCGGTTAGCTTTATAGTTTCTATTATGTTTTTATCGCGTTAATATTCTGTTTCGATGTGGGGAAGAAATGAATAAGTTAGTTTAGCATCATCATTGTCAAGTTTTTCTATTCAGATCAAGAACGGTTTTATTTGTTAGTACATATAAAACCGTTCTTGAACGTTTTTACTATACATCAATAGAAATAACTTGAATGCGAAAGTGTGTCTCCTTAATTTCTTCTTTACACTACTTAATTTTTATACTCTATTTTTATGCTAGATGACGTCCGCTACTCCGTTGCACCAAAATTCATTTGTTGCGCGGGAACTGTACATTTTTAGTACAAAAGTATCCTTTGTCCTTTCTCCGGGAATCGAAGTATCGCCATACTAAATTACTACTAAATATCACCAAAATCGGTTCAGCGGTTTGGGCGCGAAGAGGTAACAGAACAGTACAACACACCAAATTTCTTTGACACTAATTTTGTTAATAAACGGATTTTGAGGAAACTTTGCAGTAATTTAGGCTACATTTTATCCCGGCATACCCACAGAAACGGGAGCCACCGCGCGCTAACTGAAGTCTACGCGGTCGGAGTCCGGGAGTCGCGGGCAACAGCTAGTCCATACTAATATTATAAATGCGAAACTGTGTCTGTTTGTCTGTCTGTCTGCTACCACTTCACGCTCAAACCACTGAACCGATTTTGCTGTTTGGCATCAGGCATGAAGATACTTTGAGTCCCCGGAAAGGACATAGGATAGTTTTTATCCCGGAAAAATGTACGGTTCCCGCGCGATAAACAAATTTTGGCCCAACGGAGTCGCGGGCAACAGCTAGTACTCTATAAAGTCTAAACAATACAAATCACAAACATTGTACCTACATAGACTGACACGTTCTAATTAGAACAATGATTAAAACGGCGTCCAAATGAATGTCTCGCTCACATCAGAAGGCAACAAGCGAACGTTAGGCGGGATTTATGGCACCATCCGTCACACCTCCGACTCCCCGTGTAGCGCAGATGAATTAACTCCGCGGTGTAAGGGTTGATTCAGACCGCAACGCGACGTGTAGATAGATGCATTTTACATTTATATATGGATTTGACAGATTCGCAAGACGTCTCACGCAATTGAAATCTGTCAAATCCATACAAATTTATGCCGCGCCTCGCCTCGTCTCGTCGCATTGCGGTCTGAATTGACCCTAAGGCTTCTTTTAGACGAACGGCACGTATCGGCGGCACGTGTCGGCGGCACGTGTCGGCGGCAGTCGACGGCAGTCGGCGGCACGGGTCGGCCGCAGTCGACGGCAGACGACGGTACGTGTCGGCGGCAGTCGGCGGCAGTCGACGGCAGCCGACGGCAGCCTTTGAAAGTTTATGACGCTTGCAGGGGGCCTACCACGACCTTTCCTAAAACTATAATATTTCCAGAAGACTTTGTTGTAAGATTACAACAACATTACCGTACTCACTTTTAAAATATAATTTTACTAAAAAATAGTAAAAATGCAAAACAATGTTAAATCCGCTGTGAAATATCAACTTTTTTAACTTATCTGTCAAACGATGTCGGTTAGTAGAGGTGGTGGTAGGCCCCCAGTTGTGACGTACCCCCGCAAGGTAAGCGTCCACAGGTCGGTATCGTACGCAACGAACATCGCGCATCAAACGGATATTTTTTTCACAGTACGTCCGCTGAATCGGCAGTGTACGGATTACTGTTTAGCCTAGTAAATGAATGCTCAACAGGGGGGTATGGATGGAAAAGTCGAAAGCAGAAATTTTGACTTAAGAACTTTGTTTGGACTAATTTGAAGATAAACATACTAGCTAGTCGGTAATCCGTACGCTGCCGATACAGTGAGACGTACTGTAAAAAAATATCCGTCTGATGCGAAACGTCCGTTGCGTACTATACCGACCTGTGGACGCTTACCTTTACGCGTTACGTCACAATTGCAAGCGTTATAAACTGTCGACGGCTGCCGTCAACTGCCGCCGACTGCCGCCGACACGTGCCGCCGACTGCCGTCGACTCCCGCCGACACGTGCCGTCGTCTGCCGTCGACTGCCGCCGACGCGTGCCGCCGACACGTGCCGTTCGTCTGTAAGCGCTCTAAAGGTCAAATCAGACGCGTTCGGCTAACGTCGTTTCAGTTCGGCAGACTTCGGCTCGGTGTAACTCGGGGTGCGGCAACACCGCACCGCCTTGCCGGTCGGTGCGACGTTGCCAGATTTTGATTGTACATCATACATGCGAATTATAATTACATAAGTTGTTGAAAAATTCAATGCAATAACTTTACCGCGGCAGTCCCCGAGTACCACACATATTTTTTTTAAGTTCAAAGACTGAACATTGCTTGCCTCGTAAGCGTCTATTTAGACCGCAACACGACGCAGATTTGCAAGACGTCTCACGCAATTGAGATCTCTCAATTCAATACAAAAAAAATGCTTCTACGCGTCGCGTAGCTGTCTGAATTAACCCTCAGGCATATTTTAAAAATACTTTATGGTTCTTAAAAAAACACTCCGTAGATTGGCATTTGGAAAGTAACAGGTCACTTATTTCACTTCCAGCGGCGAAGTAAAAAACGTTCACCGGAGCTGAAAGGTCAAGCGCGCGGCGTAATTCGCTCCAAATATATTTTTAAAACGGGCTTTTCAGTTCCAAGTAAAATATTTTAAAAGCCGATCGTAGAGCTTTAATCCATTTGTTTTATTTTTAACTAGATGACGCCCGCAACTCCGTTGCGCCATAATTCGTTTACGGCGAATCATACATTTTTTCCGGGATAAAAAGTATCCCATGTAAGGACAAGGGAACACTTTGAGTCCCGGGAATCAAAGTATCTCTATACTCAGCATCATCGGTTCAGCGGTTCGGGTGTTAACAGGTTACAAATACACATACAGTACACACACTTTCCTATTTATAATACGTATTAGTATGGATTAGTATACCAGGTATGGTTAGGCTTTTCAGTTCCAAGTAAAATATTTTAAGAGCCGATTGCGTAGCTTTAATCCACTTAGATAACATTTTAAACTTTCGCGTTGCATTATAATTTAAACTTATTAATCGGGACTTAACGCGACTTATTCTAGTAGTAATGCTACTACGAGTACATACTTTTTTTTATGTACTATCGGAGAAATTGATTCCTAGGCAGATGGCGGACCTTTTTTTTTTGAGGGGAAATGCATTACGCATCCCCCGCCCCCTCGGGGGAACGGGCAGGGGTATGTCAGACTCCCTCCGCAGAGGTTTACCGACTAATACCCCCATGCCCTCGTCAACGCTACACGCGAAGGAGCGGGATCACTACGCATTCTACCGCGTCCTCCGCAGCGCTTGCCGCCAGATGGCGGACCTAAGTAATTTGGTCGCGTTAAGTCATACCCAGCAGACCAATCACAGCTAACATTGAATGGACATAAGCCGACCACATGACGTAGGTCCGTCACCTGCCTAGGAATCAATTTCCTCGATGGTACTTAACTTTAATCCATTTGTTTTATTTTTTCAACTAGACGCCTGCAACGCCGTTACGCCAAAATTAGTTTATCGCAAAGAAACCGTACATTTTTCTTCGCGATAAACGGATAAAAAGGATCCTATGTCCTTTCCCGGGACTCAAAGTATTTCCGTACCAAATTTCAGCAAAATCGGTTCAGCGGTTTGGGCGTGAAGAGGTAACAGACAGACACATTTTTGCATTTATAATATGGATATATAATTATATATTTATAGGCTTTTCAGTTCGAAGTAAAATATTTTAAGAGCCGATTGCGTAGCTTTAATCCGTTTGTTCCATTTTCAATTTACTTTAAGGCGCTTCGAATCCACTTTTAGCGAGCATAAGATCGTATTATGTAGATTGTGGTCGCAGTAATGTGGGATTGCATTATTTCGCGGGTAAGTGGGGCGGCGTGCTTAGCTGGGAGATGCGAAAGTTAAATGAAGTTGGTCGTAATTACTCTCCCGGCGTCGCGACAGCACGCTGCATGCCTCTTGCTCTAATTGAACGCTCTGAATTCAATTTTTGCATGCAATTGCTTGCAAGTATCTCTTTGTTTATCTAAGGGTCAATTCAGACCGCAACGCGGCGAGGCGAGGCGCGGCGCGGCATAAATTTGTATCGATTTAACAGATTTCAAATGCGGGAGGCGACATGCCAATTTGTCAATTGAGTACTTTAGAAATGCATCTACGCATCGCGTTGCGGTCTGAATCAACCCTTAGACTACAGGTTGTAACAAAACATAGTGAGTTCACGAAAAAGTTGCAATGAAACATTGAGATGTAGTGAAAGAATAATTTTTTTTTTGTATGCTAACGCAAGCGTCACGAACGCTTGCGTTGGGGTGCTTACCGATACAAAACACAAGAGAATTGCTCTTCTAGCCATGCTGTCAGTGTCACAAGTTCGATTCGATTCGACCTTGTATAGAGTTCAACTCTATACAAGGGACATTTTTTTCACAGATTAGGATCAAATTCAGCTTGGACTTATCTTTATAGTATAAATAATAATCAAATACGTACAAGCCTTCGATATTTCACATCCGCTAAGACAAGACAATTTTTTCCAATCGCCAGAATACATTTACAAATATACATGTCTAATGAAAGGGGTTTGGCTCGAACAATGTAGCGGCATGCCAAGCTAAAGCACAAACAGAATCAATATAATCAAATAGAAGTGAGTAATATCCCGGCGGTGGATCCGCCGTAAGTCTTCAGTAAGTCCAAACTTATCTTTGAGTTTCCCGATTGAATCACGGGAATCCGACCAAATCGAAACTTTAATCTTGTTTAGAGCGAATTCAGCGTATCTTTCACTATCACATATTGAAAGTTTTATTTTGGTTTTATTTATTACTTCGGTTTCTTATCTTACGGATTTAAACGAGCGGTTCATTTCAGTTTTTAATTCAAATTGTTATAAGGCTGTTTCCCGTGTCTAGAATATTTCCCGCAACATCGTTCATGTAGAATGTAGATATTCATTTATCGCGCGGGAACCGATCATTTTTTTCGGTACAGACACTATGTAACAAAACTGAGTGATAATACTTTAAGGTGTGTATGTGTTGTAGAGAGTTCACTGTGAAAGTACCAGCGCTGAAAGACCAAATTTTTTTTTACTTTTGTATGGGCAAGCGCCCGAGCGTCACGAGTTTTCTCATACAAAAGTGAAAAAAAAATTGGTCTTTCAGCGCTGCTACTATTACAGTGAACTCTCTATAAGGAATACATACACACCCTAAAGTATTATCACTTAGTTTTGTTACACCATGTATATAATAAAGCTGCACGTCCACGGCCGGGTCGGTGTCGGTGTGTCGGTCGGTCGCGTATGGTGCGGACGGAGCGTCGTCATTTATAATTTGTCGGGCGCAAAAATGACGTTCCAGTGCACGCGGTATCATATTAGAAATCAATACAAAGCACGTGGGAGAGCAATGTTCGGCACGAATGGGCCGGCTCGACCGGAGAAACACCACGGGCTCACAGAAAACCAGCGTGAAACAGCCGGCGTGAAACCCTTATTTTACAAAAAAGCAACGTTATAATATCCATCCGCTGCGTACGCTCCAATTCGGATCCGGTGGACGCGCACCTTAAGGACCTTCAAATTTCAAATCACATCAGCCGTTTAAGCATGAAAAGGTTACAAACAGACAGACACATTTACAATAATAATATGGATTGTTTGTTGACTTTGGGAAGAACTTTTTGAAGAATTCGGATTTCCTAGTGTTTAGTAGTTTTTAGGCAGACTTATTTAACGTTTTATGAATTGAGAGACCTATTTAGGCTCGTGTCGGCCTGCACGCTCGGATGTGTTCGCGACCTTTGCGTTTTCATTAGAGCCCGTAATTTCCAGGTCAGGAAATTAAACGTGTTGGCGTCGACAGCTCGCCCGCCTCCCGCCGCATTAATACGCGAAATATTTTAAATCGAATGTTGAATATTTGAAAAGCGAACGTGAACTTGGAAACCGACAATCCGTTCCCTTTAAACACGGACCGAAGCAGTAGTGTATTTGGGGAAATGTCAGCCGCATTACGCGCGCAGCGAACACACGGCTACAAATCGCTGCTTATTTCTCTTTTTTTACTAAAACGGCACTTTATCATCGGAGCGTATGCCATTATTTATTTTTCCCATTTTTCTTCGCAAACAACAAAGAAAGAAAAAATTTACTGATATTACATGATATTTCATAGGATTCCATGAGACGTTCTCCTCATTACGGTATTAGATATTTAGGCGAAAAAAGTAATAAGCGGAATTTCATTTTTTCATAAGGGAGAGGAAATAAACGGGATAATTCAACTATTTCATTCTGGGATAACCGCGAGCTCGACGAATACGAAATTCTCTAGAAGTTGACTTGACACGTGTAGCGACCGTTACCGACAAAATTACCCTACCCACCAGTACGAAATAAACAACATGGTATCCATATCCATACTAATATTAAAAATGCGAAAGAGAAACTGCTAAACCGATTTTGTTGAAATTTGGATATACTTTGAGACCCGGGAAAGGACATAATGATATAATACTTTTCATCCGGGGAAAATATACGGTTCCCATGGCCTAAATTTGCGAGGGTCTGTACTAGCGAAAATAAATTTTAAGATTTTAATAAGATTTTAACACGAATCTTAAAAACAGATTTTAAGATTCGTGTTTTCGCTAGTACAGACCCTTATTGAAATTCTCACATTTTTTACATAAAAAAAAAATGGTGCACTCAATTGAGTCGGGAAATCAATTGAAGCGGGAATGGAGGCGGGAAAATGAGTTGATATCAAAAAATAGTTTTACTCGTAATGTACAGCCACAAATATAAGGGAGAAAAGATGAGTAATTGTCTTGTCCGTATGTTATAAAATGTTAGTTATCGTGTTCTTCCACTCGCATTTTTAATTGTTAGGATTAAGTTAGCAAATACTAATTGGTGGTTACGCAATATCTGTTTCACTCATCAGCTTCCTTTCACACCCATTGTTGCACAATAATTGTAATTGTGTTAATTAACTTGAATCTGATACCTCCTTGTATTAGATGATGTCATGGAGTCACGTGAAATAGACTTAGGCCCAGCCATAGAATTATAACCTTTAGAAAAGGCATTCCATACAATCGTCAGCACGAAAATGTGTCACCCTCGAAATGAGTGAGCCACAGAGTACTTTATTATATATGTCCGGAGGCCCAATCCCCTACCCTATTCCCATTCCTACCCTCCCCTATTACCCTATTCCCTCTTAAAAGGCCGGCAACGCACCTGCAGCTCTTCTGATGCTGCGAGTGTCTATGGGCGACGGAAGTTGCCTTCCATCAGGTGACCCGTTTGCTCGTTTGTCCCCTTATTTCATTAAAAAAAAAAAAATGTCGAGTGAGCTCACTCATCTGAGAGCAGTGTGCCATAGGACGCGGTGACAGTCGGACGTGATTAATGCATTGATTACGTAAAATATGCATTGAAAGTGTAAAATGAGTGAAAAAAAAGAAAGTAGTATATGCTATTACTGTAAGACAAAAAGGACGACAATATTTTCTCAATACACATTTTGCATGCAAAAACATTGCTACAGTTTTGATGGTGTATGCCATATCCAAGTATTGACATCGTTGGGCCCAGCACGACACTGCGTTGCGGCGTCGCATTGCAAAAACAACCTCTAAAGCAATGTAGTTTTTTGTGATGCGACGTCGCAAGTCGCAATGTAGTGTTGTGGCCTGGCTCTTAGGGTCAATTCAGACCGCAAAGCAACGCGTAGATGCATTTCTAAATTTTCAATCAATTCAGGTCAATTGAGTACAAATTTAGAAATGCATCTACGCGTTGCGTTGAGGTCTGAATTGACCCATAGGGTTAGTTTACATTGCATTACGACGAGGCAATGTAATAAATTGGATTAAACAGCCCAAAACCGCGGGTAACAAGTTTGTCGCGGAAAGTCAGATAAATTAATATAAGTAGTAAATAAAGTTTTTAATAGCTCAATAGAGCGCATCACACACGGTGAAGATAATATAATATTTTATCTTAAGATGCCCAAATATAAAATATTATAGTATCTTAAGCTATCACACACGGCTAAGATACGATAATATTAAAAATCTGTTCATTTCCTTACGAGTCTGCGTTGGTGCCACACGTATTCCTTGTTAGAGTTCTATATACAGGGTGATTGACTATGAGTGATAACTGATACTGCCTTACTTCTTGATTTGTTAGACAACTCCTCAGACGATGATTCTAATATAGAATGTGAAATGCAGATTGCAGTAGCACATTCCAAAAGGAGAAACATTTGGATAGAGTCTCACATAAAAAAGAGAAAAACCTGCGGCGAATTAAACTTTTATCAATATATTCTGTCAACGAAGAAGTTTCAGGAGTATTTCAGAAATTCAAGAGAAACATTCATTTCGATTCATGAGCTTTTTAAGTGCTAGCTTAAAAAGCTCATGAAAATTATAAGTCAATTTTATTTAAAATTATCCGAAATGTTACTTTTTCCCTCAAAATATTACTTTTCGAATGAGACTTGAGAGTATGTAACTTTCTAACATACAGCACTGGCAACACTGCATCCACTAGTGCGTCCGAGGACTTTTGGCGGGAAGTCGAAAAG
This sequence comes from Polyommatus iphigenia, assembly GCA_963422495.1. Classification (NCBI taxonomy): domain Eukaryota; kingdom Metazoa; phylum Arthropoda; class Insecta; order Lepidoptera; family Lycaenidae; genus Polyommatus; species Polyommatus iphigenia. The sequence continues at coordinate 39,238,810 of OY730182.1, forward strand.
AGCGGGTGTTCAAAATTTTCTCTGCTTTATAAAAATTAATTTTCCAGTAATATTACTGTAATATAGTTGTAAATAGTACTTTTTCAATAGTGTTAAATAATTTAAAAATAAGATGAGTGTAGATAGCGACGGCGGTCCGGCCCCCGCAGATACTTCAAAGAAAAGAAAATTGGATAATATCGATAGCTGTACAGTGGATTATAGAATGTTTACAAAAACAAATTATAAAAGGCAATTCCCGGAGAACTATAGTAGCGATTGCGTTGTGTATGTAGAATCGATAAACAATGAAAAATTGGGAAACAAAAATCCCATTGCTTTGACCAAATTATTCACGGAAAATGTTAAGGGCATCATAGGAGTTCATAGAGTTAACGCTCATAAAGTTGGTGTCACCTTTAAGAAGCCCGCTCCTGCGAATAACTTCTTAAAAATGGATCATTTTTTAACAAAAAATAAACTGAAAGCCTTTGTACCGGCCCACCAGTCGGAAATTACTGGTGTTATAAAATATGTGCCTAAGGATCTGTCCAATGAAGTTATATACAAAAACATTGCATGCGACACAGAAGTGATTTCAATTAAAAGATTTTTTAAGAAAGTTGAAGGGAAACTTACTCCATTGGGTACAATAGCAGTTACCTTCGCTGGTACAATTTTACCTCAATACGCCTACATACAAATGTTCAGGTATCCAGTACATTTATACATACCACCATTATTGCAATGCTTCAAATGCCTCAAGTTCAACCACTCTGCCAAAGTTTGCCGAGGAGAGCAAATGTGCTCCTCATGTGCTGGACGGCACTCATACAAAGAATGTGATGTAGAAGAAATTGTATGCCTCAACTGTAGCGGAAATCATTTGGCCATCTCACGAGACTGTCCAGTGAAACAGAAGAAAATGCAGGAAAAGAAGTCCAAATATCAGAATGTTAACCGTAGCTATGCCACTGTGGTGAGTAGTGTTCCGTTGCTCACTGACCCTAAATCTTTTCCAGCTATTTCTAAACCTATTAATGTAAATACTGTTGGTAACACTAAAACAAATTTCGATATAGAACAAATTTTGAATAATGACATTATAATGAATGCCTTAGTTAAGTCTCTTGTAATCCTCGGTAATAACAATACTCCAGTCACGAATAAAAGAATTAAAGATATACTATTATCTAATTTAATCACATAATGGATACATATTTAAATATAGCACAATTTAATATACAAAGCTTGCAGAATAAAAGAGCCTTATTAAAAACATTTCTTTTTGATCACAATATAGACATATGTCTGTTAAATGAGACATGGCTTAGGAGTTCAAGTATAATTCCAGATTTTACACCTTATAATTTCATACGTAAAGATTCATTTAATTCACATAATGGAGTAGGTATACTCATTAAACAAAACCTCAAATATAAAATTGTAAATACAACTTTTTACGAAAGTATTCAAAATATTTGTATATCATTAGAAACTACAATAGGAACAATACACATTTTATGTGTGTACTGCCCACCTAATAACAGGTTTGATACAAATAAATTTAAAAAAGTATTACTTGAAACTCCTAAGCCATGTCTCATCATGGGAGACTTTAACGCACACCACATTTTATTCGGATGCCACTCAAACAATAACAGAGGTAACAGTTTGTTTAACATCATAGATGAATTTGACATGTGTCTATTGAACGATGGCAGTGTCACAACAGTTCAGGCACCAAATAGAAATCCATCTGCAATTGATTTAACTCTTGTTAGTCCTTCTTTAGCTCCTCTTTGCGAATTGCTTGTCCACAGTGATCCAATGGGCAGCTACCACTATCCAACTCAGGTAACTATTAATGTACAGCCCTCAATATATGAAGTTCGTCCTGTGGAAGAAAAATATATTTACAGTAAAACAGATTGGAATAAATATTTTAAGTTATCAGAGACATATTTTTCAGAATTAAATGTAGATAATAATAATTTAGAACCACTTCAGTTATACAATAGTTTTGTCAGTATCTTAAGTAATCTAAGATCAGTAACAGTACCAAAACAAAATATAAAGCCAATTTCAAAGCCATTGAGAAAACCAGCTCCTTGGTGGAACCAAAAATGTGAAGATGCAGTTCGAAAGTCCAAGGAAGCTTTAATAAATTATCGATCTTCACCCAGTATTGACAATTTTATTACTTATAAAAAGTTAGATGCTCAAAAGAAAAGAATATTAAGGGAGGAAAGGGTTAAATCATGGCATGACTTGTGTAGTAGTTTTAATAGAATGACACCAGTATCTAGAATATGGGGATACATTAAAAGATTTAGGAGAATAGGTACCTCCCATAATAGGTATTTAAATGATAATTGGGTACCATCCTTTTTGAATAAAATCACAGATCAGTCTCAGATAAATGAAAGTAATTTAAAAACTATTTTTGATCAAGCCGTTGAAGATGAAAGTAATTCATTTCTTAATAAGCCATTTACACTAAGCGAATTGTACATATCTTTAAAAAGTAGAAAAGACACCACACCAGGCTTGGATAGTATACCATATATTTTAATTAAGAAACTACACCCTAATGCCATAGAAATAATTTTAAATATTTATAATAGATTATGGGATAGTTTAGTAATACCAGAGTCATGGAAAACTCAATGTGTCATTCCTATTTTAAAACCAAATAAACCTGCTGGTAATCCAACTTCCTACAGGCCCATTTCCCTATCATCATGTTTAGGTAAGCTCTTTGAAAACATGTTAAAACTAAGATTAGATTACTTTGCTGAATCACAAAACTTTTTACCGGATATTCAATTCGGATTTAGGAAAGGAAAAAGTTGTTCTGGAAGCTTTGTATCATTTATAGAGGATTTAAAAAAGGCAAAACTAAGTCACTGTAGTGCTGTGTGTGTATTTTTAGATGTAAAAGCTGCTTTTGATAGTGTTAACATTGAAGTGTTAATAAAAGTTTTACAAGAACTAGGATTTCCGGTAAAAACTTTAAAATGGATATACAAATTTTTATATAACAGAAAAGTCTATGTCAAATTCAATAATAAATTGCATGGGCCACAAAAGGCCAATAAAGGCACAATGCAAGGTGCTACGACATCACCATCTCTATATAACTTTTATACATCTCAAATACTTAAATTTGTAAATATACTTGGAGTAAAAGTTTTGCAATTTGCTGATGACTTGCTTTTGTACTGTGTAAATAAAAACTTAAATACAGCTATCATTCTCATAAATAGGGCATTAGCTCAATTACAAAATTATTACAAGGATATTTTAAAATTAGAAATTAGTTCAGAAAAAAGTTCGGTGTTAATATTTAGTAAAGATGTACCTGCACAGTCTGTAAATATAACTTATAATAATGACAGAATTCCCGTTGTGAATCAACACAGATTTTTAGGAGTTATTATTGATAATAAACTTAAATTTGATAAACATATAAACTATGTATGCCAGAATGCTATGAGAAGCATAAATGTAATGAGAAGTTTGGCAGGAACATTTTGGGGTTCAGACCCAAAAACTCTTAACATGTTGTACAAAAGCATAGTCAGAAGTCATTTTGATTATAGTTCATTAGCTTATATGAATGCAAATATAACATTACTAAGGAAATTAGATGTTATACAGAATATGGGTTTAAGAATAATAAGTGGTGCCATGCGCACTACCCCTATTGTGTCTATGGAAATAGAAAATTGTATACCTCCATTGTCTCTGCGCCGTTTACAATTGGCTGAGAGATTTTGTCTTAAACAGTTATCCTGTGATAACAATTTTATAGTGAACCAATTGTTGCATCCTGTAGAAATTGTAGGGTCAGCTTCACCAATTATTACATATAATGATCTCATTTCTGCTTCTTTACCTGAAATACCAACAATTATGTTTTTAACAAAAAAATGTGCTAAAAATATGTATACGAGTAATAAGTGGCCAATTTATCAGTATCCTTATGAGATTACAATTAACTATTTTACTATTAAGTGTCATTTAAACTCCGTTACAAATAAATTTGACTTTGTACAATTTTTACAGGATAAAAGAGATTTTTACACAATATATACAGATGGTTCCAAAAGTGATGAAGTTAAAGCTGCATATTATGACCCACAAATCAAACTGAGCAAATGTTTTAAAATGCCACAAAGTTGCAGTATTTTCACAGCAGAGGCTTGGGCAATATTAGCTGCTTTGACATATGTTTATACTAATGTAAATAATGTAAATATTTTAATTATTAGTGATTCAAAAAGTGTACTAAATTCTATTTGTAACCAAAGTTTGTGTTATAAACAAAATTATATTATATTTAGAATAAGATTTTTTTTAGAAAATTGATTGAAAAGAATATAGAATTAGTGTGGGTATTGATATACGAGTTGAACGAGTGATTTTGATAAAACTTGGCATGAAGGCACTTTATTAGTTTCACGAGAGGACATAATATTATGAAAATCTTTATCCCGAAAAACATTTACGGTTGCTGCTCGATAAACGTTAATTACAGGTCAATAAAATATGGTATCAAAAAGTGAAGTAAATAAAGATATTATCAAGACTTTTTTGTTTATATTTCTTCGCGCACTTTCTTGAAACAACCTCCGTAGCCGTCTAACCTACTGAGGTAAGACGACGGCTCACTAGTACCAGAGATCAGATATAAGCTACCAGATAATATATACTCTGGTCTCTGTTAGCACTGAGTACTGACCACAGACATAGATCAAGATCTTGATCTATGTCTGTGGTACTGACTAAACATCACTAAGTAGTAAAACGTTGTATTAACGCATAATCTCGTCAGCGGCAGTTTAGTTTGTGTTGGTGCAGGAAGTGGCTACTTACGCGGCTATTTGAGTTGCTCCTGCCTCAGCCTCGAGTCTCGACCCTACTGCTACTTGCGTCGTGTCTGTTTGTGTATAGTCAACTATAACTTTGTAACTTGTGGGCATTATATTATGTAGGGAACGAAAGTGTGTAAACAGTATGTAACAAAACTAAGTGTTAATACTTTTGGGTATGTATGTGTTCCTCATATAGAGTTTACTGTGAAAGTAGCAGCGCAGAAAGACCAATTTTAAGTTGTATGGGCAAGCGCCCCAGCGTCACGAGTTTCCCCATACAAAAGTGAAAAAAAAGGTCTTTCAGCGCTGCTACTTTCACAGTGAACTCTCTACAAGGAACACATACACACCCTAAAGTATTATCTTACCTTAGTTTTTAACCGACTTCCATAAATGAGGAGGTTATACGTTCGGCTGTGGATATATATTTTTTTATGTATGTTCAACGATTACCTACTCCGCCGTTTGTGAACCGATTTTCAAATTTTTTGTTTTTGTTACACTCTGTATAAGAATGCTTTGATAGAAATTAAGACGTCGCTATCTTGAAAAGTGGCACTTGACTGTTTCACACCCACGCCATGTTAAATTTATCCAAAATCATTTTTCATGCAGTCTAATATGCTATTTGCCTATATTTTTATTGGTAATTAAAAGAACTCCCAAAAATAGATACATCGGTGAAAGAACGACTCTGATATGAGATACCTTAAAAACTCTCCAAGATAATTATAACAATTCGAAAATCACATAAAATAAACCTTCGCAAAACGCTTTTTACAATGTTGAGCACTCATACTAAAAAGTTTATTTTATATTATAGTTAAATTATATTCAAAAATGAAAAAATAAGATTCAATAATTGTTTGTAGTACATCGACCTCATGAATCTTGTGTGATCATCCGCGATGGAAAAACAAAGTTATAAAGGAATTTTATAACGATTCGTCCATTTTATATTAAGGACTTCAAAGGACTTTTTGTCTAAAATATTTTCATGATCCTTAAATGAGACGATATTTCTGTATCATACCTACATCAAACGCCGCTTTTGGATTCCTTTGTCATTAGAATATTGAAGCATTCAGCATCATCAGGGGTACAGTTTGTCAACATCAAAAGCCACAAATACTTTGTTATTTGATATTAATAAACGCAATGGAAACTGTTGGTCCATGAAGTTTTCAGATCAGTTACAAATGTTTGCATTGCAAATATTGAGACGTGAAATTGTCAATATAGTGAGGGGAGCCCTAGAACAATTTTTTTTGTGATTACTAACAAGCTAATTTTTTGTGAGTAGCTACATTTTGATAAGACGAACAACATTTTTATTTTCGAAAAATCTCGAAAGTGGTTACTAACAGAGATAGAAAGGATTTCACACTTTGACTTGACGCTCCTAAAATATGGATTGTTTTATTTGTAGGACAAGGTTACTCTTAAATTAAATAATTATTAACCTACCAATATACAAAAAATCAGCTGGTTAGGGTTTCGTTTTAGGGTTCTGTAATTAACAAAACTTGGTTGACTACTGTACCCTAAAACGGAACCCTAACCAGCTGATTTTTTGCATGTTGGTAGGTTAATAGTTATTTAATTTAAGAGTAACCTTGTCCTACAAATAAAACAATCCATATTTTAGGACCATCAAGTCAAAGTGTGAAATCCTTTCTATCTCTGTTAGTAACCACTTTCGAGATTTTTCGAAAATAAAAATGTTGTTCGTCTTATCAAAATGCAGCAAACACACAAAAAATTAGCTTGTTAGTAATCACAAAAAAAAATTTTTCTAGGGCTCCCGTACTAGTAAATTGGTACATAAGTAAATAAAATATGTATATAGTATTTGTGTACCGAATAACATTCGACGTTAGCCAGCACAATAACAGACACTGATATAATTTATAAGAGGAATCTCAACATAACATGCATTATCTGAGACTCATTGAAATAAACATCTAACTAATGTAATTATTCCTTTACATAGCTTTGTTAATTGTTTATTGTTACATTGTGTAGACACAGCTATGTTAACTTTGGTCTACATTTGTTGCGTTTTACTAAACATAGCAAAATAACATATTGATGCTATAATCCACATATTGATGCTCTGAATCAAGGTATAATAACATACTTACATTACAATAATCATTATTGTAAAACTAGCTGTGCCCCGCGGTGTTACCTGCGGTTTTTAGTGAAAGTAAATGGATTATTAGTCCTTCAATCGTGGAAAAACGAGACACAAACCTAGCCTTTGAGACACAAACCTAGCCTATCGCGGTCGCCGGTGACTGCTTGGGGCTTGAAGCATAGATGATTTTTCGCAAATTCATTTTCATTGATTTTCCCATGGAGCATGTGTGTTATTTCAGGATTTCAGATTGCTCCATGCAAAATTTCATCGAAAACTCTCCAGACGTTTAAGCATAAAGAAGTAACAAACATACAAACTCACAAACATTCGCCTTTATAATATTAACTTATGATGATGACACTCAAGCTAAAGATCACCTTGACTTGCTCGATAAAAGTGTAGGTACATCTAGCAATACAATGCGACATTGGTATTTTGGCGCATTGACGAAATGAGAAGTAACTTAATCTTTTAATAAGTAATTGGAGAGAATACCGTTTTCTTCCTACTATATTTTTATGACAACTGACAAAATTGTTAAGTGGTACAGGAGTGGCCAAGCGAAACACAAAATATTTAGAAATTATTAGGTGCCTCAGAAAGATTGCGATCTCCCCCGTGTGCGTGCACCCGCTCCGTCACTCCTGGCCCTCCGAAGAGACCTAAAAATCTAATAATACGCATTCACCTTTCATTTTTGCTAAGAGATCCTAATTTTGTGCGCGACCCATAGACATAGATAAAGATAGATACCGCATGTGTATGTACTTCTCGTGCCATATCGCGTTCCCAAACGACGAGCAATGCTCGTCTTTCGAAAGTCTGTTCTTTAGTCTGCTATCGGAATCGGACGTCAATCGAAATTTTAATGAAAATGCCTAAATTCCTAAAAGTGCCGCATTGAGCTGTAGAAATTTAAATAAAAACCTTGGCCTTGATAATGGACACGTTTCTTATCATCGGTACGTCACAGTGGTAGGAAAAAAGTGACACACTCGTTTTCATACAAATGGAGCAAGGTGCGGTATCTATCTTGATCTATGTCTGTGGCGCGACGCGACCCATACTTCTAGGTCTTAAAAGGACGCCGAGCAACTGATGACGTCATGTACCGTGGCCATCTAGATTGTGTCGGATTACAAGTTCGCGTGACCGCATTATGTTAACCACGTAGCTCCATCGCCGACCGCAGCATACATCAACACAGACCCCCAATTCTACTATATCAATTCTACATTAATACAGTTTCAACCATTGTTTAGCAAAGTGCGAAATGGAATTTATAAACATTATAAAGTTATACAAGTTGGAAACCTAGCCTGGACTACATGAATTGCAGCAGACGACGTGTCGTCGCGACACTACTGGTTTCTATGTATTTGTATGAAGTGTCGCTAGCTTCGTGTCGCTAGCTGCGGAAGGTATTTCATAGAAATACATACAAACCAGTAGTGATGCTACGACACGCCGTCTGCGGTTGCTTCATGTCGACCACTGCCAACCGGCACCTATAAATGACAAACTAACTTTGAACGAAAAGAAGTGTTTGTTTTTGTTAGTGTATACGGCTGAACCTGCTTGGATCTTTGGTATGGTGGGTAGTGGGTACGAGACAAGAAAGGGCAAGGATATTTCTTGGAATTCCGCATTCATGGAAAAGTGGAATCAGGGTACATTATAGTGGTTGCCACAGGCCGGATATATACCTCCCTATAATCCACATAATATATTGACCTTAAATTGTTCCTAGTTAGTGCTTTATTTAGGGCCACCGCGAAATTATACAGGTGTAACAAAACTAAGGGATAATACTTTAGGGTGTGTACTGTGTTTAGTTTTCATTGTGAAAGTAGCGCTATTTTTGCGGAAAAATGTCCGGTTTCCGTGAATTTTCTTAATTACGTGGGCGAAGCCGCGCGGAACATCTAGTATACTGTATAATATAGATATCGATCCCAAGGTACCTATCACTTTTTGCCTCGACATGTCAAGTTTTTTGTGTAATGTTAATTGTCTATGTAGTCATTGTAGAGTCGATTTACATCTGGTAGGTAGTCAACATTGAAATACCTACTAGAACGATCAGTCTAAACTATCGGTCGTAAAGCACGTAATTGAGACATATCTTCTTTGAAATTCACCTTAGACACAGCCCACCTATATACTATATACTATATACCTACTTAGGTTTGATTAATCTTAAGAGTTTAATTAAACTGCAACAAAAATTACACCTCTGAACCAAAGAGTATAATTATATTATAATTATTATTCTATCCCTTTGAATATATTCAAAATATCAAAAGGGATGTATTATAAAAAATCGGCCACTGGCGCACGAAGTGTTCCGTACCCTTATAGAGCGGAAGTGGGCGAAATTTTGTGATTTTTGTATGGAAAAAAATCTATTTTATTACATTTTTTTGTGAGTAACTATTAAATTACAAATATAATTAAGGATTTTGTGAATATTTCAAGTGCCTACCTTTTGCCATTGCCCATTCATTATTGATTACGAGCCAAAAAGACCCAAAAAAATCACGTTTGTTGTATGAGAGCCCCCCTCAAATATTATTTTTCTTTTGTTTTTAGTGATTGGTGATATAGCGGCAATAGAAATACACAATCTGTGAAAATTTGAGAAGTCTAGCTGTAGCTGTTTTTGAGATACCTACAGCCTGGAGACAGACGGACAGACGGACGGATAGACCGAAACTATAAGGGTTCCTTGTTGACTACGGAACCCTAAAAAGGAAATACAGTGAAGTTTTCTTCATGTAGGCGGCATCGCGTGTGATATTATGTGAGCAGGAAAAGCTGTCGAGGAAAATGTTGAATGATATCGAAGACCGTGCGTGATGAAACATATAAATCTCTTTCGACGTCTTTATGAAAAAATATCATATTAGTTACATAATGTAACGCATCATAATATTATTTATAGCATTATACCTATGAAGGCTATGATATAAAAGTTATGTTATATTTGGGTTTCCTTTTCTGTTATTACAAAACATAGTAGAAAACATACTAATAAAAATCTCATGACAAAAACGACATTTTTGACAACTATAATAATTATTAAGTGTGGGTTGCACCAGAGGCATTGTTATAGCTCTTAAGGTCATCGTCAAATATGGCGTCCATTATTGATAAGTGATAACTTTTGGTGCTTTTTCGTATAATATCATAAATACATCGAAGATGCATATTAAATAATCATGTTAAAACAGTATACTTAACTTTATTAAACGTTACTTTTTCAGTATAACTGTAATCTCATTATGTTAGCGGTTAAATCAAGTTAACAGTTTGTATAAAGCGTATGCAAAATGTATTTGATGCCTTAGCGAACTTTGTGCTCATTTAAAATCGCTGGGAGGCAGATTCTTTCAGCGTAAGATCAAAAGCGTGATGAAATAAAACTACGAATAAAATTATAATTTATTAATACAAGTTAAACGTATACTTCGATCTGGTAGTTGAGTCCGGATCCTCTCTCGCTCTTGAGCCTGATGTTGGCATAAGACTGTCCCACTCCCCCTGCTGTCACGGAGGCGATTGAATCGGTGTGGTCGAGATCACGGGCTATTATTCCCTGGAAAGAGAGAGAGAGAGTGAGTTAGAAATACGATGTAGACTGACCAGCTGACGCTAAGAAGGTGCGTGGAGACTGGCGATAGATTCAAGTTATCCGATCTGCCCCCTTAGACAACTGGCAAAACGCTAACGCTAACGCTAACGTTACAAAATGTATGGATTTGACATTAATAGTATTCGCTAGCGAAGCGATGACTTATGTCAAATCGCATACATTTTGTAGCTCTAGCGTTAGCGTTAGCGCTTTGCCACTTGTCTACAGGCCCAGAATCAGAGAACTATGGTAATATGAAGTCTTTGCGTTGACGGTTACTGCTGCAAAGAGTAGCATTTGAGAATGTGAGGATGCCCCTTTAAAAATAATTTTACCTCTTCTAACCTAACCATATAAGTACAAACATAATAACGTTACTAGAGACATATTATCAAAAAAGTTGTGATAAAAGAAAAAAAAAATTGTAACACTAACACGGCAAAGGGCGCGGGCGTGTAGTTTGTTGTTGTTTCGGCCAAACCAACTTACAAGGAAAATGATGTTTCAAGGAAACACGAGTAATCCGTCACGCGCGGGACCTCATTCGGCGCGACCCCTATATCGCTCGTCGCAAAAACAGTATACACATTGGCTCAGTTGCGGCCTTGAAATCGTTCTGCGATTTAGGTTATCTGAAATCGCGTGAATGTGTGCGTGCGTCCCATTCCCAAGATTGTCTACTGTATAATTATTACATTGTCTGCCAAAGTCTTCGCCTGTTCCCTATTATAGACACTTACATTTGTACTTTATAATAATATTAATAATATCCGTACGGTGCATTGGAATTACAAATGTTTAATTAATGTTAACAAAGCATAATATTAAAAAATTCTGTAGAGTTACGAGTATGTTGTGCAGCAGAGTAATCAAAGGAAGTTTGTAAAGCTTTTGTGTAACTTATTATACGTGCAACATAATATTATTTTGTCCTTATTGAGAATACGAGTAATAATGACGAGAAATGAAAATGGGCTATTTTTATAATTTACATAAGTACACAAAGTATTTTAAGTGAATTTCAGGAACAGTGACATCAACGTGATCGAACGGTAAAAATGAATGGAAAAAAGTATTTATTTAGCAAGTAAACATTTTAATATAATATATACACAACAGACTTTAAACAAATTACTGTATAAATAATTATTTTCTTGGTTCTCGCTTAGCAATATAATTAACCGTTATATTGCTGCATGAAATATATTATAAGTAGCGGTTACTGCTTATATGACAATCATAAAACGTCATAATAAAGCTAATTACATCGCTATGCTTCTTATATAGCAATTGAGCTAGATAAAGTGTTGCCAATTTGGTCATACAGATGCTACATAAGAGCTTACATATACTAGCTAGAAGCCGAGCTTTGTCAGGGCTCGCGTGGTTTTACTGCGTGGTAATAATCTTTAAGGCAGTTTGTTTTTTTATATTTTAAAAGTAGATCTCGGCAAGGCTTTAAAATTTAAATGAATGTGGCGAAAAATGGAACTAACGCTGACATCATACAAAAACGACATTTTTGACAGTTCTCCTTTACCAGCAGCGCCCTCGCCCACGGTCATTAAAAGCCTTGTCGCACTTTAACCAAACCTTGACTGACCAATGATAACACATCTACATAATATTAAATAAATATTACTATGTTAAGTTAATAAATCAAAAGGCGTGATAGTTTTTCCGTAGTTTACAACAAAAGTGCTCAGGTTGTGGGATACACAAATAATAACTCCCACACCGGTTTCGGTGACGGTGGCTGGTTTCATTTAACCAGGCCAGGCCAGACCAGTGCGCAGTACACAAGAGCACTCTCTCTTCCTTTTACTCTCATAACCCAGTGGGACGGACCGACACGACTGGCGAGAGATCAGGCGCAGGACCGACTTTTTACATGCCCATCCGACGCATGGATCATCTTACTTGTCAGACAATCAGGTTCAGGCTGATCAGCCTGCATTGTCCTAATCAAACTTGGAAATAACATGTTTTCAACGCGGAAATCGAACCCACGACCTCCGAGTCAAGAGCCACGCTCTGAACCACTGGACCACGGAGGCGTCTAGGCGTCTTGTGGGATATCCTATTGATTATGAGTACTTTCATAGCCAATGACTATGTAAAAAGCGTACTCACAGGGTTTATATCATAGACTTATAATATACTGACGTGTTTATATAGCAATTTTGTGTTACCTGGGTAATAACTGGGATGGATGAGGAATTTTCATTATAATATTAATAATTGCTTAAAATATTAAACGTACATTTTCAATAAATATAATTTTTACTTGGGAGGAATTTTGGTAATTGGACGAAATTATTTTTATAAATCGACTTCAAAAATACGGTTTTCAACTTGAACTGTGAGTTTAATCTGCGAATCGCAGATTTTTTGTGGAGATGACGACCAAAATTTGGACAAACCTTTTAAAAACCGGCCAAGTGCGTGTCGGGACACGCGCAATATAGGATTCCGTACGAGTAGTTCCGCTAGCACAAGTTTTTGATATTTTTGTATGGTCAATGAATACATACATTATAACGTGTTTTACACTTAATATTACTAAACAACATCATTTCAGTTCCGTTCAAAGTAATTTGAACGAAAAGTTCCTTTATACTTCGCCGAATACACTTTTTTTTTGATCGACTATTACTCAATAACTTTTGAAGTCTTTTTTGAAGAAAAAAAATTTGAAAAAAAAATAGCAACAAAGTTATTTTCAAAACGTCTGATAATAGTTTTGGTCATTGAAAAGTGTCTTACACTACATGATACTAGTTCAGAACAATAATCTACAAATTACATATAAATATTAGCCATCAGAAAATAAATAAAGTAAGACTCATTTTTAGTCAACTTTGTTACCTGGTACCTGACCAGGTGTCACACTTAGGCCGTGTCCCCATCAGACACGGCGCGGCGCCGGCACCGTGTTACGGCACGACGCCGCCACCGCGACACGGTACGGCGCCGCACCGTGACACGGTACGGCGCCGCACCGTGACACGGTGCCGTAAACGGTGCACCGCGCGCCCCTATTCTGGTGAAACTTTCGAACAAAAATTGTGTCCAAACTTAAACGAGACATATGAAAATACATATCAAAGTCGCCTAATGCAAATATTGTTATATATACCAAGGAAATTTTAGCGCTGCATATTTCCTTCTGAAATCACTTCCGTCTGGGTTCATTGTATAAATATACGGATTTACCCAAAATTTCCTCTGTTTCTGTTTCTTTTTCAATCTTGGTCTTAGTAACAACAAGAGAATAATTCTTTCGCGATCTATATCCAGACAAGCACTCTCGTTCGAGCGCAAATATCGACTGAATAGGGACGCACCGTACGCGGCACCGTGACACGGTGCGGCGCTGTACCGTATCACGGTGGCGGCGTCGTGCCTTAACATGGTGACGGCGCCGTGCCGTGACTGATGGGGACGCAGCCTTAGAGCTACACAAATTCGCAGGTATTCTAAGTACACGAGGCACTACCAAGAACCTATGGTTTCATCCCTCAGAAAGTAAGTTATGTCTTATTCTTTTGGGATCCAGGTCTATTTTAAATTTAGCATGTTTCCTACTCTTGTGAATTTTTTCACATTTCCAGAAGCAACCGTTTAGCTGGTAGAAGGGTGGGACACTGGACTGTAACGATTTTTCCACTTTAAAATTTCATATTTCACAAATCCGATCCCTTAATTAGAAAATGATCTTTGAATACTTATAATAATTTTATAAAACCTATCCAACGACACCCCACACGATGGGGTGGGCGCGAAAAAAAAATCATCCCCGCTTGATGTGCAGATGGTACTATTTATTGTACCATTTTGTTGGCATCATTACTCGTAATATGTGCATTCATGCCAAATTACAGCTTTGTAGGTCCTATAGTCTCTGAGCAAAACCGCGGACAGACAGGCGGATAGATGGACAGGCGGACAGACGGACAGACGGACAGAGGGACAGACGGACAGACAGACAGACAGACAGACAGACAGACAGACAGACAGACAGACCGACAGTCGGACGGACAGACCAAAACTATAAGGATTCCTTGCTGACTACCTTGACATACGGAACCCTAAAAATGGCAAAAATATTGTGGGTACTACAATTTTTTAGATCCACTAAAAGTTAGCATTAATTAGGACATTCGACATAAAAAAAATCGACATATCAAAGAAACATAATAATTAATATGTAATATGATAGACGATTAACATTCCAACATTTTACGAAACTTAACATATTACAATAATGAACAAAGTTTCAGATGCATTATCGACATCGTTATCCTTAGTCCAAATGTCCTGTGAAGTGTGATTTTGTCACTTTTGCTTAGTGGACTGTGGAACATTTTCAGCATAGTTCCCTCTACGTCAGATCTTTAAAATAATTTCTTCAAAACATTTGACGTTTGCACTGGCGGCACACTGCAAACGCGAAACGTTTCAAATGATAACTTTAGTACGATTTTTTTTCTATTTTACATATTCGAGCACCCCCGCTGATTGCCCGGCCACTGTTTTTATGGCCGCTACGAATATATGGCTTCGAATTGATATTCGACGTTTCGCTTTTAGTTTCGGTTAAAAATACTGCGTGTTTTGATTAAAATATGTTGTGCTATTCGGGAGATTTATGATTTGAGCTAAATAATTACTGAGGCGGGATTACGTTTGATTTTATTGCTTTATATCCAATTGATGTTACCATGCTCGCATATCCATGCTATAAATACAAAAGTGTGTCTGTTACCTCTTCTAATTTTTGATGAAATGTTGCGTGGAGATACTTTCAAACCATTCGACGTTTATCGCGAGAGAAATGTGGATTTTTCTTCAGTTCAAAAGCCTATTTCTGTCCTAATATAGGATAGTTTTTAACGTGATAGAACTAAATTCCATCAATATTGGTTAAGTGAATCAAATGTTGGAACTTGGACTACATCTACTTAGTAACGTTTATGATAAATAATTATTTTTAAGTATCAGTTTATTTGCTTCATATTATTATTTATTCAATAAAATTACATGCGTAAATTTTGCTAAGGTATTTTAAAAAAGGTTGGGATACATTCGGATTCACTTTGATAAATTAGAATTACGTTTCTTGTCAAGGCGCATAAGTTGCGTTTGCGCAATAGTGCAAGGCCGACTTGCTCCATATAAGGCGGTCAACATTTAGCGATGACATTACCTCGACTGCGGATACGAGTTATATTGTGATGAAGGTTAAGGGTCAGTTCACAATGAAATAAAATGAGATGTGACTCGACGCGGTGATTCATAAAAGCAATACAAAATTGGATTTTCAAAAACATAATATTATTCTTAAAATCTGATTAGTTTGTCGCCGCGTTAATTTATACATGCCTTATTATTATTGTCACCTCTGATTATTTCACTGTACTGCTATTTTGTGTCGTCATATCGCGCCTCGTTAGGTAAATAGACCCAGTTCTACTAGGTAATCTATAAAATTCTATATTATAAAACAAAGTCGCTTTTTTCCCTCGGGCCTCATGTCTTATAATATCTTTAAAACTACGCAACGGATTTTGATGATTCTTTCAGTGTTAGATAGCCTATTTAACGAGGAAGGCTATAGGCTATATTTTATCACGCTAAGACTAATAGGAGCGAAGAAATAGAGGAAAATGTGGAAAAAACGGGGAAAATTATCTGAAAGGGCTAACTTGAACGCGCTAATCCCAGGAACTACTGGTTTGATTTGAAAAAAAAATTCAGGTTAGATAGCCCATTTATTGGCTATTATAGGCTATATTTTATCACGCTAAGACTAATAGGAGAATGTGGAAAGAACGGGGGAAATTATTTGAAAGGGCTTATCTCGCGAACTACTGGAGCAATTTTTATGTTATTTGGCACAGATGCGAAGTAGATCACGTGAAGGATCATAGGCTATTTAAAGTTAAAAACTTGTCGGCTTCCTTTCGTCTGCTGAGCGTTCAACTTGCGTTTGTATCGATACAAGTCTAATAAAGAGCGTAAAAAAACGTCGTGTGGAAAGGCCCTAATGGTAATTTAAATATTGAGGAAACATAATATATAATAATACATATGTCCCTGTTTCACGGAGCTAATACAAAGCTAATAAAAAATTTGTACTAGCTCCGTGCCCTGTTTATTTACTAAAACTACAATACTCCGAGGCGTTGGCTATAATATATTATGTACGTAATCTAAGCAGTTTTTGCTCGCATCGCGCACCTGCGGAAGTGCTCACGCTAATTAAACTAATTAACAAACATCCTCACTCTTGTGAAACTCTAATATATTGCACTGATTACTACATATTTAATTTTTATTCGCTTGTGTAGTCTGTACTTATCAAAGGAAAATAGTACATAGAATGAAGTAACTCGACAATATATTTTGGGAAGTTATGTTCTCACTTATTTTTTAAGGTGACGCCGCATTAAAGTAAAAAACCGTGTTGGATATGTTTTAGATTGCTTGTTTTCTATCAGAGCCCGGCCCGGTCTCTCATAGAAAACAAGCAATGGAACAGCAAAAAATGGAAAGGGCGTAAGCGACAAAATGGTTTTTGTCTCGTAATTTAAAAACCATAAATACATTTCATATAAGCTATGGGCAAATTAAAGTGTATGCTTGAACCAATCTATGTACAAATTTTGGAAGTTTAAGTCACTCTCCTCTGTTGGCAAAATAGAAATCCCTTTTTTTAAAGAGGTATTTTAGATTGATTATTTTGTGTTATAAAAGTTGACCAATCGTGTTATGCTATGGGTAATTCAAATACAAAGACATGATGAATAATGACAATGAACTTTAATTTCTTAGCTTTAGTCATTGCTGAGAAAAATCGATATCGCTACAGCCAAATTATCAAGGCGTCGCCTTAAGCCTTGTAAGCACCTAACTTTGTCGTTAGTTAGTTACTTTTTGAAGGTTCCTTACCCAAAGGGTATATAAACGGGACCCTATTACTAAGAATTCGATGTATGTCCGTCTGTCTGTATGTCTGGTCTGGCTCCAGGCTGTAGGGTATCTCAAAAACCGCTATAGCTAGACTTCTGAAATTTTCACAGATTATGTATTACTGTTGCCGCTATAACAAAAAATACTATTTACCCGACTACGGCGAAGCAAAAAGGAGGGTTATTTTGTTATAGCGGCAACATGTCGCAACTCTACTACGGTACGGAACCCTTCGTACGCGAGTCCGACTCGCATATTTTGGTCGATTTTTATTTATGTTTTGGTTACATTAGCATCAAATTAAGGTGGATAACTATTTGATTTAACCATACACCCGACACACACACACAAATACACAACACAAACTAAACAAAGTTGTGTAATCGCTGACCTTGCTCATTATTTCGCTTGATAATCTTGCCGAATACCCACGTGGTGGAAATTCATATATTATTCATTTTTTCATCATCATTTATAGAAGAAAATGTTTTAAAAATCCTACGTTGGTCATACGAGTACCTCGTAACTCGTAACTATCAACTAAAAACTAACATTTCTATTTTTAACACAACAACTAACATTACTAATGTAAATACTAAATATACTTAACAAAATTTAACATTTCCATAAACTCAAGGAAAATTAATAATCAATACGGCATTTTACATACACGTTGCTAGTTGCTACGTACCTATATATTTTTATTTTATTTTACAATTTATGTACACACAAAATGAAGTTAAGAAACCAGCTTAAAACTAAAAATTTGTTTTGTACAATTTAATTGTTAGAGAATGTAAAATGTAAGTACAAGATATTTAAGATAAAAAAATCAAAAATTTACTGATGACTTATTAGTTATTATCAATATATTTGACGACCTCCGTGGCGCAGTGGTGAGTGCGTTGGTAGCTCAAGTCGGAGGTCGCGGGTTCGAGTCCCGCCGACGGAACAAAAAGTTTATAAAGTTCCTGGGTCATGGATGTGTTTTAAATATGTGTATCATATATAATAAAAATCTTAAATATATGTATATTATTATCGTATTAAATATATTTCCGTTGTCTGGTACCTGTAACACAAGTCCTTCAGGTACTTACCACGGGGCCAGACTGACGTGGTGTGAAGCGTCCATAGATATTATTATTATTATATTATAATATATTAGCTACAAACACAGCACATTATTAGTATTTAAAAAAAACAAAACAGTATTCAAAATTATACGTTGAGAATGTAAATTCCCTATCTCAAAAAAGGAACCAATTTTGATGAAAGCAAATTCCCTTTTGCAGTATTCGCTAAGTTGAACAACAGAATGACTAAAATCGGACTTGTAGTTCCGGAGATATGCGAACACAAACATAAAAACATACATACACTTATGAAATTTAGAACATTTGTTCAGACGCTGATAAAGACTAAAACTTAAACGAAAACTAAGCAGTTCTAGAAGTATTACATACTCATGGGTAGAATTGATAACATCGTTTTTTTGAAGTCGGTTAAGGGCGTTCCCTACGGAGATTCCGTAATTTACCGTATTTAGGGGCTTATAAACTCATAATTTGAAAGCTACAAAGTTATAATAAAAATACAGTGCCAATAATCTTCAGCATATCAACATTCCTTTCCACATTTTAAATTTTCTATTTTTGTTTATTGTACTTACTAATAATATCAGCTTCCAAAGTAATACCAATTTATTAAAATTTAAGCATACATTCAGCATCTCCTTAGTATTTACAAATAACTGTTATTTTAAACACACGCCAATAGATCGACAATATCATAAACTACATATTCCACGTTTTAAATTCTTTTAGGTCAATTTTGAACTAAGATAAGTTAAAAAAAATAGGGTTTTGGTGCGATCTCGGCGACGCGGCAAATGTATGGTCAAGGTCGTTTGCTCGGGGGATGGCCTTAAAAATATAATAACAAGACAATCCTAGACTCGAGGACCGATGTTTTGTTGGTCTCAGAAGAGATTCTAGTTAAATTGGAACTGGATTTTATACTCGTGGTTTTATTTCTCAAGCGACTGTGTTGTAAGCGGTGGTAAGGTAGGTTATGGATACTTTGGTGTGTATGCAGTAAATGTTTCTATGGCTCAGTTGCCTAAGCGGGTCGTCGGATTACAGTTTTAATTTTAATAATTAGTACACAAAAGGTCTAACTGCCGCACTCAGAGTGGAACATTAATTACTTAAATGTAATTAATTCAAAATTTTGACATAAACCCCTTTATCTGTCAAACTCTTCATTAAATTCAAGGTTAATCAAAACTGAATGTCTCTGAGTACGGCGGTAAGGGTACAAAAGGATTAAGGGTTTGAGATAATGTGTAATAATTTTGGTTGTGAGAATATCAATGTGTACGTTGTACGAAACAAGTGTTTAAAAAAAGTATTATTTTTAAACTAAATCGCCTTACTTTTAAATGGAAATTAACATTACAAAGTAGAAAATTAAATGCGTAGTTCCTAGTAGACCGAGCTTACTTTTAAGACGCAATAAAAAAATGTAACAAATAGTTTTACCTTAATAATCTGCTGGCCGGGATCGGAGAAGAACACTTCCTTGACTCTCTTCTTCAACGGTATCGCATTGTACTCCGCCTTCTCCTGCCAGATCAGGCGGTGGTTGAAGCTGGTGCCCACGATGAGGTCCTTGCAGTGAGCGACGCACGCGCACAGCGCGATCAACAGCAACAGGCTAGCGGTTCTCATGATCACGTTAGAGCTAGACGAATATCACTCGATCACTGACTGAACTAGTCGAGCGACTTATCCGGTGACTCATCGGAAAAAACATATCAACGCGACCTCAGGCCCTTTTGCCGAGACGTTTTCTTTATTGCTGTTTTGTAGAATCGCCGATCAAAATGTATGGAATTGACATAAGCGTTCTGTTATAGCTTTTGTATGTATGTAACATCCCTTAGTCAGCCCCTTCATAGCTACCCTTAGCCTTCCTATCCAGCATTTCCTTTGTGTAGCAGCTTCGGTTGCATTCCCAATCCCACGCTCTTCATCCAGTATCCATCCGCGCTAGACGTGTGCATCAAAACTCAAAATTGTTTTTTTTTTAAGCCAAAATCCTTGTGCGTTGTAACAGTTCGTTAATATTACGTAGACGTTCGACTCGTCTAATGTCAATTCCATACATTTTGATCGGCGATTCTATAAAGAAGCGTTAAAGAAAACGTCTTGGCTACAAGCTCAGGAGCGATGAGGTTTTGTTTGCGTATGCTGCTGAGTAAGCTTTTTGATTTGATCGGAGGTGGACAAGTAAAGGTCTCTTTCGACCCTCGCTTTTAAACTTTTTATTATTCACAAAAATCATATAAAACCTCATAAAAATGAAAACAAACGGGAGTCGTAAAGGCGCGGGAAATTAAAGATTTACAACTACGGCTCCTATCGATCTGCCCGCGCGCAAACATTTTATTATCGTCTGCATCGGCCATTTGTACGTATAAATTACGTTTCAATAATATTTCATGTACAAAGGAGCGTAAGAAATTGGTCACGGACAAAGGCGACGTAAATATGATTAACTCACGTTGTTGCATTGTGACTTGTGAAGTGAAAATTAGCCATTTGTATGAAGCTGGATGAAGCCCGCAACCTCGACGCGTCAAAATTCATTTATCCCACGGGAACTCTACATTTTCCGGGATAAAAACTGTAAAATTTTATCAAAATCATCGGCATATGGCTATGTGTTGAGGCAACTAACAGGCAGTCTGTCGGGCAGACCAGCGAGGTTAAAATGGTCGCTTTGGAGAAACATATTATGAATCATGATATGATTCTTTTTTTTTTTAATCGCAAAATGGTCACTCTGCTTGCAATTCATGTCTAGTAATTCGTACTAATTTGATATTCGTCAGTCTGACAGTTTTGACAATTCTTTGCTGAATTGATTGAGAGGAATTGCTACATGTGACCATTTTAGGCTGGCCTCACACAGCCAGAATGTCTCTCTGAATTCATAATCTGAAATCATATAATTCGAATTCGTAATCTAAATTCATATTATAAATTCAGAAAGACCGGAATACCATACAATATCAGTACGCTCCACACACATTCTGATTTTTTCAGATTATGAATTTCTCAGATCGATCTGTAAGAATGATACTGACGAGCGTTCTGAATTTCGGATCGGAATATTTCAGATTATGACTTCATAACGCGCGTATTCCCATACTCAATCATCAGATCAGGAATCAGATTATGAATTATTTCAGTTGACCCTGCAAGCGGCTATCCTCTGGACGTGTTGCGATCTGTTGTTGTGATGTCTGACACGGAAAATGTAATCTTATGCGTTGAAATATGGGACACTTCCATTGAGGATTACCAAGACCATAACAGGAATACCAAAAAAAGGACATAGCGTGGTTGGAAATTTTAAAATTTTTAATTCAAAATTGGGAAACATTAAGTGAAAACGAAAGAAGTAGAAAAATAATTTATTTGTATTAATTCTTCTTCCATAAAGACGTTTATATGTGCCGGGTATCACGAGACTACTGGTCAAACTGAATTTTTAAGATATGTGTGAGGCAAGGTGCCGAAATTCAGATTATGAATTTCCGATTATTAATTTAGAGAGACATTCCGGCTGTGTGGGGCCAGCCAATTTCTTAGATCGATCTGTAAGAATATGAATTTCCGATTATGAAATTCTGGCTGTGTGAGGCCAGCCTTAGATTACCAGAAACTTTCGCATTTATAATATTACTGAGAATTGTACCTATTTGCTTCGGTTGAAAAGGTTTGCTAGGTTCCCCTGGGATACCTTTAAAAGGGTCGATCTTGAAGACCGTACTCCGGGGATAACTCGTACAGGAACACCATCTGTCCAAATATGTAAGAAGTAATCGAGTAACTCAATATATCTGGGTACCATACTACCTGTTTAGATATATTTTACGAGATGACACCCACAACTCCGTTGCGGTTTTGTGAGTGTCAACTTTTTCGGAACTCATAATATCTCCATACTAAAATTCAGCAAAATTGATTTAGCCGTTTGGGCGTTAAGAGGTAACAGATAGACAGACAGACAGATAGATAGACAGACAGACAGAAAGACAGACAGAGAGACAGATAGATAGAAAACATACTTTCACATTTATAATTTTAGAATGCCAGAATAGTCTAATACTAAAGTATCACCCGCACAGTATTCTAGAATCTAACATCAGCTAGTGTATAATGTTTGGCTTGCATTACTCTCTAGTGTTTCAGCTCATTTATTTGTATCTAGGTACTTACAGCAGTCTACATAATGAGAATATTGATATTTACATTTCTTTTATGCACTGCATCTAACTAGTAACCAACTAGTTGGAATGTATTCTTAGCTCTGTTGTTCGAGTCGAGAGTAAGAGCAAGACGTCGATTCTGCTCAATAATATTGCAATGACACAGTTACGATGCGTTCGCGGTATGACAATACCATAAAAGGCTACGTTCTTACCAATTAATAAAATAGAGTTAAACTGACTTCTGATTGAACTCAACAGGTGATGCTGTATATACCAGCATCACCTGCACTATCATCCGCATAGCAATGAATGACATTGGTCTGTAACATGTCATTGATATGCAGTATGAATAGGGTAGGCGATAGCACACAGCCCTGAGGGACACCAGCATCAGCAGACAGAGTTTCCGAGCATTCGCCGTCAACTACGACCTTTATGCTTCTGTCTGCTAAGAAACTTGTGACCCACTTGCATAATTTCTCGAGCAGCCCGTATGATGGTAGCTTTGATAGCATATTTTGATTGATAAATCTAAAATATTTTTTTATAATTTTTTATATTGTGACAGCTGCTGTTGCACTGCTTTCACAAGATACGCCTTACCGGACTAGATCTAATCTATATTGCTGGATTTTAGCAGAATCTGGTTGCAGACATTGAGCACTTATTATAAAATTTCGCATCGTGAACTCGCCTTATTAGTTCTTCTGCAACTCGTGGAACAAGTTTCACAGAAAAGAAAATAAAGGCCGTACAGTAATATGCTAATAGTCTCGTTAAGATGCGGGGCGAACGTGCGTGAGCATACACTCCATTTTCTTCAAAGTTAAGTGCGCAAATACTCGTCAAAGTAAAATAAAAATGTCTTCACTTTAATATTTATTCATAAGCACAAGTTGTGTCAATAAACTAAATTGACAGCAGTGCTATTCGTAGATTATATTGAATGTATTTTACTTTGTAATTCAAATACACATTTACGGCTCAGCCCCGTAGTTAAAGTCCTCATGTACGAGGAGGCCGACGAATCCAACTGATCGCAGGCCGATCTGAACGGATTGATCTTTGGCATTCCCGAGTGGGACTCTCATTTGAAAGCGAACTTTATAGGAAAACTATAAAAGCTAATGATAACTTTTTATAAGGAGTTGTGAAGACGCTTGTAATATGCCCTTAGGGCCTTATCACACTGGCGATTAGCGAGCGGTTTGAAAGCGACGCGATTGCGCAGCGCGCACGCCGCGACAGCGCAGCGTCGTCGCAGCGTGGCGTGGACGCCATTTTGTACACTCGTCTAGGGAATTCGCAAGACGAGTGTATTCCATTTTATACATTTGTCTAGAGAATTCCCTAGACGAGTGTACAAAATGGCGTCCACAACACGCCGCGACGCCGCGCCGTTGCGCTGGCGCGGCGTGCACGTCGCGCAATCGCGGCGTGCGCGCTGCGCAATCGCGTCGCTTTCAAATCGCTCGCTAATCGCCAGTGTGATAAAGCCCTTAGTTAGAAAACGTGTAATTCGACATGCGGCTAATATAGACGTGTGGCTCAATCCACATACACAACTGAATTTTATTTCATACAGTATCTGCTAAAAATTATTATGGGTCAAGTCATATTATATTTAGCGAATGTGATAACAGTAGATAACCCCGAGTCGTGTCGTTATCATTGCGTACATATTGTGCGGAATCGCAGCTGGCTGCCGACCTCATATATTAGCTCACCTTCATCATACTTGTATAATATAGACTCAGGTATCAGGTGTAGTCCGGAGCGTAGTGTAATGTAATTATTCTGTTACATACTAGATGTTGCCCACAACTTCGTTACTCGCTGGCAGCAGGGAAAATGTTTCCGCTATTGAAACTATCCTGTATCCTTTCCGGGACTCAATGTACCATATTAAACATCTAAGTCGGTGCAACGGTAACGTGAAGCAAGATAGACATGATATTTTTATAGTATTAGTATTGATATGACATAGTCTATGTATTAGTATTGATATGTCAACTATTTAACGAGTTAAAAACTCTAACAACTCGTTACTCGTTAAAATGACATCCAATTACAAGGGCTGCTATTTATGTATCCGAAACTGGCCACTTACAAGAACAATATTTAAAAAGTAATTACAACATTTGAAAATAGAACTCTTTGGTTGAAGAATACATTTTGTTTCATGTGACTGTCAATTATTTTTCCATTGTGGCGTCATTTTGAAAATTGCGTGTCTTCATTTGCCATGGATTTAACGCGTGAACATTTTCGTGCAATGATTTACTACGATTTTCGGCGTGGGCTAAATCAACAACAGTGCTTTATTCAACTCACCGCAACTTTTGGAGATGAAGCACCATCAAAAACCACTGTTTATCACTGGTACAGTGAGTTTAATCGTGGGCGGTTTATGCTCACGGATGAAAATAAAGAAGGTCGCCCAAAAACAGCTGTTGTCCCACAAAATATAGATGCTGTGCGGGAACTAATAATGCGTGATCGTCATGTTACATATCGCGAGATAGAGGCGTCCTTAGGCATAAGTATGACGAGCATACATAAGATATTACACGAACATTTGGCTGTAAAAAAAATATGTTCGCGTTGGATTCCGCACAACTTGACAATCGATCAATAACGGGCTCGTGTCGATTGGTGCAAAAAAATGATAAAAAAATACAACCGTGGTACGTCAAAAGCCGTTTATAATATCTACACAGGTGATGAATCTTGGATCTATGCATATGACCCCGAAACTAAACAACAGTCAACGGTGTGGGTGTTCCAAGATGAGCCGAAACCAACAAAAGTTACTCGTGCAAAAAGTACTTTGAAGCAAATGGTCGCCTCTTTTTTTGGAATTAATGGACATGTGGCTACAGTGCCATTAGAGAATCGTAAAACGGTTAATTCTGAATGGTATACGACCATTTGTTTACCAGAAGTCTTTGAAGAAATAAGAAAGGACAACCGACAACGCAGAATCATATTACATCACGACAATGCTAGCTGTCACACCTCAGCTGAAACAACTCAGTTTTTGGAGGGTCAAAAGATCGAATTGACTGGTCATCCGCCGTATAGCCCTGATTTGGCACCTAACGATTTCTTTTTATTTCCATACGCGAAGAATAAATTACGTGGTCAACGTTTTTCGAGCCGCGAAGAGGCTGTTGATGCGTTCAAAATGCACGTTTTGGAGATACCTCAATCAGAATGGAAAAAGTGCTATGAAAATTGGTTCCAGCGTATGCAAAAGTGTGTCGATCATCGCGGCGAATATTTTGAAAAGCAATAAAACCATATTAAATGATATATGTTTGTTTCTTTTTTTAATTCCGGATACATAAATAGCAGCCCTCGTATGTTTAACAACAACTTTACAGATAAAAAGTAATCGCTAGAAATGTCCTTGTAAGTGGCATTTAACTCCACGTCGAGAAAAGCTAACAGCGGTGTAAAAAGTGTAAATAAAAGAACTGAAAATATTGCATAATATGCAGTACTTTCAGCTCGTTTTAAAAGTTGTGTGCAGTTGCCAGTTTAAAAATAGCAAACGCCCGTCTCCCGGAGAGACAGCTGAAATGTAACTAAAAGTAGATAGCATTGTTTTTCGTTTAAAGTGCTAAGTTTATTATAATGCAGTGGCTCGTCGACGGTACTTTTTGTGACGCACGTGATGAATATTCCGCATGGACTGCACTACATGTTACATAGGCACAAAATGGCACGTGTTTTGTTATAAGCACGTGCTATTCTGTGCAATGTAAATCTATATCTTAAGTATCAGCGACTGTTTCATTAATTATCTTTGTTGCTAAGTTCCAAATTATTTTTTAATTAGAATGTATGAATTGAAGATTGAACTTAGTTATTTGATGAAGACCTATAAGGATAAAGAAATGAAAATAATTTTTGAGGAGGAATGAAGGTTGATGAAGGTTGTGTGGAAAATTATAGTTTTATATCTGACTACAATTTCAGCTCTTAATTACTTTGTGACATCTGGATACATAAAAATCAAAGGTGACGGACTGTCATGATGATCTATCAACGCACAGCCCAAACCACTGGACGGATCGGGTTGAAAATTGGCATGCAGGTCGATGTTATGACGAAGGAATCCTCTAAGTAAGGATTTTGATAAATTCCACACCTATGAGGATAAAATAGGGGATGAAAGATTGTATATAACAATACTTCTGAACGCGAGCGAAGCCGCGGGCAAAAGCTAGTTTCTTTATAAGACACAAGTACTCATTACGTAGAACTCTGAGCTTTCCGCGTGTTCTCAAGCCCGTTCTCCTCGTCCATTTTACTTATACTTACCTGAATATTATGATATTAGTCTGTTGATTATATTAATTAACGAATTGGGCCCCGGCGCCCCCGAGGCGTTCTTATTAAATACCAGAAAAGTAGGTTACTTATATTTTGTATTTGAATTTGCTTTGAGGCTTGGAACGGCCTCATTTTGAATGACAATAAACCGAAAAAAATGTTATAAATTATACTTATACTAATATTATAAACTAGGTGTCCAGGTGAACTTCGTGTCACTTTAAAACCTTCCCTGGACTGCAGGGATTATTTTAAGACTAAAATTAGCAGAATTAGCAGATACTTTGAGTCTCGGGAAAGGACATAGGATTACCTATTATTCCGGAAAAATGTACGTTTCCTGCGGATGAACGAGTTCTGGCGCAACGGAGTTACGGTCGTCACCTAGTTGTATCATAATTTATTTTTCAAAAACACCGAAAGCTAGATATTTTCAAACTAACTTATTTTATATTAACGCCGTAGCCAAAATAAACATTGCACGAAAAAATAAAAATGAATTACATTTTCTCAACGTCAATTTTCTTATGCAAATTAACTTCACTTAGAAGTTAGAACTCAAGTAGAATATCTAATGACACCACACGATTTAATAAGATTGGCCGATGAACTATAATTGAAGCTAAAAAGTGCGCCAGGAGCTAAGAGTTACGACTTACGACCACAGTAAGCCAGCCTCTTCACTCAAGATACTCTGGTCGAGATCCCGTAAGATATACAATGTATTTTAGTACCACCTTCACTGCGTTGAGCGTTCTAATTCTGTGAGGTTTAAATAAAAATAAACTCACTAGCCGTTTTTGCGTTAGTATTGAGTATGTAAAGACAAGGGCTTCTTCACGTACGGTACTCAATACTAACGCAAACTTACTGAGGAGTAATGTTTGCGAGTTGATTTAAAAATGCATTTGAGTTCTGAGTTCTGACTCATGTGATTACTATCAGGGTTTTTTTTTTATCTTTATTTATTTTAAAAGGGATTTTTGTGCAAAAAGACGATGTCAATCCCATCGTACCTTACACTAAATATAAGAAATTAATTTACAATAATTCTAAATTATAGTTAAAATTAATTTAAGTAATAGAATAGTAAAGGGAAGCTTAATGTGGGTAGGTGCAAACTGCAAAAACAGGTACCTATGACCGTTGCATCAAAAAATTTGATTGGAAGGGGTAGAATGAATATCTGTTATCCTCGTCAGTAACATTTCACGACATTTAAAGCCAAATAAAAATTACATCGCGATTCGTGTGACGCAATTTTCTGGAATTTATAAAGGTATTTTTCAGTACCATCACATTATTTTTCTTAAATACGGACCGCTTTGTGCGGCCAACGGGTGGCAATATATCTGTGGAAATTAACGGAGTAGGCTGCGAGTAACAGAATGTGACTACGCATTCAATTGTGATTTGGATAATCACGGAACAAACGGCAGGCCGTGCCAAAATGCAGCGAGCGACATTCCGTCCGCGAGCGAGCGAACAATCCGGCTCCCGAGCGAACGAACGAACCGGCCGTCGAGCATGCCTTTAGTCGCCGAGCAAGCGAGCGAAATGCAATTAAAACGAAGCAGCTATCAGTTCCGTCACAAGATAAGCGCTATGCAGATTTAGTTAGCGCCTACTGATTTCCATACACGAGCTCCGATCTAATGCGATAATTTCGCCTTTGTCAAATCCACCGAAATCATTTGCTTGAAACCGAAACCAATTAAAATATAATGTTCGATCAATAAGAATCATATTATAATGACGATTCAAACGAAATAACAATAGCAATCGAAATAATGATGTTAAACATTAATTTTAATGAAATGAATGTGGTCATCGAGGCCGGACCGACAGGCGGTTACTGCTATAATATAGGGCGGATTAATACCTCAGCGCAGATTTGTATCAATTAGTAAAATGTCCAACCTAATGGCCGATAGTTGAGCTGCGGGCTGTGATAGCGCCCAGTGGACAGGTGTTTCGATACTGTTAGTTACTTCAACTCTTTGCAAGTAGTGGGGTAGTGGGTTAAATCGCAACGCGACGCCCAAGACATCTCACGCTCACGGAATCTGTGAAATCCATACAAATTTCGAAATGCATCTAGGTACGCGTCGCAATGCGGTCTGAATTGACCCTTAGTAGGAAGGTACGTACCTTTCTACTAGCTTGCCCCGGATATACTATGTTCACTTCACACCACGTCAGTCTGGTCCCGTGCTAAGTACCCGATGGATTTGTGTTACGGGTAACAGAAACGAAAAATTTTTTTTATATAATTTGAATATTTTATACTTTATACAGTATAGGTACATATTATGTTTATTTAAGATATTTATTTTTTACTAGCTGTCCCAGCAAACGTTGCTTTGCCATAATATATTATTTGCCATATTATTTTATTGAAGTGACTAAATAAGTATGTCACCATGGCAACGTCGATCGCTATCCCGTCGCACAAACATAATGGTCGCCGTCAGTCTCAGGTTGTAATAATTTACTATTATTTATTCAACAAATGCACTTATCAATATATAAAGTACCCAGTAGCCGATTCTCAGATCTACTGAATATGCATATAAAATTTGGTAAAAATCAGTAAAGTCGTTTCGGAGGAGTTCGCTATCTAACATTGTGACACGAGAATTTTATATATAAGATTATATCAAACACATATTTAATATTCATCCATGACCCAGGAACATTGAAAACCTTTTTTGTTCCATCGGCGCGATTCGAATAGAGCCGCTACAAGCTCGACCATTGAGCCATGGAGGTCGTATCTTGTCATTGAGCCATGGAGGTCGTATCTTGTCATCATGCTGTATGCATCAACTAGGATCTAGATAAGATACTTTCATCCTTTCAGCGTTGCCGATATGATGACTTTATGACCCGTCTTTGAGAATTAATGTTTTAATTATCAACTTTTATACAACAACTCTTTTATTACCTTTATAACTTTTATTATAAATTGTAACATTGTTTTCTTGGCATAATAATATTGTTACTGAGTAACATTAAAGTAATAAAGCGTACAGGAGCATGAATAAAGGGGAAAACCACAGACCGAGTGATTGTGCCGGGGTGAGTGATTGTCGCCGGGAGGCAGTCTCTGTCTTAATAGTTGAGATTAAAAGCTGTTTTTTTATGTTGAAGAAGTGAAGTATACTGCTTATATATATATTTATATATAAGTATACTGCTTATGTTGAAGAAGTGAAGTATACTGCTTATGTATACTTTTTAGCTGAGTATATTTTATTTACAATGTTTGGCGTTGCGTTGAAATTACGAAGATTTCTGCACCTATGAAAATAAATTATCAAACGCATAGCTTGAGCCTATAGAAATATCATAGCAAACAATGATTAGCTGGAAGAAAATACCTGGCACAAAGGCCGCCTCTGTGCCATGTTGTGTGCAAAAAGAAATTTTAATAAAAAAGAGAAATAAAATCCTCAAATTTCCACTAAGTACCACGGTCCACCACAACTATTAACCTATTAACATACAAAAAATCAAACATACAAAATTCAACAAAACTTGGTTGACTACTGAACCCTAAAACGGAACCCTAACCATCAGATTTTTTGTATATTGATAGTTATATATTTTAAAAGTAACATTGTCATACAACTACTTAGAACAATCCATATTTTGGGACCATCAAATCCAAGTATATGTATGAAATCCTTTCTATATTATC
Source organism: Polyommatus iphigenia (assembly GCA_963422495.1). Lineage (NCBI taxonomy): Eukaryota > Metazoa > Arthropoda > Insecta > Lepidoptera > Lycaenidae > Polyommatus > Polyommatus iphigenia. The sequence continues at coordinate 39,269,749 of OY730182.1, forward strand.
TGTTAGCTACCACTTTCGAGATTTTTCGCAAATAAAATTGTTGTTCGTCTTATCAAAATGAAGCTACTCACAAAAAATTAGCTTGCCACTAATCAAAAAAAAATTGTTCTAGGGATGCCTGACTATACCGTGCATTTGTGGAATAAATAATAGTACAATTCGATGCCCCCAAGCAAAAAGTCGGTAACCGAAACATCCAAATTTTACAGGAACGACGATTTACTGTTTTTTGTGTATATTTTGGAAACGCGGGGAAATATTTAATACATTGATATATGAAATAAAACCTAATTTTTTGGCGCATGTAATTGTTTAACCCATCAGTCGTGGCAAAACGAGACACAATAGCTTTTTCATTGTTATCGCGGCCGGATGTGGCCGCTTGGGGCTTCATGAATTAATCAGTATGCAAATATGTTTAATCATAAGCTAGTAATCTGTGAAAATAAATAATACAGGACAAGTCATGAGTAAAAAATTACGCTATTAACACTTACAGGGTTTTTGCAGTAACTTTACAAAAAAAACTACCATCCGTAACATTATAATAGGGACTTTTATATTTAACGTAATTTATAATGTCAAACAGGACGCGTATGTTAATATTACGATGTTATTGCGGTTATATAATATTTATGCAGAAAATGTATTGCTAAATTACATTAGTTTTAATAAGAAATTTAATACAGTGTTAGCACTAATACCGATAATTTTTCGACAAATTTATTAATTGTAATATTACAAGGTTTGAAGGTAACACACAGAATATTGTGTATTAATAAGGTTTATTCATATCAAAACAAATTATTGAACTCTCAAATCAGTTTTATAAAAAACACAAAGTAATTAAGGGGGTCTAGGTCAAGAAACGGACGATTTTCAAGATTTAAACGGGGGACAGGAGTCATAAAAATATAGTAATTTAAATTCTGAAAAAAAATATGTGTTAGTTAAGGATCTAACACATTGAAATTCATATTCCATTACACAATATCATGAACTTTACTCGATAGAAAAAAATCCCAAAGTTACATCTTCTTTCAACGAAATTGCCATACTATGTCCAAATTGCTTGAAATTTTCAGATAATTTTTGTACTGAATTAAAGACAAAGAATATATATCTAGTTAGTATCGTTTATTTGACTCGATTTAATTGATGTATAAAATAACGACGATCAAAAAACTATAAAATTATAAAATTGCAGGCCCAAAGTGTGTATGATTGAAAGCACCAGCCGAACCAATTTTATAGTTTTTTGATCGTCGTTATTTTATACACCAATTAAATCGAGTCAAATAAATGATATTAACTAGATATATTCTTTGTCTTTAATTCAGTACAAAAATTCTCTGAAAATTCCAAATAATTTCGACATAGTATGGCAATTTCGTTAAAAGAAAATGTAACTTTGGGATTATCTTCTATCGAGTGAAGTTCATGATATTGTGTAATGGAATATGAATTCCAATGTGTTCGATCCTTTACTAACATATTTTTTTTTTTTTTCAGAATTTAAATTACTATATTTTTATGTCTCCTGTCCCCCGTTTAAATCTTGAAAATCGTCCGTTTCTTGACCTACACCCCCTTAATTACTTTGTGTTTTTTATAAAACTGATTTGAGAGTTCAATAATTTGTTTTAATATGAATAAACCTTATTAATACACAATATTCTGTGTGTTTCTCTCAACACAACAATATTTTATTCGTTAGATTTTTTTCTATACAAACATGCATAGAATCCCCCTCGTTTTGACTATGGCCTGTTTAAAAAAATCTATGAGTTATAGAAATCGCAAGAAGTTTAACAGCATAAATATACAAGCGCAAAAATATAACGATTTTTGTTTTGTCCGTAGCATCCATCTGAATAATAGTGAAAATTTATTAAAACCTCTCTCTTTTTCACTTTTGAAAAATAATAATAAGGCACTTCCTATTTCTGTGCTACCTCTTTAGGCTATTTAATAATGCCACACATAACAATATCCTATTTTCCGAATATATTTAGCATCGTAAACAGTAAAATTGTAGCAAGGATATTTCCGTTTATAATCTTAGCGTTAAAAACTTCAGATTGAGGTTACATACTCAATACCTTTTGCATAGCATGAGCATATTACCAAAACCATAATGAATTTATTTTACGGCAATAATCCAGTAAACAGGTGTTACCAAAATAAGATGAGAAATATTTATTTGTAAGATTGGGTTACAGTACTTTTGCTCGTAAAGTTTTATAATTTATTTCCGTGCAATAAACATATATTTCATTATATCTTTATAAATATCACTAAGAAAAATCCAGAAAAAAATCACAAGGTGTATATTTTCAGTCTTCTGATTACGAATTTCACATAATAGGAAAAGTCCATAATAACACATTACGGACTTTTTGCTTGGGGGCATCAAATTGTATTATGCGACGGGATAGCGATGGAAGTTGTCATGGTGTTAGTCACTTGACACTTCAATAAAATAATATGGGCGAAATACTTTATATGGCAAAACAACGTTTGCCGGGACAGCTAGTATAATTATTCCACGAAAAACATACCTGTTAAAATAGTGCCTAGTTCCTATAGGCTGATTTTTGGCCTAAAAAAATAGTTGAAATCTAATCCAATGCCAAGTTCAAATGCACTTCACCGATCATAATCATCTTCATCAACAGTCTGATCCATAATACTTCTAATTTAAACTTGGCAGGTTAATTAAATTCTATAAATATTTTCTAATTAAATAATTAATCAAGTGTAATGTATAGCAGAAAAACCTGCCAAGTTCAAATTTATAAGTATTATGGATCAGGTTGTTGATGAAGATGATTATGATCGGTGAAGTGCATCTGAACTTGGCATTGGATTAGATTTCAACTCTTTTTTAGGCCAAAAATCAGCCTATAGGAACTAGGCCCTATTTTAACAGGTATGTTTTTCGTGGGATAATTATTATACTAGCTGTCCCGGCAAACGTTGTTTTGCCATATAAAGTATTTCGCCCATATTATTTTCACACTCTGTAGTCACAATAGATCCTCATGGATCGCAGTGACGTCAGGGCTATAGCGACTAGCCTTCTTTATAAAAAAAAAGAAGTGCATCTGAACTTGGCATTGGATTAGATTTCAACTCTTTTTTTAGGCCAAAAATCAGCCTAGAGGAAACTAGGCCCTATTTTAACAGGTATGTTTTTGGTGGGATTTCAATACTTTTTTTCAAGAAATCATACCTATGTTTACTGCTTTCTTTTTGTGCCACGCCCGATATAAACAATAGTTTCGATAGATGCCGCTAGTGGTATTTGTTAAACTATCAATAGAAGCCAAATTTTTAAGTAAACAGTATTTATTTTTTAAGCTTTACAGTAGTGCATTATACATGACAATATTTTATACCCCCCTCCTCTCCTCCTCCCACCCTTCTCATCGTATTTTCATTGTGTCACTAGTACATAAGAATTTTTATCTCAAGTTCGTAGATGAGCCGACTCACGCTTGACCGATTTCTTAAATGTCATAATTTTGTGTTAATATACATGTATAACATACGACCTGTGTGCCAAATTACATTACGCTAGGATATTTGGAAGTAGCCTCTAAAGTTCGTAATGAGCTGACTCAGGCTTAAGTGCTTGACCGATTTCTAAAATTTCATAATTTTTTGTTAATCTACTTAAAACACAGGACCTGTGTGCCAAATTTCATAGCGCTAGGACATTTAGAAGTAGCTTTTTATAGTTCGTAGATGAGCCGACTCACGCTTGACTGATTTCTAAAATTTCTTATTTTTTTGTTAAGGCCCTATAGACCCGAAAATTAGCAGGTCGATGTCTTTCAGTACGAATATCGACGTAAAGGACATTAAAATAACATTCATATCAGCGCGCCTTGTACAGTGGCGGTTACGACGCTCGCCGCGTACTTGATAGGGCGAAATAGGAGAAAAAAAAACATTGTTCTTTGATAATTAAACCAAAATTCAAAATGTAACCACAAATTATTCTTCTTTAAGTTATGAGCTTTTCGTAGATATGATTTTTGAAAGTAAAACTATCATAAGCTTCATGAAAAATAAGAAAAATATCACAAAATATTCGAATTTAGCCTCCTCTTCGGAGTTATTTTTGATCGAGTGAAGTTTTCAATATTATGTTTTGAACCACAAATTGTCAAAGTACATTAAGTAAACAACAATGTGTATTTTTTTCGGCTTTTAAAAGTCACTATTTATTTGTTTATTATTGATTCAAAGTCATGTAAAATTGGGTCTATAGGGCCTTAATCTACATAATATAACACACGACCTGTGTGCCAAATTTTATAACGCTAGGACAATTGGAAGTAGCCTCTAAAGTTCGTAGATGTGCCGACTCATGCTTGACCGATTTCTAAAATTTCTTAATTTTTTGTTATACGCTTTTTATTAGCTTCACCTGTATGTTTGTTTGTAACCGACTTCTTTGGGCGCGATTTTGACCCACTTCAAACGGCCAGATTTCGTTCAAACTTTGTAGATTTATCGAGGACCGATGACAATACACTAATTTGATATAATTATTCCATTTTTCAATTTGTATGTTTGTATGTTTGTTTGTAACCGACTTCTTTGGGCGCGATTTTGACCCACTTTAAACGGCCAGATTTCGTTCAAACTTTGTAGATTTATCGAGGACCGATGACAATACACTAATTTGATAAAATAAAGCATTTTTCAATTTTTTAGTTTGGTTTTCTATAAAAAGCGTGTTTTTAGTTTTTTTAACTATCAATTATTAATCTACATAAAACACACGACCTGTGTGCCAAATTTCATAACGCTAGGACAATTGGAAGTGGCCTAGAGGTTTTGATTACCGGTCAGTGAGTGAGTGAGTGAGTGAGTGCCAAAATTAGCTATTTTTACAGGGAGATATTTCAGGATCTACCGAAGCTATATCTATGAAATTTGGTATACTGCGTAAGTACTAGTATATAATTACGTAGGTATAATGTTATCTTTGCACTTGCAATAGACACTGAACTACAGGGGGGTCAAAAGTGCGTCGAAACGGTTCGTGTAAATAGTGCACGGCATGCGCGCGGCCTGCTGGAACTAGGCCTGCGCACTTCCGTGCGCCTTGATAAAACAAAATCTCCAAATGAATCCTTCTCATTATTCATATCCGCAATAATTATCCTAACCAAATAAAATTTGTTTCGTTACGTCTCTCTGCACCTCTGGAGCCAATAACGTTACACGAATGTCACTAAATTAAATGGTCCCCATTTTGCACGAGTAAATCGTAAAGGCATATGTCGATGAATAGTGGTCCCTCCGGCGTGTGGTCCCTCTACACAAACAACCAATATGTACCTCATCAGACGGAACCAATTAATGAAGCCAAATTTAAACCAAGCGAAATGTAATCCAATAGGAAACCGAAATTTGTGAATAGATTATTTTCATTAAAACTGAATGTACGTTTTGATTTGAATACAACGCGACGCTCCGTATATCCTCGTATCAAAAGGTTATCATATCAGGGTTATTGAAAAATGTTAGCCATTGAATAAATTAGGTGATCAAAAATAACGTGATATTTTTACGAGTAAGCATCGATGCCATATTCACGTTACTCCGGCTTAATTCGACTCTTCCACTTCCAACCCCTGGAATTCCTTTAAATCCATCTCGAAGGATTTTATTTTAATATTTAATCAGCGGCCCTCTACATTTAATAAAGGGCCGAAGTTCACATGCCCTCAGCCCTCACCCTCGTCACTCAAACGGAATACCCTTTTATTTGACTGATAACTTTTTAATCAAACAATATTATGGCCTAAACAAACTGCTAAGTCCTAATTAATTTTAATGCCCCAACTCCGTCCAATTTCTCGATATGGCCCGGAACATTGTTAACTGCTAGGGATTTTATATAATTAGATTAAATAATTGTTAATTGTTGTTGAATGAGAGGTATAATTTAATTATTGGTAAAGTATATTCTGGACAATATGGCTTGAAACTCAGTGAATCTGATAACACGCTTATAATAGCACCTTGTACACTAAAGGCAAATAATACAAGTTTAGTTTAAATAATAATTATTAAAAAGAGAGCAATAATTATATTATAGACAAAATTAGGTTCGAATAGGAACATGGAATGGTTTTTTTTTTAATTAGGCGGTTTTGTTACAAAATAATTGATTTTTTACGAAAAGAAAGCTAACGTAGGTAACTAGGTACTCTATTTTTAACCGACTTCCAAAAAGGAGATGGTTATATTATGTTCGCCTGCTTATATATATTTTTTTTGTATTTTCAACCATCATTTCGCCGTTTGTTGACCGATTTTCAAGATTTTTTCGCTATTGTATAGGGTATTTAAAAATATCCTTTTTACCTTGGAAGTCGGGTTCAATTGTTTGTTAAAAAATAATATTTACTTAGGTATAATAATTTGTCCCAACAATTCGCAAATTCCCGTATGATGAGAAGGTTCACTTATCATCGGAAACCGTTAAATGTTAAACTGGCCGAAAATATTTTGTAAGTACTTACTTGAAATATTTTCGAGTACTTTACTGAAAAATATGCCGAATATTTTGTTCCCCGTATAAAGTAAGTATAAGCTATTGTAAACAAAAATGCAGTCGGTATTTCATGACACAGTTTTACTGCGCGGTTTCGGGTGGCCTCACCCGGCTCGGTCGCGAATATGAAAAAGGTTTTACTTTTAGCAATTTAAAACTTGGTAATAAAAATGACTAGTTTAAGGTTGATTTTAAAAATTAAAACATCATTTATAATTATTATTCAGATCTTTTAGTAAAATGGTATTCAGTGGCTAAATTAAGAAGAATATCATGTCGTTATATAAGAAAATATACCAAGAATAGACTTTCCTATGGTCTTCATTTTTACAGATTTAATAATAATAATCAAGTGGCTTGCCTTATAAATACAACTCAAAAACACATGTGCCTAAAATGATCCTGAAAACATAATTAATTTGGAGTTTTTAATTAGCTTGATAATATTTTAAATGTTATAAGTTTAAAATGAACATAAAAACTAATGCAGCCCACAGGTACTAAAGCTTTTATTTTCTTTCTGCAGTCCAGTGGCTCTCAAATTATATCGAAACTTAGAAACCATACCTCCATCAGTCAGAAAAATTGTAGTTGCAGCTTACAGGTGGTATATTCCTCTCAAAACATCATCACACCGGTATTTTCCAGAGAAGACCTTCTCTCATCACCATTTCATAACATCCCGCTCATACTTTTATCAATTTAAAGGATCACTAGGATTTTTCGCGTTCGCACATTTGCGTGTAATGTAACGTTATTGATTTGAGAGAGGTGGAGGACCGAGCATTGCAATGTGCACATGTGTAATATCTTGATACAACTTGTAACATCAATGCGCCGTACACGTGAACGCTCCCGCCTCCCGGTGAGGGAGCACCTTTAAATAACATCCACAACCCAAACCTATATGCTCTCATTACACCCTACATAATATTATGCTCACGATTTTTGACAATAGCCCATGGTTAAAGCTAGACGGGACTCCTAGTGCCAAATCCCGCGAAGGTTCAGCGCTATTATTCGCACGCCGGTGTAATTCAGTTTTGATTCACCGCCGGGAGTCTCGACCTCCAAGTTTCCTGAAACTCATATTACTGAAACTCCCGTTTCTTAAATCCTTATAAAATATCCCCGGGAATAGAATTCTCGATGGAGCATTTAGCAATTTATCACGCGTTAGACAATTTTGAAATTGAAAAGGTTTAAAACTGATGTATTATCGCTCTTAGTGACTACACAGTGAGTGAACACACTTACATCTCAACGAACCTCAAAATCATTAGCAGTAGTTTTTATTATTAATTATACTATTGCTATACTTTGTATACTATCCAGTGGAAAAAAAGTAAATTTATGTACACCAATTATTACTTTGATTGGAAAACACACAGTGAATAACTGTAGGAGGTCTCCTGCAGTCTTTGTCTCAAGCATTAGATAGCAGATCTTGTAAGTTATGGACGGAGTGTAAAATTTATATTAATAAATAGCAATTTTTATAATATTTATTTCTTATTTATATAAGGTTATTTCTTCGGATTTTCGACGATTACGTCGTAAATAATAACACAATTGGGTTTCTGAAAAAAACAAAGTTTTTATTTTAATCAAAATATGTGGATCCACATAACATAAAGCTTTAATTATTATATTTAAATTATAACAAAATCTTACCTGGAAAAAACAAAAAACGACACTTAGTGTTATTAAATTAACAATCGCCGAAATCAGTGATAATACTTTCTAGTTTTTAGTCCATTCGGCCATCTTTTCTTTTCATAGATTACATAGAAGTCGTAGAGCAGAAGGATCTGTCAAATAATCATCTAAATGGCGGCAAAATGCAAATAAAGAAAAATACATTTTTCTTTACATTTATTAAAATATTTTAACGTTTTCTTGAATCCTAAAGTACATGTACACATTGGCCTTCGAGGGATATAAGTAATTACATAATGTGTAACATAAAGTTGTGTAGGTGGGCATTTCTTTAACGTCCGCCATCCGGTGCGAGTCGGAAACAAAATGTCGTTCGTAGGGCAGTCGTTATATCAGCTTATCCCTTATCCCTTATTGCAATAAATAGAAGGCAGTCGAACAAAAGGTTTACTGCCCTACTCACATCGATGATTTATTAACTTGATAAATCAAACGGGGCTGCTATTGTGAGGGCCGTATATTATACGATAGCCAATTACCATCGCACCTATGAAACGTGTTTTCGATTTTATAGAGATGTACCCTCGGTTTTATCAGGCGAAATCTGTTTTGCTCGCTTCAAGTTATAGCTCGTCTTAAATAGCTCCACGTTTTTGAGTGTTACAAACTTCTCTGGTTCTTAACAGGAATTTATAAATTCAACACAGTTTCATATTAGTAATTCGTTAGCCAACCAAAGCGCTAGTATATCAACAATGCATTCATTATACATCAGTTCCTACGCCACAGAATATACGCCATAGAACCATTTATTTTGGATGCCTGAAATGAATGGTTTAATAAATTGAATAAGAACAAATGAAACATCGAGAACAGCTCTCTACAAGTGTCTTTTTGCTCCTGATGGCCACTATCAGAATTAACGGTGCAAATCATAAAGTGTTACTTGAAAAAACAGCTGTTTCACACCTCTTTTTAAAGCTGTGCGTGCACTGGATCGGAATCGGAGCGTACGGAGCGTACGGATTTGTTGCTTTGTCAATACAAACGTGCCGATCCAGTGCACGCAGCACCATACAAATCAATATTTGTATGGTGCTGCGTGCACTGGATCGGCATTTCTGCGCCTGAGACCGGAATTTATGCCGATGACGTCATCCGCAGCCGCGTCTATGGGTCAATTTATATATTTAGTGCAGAGTCAAAGCGCATCGAAACAAAGTATCAAAACTGAACATAGCAAATTCAACCTTAACTCCAAAGCGTTAACGCACACATTTCATATATACATTAATAACTAAATTGCCGATGCGGAATCCGAATGCAGTGGACGCACCCCATCGGCATTTCGTAAATGACGACGCTCCGTATGCTCCGTACGCTCCGATTCCGATCCAGTGGACGCACAGCTTAATATTATGTAACAAGTAATTTTTGCATTGACATTAATGACACATTTAATACTCAGCTCTAAGTAGAAAGGAAAGGAAGTTAACTTAGTTAACGTCATTGTTGAAATGTAAAACTTGCAGTGGGCAATACCATTACAGCACACTGTCATACAAAGTCCGAGGAAGTAATAAAAACTTAAATAAGTCCTTCCTCCATTTACAGAGTGGCAGTGGAGTGGCAAATTCTATCATTCTCCTGTCTTTGTGTCTCCGACTTACTGTAAAAGCTGTTATTCGAAAAGAAAATTTTACATTTCTGTGGAGCTATTTCAATTAATTTAAAAAAGGAATTAAGAAACTTTCCTTTTTTCTTACAGAATTTTTCTATCAACGTTGGTGCGTCTGCCCGCGGTCTTTGATACTTGAAAGTAAAAATGTATTGTTCCCAAAAAGTGACTAATAAATGAGTAGGTAAATGAAACTTTTAAACATTTTTACAATTAATAATATTGTAATATAGTCATGGCTAACTATAACATCATTATTACGAGTATTGTTCGTAATTTCTTTCGTGTGAGATTTGTTTGTGAAGCGGTAACCGTCGCGTAGGTAGAAAATTTTTAAACGACTTCCAAAAAGGAGGAGATTATATGATCGTTTGTAGATATTTTTTTTTGTATGTTCATTGATTTGACGATTTCTCCGCCGTTTGTGAACCGATTTTCCAATGTTTTCTTTTGTTATATTATAGTGTTCAACCCCTATTTGGTGCCATGTTCACAAAAGTGGTGACCTGATGCTGGGTTCCATGAGTAATCGAGGGAACTTCTCAAAATTTATATGGAAACATAATATAGTGATTTAATTGTTTTTATGTGAAGGAGCCCAGGCATATATTGCTACCAAAAAGTAAGATTTTGCACCAAGGCTACGGTTCCGAAGATACTAAGAGAACTCCGGATTCCTTATAGAATACTATTTTAAATTTCAATCGGTTCAAAGGGTTGAATGCTAAGATTAAACAGTAAGAACAAACAGAGTGTGTCTACACTTTTGCATTCACAATAATAGTCTAGACACGCGGTAGCGTGTCAAGCCAAGTTCCAGCATAACAGAATGGCGAGCAGCACCGTGTGTTATATTACACAAACCATTTGCAGGTACTTTTGACCCTCTCATAATTCAGAAACTATTTCACATAAACGTTTCAAATTTGGCTCATATAATGAGACTTGCGAGATAACTACATGCTCTAAATTTCATGAACACAGCTCAGACGGTTATTAAGATGTTAACGTCGGAAAATCTACATTTTTATCACTGACTGACTGACTGACTGACCTATAGATCAAAATTCTAACCCACTTCCAGATGACCTAGAAGGCTGAAATTTGGAATCCAGCTCGGTAATTGTGTGAAAGCGTAGGGAAAAATCAGAAAACAAAAAAAAATCGGTCAAATGCGAGTCGGACAGAGCGAAACTAGGGAAAATTTGTGTTTTTTGTAAGGAGACCCCCCTTAAATATTTATTTTATTTTACTTTTATTATAAATTATGAAAATAAAAATATAAAAAAAAGATTTTGTGAAATTTTCAAGTATCTACCGGCTGCCATTATTGATTTTGAGCAAAAAAGGCCAAAAAATCACATTTATTGTATGGGAGCTCCCCGTAAATACATATTTTTATTTGTGAAGTGAAAAAACTTTAGGAAATTAATAGAACGTTGAAACTTTATGAAGTATGTTTGTCTTTCTGTTACCTCTTCACGCCCAAATTGCTTGTAACGATTGTTCTTAAATTTGGTATGGAGATATAGTTTGAGTCCCGGGAATAGACATAGAATTCTTTTAATACGTGTGTCCGTCTGTCCGTCTGTCTGTACGTCTGTCCGTCCGTCCGTCTGTCTGTCTGTTTGTTAGACAGCTATAATAATAGCTACTTTACTTCCGCACAATAAGCTGTACCCTAATAGTTAATGGTTGGAAATACACTTGTGTTATACCGTATTATTCCAATGCCTCCTGATGGTAGCTGCTTTTTCCATTCGCTTGAATTTTCTTTGTTTTATTCGTCTGATACTCAACAAGGCTTAGGGGCTATTTTCCCACTTCCTGATTAGTTTCACAAGGATCTGTCAGTTAAGTTTCAGATAGGCTATCCACAATTTACCTGATAGATGAATTATCTGCCAGATAAGTTGCGGGATAGCATATCCGATACTCGTAGGGAAGTGGTGAAACAACACCTTAAGGTTGCGATTGAATATAGTCGAATATTATATATGTTTGAACTGGGAAGATTAAAATGTCTACTGTCTACCCTTGCTCGGAAAGTTTTCTTCACAAAAAGTAATGATATCCCACCAAAAACATAAAATATGTAAAAATGGAAAGCCAAGTTCCATACAAACATTATACTTGTCTATGGACTTCGCCGTAAAAAGGATGGAGATCTAAATGAGTGCCAAGTTCCATGGAAAATCGAAATATGTATGTATAGGAACCAAATAACATTATGAACAAATAATAGAGTCTATTTCTTTGCTTTATTGAATATCTATAACAATTAATGTTATTTAAATAATTTGAGATCTTAAACTTGATTAGATTCTACTTGGCTAGTTTTCATCAGAATTAAAATGTTTAATAACTTTATGAAATGACTGATGTAATGAAAACTGGCCAAGTTAGATCTAATCTAGTTTAAGATCTTACATTATTTAAATAACATTAATTGTTATAGATATTCAATACAGCAAAGAAATAGACTCTATTATTTGTTCATAATGTTATTTGGTTCCTATACATACATATTTCGATTTTCCATGGAACTTGGCAAAATTTAGATCTCCATCCTTTTTACGGCGAAGTCCATAGACAAGTATGTATAATGTTTGTATGGAACTTGGCTTTCCATTTTTACATATTTTGTTTTTGGTGGGAGTTAAATAACATTAGCATTTCTCTATGAAGATCGTAGATTTTATTTTATTGTTTTTTTAAGAAATTTGTGAGCAGCGCGTCGTAAGTGTTCGTGCCTAAGTGTTAGGAATACGGTTCGAGTCGCGGCGTATCTGTGAACTACTGAGTAGGGAGGAGGGGGGCACTTGTTACATTACACTAGATATTTTCAAATCTGAAACTCTCTAAGAATACGCGCCGTACATCTTTTTGTTCTTACATAATCGTGTTTGTTAGTATCTAAACACACTAGGCCGAAGTTCAGCATGATTACACCTGCGAAGTATTCTAAATTACCGATGACACACCATGCCGAAATTTTACGTCGCGTGCGTAGCGTAGCGCACTTCGGCCGCGTATTTTCGGCCTAGTGTGTTTAGACACTAAGAGTTTATTAACCTCCTAGAAAACAGAGGGGTGACGTGTCTCTCTGTGTGTATCTGTCTATCTTTAACATCGTCGCATCTAATCTTGATTTTAATATTTTTTTGCTTGGAGATGGGGGAGTGTGTTTTAGCCATAATTCTTCAGCTCCTTTTTCACTCATGTAAAATATATCCTACCAAAAATATACCTGTTGAAATTGGGCCAAGTTCCTATCGGCTAATTTTTGGCCTAAATCATTATCATCTTCAGCTCCTTTCTCACTCATGTTACAAAATATATGTAATGATATGTGCCAAACTGGAATGGTTCGCTATGTATAAGGTTTATCTCTCAATATTTGAAATTCACGAGTATCATGATATTATATCTACACTTTTATACAAAACTTGTATACGGTGGTATAGAACGCGGAACATGTTGCTTTGAGGTAGTAGCGGTAATGAGCGCGCGCTAACTACAAGTATTGCAATTCAATACCCTTATTCGAGTTAAACGCGGCTGCTGATCAGCGCTAATACGAAACTGAACTGAACGTATAATTTTCACAATTCAGTACTAGAAATTTCAGTAGTTCAAATTAAAACTATTTTTAACCGGCTGCAAACGTTGTTTTGCCATAAAAATTATTTCAAATATCAATATAGGAACCAGATAAAAACCTATTCTCAGGCCTAACAAATATACGTCATACAAAATTTAATTAAAATCGGTTTAGCCGTTTTGGAGGAGTTCGCGCACAAACACTGTGACACGAAAATTTTATATATTAAGAAGAATTCTTAAGAAGAGTTTGATTATGTTTAAGGACAATAAATTATTATCAACTAGGTACAGATAGATGGCACAATTTTAATTGAAAGAAATTGCAATTTACTACCAACCACGTACCACTACGTAAAATCACAGTCAGTGTTGCCATTGCCAACCATTTTTTACACGTTTAATTTATATTAGCTTCACTTGTAACTATGTATGTCGGAAAACCTTGGAATCTTAATTTAACCCACTTCCGGTTTTTCGATAAGGATGAAATTTTGCACACGCTCTGAATTCTAATGACAATACATGACTAGCTAAGAAACGTCATTATAAATCCAATATGGCAGCCTTTCTTATGGCATTTGAAATGCACCCCCATGATATGTCATAATATAGGTTATCAAATAAAAGGGTTTGCTGTCAGGAATTCGAAAAAAATAGTCACGTCTAGAACGTAGAAAAAAACTGTGTCTTCACTTTTCTTCTGAGTCGGCCACGCACACGTTCTGACGCCTGTCAAATGGTATGGACTAGCGCAAGAATGTGTGCGTGCGGACCGTGTACATACAGCCAGCTAGCCGACTCTGAACGACACAGTTTTGTGTATGGTGGGACTCCGTCCGACTTTTTTTATACGTCCATGGTCTATACTGTAATTTTGTACTGGTTTTTCATTGAATAAAACTGCCCTTTTTGGTTTCTCTGGGGTTGGCAACACTAATCACAGCTCAAGTAACTGAGCACACATTGAAAACAAAATGTTTCACGTCTTGACACGGACGTGACCGTGCATTCCTCCACTTCGTCCTTAAATAGTGCAAGTGTGTGTGACATCATTAGCTCCGTGGTGACATCCATATTTCCATACTAATATTATAAATTGTGTATGTTTGTCTTGTTACCTTGTGTCAATAATGCGAAAGTGTGTATGTTTGTCTTGTTACCTTGTGTAAATAATGCGAAAGTGTGTATGTTTGTCTTGTTACCTTGTGTCAATAATGCGAAAGTGTGTATGTTTGTCTTGTTACCTTGTGTAAATAATGCGAAAGTGTGTATGTTTGTCTTGTTACCTTGTGTCAATAATGCGAAAGTGTGTATGTTTGTCTTGTTACCTTGTGTCAATAATGCGAAAGTGTGTATGTTTGTCTTGTTACCTTGTGTCAATAATGCGAAAGTGTGTATGTTTGTCTTGTTACCTTGTGTCAATAATGCGAAAGTGTGTATGTTTGTCTTGTTACCTTGTGTAAATAATGCGAAAGTGTGTATGTTTGTCTTGTTACCTTGTGTCAATAATGCGAAAGTGTGTATGTTTGTCTTGTTACCTTGTGTAAATAATGCGAAAGTGTGTATGTTTGTCTTGTTACCTTGTGTCAATAATGCGAAAGTGTGTATGTTTGTCTTGTTACCTTGTGTAAATAATGCGAAAGTGTGTATGTTTGTCTTGTTACCTTGTGTCAATAATGCGAAAGTGTGTATGTTTGTCTTGTTACCTTGTGTAAATAATGCGAAAGTGTGTATGTTTGTCTTGTTACCTTGTGTCAATAATGCGAAAGTGTGTATGTTTGTCTTGTTACCTTGTGTAAATAATGCGAAAGTGTGTATGTTTGTCTTGTTACCTCTTCATGCCCAACTATTGAACCGATAACGGAGTTGCGGGCGTCATCTAGTCGTATATAAAATTCCATCGTCAACTTCTCTGCATAAGAATTTGTTTTTACACGCGAACCGTAAAATTTTCCTATATTCCATGTCTTTTTCTGGGATTTAAAGTATGTTTATAGACATCAAAATCAGTTCAGCAGCTTAATAGTGAGGAGGTCAGAAAGAAACTACCACATATTTATAATGTTTTAAGTAAATGTATATTTTTATCTGAATGAAATACGTATTAACAAAAAATAGTCGATATTAATTAGGTATTATCGATTGATTCGACAAAAGCGATCCTTGAATTTCTTTTACTTCTGAAAACATCCCTCGTGATGTTTATAAATAATAAGCGTCACACAATAATAAGTTATTATTTATTTACGAAGAGCGATTAATAAATCATATTAGTTTTATGATTCGTAAAGTACTTACTATACACTACTAGGTACATAAACATAAGTCTTAACTCTTAGTCCACAAAATACTGTTTTTATGTCAAACATAAAAACGTATTATTAGCTTTCACGAAATCTGAGATGTGGGATATACACAAATTAATTCGTTTTTACTGCCTTGTCAATAAACCCGCATTCATTAACTGTTGTTAAGAAACAAAGCAAAGGAACGAAAAACTCATTCTTGCCTACTTCATTTTCAAACACCGACACAAAACCTTCTTTTAAACATGTATTTTATTAATTCTAAGATGATATTATTATCTGCATCTCTTCAAGTGCCAATCGACGTATGCTAATTGGTCGCTGCTAAGCATTTGTGTTCGAACCCATCTTTTTTTGTTGATTTTTGAATAAACAAAACTGCGTTCATAACACAATACGTAATTTTTTGTGGGTTAGTGCATGAATGCTTAACAGCGGCCAATTAAAGAGGTAGTAAACGAATTTCAGCAATGTTAGTAGTTGGGTGCCAACATCTTGTAAAAAAAATAACCTTGTCGCAAAGCGTAGTATTTCCTGTAGCGAGTTTTCGGGCGGGTGTATCCTGTTTTATTTCATCTATTTCGATATTATTAGCCGCGGCAATAACCGTAACGTTTTATAGTCATTGGATGTACAGGTGTGTGTTTAATGAAAATGTAATTTTATGTGCCCGTACCTCCTCGTGATCTGACAATTATTAATTTACTATATTCCCATCCGGGAATTACGTAATTCACATTTATTGTTTTAGGAGTTTCGTAGACAATTATACAATAAATTAAAACATCTCTCTAGCTGACCCGGCAAAAGTTGTGTGCCATACACGTTAAATGGCTGTATTATACAAAAATATCTTGAATATAAACTAAATTGTAAAAACATCGGAAAAATCCATCGAAGTACCAGCACCTAACCTTCTTGAATCACTCTATCCCACCAAAAACATAAAATATGTAAAAATGGAAAGCCAAGTTCCATACAAACATTGTACTTGTCTATGGACTTCGCCGTAAAAAGGATGGAGATCTAAATGAGTGCCAAGTTCCATGGAAAATCGAAATATGTATGTATAGGAACCAAATAACATTATGAACAAATAATAGAGTCTATTTCTTTGCTTTATTGAATATCTATAACAATTGATGTTATTTAAATAATGTGAGATCTTGAAGTAGATTAGATCTAACTTGGCCAGTTTTCATTACATCAGTCATTTTATAAAGTTATTGAACATTTTAATTCTGATGAAAACTAGCCAAGTCAAATCTAATCTAGTTTAAGATCTCACATTATTTAAATAACATCAATTGTTATAGATATTCAATAAAGCAAAGAAATAGACTCTATTATTTGTTCATAATGTTATTTGGTTCCTATACATACATACATATTTCGATTTTATGGAACTTGGCACTCATTTAGATCTCCATCCTTTTTACGGCGAAGTCCATAGACAAGAATAATGTTTGTATGGAACTTGGCTTTCCATTTTTACATATTTTATGTTTTTGGTGGGATATCATTACTTTTTGTAAAGAAAACTTTCCGAGCAAGGGTAGATAGTAGACATCTTAATCTTCCCAGTTCAAACATACATAATATTCGACTATATTCAATCGCAACCTTAAGGTGTGGTTTCACCACTTCCCGACGAGTGTCGGATATGTTATCCGCAACTTATCTGGCAGATACTTCATCTGTCAAATAAATTGTGGATATCCTATCTGAAACTTATCAGGAAGTGGGGAAATAGCCTCTAAGCCTTGTTGAGTATCAGACGAATAAAACAAAGAAAATCCAAGCGAATGGAAAAAGCACCTACCATCAGGAGGCATTGGAATAATACGGTATAACACAAGTGTATTTCCAACCATTTACTATAGGGTACAGCTTATTGTGCGGAAGTAGCTAATATTATAGCTGTCTAACAGACAGAAAGACGGATGGACGGACGGACAGACGGACAGACGGACAGACGGACAGTCGTATTAAAAGAATTCTATGTCTATTCCCGGGACTCAAACTATATCTCCATACCAAATTTAAGAACAATCGGTACAAGTAATTTGGTCGTGAAGA
This sequence comes from Polyommatus iphigenia, assembly GCA_963422495.1. Classification (NCBI taxonomy): domain Eukaryota; kingdom Metazoa; phylum Arthropoda; class Insecta; order Lepidoptera; family Lycaenidae; genus Polyommatus; species Polyommatus iphigenia. The sequence goes on from OY730182.1 coordinate 39,287,657, forward strand.
GGTAACAGACAGACAGACATACTTCATAAAGTCACCTTCTATTAATTTCCTAAAGTTTTTTAACTTCACAAATAATAAATATTTACGGGGAGCTCCCATACAATAAATTTGAATTTTTGGCCTTTTTTGCTCAAAATCAATAATGGCAGCCGGTAGATACTTGAAAATTTCACAAAATCTTTAATTATATTATTTTTTTCATAATTTATAATAAAATTAAAATAAAATAAATATTTAAGGGGGGTCTCCATACAAAAAACACAATTTTTGTCTAGTTTCGCTATGTCCGACTCGCACTTGACCGATTTTTTTGTTTTCTTATTTTTCCCTACGCTTTCACACAATTATCGAGCTGGATTCCAAATTTCAGCCTTCTAGGCCATCTGGAAGTGGGTTAGAATTTTGATCTATAGGTCAGTCAGCCTGTGATAAAAATGTAGATTTTCGGACGTTAATATCTTAATAACCGTTTGAGCTGTGCTTATGAAATTTAGAGCATGTAGTTATCTTGCAAGTCTTATTATATGAGCCAAATTTGAAACGTTTATGGGAAATATTTTCTGAATTATGGGGGGGTCAAAAGTACCTGCAAATGGTTCGTGTAATATTACACACGGTGCGGCTCGCTATTCTGTTATGCTGGAACTCGGCTTGACACGCTACCGCGTGTCTAGATTAAATCAAACTTATAACACGAGAGGTGTTATAAGTTTCTTATTGTGCGGAAGTAGCTAATATTATAGCTGTCTAACAGACAGAAAGACGGATGGACGGACGGACAGACGGACAGACGGACAGACGGACAGACAGACGGACAGACGGACAGTCGTATTAAAAGAATTCTATGTCTATTCCCGGGACTCAAACTATATCTCCATACCAAATTTAAGAACAATCGGTACAAGTAATTTGGGCGTGAAGAGGTAACAGACAGACAGACATACTTCATAAAGTCACCTTCTATTAATTTCCTAAAGTTTTTTAACTTCACAAATAATAAATATTTACGGGGAGCTCCCATACAATAAATTTGAATTTTTGGCCTTTTTTGCTCAAAATCAATAATGGCAGCCGGTAGATACTTGAAAATTTCACAAAATCTTTAATTATATTATTTTTTTCATAATTTATAATAAAAGTAAAATAAAATAAATATTTAAGGGGGGTATCCATACAAAAAACACAATTTTGTCTAGTTTCGCTATGTCCGACTCGCACTTGACCGATTTTTTGTTTTCTGATTTTTCCCTACGCTTTCACACAATTATCGAGCTGGATTCCAAATTTCAGCCTTCTAGGTCATCTGGAAGTGGGCTAGAATTTTGATCTATAGGTCAGTCAGCCTGTGATAAAAATGTAGATTTTCGGACGTTAATATCTTAATAACCGTTTGAGCTGTGCTTATGAAATTTAGAGCATGTAGTTATCTCGCAAGTCTTATTATATGAGCCAAATTTGAAATGTTTATGGGAAATATTTTCTGAATTATGAGGGGGTCAAAAGTACCTGCAAATGGTTCGTGTAATATTACACACGGTGCTGCTCGCTATTCTGTTATGCTGGAACTCGGCTTGACACGCTACCGCGTGTCTAGATTAAATCAAACTTATAAAACACCTCTCTTTTTGGTCGGGGGTTAAAAAAACGCGTAGGAATTCTGTTGCGTACTTACATTAGTACAGACAATAAGAATCGACTTTGTTTATTTGAATGTTTATACTATGTAATACTGTGTAATTACATAGGCTTACAATATCCTAAATATAATTTAAAAAAATAAGTACTAAAGTGTCCCTATTATATCAAAGAAGCTTCTTCGAGAGCTTAATCGAGATCAACTTTGAATCAGTTGCAGGAGTCTTCAGAGTGTAGTTTTGGGTTTAGATTTTGTTCGCTGTTTAAAGTACTTTGATCCCGGCGCTAACCGGGATCAATACGGACTGATTTACATTATCATACTGACGGCGTCGCGTAATTTCAATGTAATATTCACGAGGGACGTTTACAGCTTCTCAACCTTCTAAGGATTTGAATTCTTCATAAAGTCTCCGTCTCGACTTATTAATAATTTCAAAATGGAAATTTTCATTTATCGTGTCTTACGATACCTCGCGACTCGGAGTGATTATTATCGTTTTCCGAGAAGGTACCCCTCAACAAGGTGCTTCGTGAATCAACGCTTAAGATACCAAACCGGTGTTTAAAGGCACACAAGTATTAGTCTTAATTAAGAATTTAAGTAGATTCTGTAGATTTTATAAATCATTGTATATGAAAACAAGAATAATGTTTTCTGCGCCGCGCCGCGCCGTTGCAGCATCCACATTCCACATCATGATGTGCTACTCGTATTATGTTTACGATTTGACGCGTCATTTAAAGGTCTTCCCTCACCGGGAGCATTCGCGTGTAATGTAACATTATAGATTCGACTTTGAGCATTATATTACAGTACTACCTCCCTGACTGACAAGTATTCGCGTGTATTGTAACATATAATACATTCGACTTTGAGCATTCCATCGGAAGCTGACTTCACTGTCACGTAGCATTGATGTTACAAGTTGTATCAAGATAGTACACATTGTATCATTACATGGTGCGCGTTGTAATGCTCAGTTCTCCTCTCTGACTGATGTAATGCTCGACGCTGTAACGTTACATTACAATCAAATGCTCCCGGTGCACCTTAAAACTCAACTTTATTTACTAAGCAAGAAAATACTTATTGAACTGACAGATTTACCACTATATACCACACATGCATCTCAACGCTTCGCAACGTTGCAATATGAATTAACCCTATGAGCTAACACGTCAACAGATGAGATTGTAATACATAAAATACTTATAGTTGAACAGGAAAGTTACGGGTCTTTCCCTCTATAAAGTAACTTCCCACGTACGACCTCAGTGCACTTGACTCGGTGAGGGAAAACATCGGAAAATATACACAGAGGTGTTTACTACCAGCACGTGACTCGGCGCTGACACGTGGTGAAGTTTGGATTTAATATTTCATACACAACATCGAGAAGATTGTCACGTCATTTTATAGGGTAAAGGGTAAATCCGCTATTTTTCGTTCCTTTTTAACAAGCTTTTATTAACTTCACTTATAACTATGTATGTAAGAAAATCTTGGAATCTTAATTTGACCCACTCCTCGGTCTTCGATTAGGATGAAATTTTGCACACGCTCTGAGTTCTGGTGACAATATATGTCTAGCTAAGAAACGTCATTACAAAATGGCGGACAGGCTATTTGAAATGCACCCCCTTGATATGGGTATCAAATGAAAGGGTTTGAACTTTGCTGTCAGGAATACGAAAAAAACTGTCACGCGACTTAAATCCAACATGGCAGACATCCAAGATAGCGGATTTACGGATTGCCTAAAGCAACTATTATTATATTAAAGATAAAGGAAATCACAGGTAAGTATATATCTTGGATATACAGATAAAACATAATATCTGGTGGTCAAAATGAACGAAACCTGAGAATCGTCTCCAAACCATTAGAGACGTGAGTGGAAGAACCAGATAACTACCATTTTATAATATGAGGACAATAATTACTAATTTCTCCCCTATAATTTAAACAAATTTTGTTACTTATCTACTTCATCATCTGGCTAATATAAAATCTGGCTATACCTACAATCCATTTTTTTTCAAATAATTTTCTTGGCCCTAAAGCCTCCATTTCTGAAAAAAGGCTTTATTTTAACTGTTACCTGCTTCTGCCACTCATGTCTGTTTATTGTTGCTGCTCCTGTCTATAATATTATATCAATGGTTTAAGAGAAAAGAGCTAAAAGACGGGAAAACACACCTGCATATTATTATAAATTATAATATGAATTTGTTAAGCATGTAAGTAGTAATTGTTTCATAATAATAATTATGCACATCTAAAGGTGTATAGATTAATTCACTGCAAAAGTAGCAGCGCTGAAAGATCGACTTTTTTTTTACTTTGGTATGGGTAATCATCGCGCTGGGGCGCTTGCCCATACATCACAAAAAATAGTATTTCAGCGCTGCTACTTTCACCGCAAACTCTACACAGGAGACCCATACACACCCTAAAGTATTACCACTTAGGTTTGTTACTGCCTGTATACAGTTAACTCAAAAATGAATCTCAAATCAAAGCGCACGGCCGTGCGCGGCCAAGTTCCAGCAGGCCGCGCGCTTGCCGTGCACTATTTACACGAACCGTTTCGACGCACTTTTGACCCCCTGTAGCTCAATGCCTATTGCGAGTACAAAGATAAAATTATACCTACGTAATTATATACTAGTATTTAAGCAGTATACCAAATTTCATAGATATAGCTTCGGTAGATCCTGAGATATCTCCCTGTAAAAATAGCTAATTTTGGCACTGACTCACTCACTCACTTACTCACTGACCGGTAATCAAAACCTCTAGGCCACTTCCAATTGTCCTAGCGCTATGAAATTTGGCACACAGGTCGGGTGTTATATGTTGATTATCAAAAAATTCAGAAATTCTAGAAATTTAAGAAATTGGTCAAGCGTGAGTCGGTTCATCTACGAAATTAAGAAGCCACTTCCAATTGCCCTAGCGTTATGAAATTTGGCACACAGGTCGTGTGTTATGAGTAGATTAACAAAAATTAAGAAATGTAAGAAATCGGTCAAGCGTGAGTCGGCTCATCTACGAACTATAGAGGCCACTTCCAATTGTCCTAGCGTTATGAAATTTGGCACGCAGATCGAGTGTTATGTGTGGATTAACAAAAAATTCTGAAATTTTAGAAATTTAAGAAATTGGTCAAGCATGAGTCGGTTCATCTACGAAATTAAGAGGCCACTTCCAATTGCCCTAGCGTTATGAAATTTGGCACACAGGTCGTGTGTTATAAGTAGATTAATAAAAATTAAGAAATGTAAGAAATCGGTCAAGCGTGAGTCGGCTCATCTTCGAACTTAAGATGCCAATTCCAATTGTCCTAGCGTTATGAAATTTGGCACACAGGTCGTGTGGTATAAAATATGTAGATTAAAAAACAATAAAGAAATTTAAGAAATCGGCCAAGCGTGAGTCGGCTCATCTACGAACTATAGATAAAAATTCTTATGTACCAGTGATACAATGAGAATACGATGAGGAGGGTGGTATTAAATAAATACTGTTAACTTAATAATTTAACTTCTATTGATAGTTTAACAAATACCACTAGTGCAATCCATCGAAAGTATTGCTTATTTCGGGTGTGACACAAAAAACATATAAGATTTATTGAAAAAAAGTATTGAAATCCCATCAAAAACATACCTGTAAAAATGGGACCAAGTTCCTATCGGCTAATTTTTGGCCTAAAAAAGAGTTGAAATCCAATCCAATGCCAAGTTCAGATGCACTTCATCGATCGTAATCATCTTCATCAACAGCCTGATCCATAATACTTCTAAATTTGAACTTGGCAGGTTTTCGTGCTATACGTAACACTTGATTAATTTTATAATTGAATTATCCTGTATAATTTTCACGCTTGCATAATTTTAGGTCATTATCGATGGTTAAATAAATTTTATATAGGTACTTAATTAAATTAACAAGTGTTACGTATAGCACGAAAACCTGCCAAGTTCAAATTTAGAAGTATTATGGATCAGGCTGTTGATGAAGATGATTACGATCGATGAAGTGCATCTGAACTTAGCATTGGATTGGATTTCAATTCTTTTTTAGGCCAAAAATTAGCCGATAGGAACTTGGCCCCATTTTTACAGGTATGTTTTTGATGGGATAACTCCCTCTTGAGCCGTCAAGTTCCGGTTCAGCCGGTTATTAAAATATATTCTGCATTTATTGAATCTGCTTCAAAAAACATTCAATACGATGTGAACCAAATAAAATATTACGATTGCGATATACTATTTGTTTAATACAGTAGGAAGCCCTGAGAAAACATCGGCGATCCGCATATCGTAATATCGGCATCGTAATATCGAATATCGGCTTCGTAATATCGAATATGGGAAACACAGCCGAAATTCGACCTCAGATAAAAAAAAAATTATAGGTTTAAAATTTCAATAGACCAGCACGAGTCGGCGCATGAGTACCTAAAACTATTCCACCTCAATTTTTTATGCGATCCTCTTCAAATTTAATAATTAAATTTAATTTAATTCTTCTTTCCTGATGATATAAATGCATGTTGCCATGGTGCAACCCGGTGCCATATTGTTTAAACAAACATTGTTTAAACAATTGCAAGGAATTGTTATTTTTCAACCGGACTAATTTTTTTTATATTCTTTATTGAAATACCAATAAAAGAGGTATTTTGACTTTTTACGATAAAGTTAATATTTTTAAAGATATGAATTTTTAAAGGTTCGAAAAATCTCAAATGGGTACATTCGACCCATGAAAAATATATTTAAAAAAATAATAATGTCTAAGCAATATATATTTTTGAATTCTCTATACAATAGTTAATAATACCGTTAGTAGAGATTTTAAAAAATTTCATTGTTTATATCTTTTTTATCTTAGCAATAGTAGACAAAAAAATTGTGTTTTTATGTATGGGAGCCCCCCTTACACATTTACTTTATTTTAATTTTATTATTAATTATTAAAGTACAAATATAATTAAGGATTTTGTGAAATTTTCAAGTGCCTAGCTGTTACTATTATTGATTTCGTAATCAATAATAGTAACACGCAAAAAAGGCCAAAAAAATCACGTTTCTTGTACGGGAGCCCCCCTTAAATATTATACTTTTTTATTTTTAGTATTTGTTGTTATAGCGGCAACAGATATACACAATCTGTGAAAATTTCAGAAGTCATTTCACATTTTTTGAGATACTGTCTGTCCGTTTGTCTGTATGTCTCCAGGCTGTATCTCAAAAACCGCTATAGCTAGCTACTTCTGAACTTTTCACAGATTGTGTATATCTGTTGCCACTATAAGAACAAATACTATAAATAAAATAAAATTAATATTTAAGGGGGGCTCCCATACAAGAAACGTGATTTTTTGGTATTTTTTGCTCGTAATCAATAATGGTAACAGCTAGGCACTTGAAAATTTCACAAAATCCTTAATTATATTTGTACTTTAATAATCAATAATAAAATTAAAATAAAATAAATGTTTAAGGGGGCTCCCACACAAAAACACAATTTTTTGTCTACTTTTGCTAAGATGAAAAAATGTATGAACAATTTTTTTTTTTAATCTCTATTAACGATATTATTAACTATTATATAGAGAAGTTAAAAAAATATAAAACTTAGACATTATTATTTTTTGAAGTGAAAACTTCTTTAGCGGCGTTGAGCACTTTTGTGAAATGGGTAAAAACTGTGAAACTAGCGCCAGATTTTCGTGTTGATTGAAAAACCATAGAAAACGCGTAAGACGCTTGGAGAGTAGTGTAACGAAATGTACAGTCGGGGAAATGAGTTGTTTAGCAGAAATGTACAGTCAGGGAAAATTTTGCTAAGCAGAAATGTACAGTCGGGGAAATGAGTTGTTTAGCAGAAATGTACAGTCGGGGAAATGAGTTGTTTAGCAGAAATGTACAGTCGGGGAAATGAGTTGTTTAGCAGAAATGTACAGTCGGAAAAAATTGTGCTAAGCAGAAATGTACAGTCGGGGAAATGCGTTGCTTAGCAGAGCTGCAGGTGCGTTGCCGGCCTTTTAAGAGGGAATACGCTCTTTTCTTGAAGGTTTGCAGGTCGAATAGGTCCGGAAATACTGCTGGTGACAGTTCGTTCCAGAGTTTGACAGTGCGCGGCAGAAAGTTACGCGAAAAACGCACTGTGGAAGACTGCCACACATCAAGGTGATGACTGATGAGGATGGTATGTTTTTCGCGTGGGACGATGGCGAAAAGTTGCAGGTGGTATGATTCCGAATAATTCCTCAGAGCACTCCCCGTGATACAACCGATAGAGGATGCAGAGTGAAGCCACATCTCGGCGTAATTCCAAGGGGTCCAAGCTGTTTGAAACACTATGGCAGTCAACAATTCGAGCGGCCCTTCGTTGGATACGATCCAGAGGGAGCAGTTGGTATTTTGGCGCCCCTGCCCAGAGATGAGAACAATATTCCATATGAGGCCGAACCTGCGCCTTGTAGAGTTGTAGGCGTTGGTCCGGACTGAAGTACTGTCTCGCTCTGTTAAGAACACCAAGCTTCTTCGAGGCTAATTTGGCCTTACCCTCTAGATGATATCGGAACTGGACTTCGCTCGATATGTTGACGCCAAGTATCTCAATGCTAGGGGAGATGGTTAAAGATGTGCCCTCGAAACGAGGATATACGACCATTGGTGACTTTTTAGTGGTGAACGCGCAGACTTGTGTCTTGGCGGGGTTGAATTGGACCAAGTTACGTCTACCCCATTCTGAGACCTTCTCCAATGAATTCTCCACCTTAGACACAAGTTCGTTTCGACTCTCAGTGACATTTTGCCGAAAAATATTGGGGGAGCCGGTATATACAGCATCACCTGTACTGTCATCCGCATAGCAATGAATGCCGCTGGTCTGCAACTTGTCATTGATATGCAGTAAGAATAGAGTAGGCGATAGCACACAGCCCTGAGGCACACCAGCATCAACAGACTGAGTTTCCGAGCATTCGCCGTCAACTACGACCTTTATGCTTCTGTCTGCTAAGAAACCAGTGACCCACTTACATAATTTCTCGGGCAGCCCGTATGATGGAAGCTTTGATAGCAGCGCTTTATGCCAAACCCGATCAAAGGCCTTCGCAATGTCCAAACTAACAGCCAATGCCTCTCCCTTCGACTCAATTGCCTGAGCCCAACGATGAGTCAGGTACGCCAAGAGATCACCAGCCGAGCGACCCTTACGGAACCCGTATTGTTTGTCGCTTAGTAATCCCTGGCCGTCCAAGTATCGAAGAAGCTGGCTATTGATAATGGATTCCATTATCTTCGAGAATAGAGAGAGTATAGCGATTGGTCTGTAGTTGGAAGGATTTGAGCAATCACCTTTTTTGGGGACCGGGTGCACCAAGGCTGTCTTTTGTTAAAAATTGTGCTAAGCAGAAATTTACAGTCGGGGAAAATTGTGCTAAGCAGAAATGTACAGTCGGGGAAATGAGTTGCTTAGCAGAAATGTACAGTCGGGGAAATGAGTTGTTTAGCAGAAATGTACAGTCGGGGAAAATTGTGCTAAGCAGAAATGTACAGTCGGGGAAATGAGTTGTTTAGCAGAAATGTACAGTCGGGGTGTTGAAGCCTGACTTCAACATGATTAGAACCAGCAGCGAGCAATTGCCATATAACTTCTGTCAGGCGCTCGAATAAAAGAGCGACGAGCCCACTGCCACCCGACGTCACGAGCTACGTCATCGAGGACGGAGGAGGGGGCTCGACTTGGCTAGAACCCGCTCTCTGTCGCCCTGAAATCGCCCGTAGCCTAGCACCGTTCCACCTTTTTTTAATCCTCTAATATCTTCGCAATCTGTAATCGATCCCTGTTCATAATTGTACAGAATAAATTTGTTATTTTGTACGAAGTTGTTTCAGTAACAATTTCCAAGAATTTTCTTGTTTCTAACAAGAAAAAGTGGCGACCGTGACAGGACACTTAACTGGATTGCTTTTGTTCTCGGGATATCATCGCCGCCGGTGAGAGGTCTTCGCCGCAGCAGCGCAGCCCGAGGAATCTCCAGCAGCATCATCAGCCGTCGTGAGGTCTGCAGCGATCGCAGACGACTCATCAATTCCCAGCGGCAGGTGGCACAGCTTCTGGAACCACGCCGGTCAGCTCTTCGCGCCGCAGCGTCAGCCAACCAGCTAAGTGTCCCTATTTCCTTTTCTTATTTATTCCTTTGTTCCAAAATCCCGTTTTTCTAGTAGTTTCATACCTGTGTAGTGCAAAGAACGTGGATCATTATCTATCGATATCTAAGATCATTTCACAAGGGATCGATTCACGCAACTCAAGTTTTAGCTATTTACATACAAATAACAAGATTTAAGCTAGATTTAAACGTTTATTTCTATAATTTAGGCTTAAAGTTAGCTTTAGTCTACCCACCAAACTTCGTACGTAATTTACCGAAGCTATTTGGTGCCATTATCCTAGCTATTTTTATCTAATCTATTTACAAATCAAATTATATTAAGTTTTGTGTGTTCTAAGGTTCAAATTAAACAATATTTTACATTTTACAAATTATATTTACAAGAATTAACTATATACAATACTATTTAGAAAACTTAACTAACTTAACTATATACAAATACTTAAACTAAAATTACTATTTACAATAATCGCAGTTTTCAATTATTTATATTATTTCCTACGATTCACATTATTTTAACTGCGAATTTCAGGAACTTCGGTGGACTTGATATCAGCTGACCACGTAGGTAATCTGCGCGTCGCCGGCCTGGCTCGCGTGGTAAACCGGTTGCATACGTTGGAGTGGCGTAAGATTGCAATATTCATTCACTATTTCTTATCTATTTTTTCAATTAACTTTCTTATCAATTGGTGATTCATAAACATGTCCGAAGCTAAGTTAAAGGAACTTTACGCTAAACGTAGCTCAATAAAGGGTCGTTTAACTAAGTTTAAAAAATATTTAGCTTCATTCGAGAAAGATAACGTTTTAGATGAGCTCGAAATATCTAAGCTTAACATTCAATTACCTAAAATTGAGAGCTTATCTAGTGCGTTCGAAGATTTGCAGATTCAGATAGAAGTGTTAAATTCGACAGACATAGATAGTGAGTTAGAGGAGCGCGATGTAATTGAGCAGGAGTTTGCACATTTAATTGCTTTAGCCCATCAGCACCAAAATAGGTACAACGGTAGCAAGACGCCTCCTCTCTGTGATGCTCAAAGCACGTCTTCATGCTGTCATGAGCGCCCAGGTTTAGGTTTTAATCCTCCTACACTACAAATAGGCAAGTTTGACGGAAGTTATTACAAGTGGCTTGAGTTTCGCGACCTATATTGTTCTCTCGTTCACGAAAACAAGCACATTCCTATTCCGATTAAATTTTGCTACTTAAATTCATACTTAGAGGGTGAGGCCGCTCGTGTGATTAGCAATTTAGAGGACACAGAGTCCAACTACAATAAAGCGTGGGACTTGTTACGCGAGCGCTATGACAATAAGCGATTACTAATTAAAATCATTTAAATGCGTTATTAAATTTCGACGTTAAGTCTAATGAAAGCGCATCTATGCTAAGGTCTATAATCGATAGCACAAATAAAAATCTTCGCGCCCTATCTAGCTTAGGTGAACCGACCTCACACTGGGACTCAATCATAGTACATATTATTTCCTCAAAATTAGGTAGCAAAACCAGTATGAAGTGGGAGGAATATAGAAATACTCTCTCAGGGTCACCTTCACTTGAGGAATTTAATTCATTTTTAAAGCAGCGGGCTGATATTCTAGAAACTTATAATCATAGCCGAAGTTTCGAGGACAAATTAAATTTAAGTAATAATAAATCTAGTAATAATAATAAAAAACGACTAGGTTCAATGTCAAATAATAATAGTTCCTTTACAGCACAAATTTCTAGCGTAGGTAACAATAATACTTCCAAAAATTGTGTTGTTTGCGACAAACAACATCGTATTTACGATTGCGATAAGTTTAAAAATATGCCTATTGAGCAGCGTCAAAGTTTAGTCATAAAATCAAAGCTTTGTCAAAATTGCCTTCGTCCGGGGCACAGAGCTTTTACCTGTAAATTCGGTGTCTGTCGTAATTGTAGACGCGCCACAATACTTTACTTTGCGAACATAATAGTCAAGGTCAAGACGTAAAGTCATCTGTAGACAATAATGCAACTAATTCTGATTCGATTGCTCAAACTCTTTGCACGACAAATTCAGGGCAAAATACTTACACTTTGTTGTCTACGGCTATGGTGTTGGCGATTAATTCGTGCAATAATAAGAGACAAATTATCCGTGTGCTACTCGACTGCGGCAGTCAGTGCAGCCTAGCTTCTAAGCGTCTGAGGGACAAGTTAGGTTTACGATCACGGCCCGCGAGCTCGATCAACGTTGTAGGCATAGGCAATTCAACTTCACACTGGGTAAACGAATTTTGCGAATTTAAATTAAAATCATTACACAGTGATTATACTGTACAACTTACTTGCCCAGTGCTATCTGATCTGACTGGCGAAATTCCTAAGTTTACTATGGACCCTAAGCTAATTAACATATCTACGAATGTTCAGCTAGCCGATCCTAGCTTTTATAGGCCTTCTACAATAGATGTGCTGGTCGGCGCTGATCTATTTTGGAGCATCGTAGGTAGTGAGCGATAATCGCTCGGTTCCAAACAACCTAGTCTTATCAATTCGGAGTTTGGCTGGATTCTATCCGGTCTTATTTATTTAAACTCGCGAATTTCGAATTTTAGTTGCAATTTTTCTAAGGCGCAGTCAGATAACTTCAATAATCTTCTGAGTCGATTTTGGGAGCTAGAAGAGCTGCCGCCAAGGTCAATTTTAAGCGACGACGAGAAAGCATGTGAGCAGCAATTTAAGACTCACACTTCTCGCGATTCGTCCGGCAGGTTCTGTGTGCGTTTACCTCTCAAAGACTCGCCTAATTGCTTAGGTAATTCATACTTTCTAGCTAAAAAAAGGTTTTTTAATTTAGAAAAGCGATTTAGAGCTAATCCCGAGCTTAAATCCCAATACGTTAATTTTATTAACGAATACATTAGTCTAGGTCATTGTTCCATTCTAACAAATAATTATAAGCCGAACCCGTGCTATTTTTTGTGTCATCACGCGGTTTTCAAACAAAATAGCGAGTCGACTAAGCTACGAGTGGTATTCGACGGATCCGCTCGCACCTCATCGGGCTTATCAATTAACGATTTACAACGAATAGGTCCTACTGTACAAGATTCACTCTTTTCTATATTACTACGTTTTCGTCAGTACCTATACGTTCTTACAGGAGATGTCGAAAAATTCTTTAGGCAAGTTAATCTCCACGAAGACGATCGTGACCTTCAATTAATACTATGGAGGGACGACGAATCAAAGCCTATTCAAGTACTAAGACTCAATACCATCACTTATGGTTTTGCTAGTGCTAGTTATCTTAGTACGAAGTGTATTTGGCAGTTAGGACAGGAATGCCCCGATGAGTTAATCCGTACGGTAATCCAGCATGATCTGTACCTAGACGATTTAATTACTGGCGCTAATGCCATAAATGAATTACGTCATATTTTAAACTCTGTTGTTTCCGTTTTGCGTTCAGGCTGTTTTCCACTTAGAAAATTTAAATCTAATGTGCCATCTATTTTTGAAAACACGCTAATCAATCCTCTCGAAACCTTAACCTTAAGCGAATCGTCTAATACTTTAGGTTTACAGTGGAAGCCGCCTTCCGACACATTACATGTTTCGTTGTACACTCCCAACAATAAAAACGAACAAACAACGAAACGCTCGATTTTGTCTAACATGTTTAAAACTTTCGATCCACTCGGTTTAATTTCCCCTTGCACTATTCGTTTAAAGTTATTGATGCAGGAGTTGTGGCGTCGAAATATTGACTGGGACGAGCCAGTACCTTCTGACATTCGACTATACTGGCACGAATTGGTTCAGGAATTCAAAAATGTACCATCGGTCACTGTACCTAGGTTAGTTTTATGCGATTCCCCGGTCAGTATTGAGCTACACTCATTTTGCGACGCGTCAATGTCGGCTCACGGCGCTTGCGTTTATTTACGATCCGTGGACTCAGCCGGTCGTGTAGTAGTCAATTTACTATGCGCTAAGTCTAAGGTGAATCCTAGTAAGCCTATTACCATACCGAGACTGGAGCTCATGGGAGCCTTGCTAGCCGCTAGGCTGTGCAAGTCAGTTCTCAAGTCTTTGCGATGCAATATTTCTCGTTGCACTCACTGGAGTGACTCGAGCGTCGTTTTAGGGTGGCTACACACTTCTCCGAGCAAATTAAAAACGTTCGTCGCGCATAGGATAGTCGAGATTTGCGAAACTACTTCGGCTACAAATTGGCGTCATGTACCTACAGATGCTAATCCCGGAGATCTAATCTCACGCGGTACCCAGGTACATACACTACAGCAATCCAAAATCTGGTGGTCGGGTCCGGAATTTCTATTAAAATCGGAGTCGGAATGGCCTATGCTAAACGTCAATTCACAGCTCGTAGACTTACCAGAAATAAAGTGCAATATTGTGCAGAGTTTCGAGCCAGTTATAAATTTCTCACGGTTTTCTAATTTTATGCGGCTAAAACGTTAATTCGCCTATGTTTTACGTTTTATACATAACGCTAGGTTTCCTAAAACTAAGATAAGCGGAGCCCTAACCGTGAACGAGTTGTCTAAATCATTTAATTTTCTATGTAAATTTTGTCAATTGCAATCATTTTCTCTCGAGTATGATGCCTTAAGTAAGAACAAATCTATTTCTTCTAAAAGTAATTTACTATCACTTAGTCCTTTTCTAGATAAGGATTGCGTAATGCGTGTTGGTGGCAGACTAGCCCACTCGGACTACAGTTACGACAAGCGGCATCCCGTCATATTGCATTCCAAACATCATTTTACTTCCCTTATTTTTAGATACGAACATATTAGGCAAATGCACGCCGGCCCACAGCTACTATTATATTCAGTTCGTGAATATGTGTGGCCTATTGGGGGGAGGTGTCTAGCCCGGAGTACGACGCGAAACTGCGTACGATGTAAAAGATTTCAAGGTCGCACGTACTCACCAATGATGGGACATCTGCCGTCGCAGCGTATGACTCCATCATTTCCCTTTGAAACGACAGGTGCCGACTTTGCTGGTCCTTTCACTATTTTAAATAAAAAGGGTCGCGGTGCTAAAACTCTAAAATGCTACCTATGTCTGTTCGTGTGCTTTCGTTTCAAGTGTGTTCACTTGGAGGCGGTAACAGAATTGTCTAAGGACGCGTTCATAATGACTTTACGTCGATTTATTTCTAGACGCGGAAAGCCATTAGAAATTTATTCTGACAATGGCCGTAATTTTGTCGCCGCCGCCAAAGACATTGATAATTTTTTAAAAGACAACTCAAACACTATATCTGAGTTTGCCGCGAATGAAGGGATCAAGTTTAATTTCATACCTTCTTACGCCCCTCACTTCGGCGGTCTATGGGAAGCTGGTATCAAGTCTGCGAAGCACCATATAAAAAGGATGATGGCCAATTTAAATTTAACGTATGAAGAGTTGTCTACTCTGTTCGCACAGGTGGAGGCTATTTTGAATAGCCGCCCCTTGTGTCCTATCTCTTCCTCTCCTCACGACTTCCAATCTCTCTCTCCAGGGCATTTTCTGGTTGGTCGGCCGCTGACATCGCTGCCGGATCCAGCCCACGACGACGGCAGCTCCAGCTTCAAGCGTTACTCCCGCATCGAACAGGCTCGTAGACACTTCTGGAGTCGGTGGCAGCGGGAGTACGTCAACGAGCTTCAACAGCGTGTCAAGTGGCGAGATAGCAAAGGCAACCTCAGCGTAGGAGACCTTGTCCTTCTTCAAGAAGACAACAGCCCTCCACTACACTGGCGCCTGGGTCGTGTTCGCGAGCTTCACCCCGGTGTCGACGGAGTTGTCAGAGTGGCCAATGTCGCCACTCAGAGAGGAGTCGTGCGGAGGACACTCACACGATTGTGCCCCCTGCTACCAGCTGATCCAAGGACTGAAACACCCGCAGGGATTTCAGGGGGGGAGTTATGTTGAAGCCTGACTTCAACATGATTAGAACCAGCAGCGAGCAATTGCCATATAACTTCTGTCAGGCGCTCGAATAAAAGAGCGATGAGCCCACTGCCACCCGACGTCACGAGCTACGTCATCGAGGACGGAGGAGGGAGCTCGACTTGGCTAGAACCCGCTCTCTGTCGCCCTGCAATCGCCCGTAGCCTAGCACCGTTCCATCTTTTTTTAATCCTCTAATATCTTCGCAATCTGTAATCGATCCCTGTTCATAATTGTACAGAATAAATTTGTTATTTTGTACAAAGTTGTTTCAGTAACAATTTCCAAGAATTTTCTTGTTTCTAACACGGGGAAATGAGATGTTTAGCAGAAATGTACAGTCGGGGAAAATTGTGCTAAGCAGAAATGTACAGTCGGGGAAATGAGTTGTTTAGCAGAAATGTACAGTCGGGGAAATGAGTTGTTTAGCAGAAATATACAGTCGGGGAAAATTGTGCTAAGCAGAAATGTACAGTCGGGGAAATGAGTTGTTTAGCAGAAATATACGGTCGGGGAAATGAGTTGTTTAGCAGAAATGTACAGTCGGGGAAAATTGTGCTAAGCAGAAATGTACAGTCGGGGAAATGAGTTGTTTAGGAGAAATGTAGTCGGGGAAAATTGTGCTAAGCAGAAATGTACAGTCGGGGAAATGAGTTCTTTAGCAGACGCGCTGATTAAGGCCGCGTTTCCACCTGCAAGACAACTGTCGCGAGAAGTGTCTGACAGTCTGTCTGACAGCGGCTTTTTTTTTCGATTGTCGATATTTTTTAATCGATTGTAAGGGTTTCGATTAATTAATTAAAACGATCGTTTTTTATTATTTTTTATTTATTTTAAATCGATTTTCATAAAAAATGGGTTAAAAAAATAATGCACAACGTTTATAATCAAGTTTTCACTTCTGCCGGCACTCTCGGAGTGCAACCCGTCTTTTTTTTTTAAATATATTTTTCATGGGTCAAAAGTACCCAAATTTGAGATTTTTCGAACCTTTAAAAATTCATATCTTTAAAAATATTAACTTTATCGTGAAAAGTCATAGGACCTTTTTTATTGGTATTTTAATAAAAAATATAAAAAAAAATTGTCCGGTAAAAAAATAACAATTCCTTGCAATTGTTTAAACAATGTTTGTTTCAACAATATGCCACCGGGTTGCACCAAGGGCAATTTGAAGAGGATCTCATAAAAAAATTGAGGTGGAATAGTTTCCGGTAGTCATGCGCCGACTTGTGCTGCACTACAACGCTTTTCTATTGATATTCTATCGTCAAAAAATTCACACTTTATTATTTTTTTGACAAAATTCCTGCGACAGCCTTGACAGATTAATAAAGTCAAATGATGACAGACTCTCCGTGTAATGTGATTTGCTTGTCATCTTGCGGTGTAGCCTCACTAGCCGCCAAACGGAACGGGACGTGCTTTTTAAGGTACAATTCCGTGCATCGCGACAGTCGTAAGCCGCGCGCGACCGTGTCATATAACTTTGACACAGTCGCGCGGAGCCTACGACAGACGCGCGCGGCCGACGATAGTCGTAGGCCCTGCGCGACCGTGTCAAAGTTATATGACACGGTCGCGCGCGGCTTACGACAGTCGTCAGCCGCGCGCGTCTGTCGCGGGCCTCGGAAGCGGTGCCATACATTTTCATACAATGACTATTGTCGCTAGCCGCCGACGACAGTCGTCAGCCGCGCGCGGCTTACGACTGTCGCGATGCACGGAATGGATGAATGGAAATGGATTTGATTTAAGAAGGCGACTAACCCAAAATTCATGAACGTAGAAAAATTTATACGTCCATGCCAAAATTGACAATTTTATAAATCTTTTTTGTACTTGATAATAAGTCCCGAATCGTTTAATTATCTAAACATAGATACTACATTATATTTCCAAGAATTCGATCTGAGCGAAAACACGATATCGTGAAATTTCCTCGATAGAAAAAAATCACAAACATGGATCTAACTTTGACGATTTTTTTCCTATATTCCCAAAACCATGCAGTAAACTGAGTTAATATTTTTACACATCATATAAAATTCTATTATCGAAGGTTCGTTCTAGCGGATTTTTAATATTCTCTATATTTTTTAAGATATTTAAGAAAAACCACATTGGCGCTTCACCGCCAGATTTGTCTCACCTCTCAGTCGCCAACAGTCGCGTTCGCGCGTGCCTGAGGAGAGGACGTAAGTATCTTTTGCCTTTACTCCAGATTGAGAAAATATTTAATCGAAACCATGGGAAACAAACAAAAATTAAATAAACACACTAAAAGCAACATTTACAGGAGAAAACGGGAGCCAATGAACAATTGTAGAAGGCTTCATAATTTAATGTAAAATATGTACATACATAATACATATATTTGTTTACAAATATGATAATATTATCATGACAAATAATTTGTCAAACCCATATATTGCGACCGCACATGCGTAGTGCTTCGTGCTTGATTGGACGATCTGCGTGTATCGTCCAATGGTATCGTCTCATAGCTCGAAGCTTCGTGACGATCGACGAATCAGCGGCCGCGGCAATAGAGATTGAAAAAAATAAATCGGCTTCAAATCGATATAGTTTTGATAAAAACTTGTGTATGACAGCGATTTGAAAATCGATTTGGTTTCAATGAATGTCGTACTCGATACTATGGAAATATCGAATAAATTTCTTTGGTACAACGCTACGGTCTTGAAATGAAAAGATTAAATTGTCAAACAGTGATAACATTATAATATTATATGCAAAATTCACTACTTCGACCATTCGCTTGATAATAAATATTAATCCTTCGATCGCGGATTCTTGGAAATGCTATTGTATTCTAGTGTCGCGATCACCGGTGCTCGTATGGGACTTGATGGGTTAATAACAAAGGTGACGGCACATTTATGAAAGGATTTAGAAGAGTACATAGTACATACTACATAATAATATGTATACTACATAATATATTATAAGGTCTTTTATGATATTGCCGTTTTGTTTGAAAAATGTTCTTTTTAGGGTTCCGTACCCAAAGGGTACAAAACGGGACCCTATTACTAAGACTTCAATGTCTGTCTATCGGTCGGTCTGTCTCCAGGCTTTATTTCAATAACGGCTATAGCTAGACTTTTAAAATTTTCACAGAATATGTATATCTGTTGCCGCTATAGCAACAAATACTAAAAACAAAATAAAATTAATATTTAACGGGGGCTCCCATACAAAAAACCAGATTTTTTTGCTATTTTTTGCTCGATATCAATAATGGATATAGCTAGGCACTTGAAATTTTTACAAAGTCCTTAATTATATTTGTACTTTAATTATGGATAATAAAATTAAAATAAAATAAATATTCAAAGGGGCTCCCACACAAAAATTACAATTTTGGGCTATTTTTAGCTCTGCGGTACTGAACCCTTCGTGCGCGAGTCGGACTCACTCTTGGCTGATTATTTCGAACTTACTTATTTCTGTTTATCAAAGTAATCACCCCTGCAATCAATGCACCTTCGCCAACGCAGTGGCAGTGTATAGATGTCCTTATTGAAAATATCAGCTGGACGGCAGGCTACACTTCTAAGGTATTTTGTACAGCCTCTCGCGATTTGAATTTTCTTCCCGGTAAAAGTTTTACCAATTTTGGAAAAGATACAACAATATCACCTAGGGAGGGGGGGGGGGGCTCAATTTTCCATATTTTTAGTTTTTTGCTCATATCGCTAAAACGGTGTGTCGTAGAGAAAAAAAGTTCAGTACATAGTGAAAGCTCATAAAAAAAAACCTAATTCCAAATTTGCAGCGTGTCACTACATTTTTTACCCTTGTTAATAACAAATTTCATTATTTTTTAATAATAAACAATGTTCCGTATGTTGCAAAACGCTGCAAATTTAATACACGTTAGAAAACGGTAAGAACAACCTAATTCCAAATTTGCAGCGTGTTACTAATTTTTTACGCAATGTTATTAACAAAAAACCTTTTTCACCCCTTTTCAACCCTTTCCGTACACCCCAGAACGCTACAAAATCACACGGTAAGTTATTTTACCTTCTTTAACAACCCCCTAAAATTTTATCAAGTTACTAATTTCTTTCGGGTTTTGGCTTTAATGACTGGCCTAATGTACCTACACATCTGCAGTAATGCTCTCGCCGTTTTGTAAAAGGCTGTTACTTATCACACCGGCAATTAGACCACCAAACTCCAAAGTGTGACCATCACATTTCTAGGGGTGATTTTTCGTTTTGTACATTGCTTTGGTGTCGAACCAGGATCTTACCAACTTGCTGAGCATTTTCAAGTGTCAACCGAATACCATTTTTCGTCGCAGGTTTGTTAAGTTGGCTGGTACCGCCTATAAAGTGTGAAGATTGAGTAGAAAAATACATGAATTTCAGGCGAATTATGAATAAAAGCACTTTATAAAAAAAATCTAGCTAGTTACGAGTTTCTAATTATGGCCAAAAGTTCCTGATTTTAAGTTTTTAGCTCTTTAAAACTGAAAACAGTGAATCGTAAAGAACTTTATGAAAGCTACTAAAATTTACTACGATTTTGTCTTTCAAACTTTGTATCTAACTCCAATCATTGCCTTGCTATGAACTTGTGGCTGATTTTTTCAAATACACATATCAAGAAGGTCTTAGGATATTTATGTTTTATGAAATATCTGAAAATATCTAAGAATCTATTTGAAAGAGCGTAAATGAAAGAATTTTAGCATATTTTTAAAGTTATTAATAACAAAAAAAATCTTCCGGATATTTTTATTTCCGATATAATAATAAAACTAGGCCTTTTCATCCGTTGTGGATGATTTATACAGTATTTTCAGAGCGAAGCTACTCAAATACTGTAGTGCCTGGGACAAGATTTTTTTGAATGTCCGTGTCTTTTTTAATTGCCCAAGCACATACGGCATTCTCGCAGGTCCCAACATAGTCGGCCTAGTCCAGAGGAAAGAACGAGTCAATACGTCTGGGACCAACTATGTGCGGGTTTCCTCACGATGTTTTCCTTCGCCGTACGAGCGTCCGTATTATGTACTTGAGATCAGAAAATGTCTCATTGGTACACGCCTCCACCCGGGATCGAACCTGCACCCTCTAAGAGTGCGAGCCAAAGCTCTACCTATTAGGCCACGGACGCTCTTATATATAACTAGCTGTCCCGGCAAACGTTGCTTTGCCACAATATAAAGTGTTTCGCCCAATATGGGCGAAACACTTTATTGAAGTGACTAAATAAGTATGTCGCCATGGCAACGTCGATCGCTATCTCGTCGCACAAACAATGGTCGCCGTCAGTCTCAGGTTGTAATAATTTACTATTATTTATTCAACAAATGCACTTATCAATATATAAAGTACCCAGTAACCGATTCTCAGACCTACTGAATATGCATATAAAATTTGGTAAAAATCAGTAAAGCCGTTTCGGAGGAGTTCGTGGACTAAAATTGTGACACGAGAATTTTATATATAAGAATATAAGACTAGCTGTCCCGGCAAACGTTGCTTTGCCATAATATAAAGTATTTCGCCCTCCATATTATTTTATTGAAGTGACTAAATAAGTATGTCGCCATGGCAACGTCGATCGCTATCTCGTCGCACAAACAATGGTCGCCGTCAGTCTCAGGTTGTAATAATTTACTATTATTTATTCAACAAATGCACTTATCAATATATAAAGTACCCAGTAACCGATTCTCAGACCTACTGAATATGCATATAAAATTTGGTAAAAATCAGTAAAGCCGTTTCGGAGGAGTTCGTGGACTAACATTGTGACACGAGAATTTTATATATAAGAATATAAGACTAGCTGTCCCGGCAAACGTTGCTTTGCCATAATATAAAGTATTTCGCCCTCCATATTATTTTATTGAAGTGACTAAATAAGTATGTCGCCATGGCAACGTCGATCGCTATCTCGTCGCACAAAGTACATTAATAGTCACCGTCAGTCTCAGGTTGTAATAATTTATTATTATTTATTCAACAAATGCACTTATCAATATATAAAGTACCCAGTAGCCGATTCTCAGACCTACTGAATATGCATATAAAATTTGGTAAAAATCAGTAAAGCCGTTTCGGAGGAGTTCGCGGACTAACATTGTGACACGAGAATTTTATATATAAGATAATAAATATTAATTATATCGGAATTTCAAGTAATCTTTTGTTCTAACTTAAATACTTTTTTTTTGAGTTTGGAAGATTGATAATAAATTGATAATGGGACCTAATGGGACGAATAATGGCTTTCCAGAGCCAGTCGAGGATGGTTAATCAATGCAGAATTTCTCGAACACGTGATTTTAGTATATCGAGATGAAATTTGAGCTGGGGTTTTTATCAGCACCAGCATCAGAGACGATTTTAGTGATACCATGGTCCATGGCGGATAACACCGCCGTTTGTTGACGGATTTCCAAAATTCTTATGTTATTGTATAAGATGTAGTCCGAATTTCGTAACATGTTAACAAAAGTGGTGATCTGATGGTGCAATTCATGAAAAATCGAGGGAAGCTAAAAGGAGAAAACTAGCTGACCCGGAAATTATTGTTTAATATAAAAAATTATCACTATAAAAGTATATAAAAACCTATTGTCAGGCCTAACGAATTTACATATCAATACAAACGGTTGAACCGTTTTGGACGAGTTCGCGCACAAACACTGTGACCCGAGAATTTTATATATAAATTTGACTAATAATATATGACCCGGCAAACGTCAGTTTGCCATATAAATTATTTCTAGCATCAATATATTATATCAAAAAGCAGATAAAAAATTATTCTCAAGCCAAACGAATGTATGTATGCAAAATTTGAGAATTTTGTATATTTTAATCTGACAAATGTTAATATATTTTACGCAAATACACACAATAACTAACCAAATTCGGACGTGGACGAAGACGTGCCTAGTAGATTATATTAAATAAAGTTATAATATTTTTGTAACAACTACAGCTTAGGAATTCTAACCAGAATCGATCCAGTAGTGTCAGAGCCTATTCGATTTCGATAAATAAACATATACTTAATAAAGTATTACTAGTGTATAAGGCAAAAAGTATTAATATTTTGATTCTCAAAGTGCAGATGGAAAATGTGATTCAAACTTCTTTAAATTTTATCTATATCATTATATAAAAGGTTTTGTCCTGAATGTCATGAAAATGGAATCACACTAGGGCCTAAACCAGTGATCGTAAATACTTGAAATTTGGAGGGTGTAACAAAACAAAGTATTGTCACTTAGTTTTGTTACACCCTGTATAAGATTATTATTTTATGAGTAAATTATGTCTTGACTCTTAGTCTTTTCTGACCTGACTAGCTGAAAAAAAAGTAAGTAGCATTCTACATTCGAAATTCAAATTTTATGCACAGTCAAACTCATTTTGAAATCTTCTTTATTTTTGTAATTTGCGATAACTTTCATATTTTAGTTTATGTTAAGGGAAAAGACCTAATGGCAGACACTTTAAGGAAACGTGAAACATTTGAATGTTATAAAATATATATTTATGAAAATAAAGGATTGATAATTTCTTCCGTATCTTCAGTAACTCTTACAAAATAAAACTATTATAATTATTCTGTGACAAACCAATAAAATACAATATTATTGGTCTTTTTGTAAACTTAGTCAAAAGAGCTAATAGATGACATCACAAAAAACGATCATCACTAATAGTAGACACCAATATGAACTAATAGTTGACACAGAACATTAAATTACATTTAACATTTTTCATATTATTAGGTCTTTATTTGCCGTTTTTGAAAAGATTTCATTTACTTCATCTTAATAACTACATGCATCAGAAATATTATCCACGTTGTCTCCAGATTCTATCCATTCTTCTTCCATGCTGAAACTATCTTTCCTTTTATTTTTATTTTTCATATTTTTTTCCTAGCAAATTAATTTTCAGTCTTTAGACTTCATGCTTCTTTTGCCTCTTCTTTTTCTTCTTTCTTTTCTCAGCTCTCCTTTTCCTTCTTTTTACTGCTAAAAAACTAAAGCAATCGATTTTTTCGATCGATCAGTACAAGGTCTAATATTAGACACCATGTCCATTTTTAGGTACAGCAAGTTCTAAGTTCTTAGTTTGTTAATAGAATTATATTTTCAGAGAATAGTGATGATTTTTGCAGTAGAATAAAGTACAAAATAACTTTAGTATGTATTGCAAAACTCAAAGATGAGATCCACGTCATCTATTAGGTTTTTTACATTTTCAAGAACTAATAGTAGACATCCTTTATATTGTTAGGGAAAATGGATAATAAATCATAAATAAACATTAATAATTAGTGTATACAACATGACCATTAATCCAATGAAATCAATAGAAATTACAAAAAATCAAATAAATGTATTCAAAACTTACGTGCAAAATTTCGCCTTCCTTAACCTATTTGCTAAGAAATTGTCGAGCGCGTGTTGACGCGGTCTATTATTTAAGAAAACTGATCCCATTTTAAAATTTTGTTCCCGAAGGCGTCCCTAATATATTTTTTCAATTCAACAGATAGCTTGAGAAGCTTATAAAATTTACAGTGGTGAGAAATAATTAGAGTAATTCTTATTTTTATGGTATTTTTGTCATAAGTGTCATCTATTAGTTCCGTGTCTAGCATTAGGTCTTTTCCCTTATTTTATTATTCTGAGTGTAGATATTATTTTAATTCCTTTATCAATTTAAAAAAATATTTTTTTTGTGTAATTATTAGGTAAATTTGTAAAGTAAGGTGGTATAGGTTTTGAGTTTTTGTGTTCAATTTGTCAATTTAAGTATCTGATAATGATCTGATATAGGTAGATTTTTAATTTTGTAGGTTAACGGAGTATTTAACGTGTATAATATTATTAGGTAAGAAAGTTGTTTTTTTGGCTAAGGTTCACAAACCTACCCCAGCAAGTTGCCGAAATGACTGCCGGCGCCGTATCAAGCGCATCATTTTAATTTCATTTCATTATTAATGAAAAGACTTAACAGAAGGCCTACCTAAGAAAGGGGGGCAGCCCCCCGCCAAAACAAAAACAAACAGAATCAAGAAATTCTAAAAGTAGGTTGGGTTAGGTTAGAACTTAGACCACAACACAGAGGGAGCCGAGCGAGCGCAGCGAGCGTGCTGCGGCAGCAGTCAGCGACTGTTATAAAAGAAAGGGGGGGCTCGGGGTGCACAGCCCCCCGCCAAAACAAAAACAAACACAATCCAGAAAGTCCAAAAGTTGGTTGGGTTAGAACTGTGACTGTGCTGCTGCAGCAGCCGGCGACCGTTACAAAACACGCTATGCAAATTGCCGAGAATAAAATATGATGTAGCCTCAGAATCCCGAAAATTTCAAAGGTAGGTAGGAGTAGCTCCAATACTGGGGGGTTTCTTAGTGTGGATTTGGCACGGGGGGTGTTTCTTTCCTCTCTCCTCCCCTCTCACCCCCGCTCCCCAATCCCCATCAATTTTGGGGTAGGTTAGGTTAGGTTACCTTTACCGTTTTTTTTTGTTATTATTTGTTTTAGTGTATATATTATCTATTTATAGGTATCTATCTATCTATATCTATACATATAACATATAATAAAATTGTAGAGGTAAAATTTCTGTACATCTATATTCTATACACATCTATATCTATTCTATACATATTATAAAACAGAATTTTGACGATTCTTTTAGTGTTAGATAGCCCATTTATTGAGGAAGGCTATAGGCTATATTTTATCACGCTAAGACTAATAGGAGAATGTGGGAAAAACGGGAGAAATTATTTGAAAGGGCTTATCTCGCGAACTACTGGAGCAATTTTTATGTTATTTGGCACAGATAAGAAGTAGACCTCGTGAAGGATCACAGGCTATCGATTTTAATATTTTTTTCAGTAGAAAACCCGTTACCCGTGCGACGCCGGGGCGAGTCGCTAGTCTGATATATTTGGTTATACTACGTTCGTTCAAAAAGTGGTTACGAGAGTAATTACACAAATTTATAGCCGCAGTGACATTTTGAAGGCGTTGGGCGAGTGCGGGGGGTATGAAGTGCGCGAGTGAAAACCGATTTTTTTCTGTCATAGGTCGCCTTCTTAAGTAAAGTAAAATTAAGGTTTAACCTAGGTTTAACATTTATGACGTGACGTATAAAAAATCTACTTGCTGGATCTCGTTCAAACCAATTTTCGCTGGTAGTTTTTATAGTAATGTACATATTTTTTAGACTTAGGCTGTGTTTCCACTGAAGCGGAGCGGAGCTTAGCGGTGCCCGAATTGACCAATCGTGCTATTCCAGCGGAATGACAGCGAAGATTTCGAGCACGGTGGTTGGTCAATTCGGCACCGCTAAGCTCCGCTCCGCTTCAGTGGAAACGCAGCCTTATCATGCCCCTACTTTAGAATTTTTTTCCATTTTTGTATCAAAATCTTAATGCAGTTCACAGACTACATGTACTTATTAAGTTTCAATAGTATAGCCCTTATAGTTTCGGAGAAAAGTGGCTGTGAGATACGGACGGACAGACAGACAGAAAGACATGACGAATCTAAAAGGCTTTCTGCCATTTGGTTACGAAACCCTAAAAAAGATAAACTGACATGCTTTTTGCTAGCAAATGTAAACAGTTCATAAGCATGTAACATACTAAGCATACACAAGCTTTTTAGCATGCTATTCTATAGCATGTGACTGCACCTTAAAGTCAGTCCTGCGATTGTCATTCCGGTAAAGAGTCAGTCCTCTGCCAACAATAGTCGTAATATGAAAAGCAGGTGGATCCCGGCCGTGCGCCGAATACTAACCACCCTTTATCATGTTCCAAGGTTAAATTATCCCTCCAATTCCAGTTCCTATTACTTGTGCGATCTTAATCTGGGTCGCCATAAGTATTTATTGTGCATAATTGTGGGATTTTTATGTTACCGCCGCCGCTTTACATAATACGCCCGTTTTTATCTTGTACGTGTAGCTAAAGCTAAGAAGGAAATTGCAGAAAAGGGTTACAATAAAAAAAAATATTAAAGAGTCTAGTTTAATTCAATTCAGTAAAAAAAACTACCAATTTGTTAATAGTAATAATAATTGCCTTTCAATTAATTGACTCGTAAAAGATGTTTAAAACTTTAATAGTTTCAGTAAATTTATTTTAAGTGGTGCCATAAAGTCTCTTCTAAGTGATCGAGCCTTAAAACGAGTATGAACAAGCAGTCGACATCGAGAAAACGGGAAAGGTGCAGTCTAGTTAGATTTACCACAAAGTTCCTACGAAAATCGTCCTTATGTCGTTTCATTAGGGCTTTATCGTAGGTAAAATAAAAGCGAACGGAGCGTATCAGATGTGTGTGCGGCGAGATTGCGGACGGTCCGGAGTGTCCGGACCGTCCGGACGGTCCGGCCATCGAGGAGAATGGGCGGTCTTTATCGTTCACCGCGCACTTACGGGATCCACTCCCGAAATACTGTCCACTTATTCTCTAAAGACACTCTGAAAAATCTTTGACTTTCTTCGACGCCAGAATAATATGTTTAGTTTCTCACTTTTAGTATTGCAACCTATAATATAATATTCGTTACACGGACGTAACTTTACGTCCGTGATTCGTTATTGTAAAATATACCATCGGAGACATTTATTCATAAGAAGATAGATGGCAGACAAGCGTAATTCGGTTTCGGTGTTTTGCTAAATTCAACCCACAGATTAAGGCGACGCCTTGATAATTTGGCTGTAGGGATATCGATTTTTCTCAGCAATGACTAAAGCTAAGAAATTAAAGTTCATTGTCAGTATTCATCATGTCTTTGTCTTTGAATTACCCATAGCATAACACGATTGGTCAATGATATTATAAGTTTAAACACTTACGGATTTTGCCGCGGAGCACTTTTATTAATCCCGACGTTTCGGCTACTTTACAGCGGCCGTGGTCACGGGCGGACTGAGGTGACAGGTGTCCAATTTCTTGAAGTTATCCAACTACCCGACGACTCATCAATATTTGTTTGCGTTCCGATCTACGCAGAACGAACTCACAGTGTCTTGAAGCCGAGGTATCATAGATTTGTGCTTTAGTTTGTTTATCACTGGATCCCAACTAGATGGCAGCACCCAACCATCTTCGCGGTTGAAATTAGGGTGTTTTTTAATTTCTATGGCCTCGCGTATCATTCGTGGGCGGTATCGTGCTTCTTTTGCCAGTGCTTGTGGCTTATCAAATCTTATGTAATGGCGAGGTTGATCCAGTGTGTGTTCACAAATTGCGGACTTGTTGTTCTTACGGTGTTTGACATCTGCAATGTGTTCCTTGATACGGGTTTTGATGGCCCTTTTGGTTTGCCCTATATAAGAGAGGCCACAATCACAGTCGAGTTTGTAGATTCCTGCATCTTGAAGGGGTAAGTTGCATTTCACTGATGGTAAACATTGGCTGATCTTTTTGGGCGGCTAAAGTATGTTTTTATTGAAGCTTTCCTTAGAATGTAGCTCACTTTATCAGTGACTCCCTTTATAAATGGTACCTAACACTGCAGGTAATCTTTCCACTGTTGCCGGCTTCACTCGGTTGCTGCTCTGTTTGCGTGGTACCCGAAGCTTATTGTCGCGTAAAATTTGTGCAACATGATGAAGTTCGGTGTCCACATGCTGTTCATCGCAGATTCCTCGTGCTCTTTGAAATAACGATTTTCCAACAGTACTTAACTGTGCTGGGTGATGATGGGAATCACCATTTAAATATCTGTTTGTGTGTGTAGGTTTGCGATACACCGTATGACCTAATGTGCCACCAGGACTCCTTATTACTAATACGTCCAAGAAAGCTAAGGAATTATCTCTCTCCAACTCCATTGTGAACTGTATTTTGGAGTTGAGGCTGTTCAGGTGCTCAAGGAATATGGATACTTTGTCTGATGGTAATATTGTGAAAGTATCATCTACATACCGCTTGTAGAAGGTGGGTTGTACAGGTGAGGACTCAAGGGCTAACTTCTCGAAGTCTTCCATAAAAATATCAGCCACAACAGGTGAAACAGGTGAGCCCATCGCAACACCATCTACTTGCCTGTAAAAGTCATAATTCCACAACATATAGCCAGATGTAAGGCAGTGTTCTAACAAGTCCGCATATTCAACCGGTAAGTCATTCTCTCTCAGCCTTCTTGTAACAATTTCGATACACTGTTGTATTGGTAGGCACGTGAACAGGGACTGTATATCGAAACTGACCAGTTGTTCATTGTCTCTGAGGCGTAGATGTTTAATCTCATCGACAAAGTGGTAAGAATCCTTTACATGGGCCTTGGTCTGTCCGCGTAGAGGCGAGAGTACATTAGCCACCAGCTGAGCCAATTTGTAGGTTGGTGAGTCAATTTGATAAGCCACAAGTACTGGCAAAAGAAGCACGATACCGCCCACGAATGATACGCGAGGCCATAGAAATTAAAAAACACCCTAATTTCAACCGCGAAGATGGTTGGGTGCTGCCATCTAGTTGGGATCCAGTGATAAACAAACTAAAGCACAAATCTATGATACCTCGGCTTCAAGACACTGTGAGTTCGTTCTGCGTAGATCGGAACGCAAACAAATATTGATGAGTCGTCGGGTAGTTGGATAACTTCAAGAAATTGGACACCTGTCACCTCAGTCCGCCCGTGACCACGGCCGCTGTAAAGTAGCCGAAACGTCGGGATTAATAAAAGTGCTCCGCGACAAAATCCGTAAGTGTTTAAACTTATAATATCATGAGTGATACTCGCGAAAACTTAAGAAATCATTATGTGAACCAGTACGGACTGGAAACCGCAAACCAAATACGCCGACTGGAAGATCTCAAAACAAAGTGCGCAAGATTTGTAACATCGTTAAATTTTCTGAAACGATGTCGAGACCACAATCTGATCCCTACGTGTGTCAAAATATCACCCAAAGAAAACATACGAGGCAGCGCAAAGATCCTACAACAGGCCAGTATGAAGTTACTAATAGCCATGATTCATCAAAAACGTTCCGATCTCGCCGCCCTGAAAAGTCAAATAACGGTTTTAACCAACAGTATTAAAAAAGTTTTATCTTTAACGGATTTTCAAAATTGTATTGAAATACTAAACAATCGTGAAATGGCTAAATATAATTATTGCAAAAACAACCAGATTTTAAAATTTAACAAACTTAACAGCAAAAAAACCATAAACAATTCAACCATAGACAAGACCGTCTCTCGCACAGTTGTCAATCTGTCAAAACAAACTTTCGACATACATACAATAGAATTGTTAGAAAAGGGCTTGAATTTTGCAATAACACCGCGAAAAATACCGTTTGAAGAAATTATTTGCAGCGTTGAGGATTGTTTATTAAGCAATAATATAAGCAAGGAGGATTCGGAGGCCATACGACAAGATATATCGTCATTCTTACGACGTAGTTCAGTGCCCAAACCAAATCTTTCCCGGGAACAAATGAGTGCATTGAAAAACTTACGCTCCAGATCTGATATTACTATTCTCCGCGCAGACAAAGGTAATGCCACGGTGATTATGGATACTACAGATTACAGTGAAAAAATAAAACATCTTTTATCGGACGAGAACACGTACAAAAAAGTCAAAACAGACCCCACCAACAAAGTTTTTAATACAACTCAAAACCTTATAAAGAAGTACTCCGACTCACTGAATCTGGATCCCAAATTCTTGTTGCCTTCATGCCCTAAACCTCCAAAGTTGTATGGTTTGCCAAAGATACACAAAGCCAATGCTCCTCTTCGACCAATTGTAAGCCAAATTGACTCACCAACCTACAAATTGGCTCAGCTGGTGGCTAATGTACTCTCGCCTCTACGCGGACAGACCAAGGCCCATGTAAAGGATTCTTACCACTTTGTCGATGAGATTAAACATCTACGCCTCAGAGACAATGAACAACTGGTCAGTTTCGATATACAGTCCCTGTTCACGTGCCTACCAATACAACAGTGTATCGAAATTGTTACAAGAAGGCTGAGAGAGAATGACTTACCGGTTGAATATGCGGACTTGTTAGAACACTGCCTTACATCTGGCTATATGTTGTGGAATTATGACTTTTACAGGCAAGTAGATGGTGTTGCGATGGGCTCACCTGTTTCACCTGTTGTGGCTGATATTTTTATGGAAGACTTCGAGAAGTTAGCCCTTGAGTCCTCACCTGTACAACCCACCTTCTACAAGCGGTATGTAGATGATACTTTCACAATATTACCATCAGACAAAGTATCCATATTCCTTGAGCACCTGAACAGCCTCAACTCCAAAATACAGTTCACAATGGAGTTGGAGAGAGATAATTCCTTAGCTTTCTTGGACGTATTAGTAATAAGGAGTCCTGATGGCACATTAGGTCATACGGTGTATCGCAAACCTACACACACAAACAGATATTTAAATGGTGATTCCCATCATCACCCAGCACAGTTAAGTACTGTTGGAAAATCGTTATTTCAAAGAGCACGAGGAATCTGCGATGAACAGCATGTGGACACCGAACTTCATCATGTTGCACAAATTTTACGCGACAATAAGCTTCGGGTACCACGCAAACAGAGCAGCAACCGAGTGAAGCCGGCAACAGTGGAAAGATTACCTGCAGTGTTAGGTACCATTTATAAAGGGAGTCACTGATAAAGTGAGCTACATTCTAAGGAAAGCTTCAATAAAAACATACTTTAAGCCGCCCAAAAAGATCAGCCAATGTTTACCATCAGTGAAATGCAACTTACCCCTTCAAGATGCAGGAATCTACAAACTCGACTGTGATTGTGGCCTCTCTTATATAGGGCAAACCAAAAGGGCTATGGTAATGAGTGTCACCAGAATGTACTTATGTGATATGAAGAAAAGATAACTCACTCCAAATAGTCTTTATTGCACATACACAATATTCTCCAATTAATAGAAGGCACTGAAGGAATTTATAAACACGACAAATAATACAGTTAATAGCGCGCAGCGCAGAAGACACGAAAGTATGAATATAGGTACAGAGAATAGCTGATAGTCTAAATCGGAAGCAATAGCGGTTAGCGATACAGTTAGCGGCGCACGTAACATGCGTGGCGCGGGTAGCGTTTGCGACTCGACTGCCAGGGCCGGCTCGAGTTGTCGTTCAGCGCGTACGCAAACAAAAGAACCGGTCCTGCAGTAGGGTGTGACGCGTATCGATAAATGCATGTCGATATGATGTATCGATGCATTGTATCGATACATCATACCGACATTCGTGTTTGTGTATGTGTAGTGTAAAATATATTATGTAAATATAATAAATATAATATTATGTATTATTGATTACTTATAAGTTTTAGGTTTAAGTTAATGTTAAGTTTTTTATTAAGTATATTAATTATTAAGCTAACTTTAATTTGTTTAGTAAGTAACTTGAATTTGTGTGGTAGGTAAGTAGCCTACACCACCCCCCTCCAGAGACCGTCAAGGGCGATAAAAATCTGGAAACTTAACTCGACGTCCAGAACGAGTAAAATATTTTTTCTGAACATCTGGTAAATGCTCAAGTGTTTTATGGTCAGACAGTATGAAGGCCGGCTTAATGCGGTCTATGGATACTGTGACCTCTTTTCCTTTGAGCAGTATTTTAAATATTTTGTCGTCCCTCGACAACACTTTATGAGGTCCTGAATAAGCAGGTTGGAGAGAGCCACGTGCTGCATCTTCACGAAGGAAGACGTGGTCAGCGGTAGCGAGCTCCTTGTAAATAAATACTTTAGGGCTAGAGTGCCGGGAAGCAGCTGTCGGCTGTAGCCTTCTAGCAATTTGCTTAAGGCGGGCTGAAAACTCAGACGTATCCGTAGTACCACCGTCTGCGGGCTCAAAAAATTCGCCTGGCAACCTTAAAGGCTCTCCATATACCAGCTCTGCAGAGGAGCACTGGAGATCCTCTTTAAAGGCAGTTCGTATGCCAAGAAGGACCCATGGCAAGGACTCGGTCCACTTGTCGTTGGCATGACAAACTATGGCAGCCTTAAGCTGTCGGTGGAACCTTTCCACCATGCCATTGCATGCCGGATGGTAAGCTGTCGTCCGCCTGTGGTCAAAGCCAGTGGCTTTCGAAAGGCACTGAAATAGAGCCGACTCAAATTGCCGACCACGGTCGGTTGTGATTTGAGTGGGGCAACCAAAACGTGCGATCCACGTAGACAATAGCGCTTGGGAAACTGTCTCCGCAGTCATGTCTTGGATGGGTACCGCTTCTGGCCACCGAGTGAATCGGTCTACGGCGGTAAGACAGTAGCGGTACCCCTGCGACAACGGCAAGGGACCCACAAGGTCTATATGGATCTGGTGGAATCGCACTCTTGGCAAGGTGTATGTGCCTAGCGGTGCAGTCACGTGGCGGCTGACCTTAGCTTTTTGACAAGCTATGCATGCACGAGCCCATTGTCTGCAGTCACGACGAATGCCTGGCCATACAAAACGCTCTGCAATTAATTTGGCAGATGCACTGACACCGGGATGGCTCAACGAATGCAGGCTATCAAAAACCTGCCTTCGATAAAATTTCGGCACAAAAGGCCTGGAGGTCGTTGTACTGACGTCGCAGTACAGGGGTAGACGACTACCAGACACCACAAGCTTCTCCAATCGCAGGGATGTGCCATCTGCTAGGAGCTGCTGCAATTCAGGGTCTGCAGCTTGACTTTGGGCTATGTCTTCGAGGCTCACCGGCTTACCCAATTCCTCAATCCGCGACAACGTATCGGCAACCACGTTATCCTTGCCGGATATGTGTCGGATATCAGAGGTGAACTGGGCAATGAAGTCAAGGTGTCTATACTGCCTAGGCGAACAGTTCTTTTTCCGTTCATGGAAAGCGAAACTGATCGGCTTATGGTCAGTATAGATGACGAAGTGCCGGGCCTCAAGCATATGCCTAAAGTATTTAATGGCCTCATAAATTGCAAGCAGCTCCCGGTCATATGGCGAATACTTCACCTGCGATGGGCTAAGCTTGCGGGAAAAGAAAGCCAGTGGCTGCCAAGCCCCCTTCTTAAATTGCTGCAAAACAGCACCAATCGCTTTGTCCGATGCATCGGTGACTAAAGCAAGTGTAGCAGTACAGTCAGGGTGGGCAAGTAAGGCTGCAGCTGCTAGGCTGCGCTTACACGCGTTGAAGGCTTCAAGGGCTTCGCCTGTCAGGTTGACGGGTTGTGAGCCTTTGACTGAGCCTTTCAGAAGCGCATGTAGTGGAGCCTGGACCTCAGCTGCTCGAGGAAGAAATCTCCTATAAAAATTAAGCATACCGAGAAATGCCTTGAGCTGACGCACTGTTGAAGGAACAGGAAATTGGTTGACCGCCTGCACCTTGCTGTCCAATGGCTTGGAACCGGCTGCCGAGATGGAGTAACCTAGAAAAGTTACCTCAGGCACACCGAAGACGCACTTCTCAGTGTTTATCAGCATGCTGTACTCTCTGAGCCTGCTGAAAAGTTGGCGGAGATGCTTCTCGTGCTGCTCCTCATCCTGGGAATAGACTAAAATATCGTCCAAGTAAACGAAAACGAAGTCAAGGTCCCTGGTAACCTCGTCCATAAACCTTTGAAAGGTTTGGCCCGCATTCCGAAGTCCGAAGGTCATAAATGGGAACTCGAAGAGTCCGAAAGGGGTTATGATTGCGGTCTTCGGAATATCTGCAGCACTGACAGGTATCTGATTATACGCCTTCAACAAATCTAGGGTGCTAAACACTTTGCAGCCAACAAGATCATGGGCAAAGTCATGAATATGTCTAATCGGATACCTATCAGGCACAGTGCGGGCGTTAAGCATGCGGTAGTCACCGCAGGGACGCCAACCGTTGTCCTTCTTGGGAGTTAGATGGAGAGGAGAAGCCCAGGGGCTCTGTGAAGGGCGAGCCGTTCCATTTGCAATCATGGCCTGGAACTCTTTCTGAGCAATTTTTAATTTGTCGGGTGCTAGACGACGTGGGGTACAGGAAACTGGAGGGCCTGATGTCGTGCGAATGTGGTGGACGGTGTTGTGAGTTACTGTGCGGTGTATACCGGTCGGACGGGTGAGCTCGGGAAATTCCTTAAGAATTTTGTGGTAACGAGTCTCACCTGTCAATATTTTAACAGAGGCTATATCAGAATCTTTTACAATTTTAGCGTTACAAGAAATAGAAGTATTACAATCTAGCAATCTTTTGTTGCGGCAATCTACAATAAGACCATAATAATTTAAAAAATCTACGCCTATAATAGGCTTTGTCACATCTGCTACAACAAAACGCCAAGGAAACACTCTACGAAGGCTAAAATCTAAATTAAAGTGCACATAACCATAAGTACTTATACTAGAACCGTTCGCAGCACACAAATTATAGTCCGTTTTCGCACGACGATCACGCAGCAGGGACCGGGGGAATACACAGAGGTCGCTACCAGTGTCGACCAGGAATTGCATCTTCGACTCACGATCCGTCACGAACAGGCGACCAGTTGAGTTAGGGCAGTCAGCAGTCGCCATTAACGACCGCCCTTTGCATTTCCCGCCATGTAGTCGCAGGGCTTCACGCATCTGCTGGCTTTCTCCGCATATTTGGCATGATACCAACAGAGCGGGAACTTGCGATAGTTGGAGTCGGATCGCCTTGACCTGGATGATGATCCTCTTCGAGCAGGTCCTGATGATCTGGAACGTGGTCGGCTTCTTCTACCCGTCGACAATCGCTGAACCTGTCGTCTCAGCTCGGCTACCTCCCTGGCTAGTGCGTCCAGTGCAGATCCAGGAACAGCTTGGCTGGTGGACGCTACAGCTGGCATGGGAGTGGCCAGTTCGTGAACACGATCGGCCAAATCCGCGAGGTCCTCGATGGAAGAAGAAGATGGCTGACCAGCGAGCACGGTCTGGATACCGTGGGAGAGTCGGCTTGTCCAGATGGTCTTCAGTAAATCTTGAGAGACGTCGGCACCAGCGAGGCTTTTGAGGTGACGCAGGAATTGCGAGGGCTTACGGTCTCCAAGCTCCTCGTGCATCAAAAGCTGCTTGATTTGCTTCTCCCTCGATGCTGACAGCCGTTTGATCAGCTCCCGTTTCAAGGTGTCATACTTATTTGCCGAAGGTGGGCTGATAATGATGTCCTTAATCTCTCTGGACTGCTCCACGTCCAGGTGGCCAATGACGTAATTAAATTTTGTCAGGTCATTTGTGATACCTGAGATAGCAAATTGTCCTTCCACTTGCGCAAACCATATCTTCGGTTCTTCCGGCCAAAATGGGGGAACACGTACACCGACTTTAAAAACATCGACATTGGGTATCGACTGTGTCCCTTCACTAGCGGCATCGTTCGACCGCGTGGCAGATTTTGCAGGCATGGCGCTAGCGTCGTGAAATTCCTTATCCATTGTTCTAGGCGGGGTCACCAGTATGGTAATGAGTGTCACCAGAATGTACTTATGTGATATGAAGAAAAGATAACTCACTCCAAATAGTCTTTATTGCACATACACAATATTCTCCAATTAATAGAAGGCACTGAAGGAATTTATAAACACGACAAATAATACAGTTAATAGCGCGCAGCGCAGAAGACACGAAAGTATGAATATAGGTACAGAGAATAGCTGATAGTCTAAATCGGAAGCAATAGCGGTTAGCGATACAGTTAGCGGCGCACGTAACATGCGTGGCGCGGGTAGCGTTTGCGACTCGACTGCCAGGGCCGGCTCGAGTTGTCGTTCAGCGCGTACGCAAACAAAAGAACCGGTCCTGCAGTAGGGTGTGACGCGTATCGATAAATGCATGTCGATATGATGTATCGATGCATTGTATCGATACATCATACCGACATTCGTG
Source organism: Polyommatus iphigenia (assembly GCA_963422495.1). Lineage (NCBI taxonomy): Eukaryota > Metazoa > Arthropoda > Insecta > Lepidoptera > Lycaenidae > Polyommatus > Polyommatus iphigenia. The sequence goes on from OY730182.1 coordinate 39,324,326, forward strand.
TTTGTGTATGTGTAGTGTAAAATATATTATGTAAATATAATAAATATAATATTATGTATTATTGATTACTTATAAGTTTTAGGTTTAAGTTAATGTTAAGTTTTTTATTAAGTATATTAATTATTAAGCTAACTTTAATTTGTTTAGTAAGTAACTTGAATTTGTGTGGTAGGTAAGTAGCCTACAGGGCCATCAAAACCCGTATCAAGGAACACATTGCAGATGTCAAACACCGTAGGAACAACAAGTCCGCAATTTGTGAACACACACTGGATCAACCTCGCCATTACATAAGATTTGATAAGCCACAAGTACTGGCAAAAGAAGCACGATACCGCCCACGAATGATACGCGAGGCCATAGAAATTAAAAAACACCCTAATTTCAACCGCGAAGATGGTTGGGTGCTGCCATCTAGTTGGGATCCAGTGATAAACAAACTAAAGCACAAATCTATGATACCTCGGCTTCAAGACACTGTGAGTTCGTTCTGCGTAGATCGGAACGCAAACAAATATTGATGAGTCGTCGGGTAGTTGGATAACTTCAAGAAATTGGACACCTGTCACCTCAGTCCGCCCGTGACCACGGCCGCTGTAAAGTAGCCGAAACGTCGGGATTAATAAAAGTGCTCCGCGACAAAATCCGTAAGTGTTTAAACTTATAATATCATGAGTGATACTCGCGAAAACTTAAGAAATCATTACGATTGGTCAACTTTTATAACACAGAATAATCAATCAAAAAGACCTCTGTAAAAAAGGGATTCCTATTTTGCCAACAGAGGAGAGATATTGAAGCTTCCAAAATTTGTACATAGATTGGTTCAAGCATACACTTTAATTTGCCCATAGCTTATTATATGAAATGTATTCATGGTTTTTAAATTACGCGACAAAAACCATTTTGTCGCTACGCCGTTTCCATTTTTTGCTGTTCCATTGCTTGTTTTCTATGAGAGGCCGGACCGGCCACTCATAGAAAACAAGCAATCTAAAACATAATATCCAACACGGTTTTTGACTTTAACGCGGCGTCACCTTAACTACGACTTGATATAATCCGACCAAATGGCGAAGGTCCACCGTCTTCCTATGAAGTAGTTCTTTTATGTTACAAAGTTATCATGAAAACATTTTAATACTGTTAATTTAACATTGAAATAACTGTAAAGGGAGTACTCATAGTCGGGTCCCGGCTTCGTTGCGGTCTTTGAGACCCTACAGCACCACGGTTTGGTGTTATGAATAAAAAATAACATCACACCCGCCAAGAAGAAAGGTAAAATTAATAAATAATTCATCGGTGAGAGGTGGGTGTATATTTTTTACACACCTTAGCTAGGGAACATAGATAATATAATGTACCATCGAAGAAATTAACTCATAGGCAGATGTCATCTTTTGTAGGGTTGTCATAATATAATAATATTATTATTATATTATGACAAATCAATGTTAGTCGTGTCCGCTGGGTATAGCATAGCGCGACCAAGTTACGTAGGCCCGTCATCTGCCTATAAACCAACTTCTCTGATAGTTCACTCCATTTTAATTCATTTTGACCTAAGTCGCAGCGTAGGCGGCCTACTGTTCCACCAAGTTAAATAATATTATATGTCACGTATTACCCGTGCAATAAATATACATCAATGGCAAATTAATTTGGGTTTGTTTACATTTAGTTGAACAAAAAATTTAAACGAAACTTGATGTCTTATTTCGTGTGAAATAAAATCTTCGTACAAGACCTACAGACAGACTAACAAACAATATTGTTTTGATTACGTAGTCGCCATTAGCGATGATAACATAAATTATTCCAGTCAAAAGAAATGTAAATATTTTTTGTTCGAAAAACTTTCTTGAATAAATATTTTTTGTAGTGTTCAAATAGCAGTGTTTATACTTCTGTTTCGATATAAATAAAATATTCTGGCGATGTTATTATTCGCCGAGCGTGTGTAGTTTGTTTGGCCGATCTCCCCCCGGGGCCAGCCCCGCTGCCACAATCCAAAAACTAGTTTGCATACGATCCATGGACCATGATTTATAGTTCCAGAGACGGGACCTGAATGTAACACGTGCCTCTCGACCACACGGATAAAAACAAAAACCTTATTTTAAATGTGGATTTTCTAAACTTGAAAATTATAGTATACCGAGTTTAATTCTATTTTTAACCGACTTCCAAAAATAATGTATACGTTCGGCTATTATAGGTATTTTTAGTCATCGTTATTAACTATCTCTTAGATGTCGTAGGCGGTAGTATGGTACAAGGAATGTAATATTCGCGTAGCTCGTCGTGCTACGACGTCACGGCGTCGTAGACGACGGCGTAGATAGCGGCGTAGACAGCGGCGTAGACGGTAGCGTAGACGGTGGCGTAGATGGCGGCGTAGGCGGCGGCGTAGACAGCGGCGTAGACGGCGGCGTAGACAGCGGCGTAGACAGCGGCGTAGACGGCGGCGTAGACGGTGGCGTAGACGGCGGCGTAGGCGGCGGCGTAGACAGCGGCGTAGACGGTGGCGTAGACGGCAGAGTAGCATAGGATAACGGAACTACCCACTTCGTTAATATTTTCAGTTTCATTTGAATTGAAAACCATAATAAATTACTTTCCTTTTCGATATTTTTGTAAGATGAACTCTATTTTTTTGTTAAATAAAACTGTAATCCGTGTGCTATACAAACTCGTTGAGTAACTTAGTTTACTAGTTTCTACAATAATTGTTTAGACAGAAATCAATACATAATATTGTATGTATACAGTATGCATTCACCGCCAGCACTGGCGCGGCGGGCGCTCACTCACTCCACTGGTCCGGAAGGCAAATATAATTGATTTGACTGTACGAAAGTTTGATCTGTCATGTGTGAATCGTTATAGTGACGTACAAAATACACTCTACAATAAGGTATAAATTTACTTGTAACACATGATTATAAAAATTAAAAAAAGGGCGGATTGCAATTTCGTTAATACTCGGTAAAATTTATATAATGTTATGGTATACCCGCATGTACCCTAGTGGTATGAGAACTGATCCCAAGATAATATAATATCGTATTAGGGTGTAGGGTGTAATAGCATAATAATTGCTAGTGTACCTAGTAACAGATAAGCTTATCCTAAAATGATTGGTGTATTAATAATGTGTTTAAATTTAATAAAACCAATTAAATCAGTGTTAATGACATCCTGTATGTGAAGGGTAGATGTTTACGATAAAAACCGGTCCAGTCGCAGTCCGCAGTTCACCGAGGCTGACAAAATTGTGATAAGTTATTGTATCGCTTATCATAACGTAGATAACTATTGTTTTTAAACTTAAAATAATATGTATGTCATTTTAGTTTGTATTGCACTTATTCTTATTATTAGTTGTTCTTCCCCGTGAAATATGTATTAACTAATTAGTTAAAAGATTACTGTATAAGCATACTCTGTGTTACCAAGGATATAGTTAAAATGTATTAGCGCGTGGTGAACTTTCTAAGGTGTACCAGACAAACCTTGCAGGTTTAAGGTACATTCTCAAATAGATATAAGTTAAAATTGTATTGCATAAATAAATAAATAATAAATAAATAACCTCCTATATTCCTTTTGCCCGACAGCTCCGGGAATCGTGGAGATAGAAATGCGTTGTTGACGCCCTAAATTCTCATGGTTCCACCCGAACCTATCAGGTGTGCCGATGTAATAAAGAAAAGTAATGCACTTTTCTTCAGAGACAAGTCAATCGTACTAGCCTTGAATCATTATCAAAACTTAAACCAAGCAAAACGACGCTGAAACATAAAGAAACAGAAACTGGGCAGCGATTGGTCCCATATTATAGTCTTTGAATAATACTTTGCATGTTATTTCTGCTAGCCTCATTCTGGCGATACCTTCTCAGTTCTCTGCACTTTATGTATCATTGAGGAAATTGATTCCTAGGCAGTTGACGGACGTCATTGGCCGACTTATGTCAATTCAATGTAAGCTGTGATCAGTCGGACGGGTTTGACTTAACGCGACAAAATAACTTAGATCTGTCATCTGCCTAGGATTCAACTTCTCCGATAGTACACGAGTATATCGACTGTACTCTAACTGTACTGTATAAAATTTTTAATATCATTCGTTCCATGCTCCGCCAAATAAAATATTTGAATTGAATTGAATTGACTGTTAAACGAATTCATGGTGATGAACGAGAGCTCTGCCCAAATAAGTATGATGAGCCATTTATGCTTAGCATTAATCCTACTTTATGAACGTTTTAACGTGAGTCATAATAATTTGTAGCACCGTTCCCGACTCTGAAATAAATAAACGGAAATTAACATACAAACTAGGTATGTTAATGAGCTATGCAATAATGGCGCAACTATTTCCAACAACTTAATTAAATTAGATCTCAACTTCGACTAATAAACACACGAGGGCTTTTTACAAATTAAATTATCGTTCGCTTTATGCTGCAAGTACATTTTTATGTTTAGTATAAAAAAATCTGAGCTTTTTCCTAGTGTGAGTGTGGGCTTATGATAAACGTAGACATGTCGAGGCGAAAATCGTAGTGAAATAAATGAACCCACTATAATAATTATTATAGTCCTGCTTGGGACTATATTTTGTCCACACCACCGCCGCAAGAGATTTTAATTACAATTCGGATATTAATGGAATGCAATTGACAAAAATTATCTTTTATGATCCTGAATCCAGAAAAATATATATTACACTATGAGGCACACTTTCAAAAGACTCATAAAATGTACGTTTACACAAACGCATTTAGCTAGCGTCCATACTTGAAGTAATTAGAAGAACAGGCAGTGTTATAATTTTAATTCACATTTTAAGTGAATCGAGCACCTTTCTTTCCGAACTCATTAGGGGTATAAATGCGAGCTACCTCGGCGCGCACTCCTGCCCGTCACCGCACCGCTCGCCGCGTAATTACACTAATTATGGTAAAGTTTAATAATGATCGTCATCACTCTCGCGGATGCAGTGAAGTCGGTAATGGTGGAACTTTGCGCCATTTGTCAAACAAAAAATATAGCCCAACTTTCTGGTCAGAAACGGCAGACGAGTTGTATAAATAACGTAGCACCGGCCCAAGATTTTCTTTATGAGACTACTTTTATTGAATACGAGTAAAGTTTCAGCGAGGCCATAACTCTGGCGCCTTCTGCGATAATAGTTGTAATTATGATTTAAACGTTCGCTCGACTCGTGTTTTGTGTTAGAAAAGTTTCGGTCGGGTCGGGAAAGGTGTTCTTTATGTCGCGATATCGACGCGTACTTTTCGCCATTTGTTTCTTCGAATCGAATCTTTTTAATAAACTCTGCGTTCCATTCACATAGTAAAAGCATTTTTTTTTTGCTATTTTCAATCATTTGTCGCATTATTTTGGCACATATAAAAAGAAACAGCTGTATAGATGTAATGATGTGATGTCTAGATTACGGCAGTTGTATGTGTAGATCTATTCCATAAAGTACCTAAATATCGAAAACAAATATTTACTGAATTTTCATCCCAAATGAAATATTTGCACAAATTAGGGTGAAGTTAATTAATAAACAAAATATGAAATAGCAATCAAAATCAAACACACAGTATGTGGAATCACTTCATTCCAATTCACATAATTATGATGATATTATTTATCTGATATATTAAAAAATTCTCGTCTCACAGTGTTTGTGCGCGAGCTCCTCCAAAAGGGCTCAACCGATTTTTATGAGTATGTACATTCGTTAGGTCTGTGAATAGGTTTTTATGCTGCCTTCACACTAGCGTTTGTCCAGCGTAGGCGTTCGATGAACGTATGCGCAGCGCGACCGCGACAACGCGGCGCGTGCGTCGCGTTGTCGCCGCTTCTCTACTGGAACAATCAGTACGCTGAGCTAGCACCGCGTACTGATTGTTCCTGAAGAAATTGTGTAACGTCTGCGCCGCGCTAGCGCAGCGTTTATATTAATTCTGCAGAAAAAAAAAGTTACGAATACGCGACGCACGCGCCGCGTTGTCGCGGCTTCTGCGCTGCGCATACATTCATCGAACGCCTACGCTGGACAAACGCTAGTGTGAAGGCAGCCTTATCTACTACTTATGTTGATACTAGAAATAATTTATATGGCAAAACAACGTTTGCTGGTTCAGCTAGTTTTGTCATAAAATTCCTCAACACCGTTAAAAGCTAAACAAAATAGAAATTGAACGATGCAAATAGCTTTGTCCACATTGTGCCTTTTTTCTGTTCAACAAGGGCATGCCTTATAGCGCTGTCAACAGTGAACGTGTGGCATGCCCGTGACGCGCGTCAAAATCCACCCGCGTTGAAAGAAAAATGTCATAGCGCGCGCTACGATTTCAACGCGCGTTACGGGCATGCCTCACGTTTGACGTTGACAGCGCTTTAAGGTATGCCCTTGATGAAAGGAAAACGGCACAATGTGGACAAAGCTATTTGATAATTTATTTTACGATAAAATAAGGCTTCGAATCTTAGCAAATAAACTAGATAAATCGGGCGGGAGCCGGCGGCAATAATTCTTTCAAATATCTCCAGCTCAGGCTCCTTTGTCCTCATCTTTGATAGAAAGCCTCTCGGATTGATGGCCCCATTTGCGATCGTCGATTGTTGCCGTTGTCATGGCGACGGGGATGTTCCGGTAACAAAAATTAGACATGTACGCTGGCTAGTAACTGCAGGCTACTAGCCAGCGTACATGTTCAATATTATTGACGTATTGTGCAATATTATTGACCGTCTAAGATTGATATTGAACGTACCTACCTTTTAATCTTATTGTCAAATAGATTGTTTAATAATATTGTTCAATAATATTGCAAAATAAATTTGATCATATAGGGGCCCACTAACTGGCTCGCAGTCAAGGTCAGTTCATATCGGAACGTGACGAGGCGATGCGATTCATTTTTAAACCGACTTCAAAAAAGGAGGTTATCAATTCGACATGTATGTGTGTAATATTTTCAGAACTGCCCAGTTTTCGCATAATATGTAAGTCTATTTATCAACGTCTAAACAAATGTACCCAAAAGTGTATGTATATGTATGTTTTTAAATGTTTGTGTTCGCAAATCTCCGGAACTACGGCCAATTTAAATGATTCCTTTTTGTTGTATTAGGTATTGTTCAACTTAGGGAATGCTACAAGTTTCAACAAAATCAGTTCAGTAGTTTTTGAGATAGGGATTTTTAATTCGTACAACTTTGAAGTCGGTTTTATCTTTGTATAAAAGACTACTATTTAATACACAAATTATTAAATGAACTTACTCTTATTTAAATATATAAAATTTTCATAAGTCGATACTTCAATTTAGCCGGGCTAATTGTTAGTTAAGGGGGCGACTAAAGCAAAATAATATAGAATATGATCTTATAAATTATAATTCATTTTTGTACTTGATAATAATAAGCTACGAATTGTTTCATTTTAATGAAATATATAGGTACTACATTATATTTGCGAGGGCTTGTACTAGCGCAAACACGATATCTCAAAATTTTCTCTAGTGAAATAAATTACAAAGATGCATCTAAATTTCAACACTATTTCATTTCTTTTCAAAACTGTGCATTCAACTGAGTCAATATTTTAATATATATAATATAAAATTCTTTTACCGTGGGACTGTACTGGCGGATTTTTAAAATGTTGTATAATATTTACCGAGGTAAAAAATCTAACTTGGCGCTGATTTCGCGTCGTTATTTTTCATCTGGCATATGAAAGACGGGCGTGAGTGTTAAGAGAGAAGGACAATGTTTGATTTTTTGCTTTATTCGCCCTCTTAAGGTGACCTTGCCTGTATAACTATTACAAGTAAATTATAATATTACCCGAGAATATTTCTAAATTGTATTTCGACCCTTTATTAATGTTTATCTTAATTATTTTATTTCTAGGGGCTTCAAATGAAATTAAATATTATGACTAGGGTATATTTTACATAGTCCTTTCGCCTAAGGCATTACACACGTAGGTACAATAGTCTATTAAAATTCTAATTAAACCTTCGTAACTAACCACGAACTCACCAACCGACCATTCGTCCTTTCGACAAAAACAGACAGAAAGAAAGTAAGTCGTCGTGAAAGATACTCAACCAATTACTGGTTTAGAACGGTTGAGATTAGAAAAGTCCATTACCTCAGATCCAATTTAAAATAGAAATGTTGGATCTGTACCTACATGTCACACGTTTTACCAAGTAATAATAATAATATAATAATATCTATAGACGCTTCACACCACGTCAGTCTGGCCCCGTGCTAAGTACCTGAGGACTTGTGTTGCAGGTACCAGACAACGGAAATATATTTAATACTTTTATATAACCTATACATATTACATATATTTAAGACTAGCTGTTGCCCGCGACTTCGTCCGCGTGGACTTCAGTTTATAGCGCGCGAGGTCAACAAAATTGGTGTCAAAAGCATAAGGTATAAAAATAAAAAAACCCTGGTACCCCTTAAATCAAAACACCCAAAAACAGCTGTGCAGCGTGCACATAATATTTCATTTTTTTAAATTAAACTTTATTTATGCCAAATTTTAAAGCTTATTTAACCCCCCAATTACTCAACTTTACCCATAAACTATTTATCATTGATAGGTTTAAGGTTACGTCACTGCTTAGATAAAGTACTGGGTTATTTAATAACGTAACAAAGAAATAACAATCGAAATAGTCGAAATTCGAATGACGTCAATCTTCCCACACACCAGAGCCCGCTAGGGGCCCCGGGTGGGAAACCATGGTCAGGGGCTTTGCCCCTCTACATGGGAAAATACAGTGATACAGTGAATACCGTTTTAGGGAAAACCCCCGCGGCAAAACGCGGGGAAAACCATGGAAAAAAGACCGACCTTACACGCCTGACCAGGCCACAATCGAGCATCATCGGTTCAGTAGTTTTGGCGTGAAAGTGAGACAGACAGACAGACAGAGATACTTTCGCATTTATAATATTAGTATAGTTTTTTATTATATCATACATATTATATTTAATACACATCCAAGACCCAGGAACATTGAACAATTTTTGTTCCGTCGGCGGGATTCGAACCCGCGACCCCCGGCATGAGCTGCCAACGCGCCACCAACTGAGCCACAGAGGTCGTCGTCGTAAAAATTGCTGTTGTTACAAAGATTTAAACATCTAATTGAACAGATGTTTTGACACGATTATGTACTGAATTTTTTTCTAATCAACTGTTCAACAGGTTAAAATACGTAAGTGTTTAAACTTATAATATCATGAGTGATATCGCGAAAACATAAGAAATCATTATGTTCAACAGGTGTTTAAATCTTTTGTAGTAAGACCGTATATTTTTAAAGTACAGTTTATATGGTAGATATACTTTCTTCTAAAGCTAATCGAGATGTGACGTCGCGACTTGACCATAAGCAATGCAAAATTGAAACGCCAACCATCGTCACGCTATTAAATCTTGTATTACTTGCTTATTACATTGTCAGTAGAATGTTCTTTAGTATAATCGTAGTTTCAATATTTTTAAGAGCTTAATACTATCCCACTGCTGGGCAAAGACTCTAAAATTCAAGGAGGATAATTGAGTTAATGTAGAAGACATTCAAGAAAACAAATTAAGGTTTACAGAAATGTAACTCCATGTCCTCGAGCCGGTGGCAGGTGTGTCAGCACATTTAATAACTTGAACAAACAGATGCCATCCCAGTACACCGCTGTAGATTTTTCACACTCACACACAAACTAAAACTAACTAGTTAATGTTTAGTTTGTGAGATTTTTTGAAGAGAAATTTAAACTTCAGTGAAACAACCGCAGAAATATTAATCAATGAATAACGCTGTTAAAAAGATATAACTATGTACTTATGTAAAGAATGTTTTGAAACCGGGCATCAGATGTCATATAAAACAGCTTTTTGCAGCGGCATAGTCTCAATCTACACGGCCGCGTAACGGAATGGAGGCGACTTTTTGCAACGAAATTGTACATAGCACAATTATACTCAAGGCCTGTTTCACCACTTCCTAAAAAGTGATAACTGATAAGTGACGAATAGGCTATGCACCAATTAACTTGACAGATCAAGTATGGAAAATCTGTCAAAAAAGTTGTGAATAGCCTATTCGGCACTTTATCAGAAAGTGATAAAACAGGACCTTAGCCTTTTTTCCGTTGGGGAAATGCATTTACGCATCCCGGGCGGTCTGGGGAGGGCCACCGGGGTATGTGGGACTCCGCGCGCCCGGGCATACCCACTAAAAGTTAAAACCAAACGGTGTTCCTGCTCATTCGCTTTAAGCTGAGCCACGGGATACGCGGAATACACAACCGTGACCCTGCCATCGAATGCCTTTAAGGCTTCAGTGCATGGCTGTTAGGCCCACACTGACACTACGACGCGATGCGCGGGACACTTAGCGCATCGCGGCCAACTCGGGGTGCTGTTGGGCGACGGCGTCCCCACCTTTTCCTTCGCCTTGGCCTCCTCCTATATCCTTATATTCTATAAAATGTAACATTTAACCTCTTTGTAATATAAAAAACTATAACTTGTATCATGTTAAACTTGCAATTCAATAATCAGTTTATCGCAACATCGGACAATATTCAAGAGAACTTCGCTACGAATTGTTGAAACTTCGCTCTGCCTTTGGTCAACCTTTGGTACACAAATAGCTTATTCTCAAACGGGCGCGTTGCTGGGCGACTGTCGCAAAAATCTTAGCTCCTATTTCCGACTTCGTGGAGCTATTGACCGAAACAGAAAACGCAAAATGACGTAACCTGATTTTTTGTAATTTTTGTGAAATGCAATTGAGTATTTAAAAAAAAAAATGTTTTTTTCAATTAATTATAAACAATTAAAAATTCATGAAATTTAAATAAAGTCACGTGACTTATGAACGCGCCATGATTGGGATGTGACGTCACAATGTACACATTTCAATAGTATACGCCAATATTTACCTTATTTCGTTGACGTTTAAGGTCAAAATTGTTTGAGCTAACTATAATACCAATCTACGTAGCTAAAATTTTTAGTAAATCCACAAACTGATTTTAAACCGTTTAGAAGTACGCGTCCAATCAAAACATTCGTTTGTTAAACAATACTGTCAGTTCTACTGTTTTTAGTGTTCTGTGGTGAACATTAACAATGTGACGTCACACGCGCTAGGGTAGTGCGGGAGCTGCCGGCGTGTCTTCGGTATTTTTATTTTGAAATAACTTTTGAATTATTGTGAAAAACAATAAAAGAAAATTGTTTTGTTATAAAACTTATATATGATCTTTCCATTTATCACAAAAAAAATTGTTGAAATACTCAATTTTTATTTCAAGGACGACATTACCAGAATAATCGCAATTTTAGTATAATTTAATAAAATAAAATTAGCGAGATATTTCATTACATTAATAGTCCTATGTATTAAGCGCTCCATACATTATGTGCAGAAAAAACTAGTTTTTCTGTAAAATTGTGTTTTTGGCGTTACTACCTTTAGCGTGGTTGCTGGCGAATTTTTTCAAATATCGTTCGCACATATTTACATTCTAAGAAACGTTTCAGGTTTCTAGTTGTTCTATACTATCAAAATCAAAATCAAAATTTTATTTCCAAATAGGTCAACAAAGTTAACACTTTTAGAACGTCGCGTCTACATGAGGCCTACCACCGGTTCGGGAACTAACCCGGCGAGAAGAACCGGCGTAAGAAACTCGCACGGGTCCACCTTTTACCAAAAAGGTAGAAAATAACAAATATATATATATTATATTTCGATGTATTGCATCTATCAATTGACGTGTTACAAAGCGGAAAAGTTAGCTGCAGTTACAAATCTGCCTCCAGGGAGTTACCGCGGCAGACGCCTGCATAGTTTAATACACTTACGTCGTTACGTCACTAAAGTAAATAGAAGAACAGGACAATGTTCTGTAGAACTGACAAAAAGCTGAAAAGTGAGTAATTTGATTGAATTTTATTAGATTTATATACCTACTTTGTACGAGATTGTATTTTTTAATCCGTCCCGTTTCAGTTATTGGCAGTGTACCTACTAAGTATAATATATTATGTACATAGGTCTACCAGAATCTGATGGCAAAAAGTGAGAGAATAAATTGACTCTAGCAATACCGGGGTAATTGGAAAAATATTTTGATCCTTTTTTTCCTTATAGCAGCTGATTCTGTGTGTGAAACATGCAAATATAAAAATTTATCCAATGATCAAGAATATTTTTTGAAAATTTGCCATCCAAATTTGCCATCAGATCCTGGTAGACCTAATAAGTAAAAATATTTTGAAAAGTCAATCAACCAATATTTGGGATCACTTATGAGTCACTCATGACCCTGATTCTCATAAAACGACACGTCACTTCAAACTTCTTAGAATGTTGCTTCGATTATAGTATCGCACTACGATCGCAAGACTATTGCAATAAAAAGTCTATAGTCTTTTTGAGTTTTAGTCTTTTCCGAATAGCTATTCGTGTGGCGACTCATTACACTACACATTAGCGGCTGTAAGCGATACCGGCGAGAATCAGGCCACTCGTTAACTTAACGACTGAATATATTACGCTTTGCTTCAAGTAAGCAACTCTGTGTGTATGAAATGAATATTTATCAAGCGAGAGCCACTGCCCACTACACACAAAAAGGTAGCCTCTATTCTAATTCCGATAGCTTATAACTTCAGTAGAATCTGTCAGTTAAAAGCGGTATGATTTTAAATGCATAAAACATTTAAAGGAACTTTTTAACAATACACTGAAACTACAGCTTACGAAGTCTCATTTCATTAAAAAAAGGCACTACATAGTAGCATATAGCCTTTATAACTCTTGTAGGATGTATAAAATATTTACCAAAATGCGGAGTGCGGTGTATTAAGAAAGTTTTTAACAAGTTGGAATTTAAAAATCTTATAAAAGGCAATGTGTGTTCGCACCGCGCTCGCCCGCCTTTACCAATTTACGTATAGCGCCGCAAAAAATAACTGTGCATTTAACTTGCAAGCCGCTGCAAATTGCAATATACTCATAATACTTTGACACTAATAACACTTTGACTATTTTACAGTCAATAAAACGATGTTGTTTAAACTGTTATCATGACTTTCGCTAGTGTCTGCGTTGAGTATTAATTTTGTCATCTACGGAATCACCATTCAGACTGTATTTATTCCAATTAATAAGCAACAATTCATTCTGATGCATTCATCATTCAATAAATTATAAAATGTGATTAGTTTTCAAGCTCATGATCAGCTTCAAACTTAACTCAGAAACGCTTTTAAACGTACATTGTTCTGGAGAAAGACAAATCATTATACATGGTACCGACAAAGTATAAAATCCGTTTTCCAGTTTGTGTCCGACTAAAACACTCAACCACCTAAACTTTATACGATTCCCGATTTTCACGAGTGGGCGAGTGCAGCAAGGAGACATTATCGCGTCCCACTTACAGTTTGTGTGCTCTCCAGATGCGGGTATTGCCTGCTCGTTACAGACTCCGCACTAAATCTTCGACATCTTTAAATAAAGGACAACAGTTAATTAAGACATTGTTTTACTTTGATTTTTATAGTACCGGACATAAATAATTTGAAAATTACTAAACTGTCTACCTACTACTTAACTAAACCTCAAGTCTTAACGATATTAAGCATTAGGTACTAATAAATGTATAGGTATAGAAGATATTATATAGTCAAAAAAGTTTAAGGTGGCTCTGTGAAAAATGCTCGCACTGTTAACTTAGAGAAAACTGAACTCTTATAAAGACACAGACTAATATAGATTCATCGGATAACCTCTTGGTAACTATTAGTATGATAATCTCCAACTATTTATGAGTTCGAAGTGATATACTTCATATTCAGTCTACATTGAGTATGCAAAATACGACATCGCCCTAAGGTTCAAATTATACCGGCGTGGAATAGAACAGAGACGACTTCATTATGCTATGTACAGCTTTGTTGAAAAAAAGACGGGTTGCACTCCGGGAGTGCCGGCAGAAATGAAAACTTGATTATTAACGTTGTGCATTTTTTAACCCATTTTTTATGAAAATCGATTATAAAAAAATCGTTTTTTTTTTTAATTAATCGAAACCCTTACAATAGATTAAATTTTTAACTCATTTTTTATGAAAATCGATTTTTAAAAAATCGATTTTTTAATTAATCGAAACCTTTACAATCAATTCGAGTTCGAGTTCGAGTTCGAGTTCGACACAAAACACTACTCTCCAACCGTCTTACGGTTTTTCCAAGGTTTTTCGATCAGCACGAGAATCTGACGCGAGTTTCACAGTTTTTACCCATCCCACAAAAGTGCTCAATGCCGCTAAAGAAGTTTTCACTTCAAAAAGTCGCTTTCGTTCCACTGTGCAGCGGTATAAATGGATCCTTAACATCTGTCACTTCATTGTGAATCGCGGTTTGTATAGAAAACGATGAAATATAACAAGTTTTTTGACAGGGCGTCAATGACCGCTATGGAGTATGGACAGAATTCGGCAATTTGAATAATACTTCAGTCTCGAAACCAGCGGTCAGCGGGGCGGGAGCGGCGCGACGGCGGTGCGGCGAGTGACAATGTAAAGATTTATAATATGGACAGCCTGAAAACGGCTAGACGGCTTATCCATAACATAAATCTCTCCCGTCCCTATGCCCGCGGGTTTCGAAACTGAAGCCTAAGTGTTCTAAGAACGCTGTTTACACATCGTTAGTTGTTAGAGCATATTTTATTATCTCGGACTAAAAACTAAAGTAAAGAAATAGAAGTATATCTTTTTTTCAGTAACAATTATTATTTTTAACAAAAAATTTAAACCGACTTCCAAGGTAAAAACAATAACAATATCCGTATAATATGAACTAAAAAGTATTAAATAATTTTTCCTGTCTAATAGTGCCTTTTTCCGAATTCGGCTAAACCTCAACAGCTATTTCTGTACACAATCTTCATCATTTTGAAGTCGGTACCAGATAGCTGAATCTTCCTCTGCCAAATATTTAAAACTTTTGGAACTGGCACCGACTTCAAAATGATGAAGATTGAGTACAGAAATAGCTGTTGAGGTTTAGCCGAATTCGGAAAAAGGCACTATTAGACAGGAAAAATTATTTAATACTTTTTAGTACATATCATACGGATATTATTATTGTTTTTACCTTGGAAGTCGGTTTAAATTTTTTGTTAAAAATAATAATTTCACTCTTTTTAGTTACATGCATGCTAGGTAATTTAAGGGAGAAGCCACACGGGTGCGGTGAGGTGGCGGCGCGGCGATTGGTGACCCTGACGTGGTAATGATGATGATGATGAATGTAATTTGCATAGTAGCATATGCTTTCTGTTCTTAAAACAGCGCCTAACCCCCAAACTTGTATCTATAAGGAATCCGGAGTTCTCTTAGTATCTTCGGAACCATAGAATACCTTGGTGCAAAATCTTGCGTTTTGGTAGCATATGCTTAGGATACTTCTCATAAAACTAAAATCACCATATGTTTCCATATAAATTTTGAGGAGTTCCCTCGATTCCTCATGGATCCCATCATCAGGTCACTATGTTTGGGAACATGGTACCAAATTCAGACTGTATCCTATACATCAAAAAAAGAATTTTGAAAATCGGTCCACAGTTATCCGCGAACAAACATAAAAAAAAGAACATATATACGGTCGAATTGAGAAACCTCCTCCTTTTTGGAAGTCGGTTAAAAAAGGCCTTGCAAAAAGCCACATTTTAGAAAAAAACGAATTGTCTTAAACGTTGTAGAGATCTGATGGTAATGATGACACTCAATGAAAACAGGGACGAGAAATTCTTGCGAAACGAATAAATATGACGAGCAATTAATTAGGAAAATTATAAATTATCAATTCACTTTATAGCGAAATCCGTTTGAATTTTAATAAGTGTGCAGCCATGCTTCCAGTCGGAGGAATGCTTTGATAATATTAATTTACCCTCAAATTCCGTTTGTCTACGCTACGATATAGATTTTATTACGAACTAGGCGGGCTTGTGATCTTCATATCACTGAGTTTACTACTAAATCGAAAATGAAACATTCGTCGGCAGCATACTTTTGGTAGAGCCTAATAACATTTTGGAAGCTAAAATATTTTGCAGGAGTTTTTGCTCACTTTTGAAGTGTGAACTTTAACTGACGCACTGAGAGAAAATAAAATAAAATAAAGCTGATCGCACGTCCGCTCCGTTAAACGAATTCAGAAATCTAATACGGAAAACGTGTGTTTGCGGCCAGCCTTATACACATGAATGATAATAATATTTAATTATAAAGTTACAAATAGGCCTTTGCGATAGATTTAAAAAAATTAACTCTTCAAGGGAAACTGAGAAATACCGAATTTAAGTCGCATTAAAAGTTTGTCGTCCTACAATGGCGGCGCTGGAAAAAATTCTAATTACTTTGGCGAGTTGAGTAGAGATTTCCAAAGATCCGTTCGTTAGGCGGCGGGACGGAATTTCATAAGCGAATATCTTGTATTGAGCACAATCAATAATGTATTCATTGCTCGTTGTTTATTCACCAGTTTTCTTAATCGCTTGGGAACAATGTTTACTTGAAGATGTTCTGCCATGACGTCACGAATCACGATGGATAAGTTACGTCTTATAACTGACAAAGAATCTTTAAATAAGAAAAAGTGAGGTAAGTGACAGTTTACAAGGGGCACCAAAAGCTACGAATAACAAAACTAAGGAAACGTAACTCCCATACTTCAACCGTTTTAAATTTGGCTCCTTTTCGAACACTAAAATATGACAATTCAGATTCTCGCCAAGGTCGTTTCCCAGGTAACGTATCATAATATTGCGCGCTGGACGACAGCCTGCGCGGTTATTGTCACTGTCACAGTTATGAAACAAAGCCAATAATTGTCAAAAACGGATGGATTATGCAGTATACTCCAAACATATCTACTATCACGAAGAAAGGAGTGCATAATTATTATTTTAAAATCAAATATTTTCCTCTGATCCTTAAGTCATCGATAATAATAATATATAATAATTTTGAACTGTGAACAAACCTTGTACGACTCGGACGAATTTAAAACTATCCAGAGCACCTAGACAAGACGTTTTCAGATTACAAAAATCTATGTGCTAAATTATTACAGAATTATTACAGAATTGAAATAAAAAAACTTACGGTGCAAATAGGCATTGCAGATTTTCGTAATCTCTTTAATTTTCGGTTATTACTCATACAAAATAATATATCATATTGACTATTAAAGTGTATGCTACATAAACGAATAATCTGGCTCGGCATCCAATTCGGTTCGTTTCTTACTAAACGAAGTAGGTACGAACGGCATTATAAAAATAAGATACTCCATACTGATGTCAGTCAGACCCTCGTTTATGATTAAATTGTTACATCTTGCATAACACTGTCCATGGCGACTTTGTAAAAATTTTGTAAGTATATTATTTTTTGATTATTGCATTTTTACAATAACATGTAAACTTAATAAGACAAACACAAAGAGACCAGCTTAATTTTACGCAAATACCCTGGCATCCAACTTAAATAAACCATCTTTTTGGGCATGTTTTTGGGTCGGAAAAAATACAAGAACTTTACCTAAACATAATTTTAAAAAGTTCACTTACTGATGAAACTTGAAAGGTTATTCCTGTATTAAAAGTCGTATCTGTATGACTTCTACACCATTTCACAGGGCATTTAGGCATTTTAACAACGAAAATGTTGTAAAAAGCTACGTAAAAAGTAAGTAAACAAATTGTAAAATGAGTTTGACAATAATTATCATGTCAACCTGGTTGAATGTCACTCGTGTATATATACACGAAAAATGTGTACCGAACACATGCATAAAGTATACATGTATTCGGGTCACATTTTGTAGCCTTTTGGTGCACTTTTTTTGACGGAGTTACTCTGCCTTAGTTTTGTTATTCGTAGACCAAAAGAAAGTGGTTGGAAAGGGTTGTCTCATCTATATAAATATGTATCAACCTAATGTCAATATAAGATCACTCAACATAACGATTACATTAATAACAATTGAATAGCAATAGAAGTTCAACTGTTGGATATTTTTAACTGCAGGCGCACGTTTCGCTAATAGATCTAACTGTGCTTTAACTTTAAAATAAGTTTTTTTTTTAATTTTTTTGCACACAAAAGAACATGCAATCCTCAAACAACAAGTTATAAAGTAAATAAAATGTAGGTAAATTGAATAGATGACGCCCGCAACTCTGTTGCGCCAAAATTCGTTTATCGTGTGGGAACCGTAACTTTTCAGGAATGAAAAGTATCCTATGTTCTTTAACGGAACTTAAAGTATTTTAAAATAGGTTCAGTGGTTTGAGCGTGAAGAGGTAACAGTCAGACAGGCCCACTTCCACATTTATAGTATTAGTATAGATATGGAAGTAAGGATGTGGACTGTATAATAATTTGAAACATATAGAATGCCTTTTGTATTGTGAAACAGAAGTTAACATTTCGACTGGTGGACGGTCAGTAAATCTCGGCTAAGCAGTAAGCAGTAACTAAACGTGTTAGTGAGGGCTTAAGGGATAACAAATAATGAACCCAGCTGAAGTGCGAAGTCGCGGGGAGTGCTGGGTGCTGGCAATTCGATACAGCCGGCGCGCTTGTTGGTGTTTTTCTCGACGTTTTGTTCGATAAATGCTAGCCCCGAGCGCCATTCTATACACGGTATTTTTCTAAAATTAGTCTTAACGTTGACTACCAGCGGATTATGTTTTTGTATTTAATTAAAGTTAGTATTACATATCTACTGCGACAATATGAGAATTCGTAACAATTGTGTTTACGTAAGTGTTAAAATTAATTCAATGTTATTACAGGATTTTGAACAGGTTTGTTTCAAAACAGAAAGAGGTTTTGAAAAAATTTGAAAAGGGGTTATTCTTTACAATATTGTATTTTTCAATACGTGTGGCTCAGCCGCAACAGATTTATACCTATCAGGTAAGAGATAATTTTTTTGTGTTGGTTTCAAATGAAGGGCAAAAAAAAAACAAAAGATTTCAAAGCTCAAAACTCTACGAAATATTTTAATGAAAGGGCATTTCTTACAAGAAAGGAATTTAGGGTGAGGACAATCGCTGTCCATAGCACCGAGTACTTCTGGAATACTAAGCTTTGTACGAATTTTCGAAAATAACATTTAAAAAAATTTAAACCGCCTTCAAGATTCCTTGTCTCAAAAACTACTGAACCGAATTTGATGCTTGCAGTATTCCCTAAGTTAAACAATACAACAAAAACAGGATTACTTAAATCGGACTTGCAGTCCTGGAGATATGCGAACACAAACATAAAAACATACATAGGTACATATTATACGTTTGAAATTTTAGCACATAAATATCTGTCTGAAATATCATTTAATTCATATTCTACCAGACTAAACTAAGTAGTAAAACTAAGTGATAATACTTAAGGGCGTATAATGTGTATAAGTCCCCTGTATAGAGCGCACTCTTAAAGGGGCGCTTGCCCATACAAAAGTGAAAAAATTGGTCTTTCAGCGCTGTTATTTTCACAGTGAAATCTCTACAAAGAACACATACACACCCTGAAGTATTATCACTTGGTTTTGCTACAACCTGTATATGTACCAGAAAACCTATGACATTGTGCGCTTTTATAATTCTGGACGTCACGTTATCGTGGACGCCGGCTTCAACGATAAAACTTTGGGTACATTAAATGCCCTTTTGATTTTACGCACCGCGGACGTTTTGTGCAGTTCAGAAGAGTGTAGACGTCGTGATGTCCTCTAACGTGCACGTTAAAAAGTTATCGTCGACGGAAATTGAAAAGCGTCTTCATAATTATATTTCCATACATTTTACTTCCCAGCTATGTTATCGTTTTACCGCGGACGTCCACGATATTAGCTACCGCCACGTCCAAAATTATAAGAGCGCACAATGTGCGTTTAACGTACCCAACGTTTTATCGTGGCAGCCGGGCTCCACGATAACACAACGTCCAGAATTATAAAAGCGCACATGGTCTATTAGGATCAATTTTCCAAATCCCTTGCTTACTGCTGCAGCTCACTCGCAAAGAAGTATCAAGCAATTAACACAGATGAAAGATGTAATCGCGATTGTTGACAATCAGGACAGTTTTTCAATTCCACACAAGGTACAGTTAATTCTCCCGTCGCCTGCGAGCGCGGCCGGCGGTGTAATCAGCCGAGAGCTCCGCCGTGCAATTGCTTTGGGGATGCAATTCCCCAATTGCAAAATTATATTGGCTATAACTATCCCCATGTACAGTCACCTTCGCTGTAACTGTCCCAGGTACAGACGTCTACACTATAACTTTGCGAGGTAGTCGCCCTGATTATAACCATAGTATAAATTTGTAATAAGCAAAAATTAGAGTCACTCAGCCGTTTTCTTGAAACCAATTCGTGTAACTAGAGCTAAGGTTTACGCGCGCGTATTGTGTTATCGCTTTTGCGGGAGCGCATTCAATGGTGCCCATAATATCTAGGATAACAACTAACTCCATGCCAAATTTCATTAAAATCGGTTCAGCGGTTTAAGCAGTGTAAAAAGACACTTTCGCATCCTATAAAACTATAACATTTTACTATTACACGTCCATAGTATAAGGAGGGGAAGTAAGTTATCTTCATACAAAGGCACCGCGCGCGGCTTGTATGTGTGCGCCATAGTATCAATGCGTCGCCGCACGCACACTTATTAAAATCTCGGACCGTTTTCGGACCATACCAGTCGGGGCTAACACTTTACGCTGCACGCCCGCGTCGCGCCACGCCGCGCCAAACGAATCAAAAATGTCCGATCATAATCGCAGGAGTAATAAATATTGCTGTGTGTTTGGGTGTTTTAATAGTAATGCAACAATTCCAGAATTGTCTTTGTTTAAATTACCAGTTGAACAGGAAAGGTAAACTGTACTACTAACTTATTCTAGCATAATTTTTACTTGATGTTCAGATACCTACTTACTTCTTTTTTTTATTGTACCTATTAGTTTTCTGTCACACAAACTTTCCCGCTAGGACATAGTACAAAATATAAGAGAATGTTTTAGGTAAGTACTTTTATCAGTCAACTAATTTGCCACTATTGCTTTGTTTACGTTTAGTAATGCCGATTTCTGATTATATGCACGATCCAAGTGCCGAAATATGCATGCAAATATTCACGAAAATTGGCCGAAATATGGACAATCAAGAGTTTAATATTATTATTTAAAGTCGGAAGACCGCGACGTTGCCGCTGTTCATGCGGTTGCGAACGAAGCGCGGCCAGCCGCTCCCACAACACGCCGCGCCGCCGCCGCCGCGTCGCCTAAAATTGACAACCCTAAGACAGTAGGTAATTAAATCGCGGATTGGGCCGGAGTACTTCCCCTCCTTTTACTATGCCACATCGCTTGGGCCTTGGGCTGTAAATATCCCAGGTACAGACCATAGTACAGACGGTACATGCAAAATTTTGCTACTGCGTGTTGGACGCTGGCGATGTGCCAGAACATTAGAGTTATGCAATAATTATTGTATTTAATTGGATCCCTGTGTTGTCTAATATAGCCTTAAGTAGGCATTAGTGATGTGTGAGTGACGGTTCCTTTGCAGGTTTCTCGTAAAAACATAATATTTTTATCTTCATAAAAATCTTAAGTATATATAAAATTCTCGTGTCACAATGTTAGTCAGCGAACTCCTCCGAAACGGCTTTACTGATTTTTACCAAATTTTATATGCATATTCAGTAGGTCTGAGAATCGGCTGCTGGGTACTTTATATATTGATGAGTGCATTTGTTGAATAAATAATAGTAAATTATTACAACCTGAGACTGACGGCGACCATTGTTTGTGCGACGAGATAGCGATCGACGTTGCCATGGCGACATACTTATTTAGTCACTTCAATAATATGAGCGAAATACTTTAATTATGGTAAAGCAACGTTTGCCGGGACAGCTAGTAAAAATATATTGTGTATTTTAACTTCTTACACATCTTTTTTAAATAATATTAAACCTTACAGGAATTAGACATACAATAATCAAAATTAATGCGAAACTTTACAAAAACTACAAGATGTAACAAACTATATGCATCTATCTTACAAGTATCATCAAACTAGTTAAGTTCTTTTTATAAGCACACGTATAATAGAACGAAATCCGATAATACTTCCCCATTTTCAATTTCCACTACTGGTTGACATCAGGAATTCACATCCCCGCGAATTTCCAATTTTCCCCATCCTAAACGATGCCCACGGGCGAGAACAGCATTTTCAATAACGAAGAATAAAACACTTAAGGAAAGCAGGAAGCCAGCTCGGCCAATATCCGGTGGAACTAAACTCCTCACTCTGGTTTACCGGGGGAATATCTTGCGTTCACTGCGCTATTTGTTTATATTACTAGTCTAGATCCCCGACTTGGGGCAGAAATGTCGCGCCTATGTAACAGAGGCGGCGCAAGGCGTAAGCGGTGTGGGCGACCGCCCACGGCCTCGCGATCCGAGGGGCCTCGTGCCTCTTGGACCCCGAGGATTTTTTTTGGGAATTTACGCGTTTTGTGACTCAAATTTTATTTATAAAAAAAATGATTGTCTAAAAATAATTCATTTGGGCCTAGGGGGCCTCGCAAAATGTATCTCGCCCACATAAAATGTTGGTCTTGCCCCGCCACTGCTATATGTAACTTGCTCGGGTTTTGCTCAGCCAATAGCCATACCGTCCGTAGCGGCCCACGTCGCAGACAATACGTGTTTAGTGCTTAGTGTTCAGTTTTAGTATAAATGTTATGTATGTTAGTCTATATGGTATATATAATATGGGTCAAGATGTCTGATTTAAATAAATAAATAAATAAAAAACGATCACGACTAAGGACGCGTTCAGACGTACGCGTGTTTTCCCAAACGCTACAGCAGATTCCAGAACACGCGCACGTCTGAACGCGCCCTAACGTCACAGTATAGCAATATCCCTATATTGCTATACTGTGTTAACGTTGACTTGACATAGCCCGACCGAAGAACGTTGGTAACGTGGTGGTTAATAGATTTTGCTATCAATTAAGTATCCTATATTCTCTTTTCCATAGTTTATTGTATAAGCGTACCAAATATTTAAACAGGACGTCAAGTACAAAGAATCAATATAATATTAATATATCTTATTAATATTATATTGATTCGTCGTCGATAACTAATTGATGGCAACAAAATTTGTCATTATTTTCTGAATAGGATAGAATTAACTTGGAATAAAAAGAGTTTAGGTTAAAAATAGCGATATTAGTTCCACAGAGCTCCCGTGGGCGGCTGTTCAATACTTAAAATATCACACACGATTAGTTCAGTTTGATACTAAACATTGTTCTATTTTTGCTATCTTCCATTGTTTATTTTTACTTACTTATTTAATTTATTGTCCAATTTAAACAAAATTAATACATAATTACTAAATGCTGAAAAACTACAAGGAGTTTATCTGGACAAGATTAGTTCCGATACCGGATACGGGGAATCGAATCCGAGGTTCCTGGGTGAGAGCCAGGTATCCGTTCTTAGCGGGCCCCTAGACGATCCATTTTATTATGCAATATTATTGACGATCTAAAGACGATTTATCAAATAAATTGTTCAATAAAATATTGTTCGTAATTTAGTACATTTACGTCAAACTTTGAAAATGCCGCATCTCGCGGGGGATGAGGCATCCTACCGGGGGTATGTGGGACTTGCTGCATCTTAAGACGCTGATAACTGCCAATGACCTTGAGGATTCGCATATCTCGCATCACTCTCGCACCACTGTCAATTTTCATGCCAGAGAGACAGAGATTTGAAATGTTCACTCGGTAGCGTGGATACATTTTGCATTTGTTAGAGGAAAAAATAAATATTATGAGAAATCTGGATGTCAGAACCAAAATTAAATCTTACAAGCTTTGGATTTTTGTAAAAGGCATCAAATAAACAAATTTTTAAAAGCATAGCTTGTGTATTAAAGTAAGTATGTTTAAAGTTCCTAGAAGATGTGACTTTGGTATTTTTTTTCATCCAGTAGGAATACATTATTTTATTATTTAAAATAAAGAAGCTTTTTTAAATATCAAAAATCACATATATTTTTTGTGCCAATCAATGAAATACGTCTAGAAAATTGCACAAAGATGTCGCATTGGCAGCTGTCTTCGCCTTAAGATGGCAGTAACGCAGCCTCTACCCACTAAAAACTTGGCGATACTCCTCCACAACACCACCATTCATACAAAAACCACACGAGCCACGGGAGCAATTACATATTACATCCGGGAAAACTCGACGATATCTGCTATCGTAGTAGATCGTCTGTTTTGTAAAAACGATGTCTCGCTTTTTGTTTCATTTTCATCTAAAGTCAGGGAGCCCTGAAACAATTTTTTTTATTACTATCAAGCAAAATTTTGTGAATAGCTTCATTTTGATAAGACAAACAACATTTCGAATTAATTATTAGACTACTGGAGATAGTCGATAAGTAATAATCGTGCTCAAAGATTCCGTTGCATACACACAACCTAAGCTTACAAAAGCTTGTTAATAATATATTTTGCATGCCACTATCAAAACACTGAAAAAAACATCATAATTTAGAAGTGGCTGTAGTGTGTACCAACGGCAAACACGGCTGAGTTGCTGCACCACGGCGTCGCTCGATTCAATATTTCCTATAATTTTTATTTACGGTTCACGTTTCACTTCACCGGAATTTCAGCTTCGTACGTTATGACGAGTGCAAAAACGTTAAGTTCAATAAAAATACCAGCGTGTATTTCCATTGCGACTGAAATGGTATTTTGTGCTGGTATTGTGAACTACTAATTGACTTGTTTACTTTGGTCAATACCTTAATAACTTACCCATGTACAGGAGTAATAAATTACGGTTATTAAAACACATATTATTATTAGAATCTAGTTCATTTTTTACGTTTAATGTTTTATGGCAGAAAATGGTTTTGGAGAAAAATAAAGCTATTAAATCATAGACTGTCGTTAAATAATAAGTTTTGATGAGATAAAACATTTCGCTAAGCAAATAATTAAATTTAAGCTATAGGTGGTGGTTTTATAGCTTCGGTTAAAAAGTAATATTATGCTTCTTATGTGAGTGCTAGATTAATTAGTAAGTGGTAAATTTCTTGTCACCATACACAACTACAATTTTCTCATCCGAAGTGGTTGAAATTTTAATTTTGTAATACGAGTCCCAGTGTGGTGTTTAGACAACTCGCATCCCCAGTCGCGGGGAGTGGAGAGTGGGAAACGGGGAGTGGGAAATGGAAAGCGGGGAACGGGGAGTCCCCAAGTGGGGAACGCTACGTATGCTGCGATTAATTAAATCAATGTTGTAACTTGGCGAAAAATAAAAACTTTAACCCCCCGAGGCTAAACTTTTATCGCTCAAAATATCTCTGGCCTAATGAACGCGGAACGGAAGGGAAAACTGGCCTTTGTACGTCGGTTGGGAATTTGCCGGGGACCAGTAATAAATCTTTAAAGATTCGTCCTTTTGGTTAATAATTCTAAGAACAAAATTAATAAAATAACTTATATTACTATTGTTTTGTAGAAAATGTTATGCGTATATCTATAGTCTTTAACCTAAGCAATTTTTTTTATGTTTTAGATCTCAGCAGGCAATGTGTCGTACGATTATATTGTTATGTATAATACCTATATACCTAATAATACCCAATGAGGCATGTTGTTGATTTCGAGTATAGTAAATATTTAGCATCTAAATGACCCTTGATCTTTATAATATGTACCTATCACTTAACTTTTAAATTTTTTATTCACCACAATATATTATATAAACCTCCCCTGGACTTCCACAAATCAGCCGTTCTCGGGTTTCAGCGAGACTAACCAAATTATGAATTCATTTTAAGTGTATAGATCAGTTTGTGTTAAAACCGAACTGTGGATAAGTTATACAGGGTACCTATAATAAAACAAAGTGATATTAATACTTGTGGGTGTGTATGAGTCCCCTCTATAAAGTTTACCATGTAAGTAGCATCGGTGAAAGAGTATTTTTAACACCCTGTAAAATGTCTCGTCTACGTTTGAAAAGTGGCTTGGTACTCGTAGGCAAAACAAAACATTCCATATGCTTATTTTTATAAGTAAAGGGAGTCAGTGCCGTAAATATGGCGGTGGCACCGGTGCCCAGGCACAGGGCGCAGACTCTGGGGGGGCGCAAGAAGGGCCAGACCAGGGAGGCCTGTGGCCCTGGAAGCATTGCTCTGGGTACCTATAATATCTAAAAAAAACAAGGGCGCACTTATAGAAGCTCGCACAGGACGCAAAAAAGGCTATTTACGGCACTGAAGGGAGTACTATGAAGCCGTAATAAAGCTAAGAGTATAATAATAATAACTCCCACACCGGTTTCGATGATGGTGTCCGGTTTCATTGAAATCAAGCCAGTTACGCAGGAGTCATTTTATGGTGCCCAAGTATGTTTATGTGCGCAGTACACAAGAGCGCTCTCTATTCCTTTTTCTCTCATAAGCATAACCTAGTGGGACGGAAGACCGACACGACTGGGGAGAGATCAGCCACAGGACCGACTTTACATGCCCATCCGACGCATGGATCATCTTAATTGTCAGATCAGTGACCAGCCTGCATCGTCCTAACCAAACTTGGAAACAACATGTTTCCAACCCGGGAATCGAACCCACGACCTCCGAGTCAAAAGCCATGCTCTAAACCACTGGACCACGGAGGCGGAGCGAGTATA
Organism: Polyommatus iphigenia; assembly: GCA_963422495.1. Classification (NCBI taxonomy): domain Eukaryota; kingdom Metazoa; phylum Arthropoda; class Insecta; order Lepidoptera; family Lycaenidae; genus Polyommatus; species Polyommatus iphigenia. The sequence continues at coordinate 39,351,247 of OY730182.1, forward strand.
CAGTAGAGACCGCGCGTGTGCAATGTACCGGAACTGTGACGCAAGAAATGTATCGAACTGTTTGTTCTGCGGCGAGTAACGAGAGATTTCACACCGCGGCCGTGACACCCGCCGCCGCCCTTGACTGTGGAGAAAACCGCTAACTTCACAAAACCAGACAACTGTTAATTTATTGTATTGTAGAGCATTATATTTATTTACTCAATAATAAACATACGTGTGGCACTCGGGGACTGCCGCGGTAAAGCTATTGCATTTTTTTAAACTTATGCATTATGCAATTATATACATTTTATAAAACAAAGTCGCTTTTTTCCCTCATGTCCCTTTGTTCCCTTTAATCTTTAAAACTGCGCAACGGATTTTGATGATTCTTTCAGTGTTAGATAGCCCATTTATCAAGGAAGGCTATATATAGGCTATATTTTATCACGCAAAGATAATAGGAGCGAAGAAATAGAGGAAAATGTGGAAAAAACGGGAAAATTATTTGAAAGGGCTATCTTGAACGCGCTAATCTCAGGAACTACTGGTCCGATTTGAAAAATTCTTTCAGTGTTAGATAGCCCATTTATTGCGAAAGGCTATAGGTTATATTTCATCACGCTGAGACTAATAGGAGAATGTGGGAAAAAAGGGGGGAAATTATTTGAAAGGGCTTATCTCGCGAACTACTGGAGCAATTTTTTATGTTATTTGGCACAGATAAGAAGTAGACCACGTGAAGGATCATAGGCTATCGATTTTAATCATTTTTTCAGTGGCTATATATTTTATACCCGTGCGACGCCGAGGCGGGTCGCTAATGCAATTATAATAAACACCGTGCCGTGGTCTGGCAACACCACACCGACCGGTCGGTCGCCGCGCTCAAAGCCCGCGATAAGTTGCACGCACACAAACACCGTGCCGTGGTCTGGCTACACCGCACCGACCGGTCGGTCACCGCGCTCAAAGCCCGCCATAAAAGCTATGCAATAGCTTAAAAATTGTATAAGCAAAATCGCGCAGTTTTCATGCAGCGCAGAACGAAGCTATATTATACCAAGTTTAGAAGATGATATGCATGGATAGAAGAATAATTTATGTCGCAGAAAGAAGCCGCAGAGCGGGACAGAGAGGACGATCCCACCTCTATGCCGCTCCGCCGGCGTAGGAGGGGAGTGCGGAGGCAACGCTATGCGAACCTCCTAACTCTCGTCTAACGGGGCTCCGGGAGAGGTTGGGAACCTCCCCGGCTTAGTCAGTTCCGGCGCCGAGGGGAACGCTTCAGTTTGCCGAAGCGTTCCCTAACTTTGGTGGAAGTCCGGTCCCTTCTGAGGTAGACCGGCTGGTCGTGGCGGGAGTCCTGTGTTTATTAGATCCGGGACATCCCTCCTTTATAGGCTGAAGGCAAACGGTTTTAGTGGGTAAGAGTCCCACATACCCCGGGGTGTTTCAGCTTTAACTGAGGCACATCCCCAACCCGGGGGACCCATGACAGATTTCCCCTGTGCATAAAAAAAATGGATAGAAGAATCGAAAGCACCACACAGACGTACCTACGATAGAAATCGCGAAATAGCGCCGTAAAATCGCGTAATTAGACAATACACATTACCCATACATGTAAATACGTTGTTCAACCTCGTCTGCAGTGGCTGCGCACAGTGTGATAAAAACCTCGATATTGTTTCACCGCGTTTTTCTTTCAAAATACTATAGTTGATAGCTATATAAACATTAGAGTAAAACTCCGAGATCGATATTCTTTGTAGTTATTTTTTTAAAGAGTGTCAAAGTTGGCGTTTTTCCGGGTCAAAAATTTGCATAAAAATTATTTAAAAAAAAACTAATCAAGTAACATTTATTTTGTTTATACTACTTTTTCTCCAAATTTGGTTAAGCTACTGTGGTCAAGTAGGGAGATATTTATTTATTTAACAATTTTAGTTTTTCATTTTTAATTTAGCGATTAGATCGAATTAGAAAAAGTTTTAAGCATGATACGATAGTGTGAGTAATCTTTTATCAATGTTTTTAAAAATCACACTCTAATAACCTCTATGTCAGAAGTTATATCCAATTCAATTTTTTTTTTAATAAAAATTCGAATTTTTTATACCTAGGGTTGTCACTAAAGTTGATATTTTATTTTCCCCGACTACATCAGAAGGTGATTACTGATTAGATACTGTTTGAGCATATAAAATCATTAATTTACGTTATATTTTTTCACTTTTTAGCTTTTTTATTATTAGACCTACCTGAACGTGATCTTGGTATTTTTCGTATAGGATATCGATTGCGAATTTGCGTATCAACCGGATAAATCAAACAAGAGACATTTAGTGACAACCCTAGGTACAAAAAATCCGAATTTTTATAAAAAAAAATTTAATTGGATATAACTTCTGACACATAGGTTATTAGAGTGTGATTTTTAATAACATTGATAAAGGATTACTCACACTATCGTTTCATGCTTAAAACTTTTTCTAATTCGATCTAATCGCGAAAACAAAAATGAAAAACTAAGATTATTAAATAAATAAATATCTCCCTACTTGATCACAGTAGGTTAACCAAATTTGGAGAAAAAGTAAAGTATTAAGTGCTTGTTCAATTGGTATAAACAAAATTAATATCACTCGATTAGTTTTTTAAAATTAATTTTTATGAAAATTTTTGACCCGGAAAAACGCCAACTTTGACACTCTTTAAAAAAATAACTACTAAGAATATCGATCTCGGAGTTTTACTCTAATGTTTATATAGCTATCAACTATAGTATTTTGAAAGAAAAACGCGGTGAAACAAAATCGAGGTTTTTATCACACTGTGCTGCGGTCACTTTCTTAACTTGAGACCAGCTGCTAGTACAAACGAAAACTTTTTGACTGGTCAATAAAATAAAGTGCAGTAGGTATGTTTCTAATCCAAATAAACAATAACACTTTAAGGTTCTTCTAGTATAAAAACATCATAATGTTACAAAGCCACATACATTAAATTTACCACTTATGCTATATCCTTCTTTATTGCCCTTTAAAAAAACATATGACGTCACAACTTACAGGGAACACGAAGGGCCGCCGCCGTTGGCGTTATAAGAAACATCGATCTCAAAATTGTTTTCAAGTTTACGCTGTAACAATTTACAGCTTTATTGCGCTAAAAGCTGCACGATACTCGTATTATGTACACTTCAAAGGAAAATCGTTTTTATGCGTCTAGACTTCTTATCTTTCCTTTTTAAAAATTTCAAACTAGATTCAAAATATTTCTTTTTAAGTTTATTAAAGTTTAATAAAATAAATTTGCCCTCATATTACAGAGAATACAGAGAAGTACAATGTAATTTTTTTTTATTAAAACTATTTATAGTATGTCAGGTTAATCAAAGTATCTCCATGCCCGTAATTGACAGACAGGTAAACATACAAACATAGCATATTTTATAATATTAGTACGAAACTCTGTTATTAAAATAGCACGCCAAAGATATTCAATTTGGTTCCGATTAAGTGGACCGTCAAGCGTATCATGTCGTCGCGGACGCCAGACGCTGCGCTCAGTTGTCGCCAGATACCCCTTCCGAAAGCCATTAGAAGCTGTGCCTGTTGACGTCTCCCTGGTCTAGTGGTTTAGAGTGTGGCTCATGACGGGGATCGTGAATTCGACTCCCGCGATGGAAACGTGTTATTTCCAAGTTTAGTTAGGACAATGCAGGCTGGTTACCTGATTGTCTGACAAGTAAGATGATACATGCGTCGGATGGGCATGTAAAAAGTCGGTCCTGCGTCTGATCTCTCGCCAGTCGTGTCGGTCTTGCGTCCCACTGGGTTATGAGAGTAAAGGAATAGTTCTCTTCTTGTTTTCTAAATTAACCTGAAAGTCCCTTCACGCTCATCCAGAATATTATGTTCCTTCAACCCATTTTATACTCCATTCTCCCACTCTAATAGTTATAGGAAGAATTCCTTCTTCGTTAGAACTCCTGCTAGTTTGTATGGCGCATTATGACTGGTCGATAGGGCCCGCATGCGGGGTGTGGGAGATTTCTGAAACGCATACCACGACCAATGACAATGCACCATTAGTTGTCAATTAGTTGTCATAGACTCCCCGCGTGCTGTATACTGTACGAGTTAACGACTAATGAAAATGCGCCCGTAGGCATGCGGGGAGTCTATGACAACTAATTGACAACTAATGGCGCATTTTGATTGGTCGAGGCATGCGTTTCAGAAATCTCCCGCACCTCGCATGCGGGCCCTATCGACCAGTGAAAATGAAAAAAAAAATATTACTTTTGTACTATGGATATTATTACTGTGATTGCTTTTGTAATGTGTACAATAGTATATAGTGAGGGAGCCCTAGAACAATTTTTTTTGTGATTACTAACAAGCTAATTTTTTGTGAGTAGCTGCATTTTGATAAGACCAACAACATTTTTATTTTCGAAAAATCTCGAAAGTGGTAGCTGACAGAGATAGAAAGGATTTCATACTTTGACTTGACGGTCCTAAAATATGGATTGTTTTATTTGTAGGACAAGGTGAGTCTTAAATTATATAACTATTAACCTACCAATATACAAAAAATCAGCTGGTTAGGGTTCCGTTTTAGGGTACAGTAGTCAACCAAGTTTTGTTGATTACAGAACCCTAAAACGGAACCCTAACCAGCTGATTTTTTGTATATTGGTAGGTTAATGGTTATATAATTTAAGACTCACCTTGTCCTACAAATAAAACAATCCATATTTTAGGACCGTCAAGTCAAAGTATGAAATCCTTTCTATCTCTATTAGCTACCACTTTCGAGATTTTTCGAAAATAAAAATGTTGTTTGTCTTATCAAAATGTAGCTACTCATAAAAAATTAGCTTGTTAGTAATCACAAAAAAATTTGTTCTAGGGCTCCCGTACTATATATTTTATATCATTGCTAAATACGAGTACTTTTGTCTACCTGAATGTAAAGCAATGTTGTTAATGTTCAGACTTCTAATTGTGGAAACATGTTAATAGTGCTTAGATATTAATCAGCTTTAATTTTTAATTTAAGTTTGTCACTGTATGTTTTCCGTTCAAATAATAAAAATAAAGAGTGCTCTTGTGTACTGCGCACACACTTGGGCACTATTATTAAATTACTCCTGCGTAACTTAACTGACCTGCTTTCAATGAAACTGGCCACCGTCACCGAAACCGGTGTGGGGTTATAGAAAATCTGCATCTGCTCAGTTGAAGTACAGCAGCAAGTAAATGTTGCTGATTTGAATCCACGTAATAAGAAAAACTAATCACTTATTATGATGGGTGTTTTATATTTTAGACACACACAATACATTTTTAAGCTACTCTCTACGCTCAAATCTTGAGCGTGGCGATCAAATCAATAAATTCCGTAACGAAAATAAACCTATCACCCCCTCTCCGACGGTGCCGCAACGCTGAGCCGATGCGGCACGTGCGGTGTTGCCGTGCATCTAACGGTGCGTCCACATTTGTATCATTTGCGCGATCAGATCTCCGATCAGATCTCCGTCGCGATCATCGCGCCGTATCAAGTATGCGTATCATAGTGTGGACGCCTATTAGATCATTCTGCCGATCATGCGAGTATTTGATACGGCATGTATTAGATACGCGGTTAATAGCGATCGGGGCGTATCATGATACGCGTATCATTTTGACACGCTTCGATGATACGCGACGGAGATCTGATCGGAGATCTGATCGCACAAATGATACAAATGTGGACGCACCGTAACGCTGTTTCAGTTCGGCAGACTTTGGCACGGTGTTTGTGTGCGTGCGATTAGACGTATGCGAATTATAATTACATATTATTATGATGATAAAAAATGATATACAATCACATTCGAGCCTGTATTTCTCCGCACGCGCTATAAGCTTCCTCAAAGCTTTTCTCTTCGCATATCAAAAAGTTGTAATTTACAAAAATGTTTGACTTCAATGATGATCAACTTTACTATTTTTGATCGGATCCATTTTTAATAGGCAAGGCTTACCTAAAACAATAAAGGCACTATCAAATCGCCCTTCCCACCTGCCCAAAACCTTAACAATATTTGAGCGCACCGGTTGTATAGCTGTTGACGTTCGAAGTTGGAAATAAAAGCGGATTCAAAAAGAGTATCATGATACCCATTTTGAATAAAAAGATATTTTATTTTATTTTATTTTATTTTATTTTATTTTATTTTATTTTATTTTATTTTATTTTATTTAGGTGTCAGAGCATGCACTTACAGCCACTTTACACCTCCTCAAAGGATATACAGGTTCATGAGTGTTGAAAATTGCGCTACATATTTTTCGTACTCGATATTTTGCTTTATAAATGTTTCGTATTTTGTACAACTTTTGGTCAAAGTGTCCAATTTGCGGATTTATAGAAATGTTGTGATTACATGTACCGTCGAAGAAATTTATTCATAGGTAGATGGCGGACTTAGGTAATTTAATCGGGTCCTCCAGGTAGGACCCTTTAGCCGAGAAGATTTGCTTACCGCTTCTTTATAGAATCGAGGATAAAAATGTATGGAATTGACATAACATTAGTCGAATTTCGACTTTATCGAATGCTTACGTTCTTCTATGATATAGGCTGGGCTTAAAATAACAAATTACGTAGGCCCGCCATGTGTCTATGAAACCATTTCTTTGATAGTACACAATATTGTAAAAATGAAGTCACTAAAAAGTTTCTATGCTAGGATATAAAGGACTATTCCAGGATCCAGCAAACACAATCATAATAAGCGGCATTGACGAAATCGATATTGATCCCCGAAAACCAGGGCCGGATTTATATTTTTCACTAGCTGTTGCCCGCGACTTCGTCCGCTTTAGCATAGTAGATCACGTCCCAAGTATTATTGTACAAAAATATTCAATGTGCAGAATTGACCTTACTACGATTTTATTATATGTACTTAGATGCTCCGCGCGGCTTCGCCCGCGTAATTTAGGAATTTCACGCAACGTTACATTTTTCCACAAAAAAATAGCCTATGTCCCTTCACGTGGTCTATTCTTCATGTTTGCCAAATAACATAAATATTACTCCAGTAGTTCTTAAGATAATAGGCAGTTTCATATAATTTTCCCCGTTTTTTCCACATTTTCCTCTATTTCTTCGCCGCTATTAGTCTTAGCGTATTAAATATAGCTTACAGCCTTCCTCGATAAATGGGCTATCTAACACTGAAAGAATTTTTCAAATCGGACCAGTAGTTCCTGAGATTAGTGCGTTCAAATAAGCCCTTTCAAATAATTTCCCCCCGTTTTTTCCACATTTTCCTCAATTTCTTCGCTCCTATTAATTTTAGCGTGATAAAATATAGCTTGTAGCCTTTTTCGATAAACAGGATATCTAACAATGAAAGAATTTTTCAAATTGGACCAGTAGTTCCTGAGATTAGCACGTTCAAATAAGCCCTTTCAAATAATTTCCCCCGTTTTTCCACACTTTTCTCTATTTCTTCGATCCTATTAGTATTAGCGTAATAAAATATAGCCTATAGCCTTTCTCAATGAAGGGACTATCTAACACTAAAAAAATTTTTCAAATCGGACCAGTAGTTCCTGAGATTAGCACGTTCAAATAAGTCCTTTCACATAATTTTCCCGTTTTTTCCACATTTTCCTCCATTTCTTCGCTCTTATAAGTCTTAGCGTAATGAAATATAGCCTATAGCCTTCCTCGATAAATGAGCTATCAAACACTGAAAAAATTTTTCAAACCAGACAAGTAGTTCCTGAGATTAGCGCGTTCAAACTATTACTAAATAAGCATTTCATATAATTTTTGCCGTTTTTTTCCACATTTTCCTCTATTTCTTCATTTCTGTTAGTTATAGCGTGATAAAATATAGCCTATAGCCTTACTCGATAAATGGACTATCTTATACTGAAAGAATTTTTCAAATCGGACCAGTAGTACCTGAGATTAGCGCGTTCAAATAAGCTCTTTCAAATAATCTCCCCCGTTTTTTCCACATTTTTCTCCAATTATTCGCTCTTATAAGTCTTAGCATGATAAAATATAGCTTATAGCCTTTTTCAATAAATAGGCTATCTAATACTGAAAGAATATTTCAAATCGGACCAGTAGTTCCTGAGATTAGCGCGTTCAAATAAGCCCTTTCACATAATTTCCCCCGTTTTTTCCACATTTTCCTCTATTTCTTCGCTTTTATAAGTCTCAGCGTAATAAAATATAGCCTATAGCCTTTCTCGATAAATGGGCTATCTAACACTGAAAGAATTTTTCAAATCGGACCAGTAGTTCCTGAGATTAGCGCGTTCAAACTATAACTAAATAAGCATTTCATATAATTTTCCCCGTTTTTTCCACATTTTCCTCTATTTCTTCGCTCCTATTAGTCTTAGCGTAATAAAATATAGCCTATAGCCTTCCTCGATAAATGGGCTATCTAACACTGAAAGAATTTTTCAAATCAGACCAGTAGTTCCTGAGATTAGCGCGCTCAAACAAACAAACTAACAAACTCTTCCGCTTTATAATATTAGTTTACTCGATAAATGGACTATCTTATACTGAAAGAATTTTTCAAATCGGACCAGTAGTACCTGAGATTAGCGCGTTCAAATAAGCTCTTTCAAATAATCTCCCCCGTTTTTTCCACATTTTTCTCTAATTATTCGCTCTTATAAGTCTTAGCATGATAAAATATAGCCTATAGCCTTTTTCAATAAATAGGCTAATACTGAAAGAATATTTCAAATCGGACCAGTAGTTCCTGAGATTAGCGCGTTCAAATAAGCCCTTTCACATAATTTCCCCCGTTTTTTCCACATTTTCCTCTATTTCTTCGCTTTTATAAGTCTCAGCGTGATAAAATATAGCCTATAGCCTTCCTCGATAAATGGGCTCTCTAACCTGAAAGAATTTTTCAAATCGGACCAGTAGTTCCTGAGATTAGCGCGTTCAAACTATAACTAAATAAGCATTTCATATAATTTTCCCCGTTTTTTCCACATTTTCCTCTATTTCTTCGTTCCTATTAGTCTTAGCGTGATAAAATATAGCTTATAGCCTTCCTCAATAAATGGGCTATCAAATACTGAAAGAATTTTTCAAATCAGACCAGTAGTTCCTGAGATTAGCGCGTTCAAACAAACAAACTAACAAACTCTTCCGCTTTATAATATTAGTATAGATAGTATAGATGAGTATAGGCCACTTTAATGTTGCCGCCCCTATGTACGAACTCTGCCGTCATCCTAAGACACTACCGCTCCCCTAGGACGCCATAGGAAACTGCCGCCCATAGGCCATGGCCTATACTGCCTATACATAAATCCAGAGCTGCCGAAAATATACTAAGTACATAATAATATTACAAACGCGGAAACTGATTCCTGTATAATATTTTATATCCTACTCGTTATAATCCGTATAAGTATATTGATACATTATAATATTATCACTATTAATATGAATGTAGCGACTAATACCACTTAGATAATTATATCCGTCGTCTAATTTATTTCTCTTTTTTTTTTTTAAGGACCTATGCTGTCTCACTGCTGGGCAAAGGCCTCCCCCAAAGTCTTCCAGTTCTCTCGATTCAACGCAGCCGTAGGCCAACCTGGCTCGTATTTGTCTAACTTATCGCGCCATTCTATTTCTCTTTAATATCTGATAAATCCGAAGAAGCGATAACGTCACTACATTTGACGAAGGACTCTTAATTAATCCTTCGATCATGGATTCTTGAAAATCTATTGTTATACTACGAGTATTGTGTCTGGCTCACCAGTGAGCTTATGGGGTTTGATGGGTTAATTCAAACCTTTCGTAATGTTGCTTACATTAAACAGTGCGGCTTAAAAGGTATAGTTCTTCTCGCCGGACTAGATCCAGAACCGGTGGTAGCGTTACGCATCTACGTTAATAAACTGTATGATCAAAATACCTATTGTAAATTATTATTTTTAACAAAAAAATTAAAACCGACTTCCAAGGTAAAAACAATAGTAATACGAACTAAAAAGTATTAAATAACTCTGTTTAATAGTGCCTTTTTCAGAATTCGTCTAAATCTCAACTATTTCTGTACCTAAATAGTTACATACTACAGTCTTCATTATTTTGAAGTCGGTACCAGCTAATTTAATCGTGAGTTCAGTAATGTCAGAATATCTGAAACTTTTGGGACTGGTACCGACTTCAAAGTAATGAAGACTGTAGTATGTAACTATGTAGGTATGTAGGTAGGATTTTAGTTCATATTACTATTGTTCTTACCTTGGAAGTCGGTTTTAATTTTTTTGTTAAAAATAATAGTTTCACTCTTTTTAGTTATCTACAAGATAAGGCTTTATGCGTAAATAACCAATACGAATGTTAACTATTCACATTATGTTACTGTAAGCGAAATTATGGTAAATGCTTGCAGTTATCTAAGCGAAGCTGCAATTTCCAAACTTTTATCTTTAAAGGTTCAGGAGTTCTGTTCAGTGCCTTTGGACCAAGAGACTCCTTCATATGAAATTTATCTTATTCGTAACATATGTTTAACTTACTAGAAACAACATTTTAACCACTATGAGTGTTTTGATAAATTTCAAGGATTTCCCTCGATTGCTCATAGATCCCATCATCAGCTCATCACTTTCGTTATTGTTATACAAAATTAAGATTAAGTATATCCTATACAACAACACGATGAAAATCGGTCCACAAACGGCGAAATCATCATCAAAAACATCTGCTTCGATGCAAAATATCACGAAAAGTACCAATAATTGGGTCATAGTGTGATGACCCATGCTATAATTACAGTGTGTTTGTGTAAACACCGTTGTCCTTGAAACCATCAAATGAGCCCGTCGAAATGAACAACTTTTTCTATGACAACAATGCTGGGAACTCAAAAAAAAATGCCGTCTTCATACCCATACAGATGCCCGGATCGGGAATTTGTATGGGTATGAAGACAGATTTTTTTTTATTCCCAGCGTTGTTCTCATAGAAAAAGTTGTTTATTTTGACGGGCTCATTTGATGGCTTCAAGGACAACGGTGTTTACACAAACATCTTGTATAGTTTTGATCATGATGATCAATCAAATTGATGTGTTGGCTTATGCTTTCAGTTGTTTAAACAACGCCGAAATCCCCGAACCTGTACCTATAAGCATTCAAAAGTTCTGTTCGGTACCTTCGGATCCAGGGTATAACCTGGTGCGAAGTCTTACTTTTTGGTAGCATTTATCTCGAAACCTTCAGAAAAAATCGAAATCACTATATATTTCCATACAAATTTCAAAGAGTCCCCTCGATTCCTCAAGGATCCCATCATCAGATCACCACTTTTGTGAACGTGGTACCAAATTCGAGTCAAACCCTATACAACACAAAAATAATTTTGAAAATCGAGCCACAAACAGCTGAGTAATCGTTGAACGTACATTAAAAAAAAATACATACAGCCGAACGTATTACCTCCTCCTTTTTGGAAGTCGGTCAATAAAAAGATATTTCCGTTTTTATTATTAGTGCAGTCGCCAGAGGTTTTAACCTCCGAAAATTGTAATAGTGAATGGATTTTTGTTTTTGAGGTGTCATTTTCTTTTTTACACTATAACTTGCAAAGTTTACCAAAAATTTTTTTGTGCTTTTAATTTTCTAGTTACCTAATTAAAAATTAATATTTCACCATATAAAACCGGTCCAGAAAAATTTTTTTTTTCTTGTTCCTGTTATTTAACCCATCAGTCGTGGCAAAACGAGACACAATAGCTTTTTCATTGTTATCGCGGCCGGATGTGGCCGCTTGGGGCTTCATGAATTAATGACTCTTATCCGATTGTTTACGTTGAAAATTAACCAAATACACAATTTAAAAAAAAGAAAGTTTGCTTTGCTAAGCTAAATACAACTATAAGGTTTTTGCAAAGTTTTTAGAGATTAACACTCGTCGTAACCAAGATAACAGGGTTTGGGTGGATTTAAGGGTTGTAACGAAAAGTTTGTTAAGCTCACTTGTTGTGCGTGTTTAATTTTTAGAGAAATGATAACTTTTAAGTACTTAAAAACGTTTAAATATCTCCAAAAATGTGTAAAATAGACCGAAAATATTTTTCTATATTTGTTGAAAATTTATTTAAGTGAGAGCTAAAACATTAAATGCATCGACAAATGAAAGACTTTTTCTAGTCTTTGAAATATATTTAAACTTCCTACTTAAAGCCAGAAAAAAAATTGGGTGCTCAAATCTCACGTACATAATAAAGACGCATGCTGCGACCTATGTTTGGAAAATGCTTACCTGAATACAAAAAATATCAGTTCTCAACCTAATTTGTATTTTTTCCCTTTAAGTATGTTTTAGCAAATATAAATAATGAAAAAAAAAAAATAAATAATCAATTTTATTCTGTAAAAATCTAACCAAAAGAAATAAAATACAGATTTTCTTCGAAATATCCGTGAAAAGTTTGTGCTACATTTTCAGAAAATTTAATAAAGTAAGAGCTGAAAAGTTATACATATTAAGAAATAAAAGGCTTTGTTAAGCCTAAAAAATAATTTTAAACTTCCTATTTAAAACCAAAGAAAAATAGGAACGCCATTTACCTGGCGAGGCACACAACAAGCACATTTGGAGGTATGCTCATATACAAAAATATTAATTTTAAATCTAAATTATATATTTTTTCAACTTATTTTCTTTCTTTGAAATTGAATATAAGCAACGATACAAATCAAAAAAATAATAATATATTTTATTATTTTGCTATATATTTAAAAGAAAGAAGTATGCAAATTTTCTTCAAAATTTTACAGTTTATGAGTTTACTTGAAGTGGAAGAGAATAATTAAAAAATCAAAAGCACAACTTTTTAATAGGTAAACTTTATTATTTATGTTATCAGCTACACATTCCTTTTTTTCTTTTCAATTTTCATCCACTATTGCAAAAATCGGAGGTTTGCACGATTTTTACGCTCTGGGAACTGCACTATATATGCCCTAATGTTAAGAATGAAACAAAGAAAAGCATGTTTTTGTTACTTCTACAAGTGATGCAGAAAATTTTACACTAAAAGCTTTACATGAGTAATCATTTTATGAATTAGTATAGATTTTCCTTACAGTAAAAACATATTTCCCCATAATAGCTTATTTTGAACGCACATTTCGTATTATCATTGCTTAAATTTGACCAAACTATGACCCGGTATACATTAACAATACTGCTTTACCGCACGAAAACACCGCCAAATAACTCGGCATGACACTGGACTCAAAGCTTCGCTGGAAAGCTCATGTCAAAAAGAAGCGCGAAGAGTTGAAGCTTTGCTACAGGAAAATGTACTGGCTGATTGGGATAGAGTCATCCCTATTCATCAGTAACAAAATACTCTTGTATAAACAAGTCCTTATGCCCGTATGGTCTTATGGTATTCAACTATGGGGCTGTACCAAAAAGACTAAATATACCATGAATCATGATGATACAAAGATTTCAAAACAAAGTACTTAGAGGCATTGTAAATGCACCCTGGTACATTAGAAACGAAGACCTACACCGGGACCTTAATGTGGACATGGTCTCTACAGTTATAAAAAGATACGCCGAAGCTCACGAAAAGAGACTTCACCATCACGTGAATGTCGAAGCCATCCAGCTCCTCGATAACACGGACTTAGTTAGAAGACTAAAAAGGACAAAACCTTTTGAGTTAGTGTATTAAGTGTTTAAATCAGTGTAAAAGACCTAAAGTGACTGTGACGAACACAAACAATAGTGTTTTAAATTCTCCTTTATAGAGACTTAGAAAGTATTGATGGACACAATCTTAGTTAACTCTACTTAGCAGATTAAGTTAACGGAAAAAACTTATTAGTCTTAGTTAGGCTAGATTGTAATAATAATAATATGAAATACCTATACAGATATTTTATGTATAAAAACAATTGCTTAAGTCGAATACGATTTAATATATTGGATTTAATGATGTATAAACTCTGCCAGCTTTTGATAATTTTCAGCACATATTAAATAACATTTTTAGTATTGGGGTCCTTAAAAGGGAGCTGAAATCATCACTTACAATGGATTATATCTATTCGGAATAACACTAAGACAGGCAAAAAATGTATCAAAAATGATATTCAGCAAACAATAGAAGTAATCCGGGTCACCGCGCTGGCGGCGGTCACCCTGACATGGAACGCAATATTGCCAACACTATATAAGCGGTATTGCACCAGACGTGAGTATCATTCCGTGACCACATCCCGAGGAAGATGAGGACCTGCGTGCTGCTGTGTGCCCTGCTCGCCGCCGCCTGCGCCCGCCACGTGCGCCGCCCCAGGGGCGCCGACCTCGAGCCCGCCGCCTCCCACCACTGGGAGAAGGGCGGCGGCGGCGAGCATCACGGTGACCACCACCATGAGGGCGGCGGCCACCACGAGAAGGGATACAAGGGGCACCACGAGGACCACCACGGCAAGCACGGCCACTCCCACCACGAGGGACATAAAGGCCACTACGACGAGCACGGCGGACACAAGAAGCACCACCACCACGACGATGGGTACTACGACGAGCACCACCACGGGGAGAAGGGCGAACACGGCCACGGCTTCGAGGAAAAGGGCCACTACCACAAGGGCCACTCGACGAAGGGCCACCATGGAATCCACAAGGTAGACGAGTTTAAGAAGGATAAGCACTTCCATGACAAGCACGGGGAGTCCGGCTTCGAGGAGGGCTACGGCGGCCACCACCACGAGGGCGGCTACAAGAAGGGTGGGGAGTTCCACAAGGGCCACAAGGAGGGCGGCCACCACGAGCACGAGCACGGCGAGAAGGGCCACCACGAGAAGGGAGGGCACCACCACAACCATAAGGGCCACCACGACGAGGGTGGCCACCACGAGCACCACCATCACCACGAAGGCCACGGCAGCAAGGGCGGACACGAGGACCACAAGCACTGGGGCTGGAAGCACTGATGAGATCGACGCTGTAGACCAATGTGATTTGTTATTGTTAGTTACTTTGTGATATTATACTATTAAAAGTTTATAGTCAAAATCTTAATTTTATTTAGTAAAGCAAAACTTATAGGATATACGAATTATTTCTAGAGTCTAGACTATTATTACGCTTACCATACTATTAAAGTAAATAATTGTGGCATAATGATGATCTGTGTTAACTGATGTTATACTTCTTTAAAATTCTTTATTGACGTTCGAGAATTTACTATTCGCTCGCTTTACATTATTATTCTATTTTCTATTCGATAATTCACTTTAGACTGCTTTCAACTTGGCCTTTTTCACACATTCAACGGATAATTATACTGTACTCACCAGTGTTGTTCCTGTGCACAGGGCCCCATGGAACAATCGATCACGAAACAAAGTCACCAATTTAAATCTAACACTCGCGATGCAGCTGCCAGTCCAGGGATGCAACATCTACCACGACTGCCAAACGAAAAGTGCAAACAAAATTCCGTGAACAGATACGTATGATACAATATTATAAGCGAAATAAAAATAAAATCGACCAAGTGCGAGTCGGACTCGCACACGAAGGGTTCCGTACCGTTTTAGAGCAAAAATAGGCCAAAAATTGTGTTTTTTTTTGTATGGGAGTTCCCCTTTAATTTTTATTTCATTAAAATATTATTATTAATTATTAAAGTACACATATAATTAAGGCCTTTGTGAAAATTTCAAGTGCCTACCTGTTGTCATCATTGATACCGAGCAAAAAATATATGAAAAATCACGTTTGTTGTATGGGAGCCCCCCTTAAATATTTAATTTATTTTGTTTTTAGTATTTGTTGTTATAGCGGCAACAGAAATACATAATCTGTGAAAATTTCAACTCTCTAGCTATTATCGTTCTTGAGTTACAGCCTGGAGACAGACGGACAGACGGACAGACATCGAAGTCTCAGTAATCCCTATTACTATAATAATTAATTAATAAAAAATATATTATAAAAACGGGACCCTCCGTTTTTATCCTTTGGGTACGGAACCCTAAAAAACGATTTGTCGGAACAAATAGGGCTCCGTGATGAGTCCTGACTCCTGACTCTGGACTCTTTTTCTTTTTCTTTTCTTTTTCTTCTTTTTTGGCAACTTGACACAAAGGATGTGTATGTTGTGCCACAGACAAGGTAAAAAGGTAAGGAATATGGCGGGAAAACCATATTCCTCCTATTATAATTTTCATCATCGTTTTCATGTATCGTCAGGTCTAAAGTCTAGTCAAAGTCTAAGTAAAAGTCAATACAGTCACAGGAGTCAAGTCGGTCGATTCAGTAAAGTGGTAGACGCTTTACTGAAACTTTCGATGGAGTTTTGGAGGGAACACAAAATAGCACGTTTCTGGATATTACATCACTTTCCTACACTTGTGAATGAACACGAATATCTAATGGTTAATATTCTACCAATATTACACATTAAAAACCCAGCTAACACAATTTTAGGAAAATAAAACAAAAACACAACAGCACTCTTTCACATGCCCGCCAAAACTCGACTCTGGACTCATCATCGCGAATACACAAATCCGGCATCTTCTTCTTCTTCTAAAATGACCTCTTTTCTTTTCTTTCTTTTTCTTCTTTTTTGGCAACTTGACACAAAGGATGTGTATGTTGTGCCACAGACAAGGTAAAAACATCGTTTTCATGTATCGTCAGGTCTAAAGTCTAGTCAAAGTCTAAGTAAAAGTCAATACAGTCACAGGAGTCAAGTCGGTCGATTCAGTGAAGTGGTAGACGCTTTACTGAAACTTTCGATGGAGTTTTGGAGGGAACACAAAATAGCACGTTTCTGGATATTACATCACTTTCCTACACTTGTGCATGGACACGAATATCTAATGGTTAATATTCTACCAATATTACACATTAAAAACCCAGCTAACACAATTTTAGGAAAATAATACAAAAACACAACAGCACTCTTTCACATGCCCGCCAAAACTCCAAATGGCCTCCATAAGGAAACTAACCCAGCCTCGAGAGTCTTCTTCTTCTTCTTTTAAAAATGGCCTCCCCTTGATATCCAGTATCAGTGTTGCTCGAGAGTCGAGACGTCAATAAAATGTGGACTGAGGTGACAGATGTCAAATTTGATGAAGTTATTTAAAACTACCCGAAAATTCAATAATTATTTAGCTGTGTTCTTCAATTAATTGTGTGTTTAGGTTGTGCGGTAATACCACATGCATGTCGTTCAGGACAAAAGACTTAATATTATAATACATTAACAATTAATATTATTATTGTATTGTTAGAAAATTATGTGAAATAAAAATTACATTTCAACTTAAAACAAATGACTAACACTCATTCGAATCAAAATAAAGGAACAGTGCAATAACATAATGCTCACAGTAGTTTTTAATAAACGACTTCACCCCTTACTTTGTCTGCGGTAAAGGAATATTCACTTTTTATTTTTCCCCGGGATTTACCCTCCTGATTAAGGCTTTGCGCCCCCTGAGGGTTTCAAAACACTGGTAAAGGGATGTTTCATAAATTTTATCGTCGGCTTTTTCAATGTCTCTGTTGGCGTTTTTTGTCTCGCTTTGTGATGGTGAAAAAATACCGTCGTCTTTTATAAAGTAGGGAAGCTATTACAAGTCTTTTAAAGTCTATATTATTATGTACCATAGAATCGACAACTTTGAATGGAATTATGGCAAGCATATAAGGTGACTTTATTTTGCTTCAAAGAAAATCTTTGAAATGAAAGTGTGTGTAGTTACTATATTCCCTCGATCGCGGATTCTTGGAAATCTATTGTTATTCTATTTTTATCACGGTCGGATTCGACCGCTTGGGGCTTGACGGGATATTCTTATAATATATTATTAATTATATCTTAATCTGTGGCAAAAGGCAGAAGTAAGAAACTTAAGTTCAAACCAAGATGGATACAAAAATTCATATAAATTTTGACATTTAGTATGAGGTCGTTTCATGTGATCACGATTGCGGACTATGGTCCGAAATAATGTATGCATTATTCACAATTTTAAAACGAGTTTTTCCTCAGATTTTCATGAGTAAGCGCACCATTAAATGTCATTGTTAATGTCGTTAAAACGATGCTCAAACGTTCACTATCACAATAAAATTTGTGAACAGTGTTTTTACGGCTAGTAGATCCATTCAAGCTCGTAAATAGGAAATTGAGTGAGCACCACATTACAACCAGACCTCTTGAATAGCAACCACTGAATAGAGATCTAGACAAAAATTCCATTTAACGGTTATGTTATACAGCTTTTTAAATAAGTATTAAACGATAATTTAGCTAAAGAAATAGTTCAAATAATCTTATATATAAAATTCTCGTGTCACAATGTTCGTTCCCGTACTCCTCCGAAACGGCTTGACCGATTCTCATGAAATTTTGTGAGTATATTGAGTAGGTCTGAGAATCGGCCAACATCTATTTTTCATACCAAAAATTATTTATATGGCAAAACAACGTTTGCCGGGTCAG
This sequence comes from Polyommatus iphigenia, assembly GCA_963422495.1. Taxonomy (NCBI): domain Eukaryota; kingdom Metazoa; phylum Arthropoda; class Insecta; order Lepidoptera; family Lycaenidae; genus Polyommatus; species Polyommatus iphigenia. Next base: position 39,369,794 of record OY730182.1, read on the forward strand.
CTAGCAATAAATAAGAATTTGATTTAGGTACTACAGGTATGAATGTAATATGTGGTGAGTATGTAAGGTATAAAGAAGCGTCTGATAATATTGCCTGTTTATAATGGGTATTTTAGTATCCAAACAATTTTGTTGGTGTAAACATTATCACTTCAGTAATTCTAGACACAAATTAGAAATCTTTAGTGTCGCACGTATCACAGCCTTGACACTACGTAGAGACTCCGAATTTCCTAACCGCTTTTATACTAGTATAAATGATCACGAGCCACCGGTCCAGGCATCACTCTCACAGGTTCCACCATGAGGAGCAGTCTGCTAGCGCTGTGCGGGCTCCTCGCCCTGGCGGCCGCCGCCGTCGCCCGGGACATACCCGCTGCCGACCTAGAGGTCGCCGCCTCCGGACACCACTGGGACAAGGGCGGCGGCCACGAGCACCACGGGCACCACCACCACGACCACGGCGGCCACCACCACAAGGGCCATAAGGGCCACCACGAGGACCACCACGGCAAGCACGGCCACTCCCACCACGAGGGCCACAAGGGCCACCACGGCGAGCACGGCGGCCACAAAAAGCACCACCACCACGACGACGGCTACCACCATCACCACCACCACGGCGAGAAGGGCGAGCACGGCCACGGTCACGAGGAGCACGGCCACTGGCACAAGGGTCACGACACGAAGGGCCACCACGGCGTCGAGAAGCACGACGAGTTCAAGAAGGACAAGCACTTCCATGACCACCACGGTGAGAAGGGCCACAAGTCCCACCACGGCGGCCACCACCACGAGGGCGGGTACAAGAAGGGCGGCCACTTCCACAAGGGCCACAAGCACGGCGGCCACCACGAGCACGAGCACGGCAAGAAGGGCCACCACGAGAAGGGCGGACACCACCACCATCACAAGGGCCACCACGGGGACGGCGGTCACCACGAGCACTGGCACCACCACCACGACCACGGCAAGAAGGGCGGCCACGAGGACCACAAGCACTGGGGCCACAAGTCTCACCACTAGAGACCACTCGACTGTTAATTATGTAGTTGTTGTTGATATTTTGTTACTATGTTTTTTAACAAAAAATAAAACGGTTTTCTAGAAAAACTGCTACATTTTGTATTAAATCCCCCTATAGCTCCGTCGTTATTGGTTCTATTCCCATAACGACCCATAAAAATAAAGCGACGGCTTTCATTTCCTCCCTTTGTGTTGTCTAATTAAAATAAATATCATCCTGAGTTAATAACATAAACATTTATGTCCCCTCAATAATTCTAATAACATCTTTTGTTTCTAATTTTCTTATAATACAACGGACGCTAACCGCATTATGTATTAAGGACCAGCTGATAAATTCACGACTTGAAACACACGTGTCTGTCTATCCTAAGATACTTCATTAGGTAGTAAAAATTATGGCATTTGAATCCATTGTGCATAATATCATTAATTAACTACTCTTAAAATATTGTAGAGCCATGGAACCTAGGTTTTTATAAAATTCCGTACCATGTAGTGTACTATAAAGTGATTCATAGGCCGATGGCATGACATACATAAATCGGTCGTATTGTGAAATCCAGCCCACAGATTACGACTAAAACAATTACGATTAAAAAAACCTATGAATCAGTTTATTCGAAGGTACGTACGGCACATATGGCAAGGTACATACTGCATTCTCCCAACATAGTCGGTCAAGTTCAAATAAATGAACTGAGGGCCTAGTCAAGTGGCAAGCGATTATCGTAAACGCCAACAATGGGAATTTAACATTAGTATTCACTAGCGAAGCGATGTCTTAATAAATGTCAAATCGCATTATATATTTTGTTAGCGTTTACGATAATTGCTTGCCACTTGCCTAGTATACGTCTGGGATATTTTACAAAGTTACCAAGACTTCAAGCAAGTTCTAAGAAACCACCACCAATTTGCATAAAACTAATAGATACTCGCTGCTCCATGACGCAGAACTTGCGCAGAACGACCTGAATCTAGATTTGATATTAGACGTGAAATTGATGACTTCCCGCCGGCGTGCATTCGCAGGGCAGTCACGTCCGTGTCACGCTGCGACTTACGACGTGTCACGCTCTACGCCCCGACTTACAGCGTCACGCCGTGAAACCACTCGCTTATCCTCGCTGAGAATTAGTCGTATAAATCAGTTACAAATGCCGCACAGCGCAAGCGACGTGTTTCACACTGAACACTTCAAAACTTATGACAAAACCATTGCACTAGCGAGTAGCGACCCAGTTGTATGTAACAATGTAAAATGTAATGTGCACAGCATTTTTTTTATTATTATTATTTGGGTGTTGTTACCCCAAATCTGAATCTTTTGTTGCTTTTTAAAAGTTCAATGTTTAAGCTGTGGTGGCTTAAATATTGAAAACATATACAAAAACTTCTAGTAATTAGTAACACAACACGCAAAGAAGGTATTTCTGTTATGGCACCCGGTGTTTTCAAGAAAGGATTAATACTGATTGAATAATACAAGCGGAAGCTTCAAGTCAGATACTTTTAGTAGAGTAGTAAAGTAGAGCACTTTAGTATTGATTTGCATTTTCATGGTAGACGGTTTTTTCCACAACGTTTTTATCTATGATGTTATCATAAATTTTTGAAACATCATTTTTCATTTTTCTTCGCGATTGATCATCTCATGCTTCACCAAATATATAGCAGTGCTGTGTACATAATATTTTATATTTCCGTCGCAGGAGATAAAGCTCATTTGAGGCTGGTATTCTCCTTCCATAAAAAAAATATATTACGAATTATTTAAAATGTCTTTTCATTTTATATATTTAAGCCTTTGAAATTTAAAAAGCTAATTAGCAATGACTAATGAGATGCGCGTGGCCGACACTCCCGTAATGTGTTTCAGATTACTCGTCTTAGATATTTTATTTCAAGAAGGAGAATTTAAATTTCAGACTTCCACCAAAATTACCTGCATTTTTAATGAGCAGCTGAAATATTTCAGTCCCGGCGAGGATGACGCTTTTAAGCGGCCGTAAAGCGAGCTGCATTACTTCCCAACCTCAGCGCTTCCTAGTTTTTACTCCTTTTACATTAAACTCTCGACGTTTCTTTCGGCACGTAGCGACCATTAAATATTTTTGTTTTATACACAACGTTACGACTCCATCGTGCTAATGAACTGATGTTGCGCTCTATTTTTTCATCGTAATACACCCCATAAATGAAAAAATATACTAGCGCCAAAATATAAAAGGTTCCCTGATTCAGATGAAGCCGCTACACGAGGGGAGAAAGTGGAGAGACGTGCTAGCCATTTGACAATCGAACGCTAATGGCAAAATTAATATTATTATCACAGTCCAGTGCGCAGCGGCTCAAAAATTAAATGCTCGACCTTGCCGGAGTACGAGCGACGTTGCCCAACAGCGGCGAGGAGAAAAGTGTTTATAAAACCCGCCGCCGCCACCTCCCAGCACAAGCGACGCGGCCGGGGGCGGGATACGACATGAGGACCCTAGTGCTGGGATGTTTGATGCTCTGCGTAGCTCTCACCTACGCCAGGGAGATCGGGAAGCGGGAGGCGGACCTCGAGGGCGCCGCCTCGCACCACCACGAGAAGGGCGGCGGCCACGAGCACCACGCCCACCACCACCACGAGCACGGCGAGAAGGGCCACAAGGGGCACAAGGGCCACCACCACCACGAGCACGGCAAGAAGGGCCACCACCACCACGAGGGACATAAGGGCCACCACGACGAGCACGGCGGCCACAAAAAGCACCACCACCACGACGACGGCCACCACCACGAGCACCACCACGGCGAGAAGGGTGAAAAGGGCCACGGATTCGAGGAGAAGGGCCACTACCACAAGGGCCATTCGACGAAGGGCCACCACGGCGTCCACAAGGTGGACGAGTTCAAGAAGGACAAGCACTTCCACGAGAAGCACGGAGAGTCCGGCCACGAGGAGCACCACGGCGGCCACCACGAGGAGCACGGCCACAAGAAGGGCGGACACTTCCACAAGGGCCACAAGCACGGCGGCCACCACGAGCACCATCACGGCAAGAAGGGCCACCACGAGAAGGGAGGGCACCACCACGATCACAAGGGTCACCACGATGAGGGCGGCCACCACGAGCACCACCACCACCACGAGGGCCACGGCAGCAAGGGCGGCCACGACGACCACAAGCACTGGGGCTGGAAGAAGGGACATTAAGCCGCTAATGTTAGTAGTCACGAGTAATCTTTGTTGTCGAGTTAGTTTGTTACTTTTATATGGAGTTAGATTTGTGAGGAAATTGAAATCAATAAAAGTGTAAACCAAAGAAGCCATGAAGATTGGTTTAAATGAAAAAGGAGTTACTTGTTATTTTAAATATAAATCTTCCTAATCCTTTACTAGTTTAGTTAGTAAAGTCGCTTCTCTTTTTATAATTTTTATGAAATCAAACACATTTTTTCAAATGAAACAAACACTTTTTATGTTTTCAACATTTTATACTGAAAAATGTTGAAAACACATAAAAACCGTCTCAATTCTGCGGTATAATATTGAGAAAACGTTATTTTAATATCAGCATTAAGTAGTAATCCTCACAAAATACATGCATGCTCCAGATCCACTACACTCTGAAAACCTCGCGACAATTCCCTGACAAGAATACCTCATAACAAAAACTATTAGAATACTCTGCGTACTAGTTGACTTTCCTTTTCAATTTAAAGCTATAAATAGTTCAAATCCCGAAAATACGGTACATTAACGCTCGTATACAAAATATTTCATTATGCCAGTGAGCGAATTTCAGACAATTTTCATTATCCGTACAGATTGACAGTTTCATCCGGAATTTTAATTATAACTTAGTATATTTTAAGCGCAGAGCTTGCTAATGTATTTTAATACCTTTAATTAAATATTATATCATACAAGCATAGCTTTACAGTGAACACCTTTTCTACTTAGGTTAGGACTTAGGCTTAGGTTGTCCCGGTGCCAAGGGGAAAGCTAACTTTGGTGGAAGTATACCCCTTAAGAGGTAGACTGGCCGACCGTGGAGGGAGTCCTATGTTTGTTAGATATCCAGGACATCCCTCCTTATACGGCTGAAGGCGAACCGCAGGTGGTTTTAGTGGGTGAGCCCGGCGCTTCTTGTCAGCAGTTCCATATAATACCCCCGGGGTGCTTCAACTATGTTTGTTATTAAATTAGGCCAAATAAAACAGTAAAAGGTTAAATAAATCAGTCCTAGATATACAGAATATTGAGGTAGTTTTTTATCATTCAAAAACAAAGATATTCATTCCTATTATGCATATTTTAGAAGGCTCTTGTTACCGAGAAAAGGACCGGTCTAGACTCGAGTTTTATTATACAAAGTCCTCCTACGTCACGTATTCAACTATATCAACAAACGATTCTAAAAATGAAATTTTTTAAAATAGACTAATCTGTTTAAAAAAATCTTCATTACTTGTTTGCATTCTTAGAAATGAAAAGTAAAATTTGTATAATATCCGGGTAATAGATTAGTATTTTTAACAAAAAAATTAAAACCGACTTCCAAGTGAAAACAAAAACATTACTTAGGTATAGTTTGTACTATACCTAAGTAAGGTTCATCCATTTTTTTTTTTTTTGATTAGGAACTGTAACTAACGTACTCACGAAATTATTTTGCTTTATAGTTCAAGCTAATTTTTGAGGAGTAGCTTCATTTTGATAAGACGAACAACAATTTCCTCTCCGAAAACTCTTGAAAGTCTTAGGCTTTAACACTGCTAACAGAGATAGCAAGGATTTAATATTTCGATTTGAAGGTCCTAAAGTATGGATTGTTCTATTTGTAGGACAATGTTACTCTTAAATTATATAACTACTAACCTATCAATATACAACAGAAAATCACCTGGTTAGGGTTCCGTTTTAGGGTTCTATAATAAACGAGGACTTGTTGATTCTATTTAGTTAAGTAATAAATTTTCATACCACTTCAACAAAATCGGTACACCGTTTTGAGCATAAACAAACTTTCAAATTCATAACTATTATAGGATTAAATGATGAATACTGAATACTGATGAACCCACATAATTTTTAAGTTGCACGTGTATGCAAATTCTTAAAAGTAGGGACGCCCAAACATTTCTAGTTCATTAAAAATACTTTTGTGTACGAAATGTGTCACCTCATTTAATTGAATTCAGCGTTTATTTAACGTTGTATTTACTCAAATCATAACGCGTTCGCAGTAATAAAGAAATTAAATATCACGCGGACGAAATTCAGATAATAATTATTGTGAGCGTGTGTAACGTGACAGACGTAATTAAATCAGATTAAAACAGAGGGCACACTCTAGTAGACATGACGTATCACAAAAGGTAAAAGAAAGATGAATGTAAATTTGTATGGATATTGGATTTGACAGACTTGCACGACGTTTCACGCAATCAAATCCATAAAAATTTAGAAATGCATCTTCGCGTCGCGTTGCGGTCTGAATTGACCCTTAAGGAAATCCCTTGAGCAAAGCTATCGGCAACGCAGCGCAGTTAAACAGCGCGGTTCCGAGTTTTAGGCGTCGTCGTTACTAATAATATTGGTAATCCCAAATTATACTGCCGCACTAAATCAATTTCATATTAGTAGTTAGTACTGAAATGTTGTTTAAAATTTCAAGCGGCCTAAATGTTTTTCTACTTCTTACAGTGATTTGACTCGATTATTATTAAAACCTTAGGCGCTTAAAATATTTTTTACTTTTGGTTCAAGTACTATCAGGAAAGTTGATTCATAGACAGATGGCGGATCTACGTATTTTGGTCGTGTTTTGTCAAACATAGCCAACAGATGATTGACGTAATCCAACCATATGACGTAGGTCTGACAACTGCTCTCTCTCTCAATTTATTCGATGGTACAAATAAGACTCTCTACTCTCTAGAGACTAACTCTTTTAAGCAATCCAAGTTCTAACTCGATTAGCTAAAATCTCAAAATATAAAAATAGGTCCTGTATATTTTTTTCTTCGCTCTGTGGCCGCCAGCGACACGTGGGATGGAAAATAGCTGAATGAAAACTTTAATATCATTACGAGGAAAATCATATTTTAAAAGATATGTTTGTTGTAGCCCGCTCTGTCTACTGTTGTGTAGAGAGTACAATATCCTTAATGATACAGCTTAAAATAGGAGTCCTTAACAACTAATGCTAAAAAATATAATTGTATGTCCTGGTTTGTTAATCTAGTTTGCGCCGTCTTCAAATTCTCATTCTTCATCATCCTGTAAATGTCAAAATTTGCTTTCAGTTAACGCATGAAACTACTTCTAGTTTAATTAAAATAAAAATACCATTCTGTCAGTTCATCATAAAGTAATTGGCTTTTAATTTGTATTCCCGGAGTGTTTCCGACACTTTCTGTGGTATAATACATTTGGTACAAATTGAGTCTAAATTAAAAGTTAAGCCCTCCTACACCGTGTAGGCGGGTTTATTTTCTCGCCCAACCAGCCCTACTGAGTATTATGTCTGGTCTCAATATCTGCTTAATGGCCCAATTACCTTTATGTAAATCAATAATATCGTTGACCATTGTCTAGCTTTGTGTTGTAGTGTGAACCACGTAATATTATAATGCACACAGTATAATAAACATTCATATAAAACTACAATAGCTTTCACCATCAAAATAGCGAAGATGCTTAGACAATTCAGCTCCTTATTGATTTGAATAGGCAAGGGGGCCTGTCGAGTTGAAGAAAATGAGTCGTCTGCCAAGCCTTTTATATTTTAATAGAAATATTATATTGAGAAATTCTTAAGGGCCATACGGTCCCAACTCCAACTCCAAAGAATAGCCCATTATGTCATAAAAATACAATATAATAGGTAATTAGTAAGCATTATCCGAAATAGCATAACGGCATAAACGCTCAAGCTCGTCAATATTTCAATGACAGTCAATTTAAACCTTATCTTCTTGTTTATATTTTAAGCAATCAATTAAATTGTGTCCGTCGTGTTAATGACAATTTTCGCCACACGAGAGTCCGCCGGGTTTCAATCACACCGGACGCCATTTTGATTACATTCTTAATTTAAAATTTAAAACACGCCCAACAATTTGCAAACTCGTTCTGTCCTACCGTATACTTGGTTACTTTTACCTAAAATGGCTTAGTTTTGTCGCATAAAATACAAATTGCTTACCTATTTGCAGCCATTAGTCAAAAAACAAAGAACATAATTAAATTGCCTCCGAGATGGTAGACATTATGAGACGCCGCGCGAGGCTGGGCCTGGCCGGGCTTTCGGGGGAGCAGAGCATTGTTCTAATTTTATGTGGCGTATAATTTGATAAAGGCGTGGATACACAACCTTATCATAACAATAAGGCTCGTCGGCCGTGAAATGCGAAAATGTTTACGTACTTTATTTACCGCAAGAAAATGGACCGTACTTCAAGATTTTGTAAGCAAATAGCCATGTTTATTCTACTCTTTCCATTTTATGGCGCGTTCATATTTGATAAATTAAGGCCAGATAGAACGGTACACATTAAAGACTTACTTATTTACATATAGTGCTAGTTATTCCTTTTTATCCTTTATTACGTTTATAAACGAGCATATTTTACTTTTACTACGACTAGTAAGTACTCGTCGCAGTTGCCTGCTGAAATTGGCGAATAAAACACACTATAACCTAGCAAAATAAATCAGCAAAGTTACTTTATTGCGATCTTGCATTCTTAATAGTTGACTACTTCTATTGCAATCTTGTAAGTTGTAGCAGAATGCCTTACGTATTTTATCTGCATCAAATATAGTTTGTAAGGCATTCAGCTAAATCGGTCTCACACAAAATATTATGGTTCATGCGAATTTGATTTCCACTACATCTGTGTCCAAAGCGCTATCATCGTCTTGGAAAATCTTATAAGATATTTTAAATTTATTGTGATATCATCAATTACCCAACATGACTAGTGACTTTAACTAAGGTAAATGAGGTCAGTTTTTTATATTTTTTCCAGGTTTTCCTTTGCCAGAACTTTGGGCTTTTGTAGGTAAAGGCGAGGTTTACCCAGTGTGACAATGGAAATTATTGTTACGTCCGACAGTACATAGCGACACAGAAGCGATATTTTAATAGATGTAGTGTAGCTACGCAAAGCACGATTACAAACAGTGTGTTTTGTACCGACTGCCGGAACATTGTTTCATGTAACCGTCTTCTCTCCTCGCACCTTTATAATACCTTGTACCATGGATTATTATTAAGGAATACGTGTATTTCCGTCGGACTGTACATCAGTAATCTCCAGGCGGAGGTTTGATTGTGTTGGCACGGCGCGCCCGTCGATCAGGTAATAATCCACTCAATGGAACTCCGACAACTACGATGATGTTCGGTGATAATTCCAGATTGTGTGTGACGGAGGACCATTGTCGTAAACTATATATATCTAATTATAATTAAACCAATAATACGTCAATAGAACAATAATTGGGATTTGTGGGGACTGTTTTGACATTGAATTGTTAGTCGATCACACCTTCTTGAGAAATTATCGATATTCATATTTCATGTGACATAATACATGAAAAAAACTGTATTTTCCTATCATGAAATCCCACCATTGAAAATGCGTTTCTTCCAACAAAAAAGAATTTAATTAAAATAAAAAGAATGAGCAAAATTAAAAAGCATGTAATATACGGTCGAATTGGGAATCCTACATCTCGAAGTCGGCTAAAACAAACTCTCAAGCGAAACTCCTTGGCTAGAAATAGATTTCTCGGCAAGTCTCAGCGCTTAGAGCACATAGAAATTCGACAAGTCGGGTATTATATCAGATTAGAGCTCCGGCCGTACCCGTATCAGTGCTCGCTAATTATTGTCACTGCGAAAGACATCGCTAATTAACGCGCTAGTAGAGCTTAGCGTGTCACCGTGTCACCGGGGTGACACTCCGCGAGATTTACGGCTGTGACACCGGCTAATCCGCCGGTTCTGAACGTAAGTGGTCGTACTCACTGGGTAAAGAAACTAGTGGCATTAGACATGGTGGCGCTGCCAAGCGGGTAAAAGAGAAAAAGTGCTACCAACTCCTACATTCTGGTGCTTAGAATTTGGCCCTGGTCCGCATGGGTTTCTGCCCGCACCGCATGCATATTTATGAGTATGCATATTTTATGAGTATGCGAATTAAACGCTCTAAATCATATCAGATGTCAACTTGCTGGTTAATTGCTGACCTTACAATTTGTAAACAAGTTAACAATATAATATTAAGAGTTTTTTTTTCACTATCGAGTGTAATATAAAGTTAAAAAAATCACTTGCAGGTACCTAATGCAACTGATGGCGCCGCACCGTGAGCGTGTGTACGGTAACCAGCCCCCCTAGATAAGCGGCAAGCGATTATTGCAAACGCTAACGCCACAAAATGTATGGGATTTTAATAATAATAATAATAAAACATTTATTCAACACAAATTCACACCACAGTCCACACTACACTTAAATACAATATTAAACATAAAACAAGGTACACTACAACAATAAAAGGTAAAAAAGAAATTTAAAAAAAAAATGATAATAATAAAAAGACATAAAAAACTTAAAATTAGCCTTGATAAACTAGGTCGTAGCAGTGTAAGGCGGTGCGATGCGAATATAACGTCGAAAAGGATTCCACTCAGGCTATGATCACGGTAAAGGTATTACCTGTACCGTGATCCCTGGTATTCTGTGGATCCTGAGTAGTTGTCAAGCGATTGACAGACAACAAGCAGTAAAATACAATGAAATAATATTATAATACTAGCTTAAGGTCTTTGAAGAATGTGAAAATAATATACCTACCTACTTGTAAATTACATAATATAATAAATATACTTAAAATGAATTATGTACCTACTTATTTGGTGTAAATATAAAAGTGTTCAATATACTTAGTTAAATAAAAAAAAAAAACAAAAAATGCCTATGTAAAGAAAACAATATAATATCGCGGTGGGCGATTACAATTTAATAATAGACTTCACCGGTAGATTCTTTATGATAATAACAAAGGGTGGCGAGGGCGAGGGGGGTGCGGGAGGTGAGGCGCCAGACTGGCGGTAAACACCTACGGCGGACTATACAGGCGCGCGCGCCGCCCGCTGGCCTCACACCGGCCACGGCGTGGGCCTCACACGGAGTGACGGGGGGTTAGTGCTCACGCAGCAAAGCTGTTTAAATATTATGCTTGTAAAAATTATTGTTTTTCTTAAAACAATACTGAGTTATTACCTCGATTTGATGCGATGACTTTAATATGTCAAATCGCATACATTTTGTGGCGTTAGCGTTTACGATAATCGCTTGCCACTTGTCTATTATGGCTGGTGTACCAGGACCCTTAGGCTTAAACCTATCTAATGCCAGATAATACGATTGTCGGGCGTCTATCATTTGTGTACTGAGAATCTCGAACATACTCTATATTGTAGGTAAGTATAGGCTGCAATGTAAGTATTAAGTAAAGATGCAGGCTTGCCCCTTAAGGGGCCGGGTGCCATCGAAATTCTCCAACCAAAATCATTTTCTCATACGAAAATATTTAACATGTTTGAGTTATTTTTCAGCTTAAAATAGTAATAACCTAGGTTTCTGCACAAAAATTTACTACAAAATATTTAAACACTAAAAATATTTTATAGTGTTTAAATATTTTGCAATTTTACTACTAAATGTTTAAATTAAACACAAATTTTTTTTTTTTTTATATTTTGTAGTAAATTTTTGTGCAGGCAGCCGACGGCAGCCGTTGACAGTAATTTATGACGCTTGACCACGACCTTTCCTATGTGGGATATGTGCAGTGGAGGCCGCAAAGGAAGATCTTCCGACCGAGCGAGGTGTTATGCTCGGTCAGGCCGAAGCCCACGTGATACATTTCAGCTGTCGTAATATACCGACGCGCTCGGAAAACTTCGATAGCGCGATGCAGGAATGTTAGGCGAATTGTGGGTACCGCCACACCTACAACTATCATGACGTTTCCAGAACACTTAGTTTTAAGATTACAATAACAATACCGTACTAGCTTTTTAAATTTAATTTTACTAAAAAACAGTAAAAAATGCAAAACACTGTTAAATCCGCTGTGAAATATCACTTAGTAGAGGTGATCGTAGGCTCCCAGTTGTGCTTGTGACGTACCGCCTAAAGGTAAGCGTCCACAGGTCGGTATCGTACGCAACGAACGTCTCGCATCAAACGGATAATTTTTTCACAGTACGTCCGCTGAATCAGCAGCGTACGGATTACCGACTAGCCTAGTAAATGAATGCTCAAAAGGGGGGTGTGGATGGAAAAGTCGAAAGCAGTAAACTGTCGACGGCTGCCGTCGACTGCCGCCGACTGCCGCCGACACGTGTCGTCGTCTGCCGTCGACTGCCCATGCCGCCGGCACGTGCCGCCGACACGTGCCGTTCGTCTGTAAGCGCTCTAGACCTGCCTGTCAAGTGATTTTTCCAGATTATCAGACAAATACAGCAACTTATTCAAAGTTGTCTTTTTCGTCATTTAAATCATTGATGGCCATAATGTATTAAGCCAGCGAGCGGTTCCGAAACTTTCTTAGTGGTCTTCATTTATGAATTAGTGACATGAGACCTGATCAGTAGATAAAAATAATGTTTTGTCTTTGAATGAATTGTCTCCATGCTCAAGGCTGGTATCAGATGACATTTCTAAAAGCAATTCATGAATCGCTCGCGGAGCTCCTACAAGGCCTTTGCGGAGTCCCAGGGCTCCGCGGAGCACATTTAGAGAATGGCTGATCTAAGCTAATATTTGTGTATATTAACCATTTGCAACCACTGTGTAATGTGTATAACACTGGCGACGTTATAATTATTAAACAATGTTTTGTTATTGTCTAATGAGTTAGAAAAGTCACGTGACAGAAAAAACATTGTCTAACTGTAACGGCTGACACACTGACACTAACCACCGTACTCAGAGACATTTAATTATGATTAAGCTTCAATTTAATGAAGAGTTTGACAGATAATGTATGGGGCTTATGTCAAAATTTTTAATTAATTATATTTATGTAATTAAGCTTAGCGCAAACCTACGCGACTAAAGCGACTGCGAAGCGGTAGCGTCTACCGCGCGGCGGACGCTGCCCATGTAATCTTAAGGCGCTGTGCACACCTGCACGACCGCGACGCGAAATGTTCGCGTCGGCAAGCGGAACGTGCGCGTCAAGTTGTCAGACGCGTGTTTTGAAGTTTACATAACTAGACTTCTTTTTTAAAACCTTTTTTATATTAATATTGTACTACTCTTTAGTTTATGATTTCTTGATTTGTTTACGTTTTGATAGATTGTGTCATGAATCAAATTGCCCGATGTATTATTTTTCTCTATGATCATGATATTAGTAGTCGCGCAGGTGTGCACGCCAAGTTTCGCGTTGCAGACGCTCCCGATTCGCGTACCGCGTCCCCTGTCACTGACGCGTAGGTTTGTTTTAAGCTTTAATGTTCCACTCTGAGTGCGGCAGTTTGATTTTATTAGTAAGGATCAGGTATTTGAAATACCTGATCCTTACTAATAAAATAGAACCGCATTTCAGATCTGAAACTTCTGTACTGAAAATCACAATGTTTATTCAAAAAAGGAACACTTCGTACATTTTCAATTCTAATATTACGAGCGTATGCAAAGTCCCTTATCAAATCCGAAACGGCGAGATAGCACGCAAAACAACAATTTCCATGCATTTGTTGTTGTTTGTGTCGGCGTTGTTGTTGTACAAGTATGACGGATGTGCGAGCATAAATCGTTTACCTAGACAACATTAGCCGCTTCGGACCTTAAACATGCCACTTTGTTTCGTGATACCACGTCGTTGCGTTTACATTCTACTACAGGTAACGGACAAAACCGAGAGATGTGTCATAACTCATAAGACTTTATAAGTGTTTTGTGACTTTCGTCACGTTTTTGCCTGTAGAAAAATAAATGTGTTTGTGGTTTTATCGCATATTTATGAAAGGATAAATATTGTATAATAAAAATTATGATGAAATACAAAATATTGCAGTTTATTTCCACATTATTCAATACAAATGTAAAGGAAAACTCAACAGCAGTCTAGCAGAGAACCCCAGTCCCCCGAGCAAACGACCTTGGCCATACATTTGCCGCGTTGCCGAGATCGCACCAAAACCCTATTTTTTTACTTATCTTAATTCAAAATTGTTCTAAAAAAAATTAAAACGGGGAATATGTAGTTTATGATATTGTCGATCTATTGGCGTGTGTTTCAAATAAAAGTAATTTGTAAATCCTAAGGAGATGCTGAATGTATGCTTGATTTTTAATAAATTGGTTTTAATTTGGAAGCTGATATCATGAGTATAATAAACAAAAATAGAAAATTTAAAACAGGGAAAGGAATGTTGATATACTGAAGATTATTGCTGTATTTTTATTATAACTTTGTAGCTTTCAAATTATGAGTTTATAAGGCTTGAAATACGGTAAATTACGGTATCTCCGTAAGGAAATTTAATCTGATATAAGGGAAAAGACCTAATGCTAGACACGGAACTAATAGATGACACTTATGACAAAAATACCATAAAAATAAGAATTACTCTAATTATTTCTCATCACTGTAAATTTTATAAGCTTCTCAAGCTATCTGTTGAATTGAAAAAATATATTAGGGACGCCTTCGGGAACAAAATTTTAAAATGGGATCAGTTTTCGTAAATAATGTGACCGCGTCAACACGCGCTCGGCAATTTCTTAGCAAATAGGTTAAGGAAGGCGAAATTTTGCACGTAAGTTTTGAATACATTTATTTGATTTTTTGTAATTTCTATTGATTTAATTGGATTAATGGTCATGTTGTATACACTAATTAATGTTTATTTATGATTTTTTATCCATTTTCCCTAACAATATAAAGGGTGTCTACTATTAGTTCTTAAAAATGTAAAAAACCTAATAGATGACATGGATCTCATCTTTGAGTTTTGCAATACATACTAAAGTTATTTTGTACTTTATTCTACTGCAAAAATCATCACTATTCTCTGAAAATATAATTCTATTAACAAACTAAGAACTTAGAACTACTGTAAGTACCTAATAATCGGCCAAGTGCGAGTCGGACTCGCTCACGAAGGGTTCCGTACAACTACAGAGCGAAAATAGGCAAAAATTGTATTTTTTGTATGGGAGACCCCCTTAATTATTTAATTTATTTAAATTTTATTAATAATTATTAAAGTACAAATACAATTAAGTATTTTGTGAACATTTCAGTTGCCTTTGTGTTGCCGTTATTGATTAAGAGCAAAAAATAGCAAAAAAATCACGTTTATTATATGGGAGCCCCCCTTAAATATTTAAATTATTTTATTTTTAGTATTTGTTGTTATAGCGGCAACAGATATACATAATCTGTGAAAATTTCAGAAGTCTAGCTATAGCGGTTCTTGAGTTACAGCCTGGTGACAGACAGACGGACAGACGGACAGACGGACAGACGGACAGACGGACAGACATCGAAGTCTTAGTAATAGGGTCCCGTTTTTACCCTTTGGGTACGGAACCCTAAAAATGGACATGGTGTCTAATATTAGACCTTGTACTGATCTAAAAATCGATTGCTTTAGTTTTTTAGCAGTTAAAAGAAGAAAAAAGAGAGCTGAGAAAAGAAAAAAGAAGAGGCAAAAGAAGCATGGAGACTAAAGACTGAAAATAAATTTGCTAAGAAAAAAAAGACGGGTTGCACTCCGGGAGTGCCGGCAGAAGTGAAAACTTGATTATTAACGTTGTGCATTTTTTTACCCATTTTTTATGAAAATCGATTTTTAAAAAATCGATCTTTTTAATTAATCGAAATCCACAATCGATTAAATTTTTAACCCATTATTTATGAAAATCGATTTTTAAAAATCGATTTTTTTAATTTATCGAAACCCTTACAATTTTTTTAACCCATTTTTTATGAAAATCGATTTAAAAAAATCGATTTTTTAAATTAATCGAAACCCTTACAATCGATAAAAAAATATCGACAACCGAAAAAAAACAATCGATTGTTCGATTAATCGATTTCGATGTTACAACACTACTCGCCAACCGTCTTACGGTTTCGATCAGCACGAGCATCTGACGCGAGTTTCACAGTTTTTCCGGGTTTTTACCCATCCCACAAAAGTGCTCAACGCCGCTAAAGAAGTTTTCACTTCAAAAATATGAAAAATAAAAATAAAAGGAAAGATAGTTTCAGCATGGAAGAAGAATGAATAGAATCTGGAGACAACGTGGATAATATTTCTGATGCATGTAGTTACTATGATGAAGTAAATGAAATCTTTTGAAAAACGGCAAATGAAGACCTAATAATAGGAAAAATGTTAAATGCTAAGGTTAAATGTAATGTAATGTTCTATGTCAACTATTAGTTCATATTGGTGTCTACTATTAGTGATGTTCGTTTTTTGTGATGTCATCTATTACTTCTTATGACTAATTTTACAAAAAGACCAATAATATATTTTTTAATTGATTTGTCAGAGAATAATTATAATAATTTTATTTTGTAAGAGTTACTGAAGACATGGAAGAAGTTATCAATCCTTTATTTTCATAAATATATATTTTATAACATTCAAATGTTTCATGTTTCCTTAAAGTGTCTGCCATTAGTGCCTTTCCCTTAATTGATTTTTATAAATTCATTGTGTTCAAAATACAATTAACAAATTAATCTGTTTACATGATATAGACTATTCCCAAAAATGTTAATATCTACCGTGTGTTTCAACGCTCATAATATAAAATATTATCACGTTAAAAAATAAAATATTATCACCTCTATCAAAACTTTCCTAAAACCAAAAGTATCTATCTCAATGCCCAATTTCATCAAACAGTCTCTTCAAACTTATCACGAATATAATGTTGTGTTCACAAAGATTTACCTGTAACATGATTCATGAAGCTCTAGAAAAATTAATTAGTTTTCTCCCTTGCTTTTTTAATATTTCTTTTTAGCATTAGTTTCATCTTTTTCACTAGCGAAGGGCTACTTAAGTCTTTGCCGATGCAAAAGCCAAGCTCGCTTCGGATAGTTAGATTCCTTTTAAATTATATTAGAAAAATTAATTGTAACAGCAAACGACCGATAGCTAAATAAAAAAACTTATGTATAAAATATAAAATTTACCATCGAAATATAATACAGAACAATAACCCACAAATCGCACAATTATGGCTTAAAGTTACTGATATTATATAAAAACTAGGATAACGAAAATTGTGACCGATCGAAGTTGGACAATCAACTTCGAAAGAACTACGAAAACACCAAGAAAAAAAATGCAATTCGTAGATCTTTTTTTTTTATTCGGTTCTTCTTCCATCATGGCAATTTACCTTATTAATTTGCAATGGATCGAAACGATTAATTGCAAATAAATAACCGTTTTATTAGATTTCGTCGATTGACTAACCTCGACATAGATTTTTGTTATTTTCTAAAACCTCGACCTATTTAAATGAAAAAAAATTATAATATTCCTTATCATTATAACATTTAATCTACTCAGTACTTTGACATACTTATCATTAGAAATAAATAAACCGCCTAAAATTAGCGCAGAAGCCCCGAGCGTCCTCACACCGACTGCGACACTAGTGTCCGTGCTTGTAGCCCCACTTCTTGTGGTGGTCGTGGCCTCCCTTCTTGGCGTGGTCGTGATGGTGGTGGTAGTGCTCGTCGTGGCCCTTGGCGTCCTTGTGGCCCTTGTGCTCGTGGTGGTGGCCGCCCTTCTCATGGTGGCCCTTCTCGCCGTGCTCGTGCTCGTGGTGGTCGCCGTGGTGGTGGCCCTTCTTGAAGTGTCCGCCCTTCTTATGGCCGTGCTCCTCGTGGAAGCCGCCGTGCTTCTCCTCGTGGCCGGAGTCGCCCTCCTCGTCGAAGAACTTCTTGTCCTTCTTGAACTCGTCCAGCTTGTGGATCTCGTGGTGGCCCTTCGTCGAGTGGCCCTTGTTGTAGTGGCCCTTCTCCTCGTACTTGTGGCCCTTCTCGCCCTTCTCCCCCTTGTGGTGCTCGTCGTAGTGGCCGTCCTCGTGATGGTGGTGCTTCTTGTGACCGCCGTGGTCGTCGTACTCGCCCTTGTGCTGCTCCTTGTGGTGGTGGCCCTTCTTGCCCTCCTCGTGGTGGTGGTGGCCCTTGTAGCCCTTGTGGCCCTTCTCGCCGTGCTCGTCGTCGTGGTGGGCATGGTGCTCCTTGCCGCCCCCTTTCTTGAACTCCTCGTTGTGCTTCTTTTCTTTCTCCTTCTTGTGCTCGGAGGCGGCGTCCTCCTGGTCCGCTATGTGGACTCTCTCGGGGAGGCGCTCGTGCTTGCGCGGCAGGCGGCGCGGCTGCACGGCGGCGGCGAGCACCAGCAGGCCCAGCAGAGGCGCGAGCTTCATCGTGGTATCGTCCGGCATTAACGTCGTAACGGATGGCGCGGCAGTTTTATATAAGCCGTTGTGTAACGGCGCGTCCGTCGCAAGAGCCGCTGGTTGTCGCAAGCGGCGCGTGGCGGACGGTTGCAGGTTGCCGGCGTCGCGGAACGTTCCAGCGGCCCAGCGCGCGGGTCTGCGCCCGGTCTGGGCCCCGGTAAGTAAGTTACCGCGCACTTATCTTCCGGCACGTCTCGCAAATTCGATTTCCATTCCGTATCAAAGGCAGGTGCGGCGCGCTAATGGAGGAGCGATATCGCTTTAGTTAATTTTCAACTAAATTACTCTAATTATATTAATCTTACATCAGCGCACTAAATCAAATTATTAGGGGCCAATTACTGGTTTATTATGCCGTAATGCTCCCCGAATATTGTTTAATTATACGGTAGATACTGTCGATAATAATATCGTCAGACGGGGAGATAGTGATGGACGGTTTACGACCCGAATCCTGAAATCGAGACAAAGGAGAGGTTTTAACTCACAAAGACCACAATAGAGATTTTCATAAACCTAAAAACCTAATTTCTATGTTATATGATATTCATTCAATATTAATACCAATAACAATATAACGTAATGTATTATTACAAACAGAAATCCTCGGCGAGCACATAATACGTACTGGGGCCACTTATTTATTGGTTATTAGGACAAGCCTCCCCCGGGGCCGGGCTCCTAATCAAATGAACGTCTCGCGGGTGTTGTGTCGTCCAAATCTTATTTTATTCGCCATTCTCCGCAAGATAAGATGGATTGAAACGGCTGAAATTATCTACTTTTTCTACAGCTGTCTGTAGTCATACTGACTAAACTATGCAACGTGTTATACGCATCGTTATTAGATTAATTAATTACATCTAACGCGAGATTCCACAATATTATTGTGATGAAAAACATTTGCTAACTCTACTTATTGGCTTCAAAAACTAGAACGAGAAGAGAAAAACCAAGTAGCAGATAACAATGTAGGAAGCTAGGAGCATGCAATTGAAGTTCTCGGTAAGTCGTATTACTTATATTTCCCGCAGTCCCGCTGATTTACCGCTATCTAACTCCGAGACAATAAAGCACACGAGATGAAGGTACTCGTGAGCGATACTGTAAAGAACTACAGTAGTGTGCTGTGTGCAGTAGTGTGCAAAGTGGTAGCTGTGTACAGTGTGACAGTAGTGTGCAGAAGTATCGAGTTTTCCATGATATTATATTTTTACAGGGTGTTGCGAAATTACATGTTACACTTTACAGATATTAGGTTTGAAACCTTCAATTGCGCGGCTGGTTGGTTGCTAATATTGTTTTTATAAATGGTCCCAATTCCTCAATTTGGAATGTATTTATTCAATTTCTGATCCTATTGTAAGTGATTGAAAGGATGATTTCAGACAAGACAAACAAGACAAACAGACAAAAGCGTAATATAACGTTATTGTTTGTCGATTCAGCCACATCCATTCTTCAATATTTTATGAACCAGAAATGTTAAAATGTTGTTCATCTTTTTAATTCATTATAATTTGATAAAAAAAGTAAGATTTGAGTCGTTACTTGGTTTGGTGGATTTAGTCATATCCTCTGTAACCCCCGCGCCTAAATGACAATATTTTTTCTTAAGCCGTTTTTAGCTCAGCCCGTATACAGTAGGGATGAGTGTTGTTCCGCTGTTGAAGTTTGATCAAACTTTCGTGTTCGAGCTTAACCTCGCGAGCTTGAGCGCTGTTTATAAGGTTTCTTAGCAATTTATAAATACAATAAACAGTTTATTCCCGTGTATAACGTGTTTTATGTAACCGTTTAAAGATGACTTACGCGTGATTTTACTATAATAATTTTACACTATTATACATACGGCATACCACACACTACTTTAATTCTACTAATAAATTTTAAATAATAGCTTATATTATATAATTTTACCGCTGGCCCAAAACTTCCATTGTCCGCGACATGGCACACGCCACACACATACCTAGTTATGCATGCACACATCATGCGTATCGTACATATTATCCATGAGACTTATAATATATACTATAATTAACGTGACCATACGTCCCGCTTTGGGCGGGACAGTCCCGCTTTCAGGCAGTCTGTCCCGCTGTCCCCCGCGAGGCCGAAATTGTCCCGCTTTTGCAAACAGACCAAGCGACAATAATTTAAAAGTATTTTTATGTTTTAAATACCTGTGCAATGCCTGGAAGAAACGCATACTGTAAACAACAAACGTGATTATTCTGCCATATTGTACCAAATAACATAAAAATTGCTTCAGTAGTTTGTGAGAAAAGCCCTTTCAAATAATTTTTTTCCGTTTTTTTCACATTTTCCTGTTTTTTCTCTGTTTTTTTATATTTTCATAATACATCTACATTTAAATAAAAATTACTATGTTGTGCTAAATCACAAATCAATAGACATGATAGTTTTTCCGTAAAATGTACCATAAAGTGCTTAGGTTGTGGGATATAGTATAAATGCGAAAGCAGGATGTAGTAATAAATGCGAAAGTGTGTCTGTCTTTTCGTCTGTCACCTCTTCACGCCTAAACCGCTAAATCAATTTTCTTGATATGGTCGAGGAATTTGCATGATAAAAGAATTTTAGCGCAATGGAGTTGCGGGCATCCTCTACTATATATATATATATATATATATATATATATATATATATATATATATATATATATATATATATATATATATATATATATATACATATGTTACGTCTGATAGCCGAAGTGCGGCTACACCTAGTTTTACCCGGCTACAACTAGGTGCAGCTAGCTAGCTAAACTTAGGTATATCCTACTTGTCTTCGGTTACAACTAGAATCTATTATGAAAATATAAAAAAACTGCCTTAAAGATTATTACCACGCAGAAAAACGACGCGAGCCCTGACAAAGCTCGGCTCTACTAATATTTAGTATGGATCATAGTTAACGTGACCATTTTTTTTTTGTCAGAGCGGGACAATACAGAATTAAACCCCCCCCCCCCCCTATAGTAATATTATAAAGCGGGAGAGTTTGTTTGTTTGTACGAACGCGTTAATCGGTAATCCTCAGGAACTACTGTTCTGATTTGAAAAATTCTGTCAGTTCTAGATAGCTCATTTATCGAGGAAGGCTTTAAGCTATATTTTATCAAGCCAAGACTAAAAAGAGCGAAAAAACAGAGGAAAATGTGAAAAAAACGGAAAAAAATTATTTGAAAGGGCTTTTCTCACAAACTACTGAAGCAATTTTTATGTTATTTGGTACAATATGGCAGAATAATCACGTTTGTTGTTTACAGTATGCGTTACCTCCAGGCATTGCACAGGTATTTAAAACATAAAAATACTTTTAAATTATTGTCGCTTGGTCTGTTTGCAAAAGCGGGACAATTTCGGCCTCGCGGGGGACAGCGGGACAGACTGCCTGAAAGCGGGACGTATGGTCACGTTAATTATAGTATATATTATAAGTCTCATGGATAATATGTACGATACGCATGATGTGTGCATGCATAACTAGGTATGTGTGTGGCGTGTGCCATGTCGTGGACAATGGAAGTTTTGGGCCAGCGGTAAAATTATATAATATAAGCTATTATTTAAAATTTATTAGTAGAATTAAAGTAGTGTGTGGTATGCCGTATGTATAATAGTGTAAAATTATTATAGTAAAATCACGCGTTAGTCATCTTTCAACGGTTACATAAAACACGTTATACACGGGAATAAACTGTTTATTGTATTTATAAATTGCTAAGAAACCTTATAAACAGCGCTCAAGCTCGCGGGATTATATATATAAAACTCAAAGGTGACTGACAGACATGGTGATCTATCAACACACAGCCCAAACCACTGGACGGATCGGGCTGAAATTTGGCATTCAGGTAGATGTTATGACGTAGGCATCCGCTAAGAAAGGATTTTGATCAACTCTACCCCCAAGGGGTTAAAATAGGGGATGAAAGTTTGTATATTAAATACTTCTTCACGCGAGCGAAGCCGCGGGCAAAAGCTCGTATTATATAAAACTCAAAGGTGGCTGACTGACATGGTGGTCTATCAACGCACAGCCCAAACCACTGGACGAATCGGGCTGAAGTTTGGCATGCAGGTAGATGTTATGACGTAGTCATCCGCTAAGAAAGGATTTTGATCAATTCTACCTCCAAGGGGTTAAAATAGGGGATCAAAGTTTGTATATAATAATACTTCTTAACGCGAGCGAAGCTGCGGGCAAAAGCTCGTAAATGATAAATGTGTATTTCACTATACTCCGTTCGGGCTAACTTGTCGCTAGCGGTCATTTACTCCCTGTCAAAAACTTGTCATTTTCCATATAAAACCACGATTGACAATATCTGACACTTAATTGTCAATCGCGGTTTATATGGAAAATTACAAGTTTTTGACAGGGAGTCAATGACCGCTAGCGACAAGTTAGCCCGAGTGGAGTATAGTAAATACTAATTTATAGCTCGACATTTATCATAAAAAGACACACATTGGTAGTAAGTTAGTGTTTTATGTTATCAATATGTAATTGGGCACGGGGCGGTGGGCAGCAGCTTTCGGTTCAAATTCACTCTCAACTTCAACCCGGAAAACCCCCGAGAGTTCTCCAAACTAAAACGTAACACGTGGAAAGTATCAGGATAATATGTTCTCGACACACTACCCACTTATTATCAGGTTTAATTATTTACAACTTTGGTTTTAAAGTTAAAACTCTAACGGCCAAACCCAGAGAAATCGAATGAATATTGACTGCGATTTAGGGTCAAATTATTTATTGACTGCGATTTAGGGCAACGAAAGGTGTAGACTTTTTTAAAATTTGAAATATATTTGACGCGTAATTTTTTAAAAAAATTGACATATATTTTTGAAACATATTTTAGAAATTTGTACTGAATTGACAGATTTCAATTGCGTGAGACATCTTGCAAATCTGTCAAATCCAAACAAAAGAAATGCATCTAAAATGCACGCATCGCGTTGCTATCTGAATTGACCCTTAAAGAAGATTTTGACACAAACTTTGTGAATTTTATATTAAACTCTTTATTAAATTATAGTTAAGTAGTCACTAGATGTTACTTAATGCGGTCGGTAGACTTAAAATGTAATAATAAACAAGTTATTAAAGTGGAACGTTTCGTAGCGCCTACGGCGTAGACCCTCTACGACGCTCTACATCGCTCGAACAGTGTGCCGAGTGTGAGTTTTTTGTTTCACATTCGATCGTGAACGCGTTTGGCGTTTACTAAGATTTTGTATGGGAGCTGGGCTCACTCCCGTGAGCATCGCTAGGTGGCGCTGTACAAATTCCATACAAAATCTTAGTAAACGCCAAACGCGTTCACGATCGAATGTCAGACAAAAACTCATACTCGTGCCTCTGATTGACAACACGGGCTCGCAGGAACTTGCAGTTCCCATACTATCTACACATTACACAACTATTCTGTACGTACATATTTTGTTTCATAATACAAGGGGGCAGACGAGCAAACGGGTCACCTGATGGAAAGCATCTACCGTCGCCCATGGAAACATTAGGAGAGCTGCAGGTGCGTTGCTGACCCTTTAAGAGGGAATACGCTCTCTTCTTGAAAGTTTGCAGGTCGTATTGGTCCGGAAATAATATTGGTGACAGTTCGTTCCAGAGTTTACTAGCTGACCCGGCAAACGTTGTTTTGCCATACACGGGTATAAGTTTTTTACTTTGGCCAATTCTCGGACTTACTCGTAAACAAAAGTTACTGTGAAAGTAGCAGCGCTGAAACAGTATCTTTTCTTCCTGGCCCATCCTTACACAAATCACAAAAAATGCTGTTTCAGTGCTGCTACTTCCACAGTGAACTCTATAATAAGGGACAGTGAACTCTATAATAAGGGACAGTGAACTCTATAATAAGGGACAGTGAACTCTATAATAAGGGACAGTGAACTCTATAATACACGTACACACCCTAAAGTATTGTCACTTAGTTTTGTTACACCTTGTCACATAATATACGCTCCGCTTAGATTCAAACCGCAACGCGACACGTAGATGCATTTCTAAATTTGTACTGAATTGGCAGATTTCGTGCGCGTGAGACGTCTTTTAAATCTGTCAAATCCATACAAATTCAGAAATGCATCTACGCGTCGCGGCGTTGCGGTCTAAATTGACCCTTAGGGTATATACAGACGGACCGCATTTTAACTGCAATCCAACCGCAAATTGCAGTTCAAGTGCAGTTTGAATGCAGTTGACACGACTGCAATAGAACTGCAAACCAAACGCGTAGTCGGATTGCAGTTCAGTTGCAGTTGGTGGGCAGTCGTGTGAACTGTTTGGTTTGCAGTTCTATTGCAGTCGTGTCAACTGCATTCAAACTGCACTCGAACTGCAATTTGCGGTTGGATTGCAGTTGAAATGCGGTCCGTCTGTATAGACCTGTGGCGAGTCGTCGGGCAAGTTGTGGGTACCGCCACACTGTAACAAAACCCAAACAGAAAATACGGGTACGGGTTTAGTTTGCAGTTCCGCTACAATCGTATCGCCAAAGTCCCGGGATTTTATTCTAACGCTCACTCTCGCACAAACTAAACTAAAATATTTACATTCAAGTACTATCTAGAATACACCTATCACAACCGAACAATAAAAACATCTATACAATAAAGGCACACTGTAACACTTTGTTGTGCCTGTATTATACAATACGGATCCATATGGATTTATTTAGGTGAAACAGAATTTTTTAACCTCAAATGCTTTTTGTGGTATTTAAGCTCTCGTCAATCGTCATAATATGTGTGGAATCGTTTGCGTTAACATCTTTTTTTATAGGCTTGGAGCCAATGAGTTAATAAAATACTTAGTAACATAGAATATCATTGCTTGGAGCACGAATGCAGTAAAACCACCGACAAAGTGCTGAAATAAATAAATAAAAGGTCTTTATTTCAGGCATATATTATGTACCCATAATAACATGCAGAGATTTTAAAAATGATATGCAAAATTAAAATAAAGTAATAATCACGAAATATATTTTTGAGGTACATAATACCTCCCTGAAAATTACTTGTTGAGTTTTTTTTTCATCCATACTAATATTATAAATGCCAAAGTGTGTCTGTAATATGTATGTCTTCACGCTCAAACCGCTAAACCGATTTTGCTGAAATTTGGTATGCACTTTGCACATACTTTTGAGTCCCGGAAAAGGACAAAGGATACTTTTTATCTCGGAAAAATATACGGTGCCCGTGCAATAACTGAATTTTGGCGCAACGGAGTCATCTAGTATTCGATTAATTGTTTCATTTCCTTCTCACAATTAGCTTTTTTCTACCATCAATTAAGTCACTGGTCAGTTGTTGGGCAATCATCGTTTTTCTCAACTATCATTTTCATTAAAAAGGTATTACCACCCTTAACAAAATAAACTTAAATATAACAAACTAGATGAGAAAAGTATTGACTTTCTATCGGTCGTTACCAGCGGCCTTGACCGCCGCACCGCATCAGTGGGCATTGTTGACACCGCTTGAGTAACTTTACCACGGGCAGATCTGTTCTGTTGACCGCTTATTTCGTAGTCCAATTCGACTTTCCCAACGCGTGGACCACAGCGGTGTTGCAGCTGTTGATTGTTGAAACTAGACGTGCTGAAATTCTATGCAACTCATTGCAATTTGCAGCGCTGTTCTTTTTTGTTTATTCAAGGTGTTATTGTCAGAACTAACGTTTTTACTGAAATTAATTATCTTTTGAGCAAGAAACAAATTCTTTGAACCCTTTGTTTGAAGGATATCGTGTGGTAAAACTCTATCCAACAATACATTTTTGAGATAGAATAAGTCCAGTTTGTTCATAGCTGGTATTCTAGGTATTTAACAAGTACGAAAAAGTTGACAATAAGACAGAAAAACAGGAAATAGAAAACAACATTATAATTGAACATCACAGCTCTGTAACAACAAACGTAACAACTATTAAACCTAGTCGAAACTTAACAGATCTATCTAAGTCGAGGCAGTCTTGCGGGAGATTATTTGTGTCCCTTCTTGTATCCCCAGTGCTTGTGGTCCTCGTGGCCGCCCTTCTTGCCGTGGTCATGATGGTGGTGGTGGTGCTCGTGGTGGCCGCCCTCGTCGTGGTGGTCTTTGTGGTGGTGGTGGTGTCCGCCCTTCTCGTGGTGTCCCTTCTTGCCGTGCTCGTGGTGGTGGTGGCCGCCGTGCTTGTGGCCCTTGTGGAACTCGCCGCCCTTCTTGTGGCCGTGCTCCTCGTGGTGGCCGCCGTGGTGCTCGTGGTGGCCCTTGTCCCCGTGGTGGTCGTGGAAGTGCTTCTCCTTCTTGAACTCGTCGTGCTTGTGAACCCCGTGGTGGCCCTTAGTCGAGTGGCCCTTGTGGTAGTGGCCCTCCTCGTGGTGGCCGTGGCCCTTGTGGCCCTTCTCGCCGTGGTGGTGCTCGTGATGGTGGCCGTCATCGTGGTGGTGGTGCTTCTTGTGGCCGCCGTGCTCGTCGTGGTGGCCCTTGTGCCCCTCGTGGTGGTGGTGGCCCTTCTTGCCGTGCTCGTGGTGGTGGTGGCCCTTGTAGCCCTTGTGGCCCTTCTCGCCGTGGTCGTGGTGGTGGTGGGCGTGGTGCTCGTGGCCGCCGCCCTTGTCCCACTTGCCGCCGTGGTGGGAGGCGGCGGCGGCGAGGTCGGTGTCGCGCCGCTCCCGGCCGAGCTCCCGGCCGCTGACGCAGGCGACCGCCGCGAGAGCCAGGCAACACATCACTAGGCCCCTCATGCTGCCGAGGGGGTGAGCGAACTGATGCCCTGGTCTGCGGCGGCGGACGTTTTATACCGGTCCCGCCGGGGCTTGTGCAACCCGGGAGACCAAGGCTGCAGCGAGATGCATTGCGTAGCGGAAGCTGTCAGCTGGAGATATCCATTGTAGTGGTTTACGACACAAATCAATAACGTAATGTCCAGTCTCAGGTGAACGAAACACTCGGAGTATCGACAGCCGCTGTTGACTATTGAGGTATGTTAACTTCACTTAAAACAATAATAATTATCAGCTATGATACAGTTTTTGAAACCTACTTGCATAATATGTAACATAACCTGCTGATAATGAATCGAACACTCGATTCATCCTAAAGACGATACCAAACAGGTAAGTCATGAAATGCTGCGTTATAGGTATAGTTAAACATGTTTTGATCATTACCTACATGCTTATAAAATTCAACAATAAACATAGGTAACTGCTCCCTCTGGATCGTATCCAACGAAAGGCCGGGCTGTTGACTGCCATAGTGTTTCAAACAGGCTGGACCCCTTGGCAGTGCCGTAAATAGGGCAGTGCCACCGGTGCCCAGGCACAGGGCGTAAAATCTGGGGGGCGCAAGAATGACCAGACTAGGCACGATTATTCTTTTTTCTCCCGATATGTTCCCGCTGCGCTCCTAGTGCTCCAAATGGAAGAAAATAGGCCTAAACATAGCGTTAACTTTCGGTATCTAAAGTTTCTAAAAAACCAAGGGCGTTGTTATAGAAGCTCGCACAGGGCGCAGTTAGAGAAGTTCGCACAGGGCGCAGTTATAGACGCTCGCACAGGGCGCAGTTAGAGAAGTTCGCACAGGGCGCAGTTATAGACGCTCGCACAGGGCGCAGTTAGAGAAGTTCGCTCAGGGCGCAGTTATAGACGCTCGCACAGGGCGCAGTTAGAGAAGTTCGCACAGGGCGCAGTTATAGAAGCTCGCACAGGGCGCAGTTAGAGAAGTTCGCACAGGGCGCAGTTATAGAAGCTCACACAAGGTGCAAAAAAGGCTATTTACGGCACTGCCCCTTGGAAGTTAGAATTACGCCGAGATGTGGCTACCGGCTTCGCTCTGCATCTTCTATCGGTTGTATCACGGGGAGGCTCTGAGGAATTGTTCGGAATCATACCTCCTGCAACTTTTCGCCGTCGCTCCACGCGAAAAATATACCATCCTCATTAGTCATCACCTTGATGAGTGGCAGTCTTCCACCGTGCGTTTTTCGCGTAACTTTCTGCCGCGCACTGTAAAACTCTGGAGCGAACTGTTTCCAGTAGTATTTCCGGACCTATACGACCTACAAACCTTCAAGAAGAGAGCGTATTCCCTCTTAAAAGGCCGGAAACGCACCTGCAGCTCTTCTGATGTTGGGAGTGTCCATGGGCGACGGTAGTTGCTTTCCATCAGGTAACCCGTTTGCTCGTTTGCCCCCCTATTGATTAAAAAAAAGCTAATTTAATTTTACTAAAAGCCGGTCATGTGAGAGTCGAACTCTCGAGTCTCACACGGCTGGTTTTGTACACCCCGACTTTAATAATTATTACTTAATAATAATAAAATATACTATTTTTAATACTGTTTCAGACTTCAATATTGTTTTATTATTACAGTTACAGTAAAATGCATCAAAAGTATTTAAGTACTATTAGGACTATACAGTATGACTATGTGCTCTGTCAAAATTTGAATTATTATGTAAGAGTGGAGCTACAGCTCTAGGCACATAACGTACGCACGCTCAATGACTCATAAGTCATATGGTACAAAGCACAGAACGCATAAATACTCACGTACAAACTAGGTACAAAGGGCAAACGTACGTAGCACGTCTTTATAAATGTTTTTCGCTCAGATTATTCTTACAATCTAGACCGAAACTAAAATTTTTCAACAGCAGTCAAGTTGACCAATATGATTATGCCTGAACATTAATAATAATAACAGAATATTTAAAAATTATAAACTTTCAATAAAGGCAGGGCGGGGACTAAAATAAAAGAAGTTCAATATTTTTCTTAATTTATTTGATACAATTCTCAACAAATGAATTATATTACACTACTAGATTCAAATTATGAATATTATCTACTTAAATCCAACTAAACATTACAATATTATATACTTCCATATATCCGTATAATAAAATCACAATACCAACTTTGAGTTGAAAATATTATTTGACTAAAGGAACAAACGCTAATATACCGGCCGATCGTGTTATACACCGCGAGGGATCCCTGATAATCATTGATAAACCAATAATAATTTATAAATTGTCAATAAATCAAATGCATGAAGTCGGGAAGACAACACGAAGACAAGCGACATACTTTATAAGTTCTAAATTATGTACACGCAAAATTTCTAAAGAAAACGCATAATATTATACACATTACGTGCTTTACATAATAATAATAATAATTATTATATTTATAATGCAAACACTTGGTGGTATATTTGTATCGACAGATAAAATTTCTTTGGAAATTTAGAACGTTTACATAACGCGTACGTCGTTTCGTCTCGATTATATGCCGTTTTTGGTACAATTTTAATATTTTTCGTATCTTTATAATTTTTTACAACCAATTCTACCTCTGAACACCCTGTATTAAACGTAAAGTTGAATATTTTTGTCTGCATTCGGTAAGTAACAAAGATGTTAAGTAATTATTGTATTGACACAAACCGTTGGCTTGTATACAAATATACACAAAATTCACGAGAAGTTTTACTTAAATTCGAAACGGGATATCATTTTTTTTTTCATAATATTTGACTTTACCTTATTGTTTACTAGAAAGCAAAGCTATGTGTAGAAAGTATCGTTAATTCTAAAAAAATATGTTTTACCGTGCCATATTAGTAAAAATATTATGTCATAAATTGCAACTGCTAGCAATACATTAGATATTAAAAAATATCATCAAATCATTATATATATATATATATATATATATATATATATATATATATATATATATATATATATATATATATATATATATATATATATATATATATATATATATATATATATATATATATATATATATATCACAATTTAAAACCATAGTCATCCTTTTAATTTATATTCTCAATAATGTATTTTGAATATGCACGTTTTGTAAAGCAAATACATCGCATTTTAAAGCATAACTTTATTAGAAAATTTTGCGTCTAATGATTTTGAATATGCGGACACTTCATTAGTAAAAAGAGGACTATGGTTTCACATTTCATAATAAAACTGTTTACTCTTACATATTATAGCGCATATCATTAAACATTGTAAACTAAGTCTGCCCACCGAACCTCTGTTAGGTTTAAGAAAAGTTAGCAACCACAATTCCTTAAGTTATATAATCCATAGAACATCACAAAAACTAAATAGAGAAAACAAATCTTTTATATTTTACTCACTTTTTAGAATAAGTCTTAGCGACAAGCCTCGTTGATAATACATTATTATTGCATATTATATCTACGAATATTCAGTTTCTAAATAGTAAATCAAAGTGTAGACCGATACCTATGCGATATAGTAGTAACCAGTGAGAGTATACCAAGAGGTTAGGACGTATTGAGCACAGACCAATGTATTTTGCAAAGGGTTCGTGAACCAATTTTTAACAACAGTTGGATCTAGCGGACTCCTTTTAGAGCAAAACATCTTTCATAAAATTTATGTATACGGAAAATAGTTTAATATATCAACTAGCGGTCCATATTTTTATTATTATAATTATACTCGAATCGATCAATATACTTATTCTTATTGCTTCATTATAGGCTACATTGCCCAATTGTATAAAATGTAGCTTATGTGTTGAAAAATATTAGCTACATAGATAATTATTAGCTATATAATATGTGATTAAACTGTTCAGCCCGTAAGAGTTATTTCACCTGTAGTTTTAGGTCAATCACATATCCAAGGGGACACAACTCTGAACAGGTTATAATCAAGCCGTATGCATATCGCTAGGCGACGCATGGAGTATGTGCCGTGCTATTTGCGTGAAATATTCATATCAACTACGTCACTTATAGGTCGACATAGCAACACCAGAGTAGACATAACTAAGGAGTACCTCGACTTCAAACAAACGGGCGGATATACGCGGCTTGGGCGCAAGTGTCACTTTCAGCATGTTTTACAATGCTGAGTCGTAACGCATTATAGTTTGTGCGTTTTAAGATGATATGGGTGACAGTTCTCATATTCCTTGCTACGGATTTTTTTTAGGTAACTTCCCTATAGTGGAGTTCCCAGAGCGTAAAAATCGTGCAAACCTCCGATTTTTGCAATAGTGGATGAAAATTGAAAAGAAAAAAAGGAATGTGTAGCTGATAACATAAATAGTAAAGTTTACCTATTGAAAAGTTGTGCTTTTGATTTTTAAATTATTCTCTTTCACTTCAAGTAAACTCATAAACTGTACAATTTTGAAGAAAATTTGCATATTTCTTTCTTTTAAATATATAGCAAAATAATAAAATATATCATTATTTTTTTGATTTGTATCAAAATAAGTTGAAAAAATATATAATTTATATTTCAAATTAATATTTTTGTATGTAGATGAGCATACCTCCATATGTGCTTGTTGTGTGCCTCGCCAGGTAAATGGCGTTCCAATTTTTCTTTGGTTTTAAATAGGAAGTTTAAAATTATTTTTTAGGCTTAACAAAGCCTTCTATTTCTTAATATGTATAACTTTTTAGCTCTTACTTTATTAAATTTTCTGAAAATGCAGCACAAACTTTTCACGGATATTTCGAAGAAAATCTGTATTTTATTTCTTTTGGTTTGGTTTTTACAGAATAAAATTTATTTTTTATTTTTTTTTTTCATTAATTTATATTTGCTAAAACATACTCAAAGGAAAAAAATACAAATTAGGTTAAGAACTGATATTTTTTGCATTCAGGTAAGCATATTCCAAACATAGGTCGCAGCATGCGTCTTTAGTATGTACGTGAGATTTGTAGCACCCAATTTTTTTTCTGGCTTTAAGTAGGAAGCTTAAATATATTTCAAAGACTGGCAAAAGTCTTTAATTTGTCGATGCATTTAATGTTTTAGCTCTCACTTAAATAAATTCTCAACAAATATAGAAAAATATTTTCGGTCTATTTTACACATTTTTGGAGATATTTAAACGTTTTCAAGTACTTAAAAGTTATCATTTCTCTAAAAATTAAATACGCACAATTAAGTTTAACACACTTTTCGTTACAACCCTTAAATCTACCCAAACCCTTTTATCTTGGTTACGACGAGCGTTAATCTCTAAAAACTTTGCAAAAACCTTATAGTTATATTTAGCTTAGCAAAGCAAACTTTCTTTTTTAAAAATGGTGTATTTGGTTAATCTTCAACGTAAGCAATCGGTTAAGAGTCATTAAATAACAGGAACAAGAAAAAAAAATTTTTTCGGGACCGGTTTTATATGGTGAAATATTAATTTTTAATTAAGTAACAAAAAAATTAAAAGCACAAAAAAATTTTTGGTAAACTTTGCAAGTTATAGTGTAAAAAAGAAAATGACACCTCAAAAACAAAAATCCATTCACTATTACAATTTTCGGAGGTTAAAACCTCTGGCGACTGCAGTACTACTATTGTTAATTTTTATGTGTCACGCATATCATCTAACGCACAAACTACAGTACTGCACGGGCCGGCCAAGCTTTTTATACGTCAAACGTATAAAAAGCTTCTCTCTCTGTCTGATACTAATTGTACTGATATTTATATTTGGAATGAAGAGTAACTGCAGTTTTCGATGGTTTTAGTTTGATTTCATACATCAATACCAGACTTCGATTTGATCAATAAGATACATTTATCATTCCTATTGCTATATCGGACTTATAAACTGGTCTGCAATAATAGTTTCAAGAGTCTAGCGACACAGAAAGCGGTTATTAATTTTACTTTCACTCTGTAATTCTAATGCGATAATTATTGATTGTAAGAGAGAATTATTTCTCTTTATTTTTAATGTTTTATAATATCGGGCCAACTATGTTGTAGCTACCAATATATATCTAGAGCTTATATCTCTGCGATACGGTGCAACTATGCCCCACTTCAGACACAGCGGAGATCGCGCGGTTTACACCCGTGCGTTTTAACAACTCGCAGCTTATTACAAAGGCGTTGTATTACAATGTTCACACTGCCCACTTTCTGCACGAGAAACGCGCGGTTTCCGCTTTGTCTGAACTAGCACTGTAGAAGGAAAGAGAGGTATCTCCCCATCTCTTTCTCGGGTACGTGTTCAGTTGAGGTCGCGGTTTCCGCTTTGTCTGAACTAGCACAGTAGAAGGAGAGAGAGGCATCTCTCCATCTCTTTCTCTGGTTCAGTTGAGGTGGAAGCCGCGCTCGTGGGTGGCGGCTAGCAGTCGCTCGCGCAGCACCTCCTTACATGAATACTCCGGCAGCTTGAGGTAGTGCACGCACGTGTTCACGGACGGGTACGAACCGTCGCCGGCGTCCACCTAATAAAGAAGACATTTTATATCAAAGAAAAGCGGTTCGAGGCAAGATATGGTGCAAGCCACATTATTATTTTAATTGGACATTGATAATGTATCAAGTTGTTTGAGTTTAAAAAAAATTTAAGCCAATAGGCGCACAGAGCGCAAGTTTTTCTATGAGTATGGAAAGCTTTAATCAAAACGTTCGTATGAAGCTTTCTAAGTACTAATTTAGACAGCTTCATATTATTGACTCATAAGGGCGCGCACTCTCTTGAGACACGACAGATTATGATTGACGACTGTGTTTCCACCATGTGTTGCGAGGAATATGTTTTTAAGATCCAATAGCATCGCCGCGCTGAGCGATGTCATGACAAGCTCAAGTCAATGAAATGATTCTATTGTTTCTCAAAAACATATTCCTCGCAACATATCTCTGGTGGAAACGCCTAATGCAATACAAAATGTTTGTTTCTGTGTTACATGTGTTTTGTATAGTTATAGAATGTCCAAATACTGTCGTGTATCAATGAGCATAAGTCCTAAATGACTAAAAAATTCGATGTTTATTTCGAACATTCCACTTGACACCACCAAAACGACACCACCGGTGGTGACTGGTGTTACATAATATATGGAATCTCTAGTCCATATGACACCACCGACTTTAGTGATGACTGATGTTACATAGTTGCTTAGTTGTTGATATGAAAACTCGAATTATGTTCAAGCAGTAAGGTTTAATCTGTCACTCATATGGTCATCTTGACATCACTAAGGTGGTGTCATATGGACTAGAGATCAGTGGCGAAGCCTCCATAGAACACGATTCCTACCGGCTTACCTTGGCCAATTTTAATATATACATTTTTTATTATTAATAATTGTAGCTTACCCCGCTTCCTACAATTTCATAAAAATAATTCGCCATGTATTTAAAATCACGCAAACGCACACATACCCGTTTTTACGATCGCACTCAGAACGCGTACGTACTGCTCCATAGTGTGCGGCGGCCGCGCGGTGGCCGGGGAACTCGCTCAAAACATCGGGAATCCAAACATTTGAAATGTATGAAATTCACGCACACATACACATTACTACTACATGCAAACGACTCGTCGATATTGTCGAACAACAAGCCGATCCCACATAGCCTACCTAGTCTTTATTTGTCATGTGTTAAGGTTTAGTTTCGCATGTTTCGCTTTAAAAGATTTCGTCCAATCACAACAGAGCTAATTGCAGCGGCCGACGGGCGCGTGCTGTCATTTCAATTCACTTAAACAATTATATTACGCGCACATTTGTACTCATTTTGTACTGTTATTATTGTAATATGCAAAATTTTGTTTATTAAGTTAGTGGGCTAGCTTGATTGTAATATTATATAGTTTAAAAGAATCGAAAGTAGTGAAATTTTACTTGCCAAGTGTTGTGTTGTGTTTTTGTTTGTTACATCGTAAAGGTTGGTTTGTTTTACTTACTTTGTAATTTGTCGTGACACGGTTAGGTGAGAAATGGCAGCATTAGTACAAATTGACTGTTGTCTTACGGATTACCTATTAAATGACTTAAATTCGTTCTCAAAACAATCGTTCGAAAATAAAAAACATATCATTAAACAAGGACGGGCGCGTCCCGATATGAAAATTGATTATAGGCGTAAGGATGGGTTTTTCAAACATTTTCACAGTTCAGTGTATGATAAATATAATTGGATAGCGGGCAGTTGCAAATTAAATAAGTTATTTTGTTTTCCATGTTTGCTGTTTTCCGATACAAATAGTACTTGGAATAAAACGGGTTTCTCAGACATCAATAATTTGACCAATTCGGCTAGGAAACATACTCAAACCGAAAAACATTTACGCAGTTGTATATTATTACACAATTTTGGAAATAGTAGAATAGAAACATTTCTCGGA
The DNA here is from genome assembly GCA_963422495.1 of Polyommatus iphigenia. Classification (NCBI taxonomy): domain Eukaryota; kingdom Metazoa; phylum Arthropoda; class Insecta; order Lepidoptera; family Lycaenidae; genus Polyommatus; species Polyommatus iphigenia. The sequence continues at coordinate 39,405,578 of OY730182.1, forward strand.
AATAATTATGAATCCCATAATCGAAAAGTGGAACGTAATCGAAACTTAATGAAACGTTTAATAGACACTGTTGTTCTTCTTGGAAAACAGGAGTTATCTTTCCGCGGGCATAGTGAAAACGTTAATTCAGACAATCGTGGCAATTATATAGAAACATTATTTTATTTAAGTAAGTACGATAGCGTTATAGACTCCCATCTTGAACAATGCTCATCTACTTCACACTCCGTGTTTACCGGTCTATCGGGAGACATTCAAAATGATCTTATACAATGCACCGCGGCGATAATTTTAGACGAGATTAGACGTGAGATTAGCCATGCCAAATTCGTTTCAGTTATGATTGACGAAACCCCAGATGTCAGTCATAGAGAACAGTTGTCTGTTATATTTCGTTATTTGTCCAAAAATGGTCTGGAAGAAAGATTTGTAGGTTTTTACGACGTTAGCGAAAGCCGGACTGCGACTGTATTAGCGACTCAGGTGCTCGATATTCTTGAACAATATCGATGCAAAGACAAACTGATCGGTCAGACATTTGACGGTGCCGCCGTTATGTCAGGTGAACGTGGAGGCGTTCAAGCACTAGTACGGGGTCAATGCCCTCTCGCGCGTTTCGTACCGTGTTATGCTCATATTTCTAATTTGGTTTTAAGTAAATCTTTAGAAAATATTTCAGAATTAAAATCATTTTTCGGCCATATCAATGGAATTGTCAGGTTTTTCAACAAATCGTCGAAACGGCCAAATCTTTTAAAACAGTTTTCCGATCGTCGTATGCCTGGAGTAGCCGAAACACGGTGGCATTATCATTCGCGCATTATTAATGTTATATTTAATTGCAGGTTAGATATGATTGAAACCTTTAATCATATAGTAGATAATCCCCAATCGTGGGATGTTGATTCTATATCCATGTCGGAGTCGTTTGTAACTAAATTAGAAGATATGCAGTTTTGTTTCCTTTTGCATATTTTTTCAGAGATTTTTGCCAGAACTGACATTTTGTTTGCTTTGCTTCAAAGCAAACAAGTCGACATCGAAATCTCAATCAGAGAAATTGGTGCATTTCAATCTTGGTTATCAGAAGAGTTTTTAAAACAATTTGATTTTATTTTCAATAGTATTCAGGAATATTGTGAACCACCACGACGGCGCCGGCGGATGGATACAGAATTTGACTTGAAAACACAATACAAGCGTTTATTCGTTGAAATAATAGATAACATCAAAAGCCAAATAAACCCCGTTATTCATCGTTTCAAAACTTAACTTTTCTTGATTTAGTCAATAAGTCTAAATACGCGAGTTACCGTAGTAGTTTTCCCGAGGAAAGTGTGTCTGCATTAATATCCGAATTCCCGAATATATTTGATTTTCACGCATTAAAAAACGAATTAAAAGTTTTATACAGTACTTCAACATTTAATAATTTAGATATCTATGAACTTTATTTACATCTTTTTAAATCCGCGTTGAGTGAAGCTTTTCCTCAGCTTTTAATGTTATCTCAAATTGTTTTGACTCTTCCTGTATCGGTGGCTTCCGCTGAAAGGTCGTTTTCGGCATTGAAGCGAATTCATACCTATACACGAAACAGCCAAAGTGAGGCTAGATTGTCAAATCTCGGTGTAATTTCAATTGAAAAACATGTATTATTAAAATTGCATCAAAAAAGCGACTTTTATGATAATGTTTTGGCACATTTCGTAAAGAAAAACCGTAGAATTATGTTAGAATATAAATAATAATTCTTAGGTAATTTTTCAGGTTGTAGAATAGGAATATTAAATAACGACGACAGATGACAAATAACAAAATTAAACATTTAGGTACGTATTTCTGCTGATATTTCTTTGCTACTAGCTTTTGCCCGCGATTTCGTCTGCGTGGACTTCAGACAGGTAGCCTATGTTCCTTTCCATGTTTGACATGGGATGCATGCAAAATTTTATCTAAATCCAGTTTTTGCATGATTGAGTAACAAACATCTACACTGGCAAGTCAGGATTCACTTATTTTTGGTGTGTGAGTGTGAGTGACGTGTGCTTAAAACGGCTTTTTTTAAAGCCACTTTTATCATACTCGACATGCACTGTTTATATAATACCAGTGATGTCATGTATGGTGAAGGTGGTGAATACTAACAACACTAACACTGCATGCAACGCACACAATGCAAGCAAAGCACCCTAGTAGTTATGGAAAAGGTAAACTAACACACTTAATACAGGTATGTAATTTATTGCACGTTTTTTTTACAAGAATTGAAATTTTGCTTATTCACGAGTTAGCCGTTTTTTGGTCCGGCTTTACCTTTATTTTTTTTCACCCCACGCCACTGCTAGAGATTCCATAATATGACACCACCGGTGGAGTCGTTTCGGTGGTGTCAAGTGGAAGGAACGGTTTATCTTACTGATTATGAATATGATTTACTCGCTGTGTTTAACAAAACATTACCTTGCGCACGACAGTGAGTCGGGGATGGAGGTTGGCGAGTCCGCCGGGCGGCAGGCTGCTGCAGCCGGTCGCGAACTGCAGGAACGCCTTGCGCTCGCGAGCGCTCATCTCCACCAGCACCTCCACCAGCCGCAGGAAACCGGGGCTGAGTACAAAAGAGTGTGTTATTAGTTATTACATAGGCAGACGACTACGAATAATAAAAACAAAGGAAACGTAACTCCCATACTTAAATCGGTTTGAATTTGGTTCTCAAGATTCTTTTCGCATACTAAAATAATATGGCAATAGCTACGAAACACTAACACTCAAATTTACGGAATAAAGCCGTGGACATTGATTGTCACTTCTATATTTACACGAAATTGTGTACCAAATACATGCATAAAGTATGCATGTATTTGGGTCACATTTTGTAGACTTGTGGACAAATTTTTTGACACAGTTACCCTTCCTTAGTTTTTATTATTCGTAGTCTGACAATAAAGAGCTAACTCAAACAATATTCGATATGTTGACAAATATTGACCATGAAGTAGTGGAAATTATTGTGACAAGCAGGGACTTTGATAGCTGGAAGCCCCATTTCAGTGTGGATTACTTCGATTAACACAATGATTGCTTGCTATTTATAATATGCAAAGCCGATATCGATCGTAGTCAATCATCTACGAATATGAGAAGTTGATTTCTAAGCAGATGGCGGACTTATGTAATTTCGTCGCGAGTCAAACATATCCGACCGATCACAACTAACATTGAATTGACATAAGCCGACCAAATGACGTAAGTTCGTCAACTGCCCAGGAATCAATTTCCTCGATGGTACATGCATTTTCTTCATCGTATTAGAGCGCTTACAGACGAACGGCACGTGTCGGCGGCACGCGTCGGCGGCAGTCGACGGCAGACGACGGCACGTGTCGGCGGCAGTCGACGGCAGTCAGCGGCACGTGTCGGCGGCAGTCGGCGGCAGTCGACGGCAGCCGCCGACAGTTTATCACGCTTGCAGTTGTGACGTAGCGCGTAAAGGTAAGCGTCCACAGGTCGGTATCGTAAGCAGCGGACGTCTCGCATCAAACGGATAATTTTTTACAGTATCACTCAACTGTATCGGCAGCGTACGGATTACCGACCGAGCCAGTATTTTTATCTTCAAATTAGTCCAAACAAAGTTCCTAAGTCAAAATTTCTGCTTTCGACTTCCATCCATACCCCCATTTTGAGCATTCATTTACTAGGCTAGTCGGTAATCCGTACGTTGCCGATTCAGCGGACGTACTGTGAAAAAATTATCAGTTTGATGCGAGACGTCATTTGCGTATGATACCGACTTGTGGCCGCTTACCTTTATGCGGTACGTCACAACTGGGGGCCTACCACCACCTCTACTAAGCGACACCGTTTGACAGATAAGCAATAATTACTTTAACGTCAAGCTAGCGATCTCAAAAAAGTTAATATTTCACAGCGGATTTAAGGCAGGGATTAATCTCAATCCAAAACGGTAACCTTGCACACAACCAAAGACCAAGCGTATACGCATCGCAATAAGATTCATTTTAGTAGTTACTAGGGCGGATCTTCACTATTTTTCATGTTTTTTTTTTAAATATCTTTGGAAATAAATATTAATCTTTCAGGCCCCGCGCGAGCACCGGTGATCGCGAGAACAAAAGAATACAATGGGAATTCCTAGAACCTCCGATCGAAGGATTAAGAAACAAAATTGTTCGGTTCAGAATATTTTAATATAGATTTACTAACAATTTATTCAAATAAAATGTATAATTATCCTTATTAATACTTATATTTCGATGAATTAGATTTTTGTCGGAGGTGAGTTTGTAAATTAATTACAGCCAAAGTATTACGTTTTATAAAAATGTTTATGGTTTAAAGTCTTTTAAATATTGTGCTTTATATCTCATATTTTTTTACATTTTGTTATTATATTGGAACTAGGTAAACTGGGAGTCACGGAATAACAAATTGGGGTTGATCCTCGCCTTAACAATGTTTTGTATTTTTTTTTCTGTTTTTTAGTATTATTATATTTAAAAAGTGAGTACGGTAATGTTATTGTAATCTTACAACAAAGTGTTCTGGAAACATGATCGTAATAGGAAAGGTCGTGGTAGGCCCCCTGCAAGCGTCATAAACTGTCAACGGCTGCCGTCGGCTGCCGTCGACTGCCGTAAACTGCCGCCGACACGTGCCGCCGACTGCCGCCGACACGTGCCGTTCATGTGTGAGAAGCCTTAGTCCAACATTAACCAACATAGGCCACAGTAGGATCCTTAAGGACCAACAAGGGCGTACCTCTCGCGCGTGTATCCCAGCTTGGGCTCAGTGTACTGTAGCAGGTGATCGCGCGTCCACTGCGGGCCGCGTTCTCCACACAGCAGTAGGCGGAGCTCGTGCGGCGCGAACGCCCGCAGGCGACGCGCGGGGAACACCGCGCCGAAGCCGCGCGCGAACGCCGCCGTCTGCCGCCGTATGCCCGCACGCACCGCCCACGCCGCGCTCGCGGACGCGTACGCGCGCGCGTTGTGCGGGCCCACCTACAAGTAAATGTTATTGAATAACTAGCTGATCCGGCAAACGTTGTTTTGTCATATAAATTATTACTAGTATTAATATAAAAAGTAGATAAAAGCAATTATTTTTAGGCTTAACGAATGTACTATCAGAGAAGTTGATTCCTAGGCAGATGGCGGACCTAAGTAATTTGGTCGCGTTAGTCAAATCCATCAGACCGATCACAGCTAACATTGAATTGACATAAGGCATAAGCCGACCACATGACGTAGGTCCGTTAACTGCCTAGGAATCAATTTCCTCGATGGTACATACAAAATTTCAAAAAATCGGTTGAGCCGTTTTGGAGAAGTTCGCGCACAAACACTGTGACACGAGAATGTTATATATTAGATGAGCAGCACTCACCTCGATGTCCTCGCCGCCAGGACACAGCGCGTGCGCGCCGTGCGTCATGGTGAGCGCGAGGTCGCTGAACGTCGCGCCGTCGACGCGCAGGTCGCGCGCGCGCTGCCGTCGCTCGTCCGCCGCCAACGCACCGTCGTTCATCAACGTGTCGTACGCGTCCGCAACGTTTAGCACGCTCTGTAGGAACCTGAACACAGACAATATTTGCTTTTATATGCTACTGGATGACGCCCGCAACTCCATAGCACCAAAATTCGTTTATTGCGCGAGAACTGTACATTTTTCCGGGGTAAAAAACATCCCATGTCCTTTCCCGGGACTCAAAGTATCACCATACCAAATTTCAGCAAAATCGGTTCAACGGTTTGGGCATGAAGAGGTAACAGACAGACACACTTTTATAATATTAGTATGGATTGGTAAGGTTGGTTAGCCGTTAGTTTAGTTTTAAGTCCTAGTTTAAGCCAAAAAAATAAATTCTACATTGCTTTTAAATTTAAACGTTAATCTATTATGCTATCGTGGCAACATACATTCACATGAGCGCACAATAAGACATAATTTTACACAATAGCCATTTCTAGAATACCATATTACAAGTATAATAATAGCAGAAAGTTATGTATAAAAAGCCTTGCGAATAATTATAGGTCTACCAGAAGCTGATGGCTGACGGTAGATTTTCAAAAAATATCCTTGATCATTATAACATCAACCGCCATGTTCACACACAATCAGCCGCCATAAGAAAAAAAAGGGATCAAAATGTTTTATTCCAATTACCCCTGTATTTTTGCCATCAGATTCTGGTAGACCTATAATATTTTAAATGTTAAAAGCTTACCTATATCTAATTGGATCGACATCCTTTAAATGTTCATCACTTAATTCTTCACCACACATAATACGCAAGAAGGGCTCAGATAAGGGTAAATCGACTAGTCGCCCGTCTTGCAAAACCTGCAAAATACCAATACATATTTTAACTATCAAACTTACTATTTCTCTTACTTGTATATTTCAAAAGGTAATAAAACACTACCTTAGCTAAAAATACTCCTAGGAACCAGAAATATTTGCAAACTTTATCACAGATAGGAGAGTCTTGTGGCAGTGGCGCTGGGAACAGGCCGCCGGCGCGCGTCACGTAGTAGCCCGGGGGCTTCTCTGTAATGATAACACAACTGAGTACACTTTGCAATATATAATATAATATGTAGTTTAATAAAAATATCATAAAAAAATAAAAGAATATCTTATCACACAATAATACGATCCATCACTATGGTGCGTGAGTTTTCGCACACCAGCCGAGAGATATAATATTACAAACCCCGTTACACCTATTTCCCGTTACTTCGCTTGTCATTTCCATGCACAACGATTACTGTACAATACTGACAGCAACGCACCTGCAACCCTTCTAATGTTGCGAGTGTCCATGGGCGACGGTAGTTTCTTTCCCGTGGCCCGTTTGCTCGTTTGCCCCCTTATAAAAAAAACTGACCGTCAGCGAGCGTGAGATGGTTGGGCGCATCATCTGTCTGCGCGGGGTCGGCGTCGTGCAGCCACATGGCGAGGTCGGCGCGCTGCAGCTCCGCCGCCACCAGCGCATAGAACTCCAGCGTGGGGCCGAGCCCGGTGCCCTCCTCGCCCGCAAACTCCACTTCGAGGACCGACTTGCGAGACGCGTGTACGCGCATCACCTGTTTGCATTTTTTGTATTAATTCATGAAGCCCCAAGCGGCCACATCCGGCCGCGATAACAATGAAAAAGCTATTGTGTCTCGTTTTGCCACGACTGATGGGTTAATAATAATAAGTAGCCTTCATCTACGGCTCGTAAATACGGTAACGTGGCATACCACGTTGGCATACAACATATTTTCGCGATTGAAAGTGGGCATATGTATTAATCTCATTTTGTAGTACAGTAGGGCCTCGGTAATCCGGACTCGCGCTTGTTCGAAATTTCGAAATGATGTGCAAAAGTCATAAACAGACTTTTGCACATCATTTCGCGGGCTTTCGAAATGATGTGCAAAAGTCATAAACAGAGTATTACAGAATTTTTCAAAAAGAAATTAACTATTAATGTTTTATCTTACTGATTTCTTACATGGTTGTACTTATAACATGTACCATCGAGGAAATTGATTCCTATGCAGTTGATAGATCAACGTTATTTGGTCGAATATGTCAATTCAATGTTAATTGTGATCTGTCGTCTGGGTTTGACGTATGGCAACCAAACTACGAAGGTCCCCGATCTGCATAGGAATCAACTTCTCTGATAGTACATAATATTGTCTATAAGCTTTAATTTAAAAATGTAAAGAAACTAAGGTTAAACATGTGTTTTGTTAACATTAAATATGGGAATTAAATATTGCATACTATAATCCGGATGCCTCGATAATTCGTAAACGGTCTTGTTTTTACCTCTCGGGATTAACGAGGCCCTACTGTATTATATTACCAACTTTATTAAAACACAATATAGTTTTCGCGTAAAGAATTAATAAACATACAGATACATTTTGTTACAAAATTTCGCCATTATAATGATATGATTGTCTGATATAACGCAGTAATACAGACGAAGGCAACATAGATTTTGTACGTTAACTTTATAAGAAGCGTAATAAAAGTCCACATTTTAAATTGACATAATATAATTTAGTTACATTAAGGTACTATTTCGAGTGCACGAGACACGTACCTGCATAGCAGAGCGAAGCAGGTTGGGCTCGCGCGGTATCCGCACTCGTTCGTGCCGCAACCGCCCGATGCGGAACTCCGTGGCCTCGAGGTCCGCGCGCCGCGGGGACACGGTGTTGCCCGTTCTACGAACAAGTAACCGATTCGGTTTTAGTCTTAAGCACTTACGAATTTTGCATCGAAGCACTTTTCTTATGCCGACGTATCATCAGAGGCCATGGTATCGTGGACTGATGTCAGATGGTTTGTAGTTTTTAACAGAAATTCATAATTTTTTTTTGCGTCTAAAACTATGAACGCTACCCACTAAAATATAGAAAATAGATTTAAAGTAGGGTGATTGGACAGTACCAGTCATTGGACAAAGCACAAAAACACAATATTCATTAAGGTTGCTTTAAAAACTAACTGTTTTTAAAGTAATAGAACGCCTGATTTTAAGGAAAAACAGGTAGTTTTTAAAGCAACCTCAATAAATAGTGTTTTTGTGCTGTCCAATGACTAGTACTATCCAATCACTAGTCATGTTCACCCTATGTTAAAAATACAAAAAACTCGACTAACTTAAATGACTAGTAGATTGGACAGTACCAGTCATTGGAAAAAGCACAAAAACACCATATTTATTAATGCTGCTTTAAAAATTTCCTGTTTTTAAAGTAAAAGAACGCCTGTTTTTAAAGAAAAACAGTCAGTTTTTAAAGCAACATTAATAAATATGGTGTTTTTGTGCTTTTTCCAATCTTCTTGTCATTTACCCTACGACTTTGGTCTGCGTAGGAAACTATGATTTATTTTTCTCAACATATAATAAATGTTTGGCCACCTCTGTCTGTCCAGCACCCTGTCCCGCTGCGCCTGCAGCCACACGATGGTGCGGGAAGTGCCGAACGCCGTACACGCGAAGAACATCTGCCGCGTCTCCAGCGGGAACAGGAACGGACACCAGTCGTTCAGCTGCTGGCACCTGGAGTGGACATTGTTGATAAAAAAATGATATTGTTACGGATACGGACACACAGAGCCATCTAGTGTCGAACCGGCAAAACTAGGGGGGACACTACACATAAATCCCCTACTCGAAACTAGATGGCGCTAGTTGGTACATGCTCGAATCTCCTAGAAAGTTCCAACCGTTGTTTACTTGTTTACGTGTTTACTTGTTTACGTGAATCGAGTAAGGAACTTTCTAGAATTCGAGTCGCCCATATAAATAGGCGCAGGTGGACGGCCCGGGATTCAGTTTCGTCTAAGCGATCTTAGAGGCGACTTCGAAGCGAAAACAAGTGATCAATAGTGAGTGATTGTGATTGTGATAGTGACTCGGCTACGCCCTAGGACAGTGATAGTGCTCAGTGATTTGGATCTAGTGCTTAGTGTTTGGACTTAGTGATTTGTGTGAGTTAGTGTTTGTGAATAAAGTCTTCAAGAGAGTCACCAGGTCTTTCTCTCCGAATCATCGAACCCTAGCACGTAACAACTGGTGTCGGAGTGAGATTTGGAGATGCCATTGACTCCGAGAGAGGACTTCAAGGGGAGTGTCAGGACAAGGACGCAGCGAGCTGCTGCCATTGACTCCGAGAGAGGAGTTGGAGGTGGAGCTGCCACACCCACTGGGGACCAAGCTACGCCCACTGCGGGGCAGGCCCCACCCGCTGGCCCCGCCCACCAGGCTCCGCCCACTGACCACGCCCCCCAGGCTCCACCCACTTCGGGTGAAACCACGCCCACTGGCTCCGCCCACCGGGACCCGCCCACCGACCACGCCCCTCAGGCCCCGTCCACTCTGGACATGGCCACGCCCACTTGCTCCGCCCACCAGGCCACGCCCACTCAGGCCACGCCCACTGGCCCCGCCCACTGGGCCCCGTCGACTAGCTCCATCCATCCTGCCACGCCCGTAGTTTCTACGGCCCCTCAAATGGCTCCTCAATTGGAAAGCATAATTGAGTTAATTCAGGCTTTGCAAGAGTCACAAGAACGCAAGCTCGGCGCTTTGCAAGTCACAAGACCGCAAGCTCGGCGCTTTGCAAGAGTAATCTGAGCTATTCGCAGAGCATGAAAGCTAAGAAGTTTTTACAACGCCACGCGAATATCTTCTCCAGTCAGGAAGGCGACCTTGGAAGAACGTCGATGGTTCAGCACAGGATAGATACCGGAAGCGAGAACCCAATTCGTCAACGAGCAAGACGGATACCCATTGCAAAGGAAAAAGAAGTTGAAAGCCTTTTGGAGGACATGAGAAGGCATAAGATTATTGAACCGTCTGCAAGTCCGTGGTGCTCACCTGTTGTGTTAGTGAAGAAGAAAGATGGCAGCACAAGATTTTGTGTGGACTACAGGCGTCTCAATGATGTCACTAAGAAGGACAGCTATCCATTACCTCGAATTGACGACACTCTGGATACCTTGAGTGGCATGAAATGGTTTTCGACCCTGGACCTGAAATCTGGATACTGGCAGGTGGAAATTCACCCAAAAGACAAGGAGAAGACAGCTTTCTCCACCGGTAAAGGTTTATGGCAGTTTAACGTCATGCCCTTTGGATTGTGCAACGCACCTGCCACATTTGAGCGACTCATGGAGTGTGTACTGGCAGGCTTAGTTGGAGAGGCTTGCTTAGTCTACTTGGACGACGTCATCATTGTTGGCCGCGACTTCGAGGACCATTTGCGAAACTTAGAACGTGTTTTCGCCAAAATAGAGGGGGCCAAGTTAAAGTTGAATCCGAAAAAATGTCGTTTATTCAGGAGTAAGGTCAATTATCTCGGCCATGTCATCTCCAGTGATGGAATCCAGACGGACCCGGAGAAACTGGAAGCAGTTCAAAATTGGCCAACCCCTAAGAACAAAACCGAAGTGCGGGCATTTCTCGGCCTATGCTCCTACTACAGGCGTTTTGTTAAGGGATTCTCGGAGATAGCCAAGCCATTACATCGACTGACAGAGGATAAACGACAGTTTATTTGGGACGAGACTTCTGAAGATTCTTTTCAGAAACTGAAGAAACATCTGTGTGAAACACCAATCCTGGGGTATCCACAACCTGCAAGTCAGTTTATAGTCGACACGGACGCAAGCAACACGGCCATTGGAGGGGTGTTATCTCAAAAACAGGGTGAAAGAGAAGTTGTAATTGCATATTTCAGCAAATCTTTATCTAAGCCAAAGAGAAACTACTGTGTGACAAGAAGAGAACTCTTGGCTGTTGTAAAGACGCTACAACATTTCAGCAAATATCTCATCGGCAGACAGATTTACTGCGAACTGATCACGCAGCCTTGAAGTGGCTACTGCAATTCAAGAACCAGAAGGCCAAGTAGCTCGATGGATTGAACAACTACAGGAGTATGACTTCAAGACGGAACACCGCAGCGGAAAGGCGCATGGGAATGCCGACGCACTTTCACGAAGGCCGTGTTCAGAGGACTGCAAACACTGTGTTAAGCAGGAATCTAATGAAATAACATTAAAGTTAACCAGAACAAGTCCCTTGGGTCTCTGGGAGAATGATGCTATGAGGCTCAAGAAAGAGATGACGACCTTCGGCATATCATCACATGGAAGAAACGCGGTGACGTAAAACCAATCTGGAGTGAGGTTGCACCCACTGGCGCTGTCACTAAGGCATACTGGGCGCAATGGGACAGTCTGATACTTCAAAATGGAATACTTTACCGGAAATGGGAGAAGACTAACGGCAGAGAGTTCCATCTTCAGATAGTTGTCCCAAGGACGAGAGTACCAGATGTTCTCCGTGAAATACACGATGGCGTATCAGGAGGTCATCTAGGTGTCAAGAGGACGTTAACAAAAGTGCGAGAACGATTCTACTGGTTGCATTGTCGAGATGATGTGCAGGATTGGTGCCGCAAATGTACTACTTGCGCTGCAGTGAAGGGACCACAAACAAGGAGCCGTGGGAACCTGCGCTTGTATAACTTTGGCGCACCGTGGGAACGAATTGCAGTTGACGTAGCTGGGCCATTTCCTGTAACGGAATCGGGAAACAAGTATTTTATGGTGGTCATGGATTACTTTACCAAATGGCCCGAAGTGTTCGCCATACCAAACCAGGAAGCTACAACAGTTGCTTCTAAGCTAGTCGAAGAAGTGATATCACGCTTTGGTGTGCCTCTAGAAATCCATTCCGATCAGGGCAGGAATTTCGAATCGCAGGTCTTCCAGGAAGTGTGCAAAATTTTGGGAATGCATAAAACGAGGACCACCGCGTACCATCCACAGTCTGATGGAATGGTCGAGAGATTTAACCAGACCCTTGAGAGGCATTTGGCGAAACTGGTAGATGACAAACAAAAGGATTGGGACAGGTATATACCGCTCTTCCTTCTGTCGTACCGTACCGCCGAGCATGAGAGCATAAAAGCTACCCCGGCGTATGTCAATTACGGTAGAGAACTGCGAGTACCAGTAGACCTCTTGACAGGAGGGTCACCGGAGGAACCGAAGACCGTACAAGACTATGTCTGCGATTTAAGGGAAAAGATGCGCTATACAGGGTGTAAAAAGACCACTTCCGATAACTTTGGGGTATTATTATACTACATTTTCTGATTACAAAAATGTATTTTTTTTTAATTTTTTTTTTTCTAAAAAAAATTTTTTTTAATATATTTTTTTATAATAAATAACCTTCAGACAAAACCATAAACCATTTACAAAAAATATTTAAAATATTTTTTTTACTTTTATTTTTTTTATCCCGATACGTAATCTAAAAGACGCGAGTCATTGATATCAAATGTAGCGCGCTTAATAACATAAGGTCGTAAACGACCATACTGTACGGTCGCGGCAGTTTTTAACCTTATGCTCTTTCCAACCTATCAAGAACCATGACATTCAACTCTCTCAAGTAACTCAGAACTTTGACCTATGATCTCTTACCTAGGCTAATTTAATCCTTCGATCGCGGATTCTTGGAAATGCTATTGTATTCTAGAGTTGTCTCGATCACCGGTACTTGTATGGGCCTTAATGGGTTAAAACTTTAATTCTAACTCATGTACAAAACTGTAAGTAACTTTCTGAGCATGAGTAACAACTTATTTATCGATTAGTTAAAAAGTTATTCGTAAGGAACAAAACCGATTTTGTGTGATATGCGAATGCGGATCTCAGGAGTCAGGCTTTCTATCGAAATTACAGACGATGCATGAAAACTTCCGTACGTAAAACTATGGTAATAAACTTACGTGTAAAATGTTAAGTTCTTAAAGTGTTCTTATTTCTCTAGACTCTATGCATTTTGTAAGTATTCTTTAATACTAAGCAATAATACCACCAACAACAACACGTTTCTTACACGAAATCTAACACAACACAAAGTTTAAACAAAAAAATAATAACACATTTTCCGTGTTATGCAGAACGATGATTGTGGATGGACAGTACCTAGATCTGCAATTATCGCTTTTTATCTACTACAGACGATACAGTATGAAAAAACTAGCAATTAATTACTTACGTGAAAAATGTTGAATTCTGATTTTTGAATGTGCTCTCTATGCATTTTGAAAATAGTCCATATCACCAATCAATAACACCACCAATAACAACACATCTCTTTTTACACGATATCTTACACGACACGTCTTATTTTTTTAACGCAAACAAATAAGAAATAATAGTTAATTAATTTACATTTTACACATTTAGTTATCACAATAATACGTTTTAAAAAGATCGTAATACGCTTATTAATTAAACATAACTCAACGGACAACCTGCAACCACAAGATGCAAATTGGAACTAAAGACTAATTATGCGAAAATCGTCTTTAAAAACATGTATCGACTTTCGGTATGCGGACCCGACAAAGCGCCGCCGCTCTGCCTAGCACAACGCACGTGTCGCTAATCCATTTCAAGGACAATCTAAGTGTTGTACCCTATTTAAAATTCAAAACTATTTATTTCAGTCGATATTTAAATTACCATTAAATAATAAAAATTATAACTATTATTTAGTAGATGTAATCTCATTTTTAAAATGAACTCTATTAAGAGGTTATAAATTCAGAAAATTTTATCGGGATACATAGTCAAGTTGCATTCGATAATTTCGATACCTACATTACCGTGATAAAGTGATTGTTATACTATGGTACGCGTTATGCGTTATACGTATGCGCGTATACGCGTTTACGCATGCAATGAAAATACTTTAATAATACCTATTTAATTTTAAATAACTTTTAATTATTATTGTCGCTATTCTTAACATTGAGTAGGTATTTGTTTTTTTTAGTTTGACTGTAATCAATACTTACTCGTATGTAAAACAATTAATAACGATTTATCGATAAAAAATTATCGATAACTCAAAATATGCAGAGGGATACATCCCTATTATTTAACAAAGTTTTTTCTTTAATTTTATTTAGTCTGCTGTAAACACGCGCCGCGCTGGTGTACTGTGAAGTTTTTGTTTAAGTTTTGTAATTTTACGGATGTTCTGGTCTTATTGCTTGTTTTGTGACATTCTTAACTATTTTTTCACGTGATACGTCCGAAGAATGTGCGATGAAATGTGAATGAACTTTTAATACTCGTAAACCTTTATGGAACGAGGGTGAACATCGTCGTCGATAGACGATAGTGCGGTTTAAACAGTGCAGTAAAAAGTGTTTTTATAAGAATTGGAATGTCTCCTGTTTACTTTTGTTTCGTGTTGAAAAACTCTGCAATCTACATTGAGTTAGATGGAGCACAGCTCGAACTGCATTTCATAAAAGCAGACAGCTGATCACAGGTCAGTGAACATGTTATCAAGTATTTTTTTCCATAGTAACTGTGTATTGTATTTTTACAACCTGATTCGGATGTGAATTATGATTACTTTTCCTTTTTGGCCGGAAGTAAAAACTGAGTATTTTTGAGTAATAAACCTAAGAAACGGTAATTAATAAATTCTAACATTTTATTAAATCGTGAAAACAATTGTAATTTATTAATCATTACAATATTGGTGGTTTATTCACTACCTACGGGCTAGGGCCTAGGGCACACCACGATCAGCTGTTTTGTCTAGCGCAGGGCCGCGCGCGCGGGACTTGGCGCGGGCGGCGCGGGGGGGCTGGCGCAGCCCGGGGCCGGCGGGGCTCCACTGGCCCGCGATATTATCGCGCATTTACATCAGCATTATACATTGCGTGTTGAAAATTTTGACTATTTTAAAAACTGACGATTTAAAGAAAATTACTTGCACCAATGGATATATCTCATGCCCTATAATAACCCCACGAAGTTATCGGAAGCGGTCTTTTGACACCCTGTATACACGCCATGGTTCGGGAAAACGGGTTGCAGTCAAGTGAGAACATGAAGACCAGATACGACCGGAAATCGAACACGAGCGGCTTCGAAGAAGGGTCACTGGTGTGGCTGCATAACCCAACTCGCCGAAAAGGGAAATCTCCAAAGTTGCAGACCAAGTGGGACGGCCCATACAAAGTGGTTACCCGATTGAATGATGTGACTTACAGGATTCAAAAGCAACCAAGAGGGACATTCAAAGTGGTACACATAGACCGTCTGGTGCATTACCATGGCAGTAATAATGATGCTCGGGACGAGCATCTCTAAGAGGGGAGTAGTGTTACGGATACGGACACACAGAGCCATCTAGTGTCGAACCGGCAAAACTAGGGGACACACTACACATAAATCCCCTACTCGAAACTAGATGGCGCTAGTTGGTACATGCTCGAATCTCCTAGAAAGTTCCAACCGTTGTTTACTTGTTTACGTGAATCGAGTAAGGAACTTTCTAGAATTCGAGTCGCCCATATAAATAGGCGCAGGTGGACGGCCCGGGATTCAGTTTCGTCTAAGCGATCTTCGAGGCGACTTCGAAGCGAAAACAAGTGATCAATAGTGATTGATTGTGATTGTGATAGTGACTCGGCTACGCCCTAGGACAGTGATAGTGCTCAGTGATTTGGATCTAGTGCTTAGTGTTTGGACTTAGTGATTTGTGTGAGTTAGTGTTTGTGAATAAAGTCTTCAAGAGAGTCACCAGGTCCTTCTCTCCGAATCATCGAACCCTAGCACGTAACAATATTTTGATTACCAAAGTTGATGGTAACTTTTCCTGTTCTTTCCAATCACAAAGCATAATGCAACTCAATGGCGCACTTAATTGAGACGTTTATGTATATTTTTGTTTGTTCTTCATACAATCAGAATACAATCAAGAAATTGCTTGATTGTATGAAGCATTGCTGTAGTTAAAAGATTAAGGGCCTGTTTCACCACTTCCTGATAAGTGACGAATAGGCTATCCAACAGTAATTAACTTGACAAATCAAGTATGGATAATCTGTCAAAAAAGTTGTGAATAGCCTATGCGGCACTTTATCAGAAAGTGGTGAAACAGGCCCTAAACGTTGAGCCATATGTCGCACCTCTAGTACTGCAACTGGGAAAGACTGTCTTGCTCTAATAGGCTACTTGACCTACTTTTTTTCTTCATGTTAATCGCTTCTTAATCATTCATTTTCACAAAAAAAACTAATATTTTAATATTTTACACAGTAGAAACCCATAAAAATGTTGATTGAAAAATATGCCTATAAATGGCGCCGAAAACACTGTCCGCTATAGTGTGACGTCATACGTTTTGTATTTCAAACTCTCTTTATTGAACATTTTTTTATGTGCTAATTGTACGAGTATAAAAGTGCCCAAAAATCATAAAAGAATTAAATAAGAAATTAGAAATCATTTGTAATGTTGAAAACTTTTGGAGAAAAGTTTTGGCCATTTCATTTCCCGTCTACAATAAAGGGAGATAATATTTAAAACTGATGTTTTATTTGAATTATTCAAGAAAATATATTTTACAAATCTTTCTAGGCTTATTCTTATTATTTATTAATTTTAAACTTACATATAACGAGCGCGATAAATAAAAGATATTAAGTCTGATGACGTCACATCCAAATCGGAAGTACCGTAAAAGCGTTTTCGTCAGTACAAATCCTATTTTCATAAAATCATATTTTCAAATCGACTTTATTTATCAATCATAAGCTTTTATTTGATGATAAGGGTGAAATACGGTTTCCTAGGCCAAGTTCTACTAGAAATATGCATTTGTTCAATGAAATTGAATATAGGTCAAGTAGCCTATTTATTTGAAGCCATTCGCCAACCAATTGATATGGGAGCGATTACAAATCGTATGAAACTATATTTTATCCTACTTTACGCATCAATAAAAATACATATTATTCTTACCACTTGGGCGTGGCTGCGGCGGCAAGGGTGAGTGGCTCCTGTAACTGCTGGTGCAGCTTGTTGGTGAGTTTTGTGGACACGAACGCTGACGCTGGTAACGCCGGCGCCGCCGCCCGCAGCCGCCGCAGCGCACGCACGCACGCACACACGTGAGCGCCGCACGCACCCTCCGCGCCGCACACACCGCCCTCTAAAACGTAACACGAATATAAAATAACGATCAGTTCTTATAAATACTTTTTAATATTTTTAATTAATAATAAAATAATTACAAATGACTACGAGTTTTCTTAAATAACAATACTGTATGGAATAAATGCATACCTGGGTCGCCTGGTTCGTCGTCTTCACTATCACTCGACTGGGCAAAAGTATCCGCTCCGTCTATTTCTTTGTATGTTAATCTGTAAAATAAATATTTGTAACATATCTTTCTAAATAATGTAAACAGAACCCTAAATTCCAGTTGAGGGATACAAGAAAAGGAGTTATATTATGCACTTTAAAAAGATAATATATACATACTCATTCCAAAGATGTAAACTCGTTTATACTCACGTGTACGTGGTGTCTAATGCCGGGACACGCGAGGCCAGCGCTAGCACGGCGCGGTAAAGCGTCCAGCGCGGGCGGTCAAGCGGGAGCGACGCGCCACCTGCGCTCAGCACTAGTCGCAGGGCCGGCAGCGCTGCACTGCTGTTATTGCTGTTGCTGGTGTCCGCAGCGGTCGCGCCCGCCTCCTCCTCCGCGTCAGAGTCGTCGTTCAATGGCACGTCCAGATCTATTCATACATTAGTTTGGTATAATAATATCTTCAATTTCCTATTTTTTTTAGCCATACCGACAAAGATTGAGCCAAGTGGAACATATTATGAATGTCAATGTAATGAAAGCTGCTTATTTCTTATCTATCTCATCATGTCGGCGAGATATAAGAAATAATCGTATAGACTAAAGACTATCGACAAACTAAATAAGTAAAAACTACTAAGTACATTAAAGATCAATCACAAATTAATAATTATTATCTACCGCGCAACACAAACATAGCAACTAACCGATAGTCTGGTTGAGGTTGGTGCGTCCGGGACGCGGGTCGAACGCGGGTATGAGAGCGGAGAACTGGCGTTTGAGCACGAAGTCATCGTCCCAGGGCTTGCGTGCGCGGCCCGCACTGGCCCCGCCCCCACCCACCCCCGCCGCGCCGCACACCGCCTCCAGCGCCTCCTCCTCCATCAGTGACAGCAGGTTGCGCGATACCTGGATAGATTGATAGAACATTCCATATACAGATTGCAGTTAAACCTTCCTGCCAAATTTTTTCCAGGGCTTAGGTATCATAAGGAGAGTCCATTTAACCAAAAAAAAATGGGCGTTTTTTATGACATATTTTATCCCATTTAAAATCGTTGCAGAACGGTCACTCGCAGCGCGGGAGAATGAGAGGGGGTGCGCGGGATGAGGCGCGCGCGCGGGGACATGTCACGCGCGGCCGACGCATTGTGTCCATTACTTGTAGTGTTTTTTAGGATAACTTTCGGAAGCTATTTCTCAAAATTTTAGTACTGAGTGACTATAAAAAAAAATACGTGTATTTTTATTTTTAACAAGGATCAATATATCAAAATTTGGCAGGAAGGTTTAATTGCACCCTGTAGTGGCTATAGACAGACAAGAAAACATTAAAGAACTGAGGTCAAACTGCGTTAATCCGTGTTAAAGATTTCCTACGTCAACTATTGCGTCTTTTCTTTGACATATGAGGAACAACAAAACCATAAAATTGACCAAGGCTTAAATCCACACCAGAATGGCGCAAGAGGTCATGTAATGAATGTCACCAAAAAGTTATCAACCACTTACTATACGTGTCACCAGTAATGTCTTCGATGTACCATGGAGGAAATTGATCCCTACTCCCTAGGCAGTTGATAGACCAACGTCATTTGGTCGGATCATGTCAATGAAATGTTAATTGTGATCTCTCTGGCTGGGTTTGACGTAACGCGACCAAACTACGTAGGTCCCCCACTCCCCCATCTGCCTAGGAATCAAGTTCTCTGATAGTCAAGGTAGAAGAGTGTGTACTTACTACCTCGTGGTAGGTGGGCTCGTTTTCCTTGTCGCTGTCGAGCGCGTCCTCGCCCTCTTCATCATCCTCTAACTCCGTCAGCAGCGTCGGCGCGCGGCACGACTCCAGGAAATCCTCTAAGGACACCTACATGACAATTCATATGTTATTAATTTATTATCCATCCTCCTTTTCAAAAAAGCAACACAACGGATATGCTGTAGAATTTCTTAGTCTATCGAATGCCATTACCAATAAAACAGACACGGATTTATCCTTAGGGCTCCATTCCACCGCGGCGCACGGAGAGACTACGCACGTGCGTCAAGCTTCGCTTTGTAAGAAAATATATGTGACTGTGTCCACTGCAACCCACGGACACGCTACGCACGAATTGACTCAAGTCAAAGACATAAATCCGTGCACGTCCACGCGTGCGCGTGGCCGTGCACAGCGTGCGCCGCAGTGGAATGGAGCCTTTACACGGACGTGTATTTTTTTTTTTTAAAGAAAGAACTGATATTAGAGTATTTAGGCAGATTTGAGTGTGGTACTTACATACTAGTCAATTTTTTGCATGTTTTTTTAAATTACTACCATCTTGTTATAATAAACATTGATTTTAAAAACAACAAATCTTTTCGAAATAAAAGGCATATCACGCACCTGCTCGCTCTCACTAGACGTAGACGTGAGCGAGAGAGTAAGCGCGTTTTGCGCGTTGGGCGCCAACGATGGATAGCTCTGCGCCGCCGACAGCAGTCCGCCTGGGAAGTTGCTCGACAGCGCCAGTCGCACCAGACTATCAATGAAAATAAGTGTTTTACATTGAACAGATATCTGATGCTGGATCGGATTCAAACATGTGTACATTGTAGTATGAAAAGATATACTCGCTATAACCATAGTAAATATATCAAAGTTTTACCATACCTTGGGAAGAGCCCCGCCGAGTGGTTAGGCCGCGGGCGCTGCGCCCCCGCCAGCCCTGTCCCCCGCGCTGTGCCGCTACCGCGACCTACGCCCAGCGACTCCAACAGCCGTGCAGCACCCTGGCGTTTATACATAATAAATAGTTTCAATTGATTGATTGAACCAGAGGAGAGGCCTTGTATATGTAATTAGTCGGTCCCAAAGTTCTGTCATAGGCACATAATTTTTAAAATTCAAACATGATTTCATGAAAATATCATTGCATTCTCTTTTTGAATATTTGACTATTATTTTAAAACAAAAAACAATAATTTACCGCGATTTTTCACGACGGAGTGGACGTTAAAAGAAAACCGAATAGCTGTTTTAGCGTTGCATCGCTGTGGGCACACGCCGAGTACCATTTTCAAGTTGCTCAAAAAAATTAAAATTACGCTTAGGTTTGTGTATCGTACTATTGATAGGTACAATGAAGTCTCCAGTGTTGAGGACAAGAAAAGAACTGGCCGGCCACGCTCCGCAAGAACAATAGCAGTGGTCAAATCTATCAAGGCGCGCATAGCAAGAAATCCAGTCCGAAAACAGAAGTTGATGGCGTTGCAGATGGGTGTCAGTAGGAAAACAGTAAAAAAGGTTCTAAATGAAAACCTTTGTCTACGAGCATACAAAAAAAATTGTGGGCACTTACTTAATAATCATCTAAAAGCAATAAGGCTTAAAAGATCCCGGGAGTTGTTAAGGCGGTACGCGAAAAACCGACACCGTGACATCCTCTTTACGAACGAAAAAATACAAAAAAAAAATGATAGAGTGTACGCTAAGAGCTCTGAAGAAGCAAAAAAAAAGTTCCGCGGATGTAACATGGCCATCATCCATCATCAGTGATTGTCTGGTTGGAAGCGCCCTATTACGGCCCAACTTAGGTTCATTTTTGTGAAAAAGGGGTCAAAACCTGTGCACAATGTGTACCAAGAGACGGTTCTGGATAAGTTTGTCAAAGATGTGCCCAACGCGCTATTTTTTGGACATCAACTCGTGTTCCAGCAGGACTCTGCGCCTGCACACAAAGCCAAGAAGCACACAATCCTGGTTTGAGCGTCAAAACATCGACTTCATTAGACACGAGGATTGGCCTTCCTCCAGCCCGGACCTTAATCCTTACGACTATAAAATTTAGCAGGTCTTAGAGGGGAAGGTCTGTAATAAACCTCATAAAAATTTGGAGACTCTGAAGGCATAATTACGAAAAGCAGTCGCTGAAATCGACTTGAATATGGTGCGTGCTGCGATAGATTCCGAGAACATTCCGAATAATTTTAAATTATTTTGATTCCTTATTACATGTTCTTTAAATTGATACATAATTCATTAAAACCTGATAAATACTTTCGTTATTATCATTATTTTAATTTGTGACAGAACTTTGGGATCGACTAGGTATATTTTCATAATAACGGTTAAGTGTTATAGCAGGTAATAAACAAAACTAGGTACTTCTTAGTACACTGTGGAACCAAACATTAATTTTGGCACAAGCTAGATAGTAACGACAATTAATTTCGTAAAGGTTGTACCTAACTTGCTTAAATACAAAGAAAATGGGAATATATCGCATAACATTAAAACTAACATCGTTGTCTAAACACACTATGTCGAAGTTACGCGGCCAATTTTCCGTATGATTACGTCAGCAATGTCAAACCCTGTGGTCAAACCATAAAGGTAATATACCTATCGGAATAGAGAAACAATCCCGAGCTGTCAAGCTTAACCAAAATTTGATTTACATCTGTGTATACAATTATGTTTACGTGTGCGTGTCAGTGATGTACCATCGAGGAAATTGATTCCTATGCAGTTGATAGACCAACGTTATTTGGTCGAATATGTCAATTCAATGTTAATTGTGATCTGTCGGCTGGGTTTGACGTATGGCAACCAAACTACTTAGGTCCCCGATCTGCATAGGAATCAACTTCTCTGATAGTACAAACATCTTGTAATTCGACAAAATATCGATCATGGAATAATAATTATTGTAAGATTGTAAAAATAATAAAATGGGATAAAATAAAACTGCATAGATATATAATAAAATTGTAATTTTGAAGTAAAATGTGACTTTTCTTCAAAATGCTTGCTGCATAATTAAGTAGTATGCATTAATTTTTCTTCGGAGTCCAGTTTGGACGGTTAATTATTTTAAGCCATGAATTTCTGGTATCCAGGTCAGCAGGAAATCTGAAAAATTGGCCAAGTGTGAGTCGGACTCGCGCATGAAGGGTGGCCGGTTTCAACCGGGCATTTTCTAAAACCCGACATGTCATGACACGATTCGACATGACAGGTTACGTCACGTCACATCAGTACACGACACGACACGACTTCACTAAACCCTAATTTTCAATTCACTCTCAATGAGCCCTTTTTTTTTTATGCCCATCTTGCAGAAGTGCTTTCAACTATTCCCCTATCTTGGATGAGCAGCCATATTGGATGTAGAATGACATTACATCTGTGGAAATTTCAGAAGTCTATTACCAGAGTAGACAGAATTATAGAGTACTAGCGACCCGCCCCGGCGTCGCACGGGTATAAAACATATAGCCACTGAAAAAATGATTAAAATCGATAGCCTATGATCCTTCACGAGGTCTACTTCTTATCTGTGCCAAATAACATAAAAATTGCTCCAGTAGTTTGCGAGATAAGCCCTTTCAAATAATTTCCCCCGTTTTTCCACATTATCCTATTAGTGGTAGTGGTAGTTATTATAGGCTATATTTTATCACGCTAATAGCGTGATAAAATATAGCCTATAGCCTTGCTCAATAAATGGGCTATCTAACACTGAAAGAATTTTTCAAATCGGACCAGTAGTTCCTGAGATTAGCGCGTTCAAGTTAGCCCTTTCTAATAATTTCCCCCGTTTTTTCCACATTTTCCTCTATTTCTTCGCTCCTATTAGTCTTAGCGTGATAAAATATAGCCTATAACCTTCCTCGATAAATGGGCTATCTAACACTGCAAGAATCATCAAAATCCGTTTCGTAGTTTTAAAGTTTAAAGGGAACAAAGGGACATGAGGGAAAAAAAGCGACTTTGTTTTATAATAAGTATGCCGACTTGGAACTGATGTTGAAATTTTTAAATTTGACGTATTATGACGAAAATCGTCGTTAGGGTTGTTGACTTATTACCTACGAATTTAAAACTTTGACATATTCGCTGGACGTGTTCCTCTTTGGTCGTATTGTTGTTTGTGTTTTGGCACATTCGATTAAAATTTTCAGAATCCAATTTTGAAATCTTTATTTTAAATATTTAAAAATAAATTATATCAGCCAGCGTGAGGCACATTCCGTTCATAATCCTAGTGAAAGCCGACGAATGTGACAGATATTGAAACCTGTCCGTTTCTTTGCAGTCGAACTACTGGTAGTTATGTCTATTGTGCTATTACTATAGCGGTTCTTGTTATATAGCCTGGAGACAGACAGACGGGCGGATGGACAGACGGACAGGCAACGCAGTCTTAGTAGTAGAGCGGGACCCCACTACTAGGACTTTTACCCTTTGGGTGCGGAACCTTAAAAACGATAAATTATGTATGATAGTATATTAATATACTTAAACTAATTATAAACTGCGGATGAGTATGTTATCATTTCAACATTCCTAGACAATTAGTATATTAGTATACTTAACTAAAAAATATTTTCATATCGATACAACTTATCGATAACTTGATGCAGCCCTAGTGTAAAATAGATGAAAATTGTTTACACAAAATATCCTTAAATTGTGCACCATGGCTAGTCAAGTTATGTTTTCCATATAATTAAACTTATATAGAAGTGAATTATCAAAATCAATACCAATAACTCGTAGGGAATTGGCAAAAATAAACATAAAACTAGGTCCTGTCGATGTAGAATAATTCACCTGTGAAATGAATATCTGTCCGGGTTTTTTCGATGTGTGGATCCACAATCATTCCACAAACATTTAACCATGTTTCTAGAGCAGTATTTCTAAAAATTATTCATTATTTAACTTAAAATCACAATTTTTCTGAGATCCCAAATTGACAACGATCGGCACAGGGTCAGACAGACTGTCAAACAGATGAAAAAAAAGCTATGCAACCTCAAATCACGCTTCTCTTTCTACCACGCAGTGTTACTGATAGTAACATCTCGCTTGCTCAGGCCTTTGTTTCTCTATGCCGATAGGTATATTAACTTTATGGGTCAAACCCATACAATATAACGCGACGTAATTTCGGCATGGTGTGTCATCGGTAATTTAAAATACATTGCAGGCGTAATCATGCGGAACTTCGGCCGCGTTTTTTCGGCTTAGTGTGTTTAGACACTTAGACGTCATAAAGCTTTATTTGGTAGCATTTAGTCTGGGTCCTCTGTTTTACCTGCTGCGTGAGATCGGGTTCGCTGGCGCTCATGGTACCGGTGCCACCCGCCTGTGCGTCCTTCTTGTGCTCGAACTGACTGTCGCCTGCCTCGTTTTCTTCGCACTGAAAAAGTCAACAATAAAATGCGTAAGTTCCAAAACTTCAATAAGTTCGTTAATGGAGTAGTATAAAATTAATGAACAAATAATATTTTTATTTATCCAACTTCGTATAAAATTTTACATTTGTAGCAGTAAATATTTAAAGGAAAAAAAGGTTAAACGACTACTTCTATGTCTTATATGCGTACGCATTTCCTAACTTGTACGCATGGGTGTGCGTATACGTGCACAGCGTACGTGCATATGCATACAGGGCCCTTTTCCTGTGGAGCGTAATTTCACCCGCGCTCGGATCTGATCCGCATGTAGACAATACCACGCTCCTGGCCACGGGCGTATTGCCTACATGATATGAAAAACATATTGTGTGAAATGACAGGATGATTACAACTAGCACGTGGACCAGATCCGCGCGCGGGCGACAATACGCATGACGGGAAAAGGGCCCACAGTGTACGTGTTGTACCTGTATGTGCAGGCGGTTGGCGTTGTTGCGCAGCGTGTGTAGCAGCTCGGCGGGCAAATGTAGCAGCTCGCTGGACAGCAGCGCGTTGGCGTTGTTGCGCGCCACCTCGCCCGACCCCGCACCGCCCGCGCCGCCCGCGCCACCCGCCTGACACACACGGGTGTGACACAGTTGAGAGTGGTACCACACTCAACTGCTGACCGCTTACCTACTACCTACACCTAGCCGCGTGCTCCCTCTACTTAATGGTCCACCTTCTTGTAACCTTGATGCCTACTACGAAACCGTTTTGAGAATCCCGCTCTAACAGCGTCATTTCACGTTCTTTAGAGTAGCACGCGGCATTCTCGTTCGATTGTTTGAGTCTCAAAACGGTTTCGTAGTAGGCCTCCTTACCCGCGTTTTCCTGCTGCTTAAACTTGGTGGTTGGTAACAAATTGCAAGTAGGCAAACTGAGGTTAACCTTTGCTTATAGTCAGTTTTATGGTAAAAACTCACATAAATAAATCGACTGCGTGTCGTACGGTTATTAGACTCAGTCAACAAAGGTTAAAAGCAAAATTATGTTTTACTAGTACCCATATTATGGTATTTTTATTGACGCCTCAACGACTTTCAGTGTTAATCGGTAATTTTAAACAGAAAGCTCACGCAAAACTCAAAAAAAAATAACATTAGCAAAACCTTTCAATACTAGAATAATGAATACCTCATGAGTCGATTCCGGCAGCGGTTCCTTCGCAGGGTACGGTTTGGTGATGTCGGTGATGCTCGTCGGCCCAAGCTCCATATTGGTGTAGGACGAGTTGCCCAAGTCCATACAGTTATTGGTTTCCGCCCCGAGGGTGAGGGATTCCACGATTGTAGCAAGGTCTGAAATAACAGAGGATATGAATAAAAAGATGCGCTATAACACAAAATATTAAATGCACCCAAAAAAGTGACAGGCGTACGTGTTGTGACTTGTGGGCTGTGGCATAAAGGAGACGTCTCTACTTTAAAAGGAATAGTTACTTTTTAAAATCTATTGTAGGCCAATTCATGACGTCTGGGCGCTTCTTAAGCAAACATACTAGTGGTGCAATAATATAATGTAAACTCACCGGTGTTAATGTGGTGGGTGGAGTTATTGATGGCGGAGAGGTCTGCGGGGTACGCGCGCGGCCGGCCCATGTTGCCGCCCACTTCTTCCGATATGTTGTCCGCCGACGATGCTTGCTCCGTCGACGCCACTGACACCTGCGTTATAACACATTATTAACATTATACAATTAAAATTCGCCACTTATATCGTGACCATCGTGAAAGCAATGTAACTGCATTTACTTTATTATCTTTTTAAACGGGCTTTGGCCCAACACACATTCCCACCACACCACATTATCTCCTGTGTCGCCAGGATCGACAACGGTATCCAAACACGAAAACCCTTTGATACTGATTTACTGTCTTATCTGTCAAGAGAGCGTCGGACGTTGAACATTTTTTTAACGTTATCAGTTATCACTATTAAATAGTACTTTCATCTTGTATTTCTACAGACGACGCTAGTACATCTTTACTATCATCATCCTAACACGATCCTTTTTATTTGATTTAATAAGATTTTTAAAGTGATTTATAATATGTTCCACTTCTACTTTTTGGACATAATAATATGCAGGATGTTTCAAATAAGGTATACTATACTCCACTCGGGCTAGCTTGTCGCTAGTGGTCATTGACTTCCTGTCAAAAACTTGTAATTTTCCATATAAAACCACGATTATGGAGTGTAGATGAAAGGAGAACTATCTTATGTGGGGGAAATTTGAAAAATTGTCCAGCTGTACGCAGTAAATAACAGTTGAAAAATCCTCCACGAGTGGCGCTAGCTGCAGCCAAAGGGTATGGAATGAATTATGGAGTGTAGGAATGAATGTAGCCGTTGGTGACAAAATATAAATTATTACTGGAATATAAATTATTACTAGAATTACTGGGTTAATACAAATATATTTTGAAAAATATAACCTAAAATAGCTGAAATAAAAGTTGCTAAATGATTTAAAATTTACCTTGTTGCTACTGTAGCGCCACCTTAGTTTAGTTTAGTTTAGCTTTAGTTTCACCCTAATTTAACGCATTTCCGGGGACACTTTTTACATACAGAGATATTCCTCCTTTCATCTACACTCCATAACCACGATTAACAATATCTGACACTTCATTGTCAATCGCGGTTTATATGGAAAATGACAAGTTTTTGACAGGAAGTCAATGACCACTAGCGACAAGTTAGCCCGAGTGGAGTATAATCAGAACAAATTTTTGTTCTACGACTTTTGGAAATTCACGAAAAAAAATATTGATTCTCTATAGAAACCTGGTTGGTCACGTGACTTTTTTACTATTGAAAGATAAATTTTTTTCGCGATTATCTTAAAGTCAGAGAACAAAATTTGTTCAGAATGACACCCTGAGTCACCCCCTTTCGGTTTTAATTATATAATATGTATATGTATTTGAAATTTAACATCCTGTAATTAATAGCCATTATAGACAAAAATGACCACGATTATAATACCTGGTGTTCAGGGCCCGTGGCGTCGGGCAGACTGGGTGTGGAGTGGCTCTTGCGTCCGCCGCGCGCGCCATCTGTGCCGCCGCTCACCACCTTCAAGTCGAACTTGCCCTCCGCGCCCATGCGGTACGAATTGCGACCGCCGTGATCCCACCTAAGGTATAATATTGTTTATAAAGTTTAAATAACATTTACTTAATAAGTTTCTACATTGTCAACAGTTTGTCGACAGTACCGTACATCACATTTCGCACTGTCAGCGTATACGTCGCCACGCGGTATAATTAATACTACGTCAAGCTACCAATCGGTTCGGGTTTAACCATTAAAAAAAAATCACAATTTTTATTATTTTATCATTAGCCATTTTAGCATAAGTATTCAATAAACTTATTGAACTTAACTTGTCTTTTAATATGTATGACACCAAACGATTAAATACACTTTCCATAATCTACGATCGAACATTTGTAGAAGCCTCGTGATGTAAACAACAAAACTGATGTAAACAACACATTATACTTTAGACATTCCAGACAAAAAACATACACAATTTTCTAGTTGGCAAGCTATTATAGTGACTACACGGTAAAAGCGCAGTGTGTACCTGACATCGACCCATCCGTTATGCAAGTCAGACGTGACGGTGCCGGTGGCGGTAGCGCCGTCCTGGTCGCGCCACTTCCAGTCCGGGCCGCGTGTGACGCGCGCGCCGGCGCACACGCCTCGAGCGCCGCGCGACCAGCGACGTGCACGCGCACCGCCGCACGCCGCGCCCGCGCCGCCACCGCCCACTTGCCGAGGGGGCGTTTCCACAACTGCCACTACCTGCGTTACCAATCAGCAAAACTTTAACACCTTACTAATAAAGATATCTACATAAATAACTATTCAAGGTCTGTCTGTTATTTGAAGACAAAGAAATGCAGAGCTAGTACAGCTATTTTCTATGTACGGGCAAGCGCGTAGACAGAATTGTATCATCAGCATTTGACACGATTTAAGTAA
The DNA here is from genome assembly GCA_963422495.1 of Polyommatus iphigenia. Lineage (NCBI taxonomy): Eukaryota > Metazoa > Arthropoda > Insecta > Lepidoptera > Lycaenidae > Polyommatus > Polyommatus iphigenia. Next base: position 39,434,552 of record OY730182.1, read on the forward strand.
TTGTTAGCAATAACTTCAGTTCGCATTCGGTCATCAATCATTCCGCGCGTACTCATATCATTCTATCAGTCGATCAATAAACGACATTAGTATCAAAAACTGACTTTCTTTCTCTCGCTCTCTATCAAATCAATATCAAACTATCATAAAAAGATTGTGCGCACCGTACATTCTATGTAAATACTTTCATTTGTAAGGGGCTATTACTTAACATTTTCTTGTTTGCCTTCTACATGAAATCTATACAACTCATATACAAATGATAACTACCTACTTCTTTATTAAAAAAAAAGACGTACCTTGCCGTAAACCTCTAGACCGGAGAGCGACAGGTAGTGGCTCTGTCCGCTGGCGTTCTTGCCGTTCTGCTGTATGCGCAGGTAGCGGTACGGCGCGTCGGCGCGCACGCGCCACGTGGCCGTGCTGCCCGGCTCCTGCAACGCCTGCTCGTCGCTGTGCGCCAGTAGCGTCGTCCACGTCACGCCATCCGCGGACATCTGTACACACGATAGCTTTTAGTTGCCGTGTTAATAATATTATGATCAGTTCCAAATGGGAACTAGCAGAAACAAAATTAAATAATTTGTGGTAGAATTATAATCCGAATATAGCTTCGAATAACCGTCAGATCCATCTAACAAAATAGTATAAAAGTCTTAGCAGGACTTTACTGTGTTATTTTGGATAAATCAATATGTAAGCAAAACAATGTTTTAACCTGGAAGAGCCAGTTGCGCAGCGCGGAGCGGCCGTATCCGCGCGCGTGTCGCAACGTGTAGGCGGAGGGAACTAGCTGCAGGCCGAGGTCGAGCGCGACGAACGCGCGTCTGTCATCGTTCGTGTGCACGTTGAGCGGCTCGCGAGCGCGAGACAGGACGTCCTCGGCGCGGCCGTACGGGAGAGCACGTCCGTCCGACGACCACACTGAGACTAACGCGTGCGCGCCCGGGTTCACCCACTCGCACGTTCCCCCGTTGCTGCCGATGAAGTATAGCACGCCGTTCTCGTCGAAGTCATGCTTCAGAACAAGCTCAATATCAATACAAGTTTAAGCAGTATCAGTTAGCTTCATTTCATTTGCTTTGGATTGTTCTTGGGTAATACAAATCTTGCGCCATCTGTCGATATAGCAATAAAAATAAAAGCTTAATAGGCACAATTTCTAACATAAGAGTTACTTACATCGTATGTGAAGTTGAGCGGCGCCTCAGCTTTGATCCGCTGCACGAAGTTGAACGTGGCCCGGTCCATGTCGTACCACTGGCGGGCCACGGACTTGGCGAGAAAGCGTTCGAGTTGGCGCACGGTGGTGAGCGCTTCCACCTTGAGGTTGCGGCCGGCGTTGTTGTTGGCCTCGTCCGCTGCGTCGTCGTGGGCTCGCTCGACGCGCAGGCGCAGGCGGCGCGTGAGGTGGTGCAGCGCTTGCGGCGCGTGCGGCACATCCGCTGCGGGCGCGACCACGGGCAGACGCTCGGCGCTCTCAAGCACGCCCACCAGTCGGGCCGCCAGCGCCGCGCCCACGCGTCCCTCGTCCGCGCTCAGCCAGTCTCCGACTATTTGGCCCAAGACACTCTCTATGCAAATAAAAGAAAAACCCATACAAGTTACAACCATTAATCTATTATTTCTTATACATAATTATTTTAAAAGAGTTTATAAAACTAAATACTAACCATATGGTTGCGGGGCAAGGATTTGTAGTAGTGCTGGTGCCAAACCAGAGGATTGTAGTTCGTAAGCGGACAGCAGCTCTTCGCCGCAAATGAGCTCTGCGAGTTGGTCTAATGACTCTTTGAACTCTTTTTGCCAATTACCTAAAACAATAATTAAAAATAGTTAAAATTAAGTTCAGGTATGTTGCTTATTTAATTTCATGTTGGGTTACGTGATTGGATATTGGCTCGCTTTTAACAAATATTTAAAGATGGCCACAACAATCGTTTAGTAAATAAACATAATATACTTACCTTCTGGTTGTGTGGCTAGCCGCTGTAGCGTGGCAAGCACTGCTCGAAGACGGGCAACGGGCACGCGCGGCGCAAGTCCTGCCGCACCCGCAAGATGCCGAGCGTACAGCCCGCGCGCGCGCTCGCACACCTACACACAACATATATATATATTTTTTTATGAAATAAGCGGGCAAACGAGCAGACGGGTCACCTGATGGAAAGCAACTTCCGTCGCCCATGGGCACTCGCAGTATCAGAAGAGCTGCAGGTGCGTTACCGGCCTTTTAAGAGGGAATAGGGTAATAGGATAGGGTAGGGATGGGAAGGGAAGGGAATAGGGGAGGGTAGGGAAGGGAATAGGGTAGGGGATTGGGCCTCCGGTAAACTCACTCACACAGCGCAAGCGCTGTTTCACGCCGGTTTTCTGTGAGAACGTGGTATTTCTCCGGTCGAGCCGGCCCATTCGTGCCGAAGCATGGCTCTCCCACGTATAATATTATGACGTCGATATACTTTACTTTATACTAATTACTTTGAAACATGAAGGCAAACATTTCACGTAATATACCCTATATTATTTAAAACATGTCATTTGAACAGTTTAAAAATGGAGGAGAATTGAAAAACAATACTGAAGTAAAAAAATATTATAAACGTGTGAAAGTTTACAATACGAACCTGCGCCTTCTGTGCCTCCGTCTTGGCCGAGAGTCGTCCCCGGCTCTGGGGCGCAGCACTATTGGTGACCTGCGGCCGGCGATCCGCCCAGCCACTGGCCAACTCTGGACCTGAATAATAAGCAAACAATTATTTATCTCCTATAGTAAAAAAAATATCATAGTTAATCTCTATAGGTGATAAAAAGTTGTTTTTTATAAACACATACCAACATCATATTATTATCATATTAAAAAAAAGGTTAAGTGACTAGAGTAATATTATAATTACCTAAAAATGTTTCTGCCGTAAACGAGTGTTTGGTTCCCCTATTTGACTCGAAGATAAATCCTGGCAGGTCTTCTCTCAATATCGTAGTTTGCTGCTGGCCATCCGTGTTGTGAATATGGAGCTCCTTTTCCCTAAAATAAATGAAAGTCAATTTAAATACATATATAAATATAAAGTCAATTGAAATATACAAATATAAATTCAATTGAAATATACAAATATAAAGTTCAAATAGGTGCCATTTACATATAAAAAGATCTGCTATGGGTATACACTATACAGGTAGCTTATATCCCAATGTTTCAGACACTTCTCGCGACAGTTGTCTTGCAGGTGGAAACACGGCCTAATGTAAAAGCTTAGTGCATCTATACCGTGTACACAATATGGACCTTTTTATAAGTAAGAAAAAAGTCGAAGAAACTGAATACTTACTTTTTACACGACAGCACCCAGTTTCCGAGGATGAGTTTCGTGTTACTAGGCTTCGACAAAATGGGTTGGGGTACAGCATTTTTAACGGACGCCCTCGCTCTCTGGAGTTTGTCTATAAATTCTCCACGATTCTCTGTGAATAAAAATTAAAAGTAAAATAAAATTATTGTGACTTAGTGCCGGCAAGAAAGTCTGAAACTATCTCTAAAGACTTAAAAAAACTCAGTGTTCGATTTTAGCACTTTTGGACCGATTTGCTAAAGTTCAAACGGTGAATTGAGGCCTAAAACACCATATAAAATGTATGTGTCAGTCCTCTTCATTTATAATATAATGCATGTTCCTATGAGGGTGACATGCTCGCAATATTTTTAGTTTCATATTTAGTTTAGCTTATTTTTTAAATTTTAACTTGTGTCACTTTATATGTTCAATAATCGGCCAAGTGCGAGTCGGACTCGCGCGCGAAGGGTTCCGTACCATTATAAAGCAAAATCAGGCCAAAAATTGTGTTATTTGTATGGGAGCCGCCCTTAATTTTTTATTTTATTTTAATATTATTATTAAATATTAAAGAAGACATATAACTAAGGACTTCGAGAAAAAATCAAGTACCTACCTGTTGCCATTATTGATAGAGCAAAAAAAGCCAAAAAAATCACGTTTCTTGTATGCCCCCCCCCCCCCCCCCCCCAAATATTAATTTTCTTTTGTTTTTAGTATTTGTTGTTATAGCGGCAACAGATATACATAATCTCTGAAAATTTCAAGTCTCTAGCTATTACCGTTATTGAGTTACAGCCTGGAGACAGACGGACAGACAGACAGACAGACGGACAGACAACGAAGTCTTAGTAATAGGGTCCCGTTTTTACCCTTTGGGTGCGGAACCCTAAAAACGATGTTTCGCATCTATTATTAGTAAGTAGGACAGAATGTGATATTTTATTGTAATTAGTTTAAGTATAAATGAATGTTCCTATATAAACTGTTGATGTGCCAATAAAACATAAATAAATAAATGCGAACAAACCCTCCTTATTAAATAAACATTTAAAAAATATGCGTGTCTATGTCTGTTCTTTTGACAAGGTTTTAAATGACAATTCACCGTACCTGTGTTATCCGTCTGATGCTCGGGGCTGCCGCTACTGTACATGGTGGCGAGTTTATGGTCTAGCAGGAAGCGGAACCAGCCGTTGGAGCCGGTGCTCAGCTCGATGGCGGCCGCGTCGCTCCACACGTACAGCGCGTCGCGGCCGCGGCATAACGACCACTCCCCCCATACGTACGCCCCGCCCGCTACTAGCGCCGTCGCGTCGCCCGTTGTACCCACACCGCTCGCCAGCGCGCTCGGTGACCATCCTGCAATATAGAGAAATTAAATGTCACGCCATCTTTGGGATTTTAAAGAACTCACATCCCTGACTAAGGCTTCGGTCTCGAAAGCAGCGGGCAGCGGGACGGTGCGTGACAATGTTAAGATTAATATGGACAGGCCCCGAAAATCGAGCGGCGCGCGGCGTACTAGACAGCGCATTCATATAAATCTTTAAAAATTTGTCACGCGGCGCGCTGCCGCCGTGCCGCTCCCGCCCCGCTGCCCGCTGGTTTCGAAACTGAAGCCTAAAACGTGACCCACATGTCCCCCTAGCAGTTGAAAAAGGTTAAGCCATTTTTTGTGTGATCTTACGTTTACAGTAGATGTTTCTCGCCATTTTGTCGACGCAAAAAACACTCCCGCGGTAACCATAAGTTTTGCCGCAACAAGAACAGCTTTTGGCAAAATCGTTCCAGTAGTTTCGAAGTCTACACAAACAGTCAAATTACCTCAAATATTATGTTATTATGGTATGAATAATAATAATTAATAACAGTTTGTACCTGACTGGCCGGCGCCATCATCCGCCGAGCTAGCCTGCGCGGCGGCCAGTGCCTCCACTTTGCTGAAGACGCCGAGGCGCGCGAACTGCTCTAGATATATATCAGAGGCCTTCACCATGAGCTCCTCCGCTATGCCCAGGACCGTCAGATGACCATCGTCGTCGTCCTGTCAATGTTCATTACGGTAAACCATTTTGCTAAATGTCCGCGACAATTTTCCTTTTTCTATAAAAATAACATTGATGCTTTCTTTTAATTTCTATAAACGGAAATCAAAACTCAAACATATTTGTAGCACATAGCATAAATGTTAATCGAGATCTCGCTTTTTTTATTGAGAAAATGTATAGTACGTGATAATGATAGTACCACAGTAACTATAGCGTCTACAATAAACAAAGCTTCTCTAATGTTCTTTACAGTTTAAACTCGCAAAATCCCGGATCATTTACAAGGTACAAACAATAGGATAGTCTGATGCGGGTAATTTCGATGGTGTGATGTTTTCACAGAAACAGAATGCTTTAAAATATTACGATGATTTAAAAACTCACTTGAACATACAATTAGTTGTTAATGCGGTATGACAAAAAACATCTCGTAGTTTATTAGTTCCGTCGTAGTGCGGTGAACTACATGAGTATATACAGATAATGTTACAAGTACCAGAGACAAGGTAAACTAATATAGCGACGTACGACCAGTCCATAGTGCGTAGTGCGGCTACTACAAAATCAAACGCTCTAAACACTGGATGCACACGGATTCCGACTGACGTACTAGCATAAAACATGTTTTTAGAATGCATTACTAGAGTACTGAGCGAGAAGGAGACAGATATAGCTCCAATCGGGACGATCGACGGTTGCGTATATCCAGCGTTTGGGAGGTGTCGCGAGATGCAATGAGAGCCACAACAGAACGATCACACCATCGGAACATTACCGCGGGCGGCCGGATATAGCGGCTGCGCAGGTACCGCTGCCCGCGCCGGCACCACTCATCCTGAGTCACATACACGCGTCAGTGCGTACTACACGCATGTACGTACACGTATACGCAACGTACGTACATATTTATTTGAGTATGATTATTTATCGATCACCAGAAATCACTGAAATTAAATATCTTACAAAAGAATCTGTTCAATGGTGTGGGCCAATGACACATCTAAGGATAAATTTAGTTTTTTTTTTTTTTTTTGTTTCACGTGACTTGTCTTGTGGATCAAAGTCTTGCTTTACCGGTGTAGTTAGCCAATCTGCAGAACAAGTTTAATTACCTGTGTGTCTAGCACCTGCGCGATGAGTCGCGTGAGCAGCGCGGCGGTGCGCGGCGTGGAGAGCGCACGCAGACGCGGCGCGGGCGCGTAGTGCACCATCTTGCGTACGAGCGACAGGCACGCGCGCCGCACGCCCGCTCCGCCCGCGCCTACGTACCGCGCGCAGAACACTGGCACCAGACGCCTGACAGAAATAGACAATTAACGGAAAGTTCGTCTCGTACATCAGTAATTATTAGTCAGTAATACATAATCTATTGTTAGCTGCGCCCCCTACCGAAGAAGACGAAGAAGATGCCAGATTGCCGCCACGCGATCGGGCTATATAAGCCGAACGCGCCCGTCGACTCGTCCATTTTCTCCTCACATTTCGCGCGCTCGTTACGTTCAAACTCTGTCCGTGTTGCCATTTTCTTTTGTAAATTTTGTAGTTTTAATAAATTCTTTTCTTTTGTGTTGATTAGTTTTAATTTTTCAAATATTTTAATTGTAATTATAAAATCAGAAGTGGGATTCGGAGGCCCTAATACCGCCAAGTGTCATTTCTGATTTTGCGTACCTAGTTAAATAAAGTTCAAGTTTTTAGAATGTCAAGTGGTTCGCGTAAAAAACGTCAACGAGAGCGCACGCCTCCCCCTATAGGTATAGGTCATTTGGACGCTACGATGGAAGCTATCCTCAGCCGGCTCACTGCGCTGGAGCAACGGCGCACGAGCCCCGAGGCGCCTCCCGATGCAGCGGCGCGCCCCATCGAGCAGGCGTCCGCACCGGCGCGCGGTCCCTGTACGAGCGCTGTCGTTGGCACCGAGGCCAGCTCGACGCCGCGGCCGACCGAGCCACGTGCGAGCTCCGTGGCACCGAGCGAGCTGTTCACATCGCCATGCTGCACGATCGCCACGCCTTCGTCGAGCCAGGACCCGACAACGCGAGCGTCTCATCGAAGCGTTAAGAAGCTTAAATCCGGTGAGATCTACCCATTATTATGTGTCGGATTTCGATCCGAGTATTCACGATGTCAACGCGTGGTGTGACGAGGTTGACCGTGCACGTGCTCAAAATAATTGGGACGAAAAAGAGTGTTTAGCTCGCGTCGGTTCTTGTTTAAGGGGTGATGCACGTGCATGGCTGCGCGATTGGGGTTGTACAGATCGAAATTGGGTTAATTTTAAATCCGAATTAAAGGCCCTCTGTCCCCGACGAATTGATATTGCGAATATACTGTTTGATGTTATGTGTACCGAATCTGATAAATACTCCACATACGCGGACTATGCACGTAAATCCTTGTTACGTTTGCGTATTGTTAATGGTTTAAGCGACGACTTATTGTGTGCAATTATCGTACGTGGGATCAAAGATCCTCAAATTCGAGCCTCAGCTACGAACGCAAAGCTGACGCCCGAATCTATTGTGGAGTTTTTATCGACATATGTTATGCCGCTGAGTCGTTCAAGTAATAATTATAATAGTGCGCGCAATAGTCATCCCCGTTCCGGTACGCTTGTCCGCGATAAGAAAGATAGGAAGCGCAATGCAAGCTCGAGCGACAGCGCTAGGTTATTATTAAAATGTTACAACTGTAAACAATTTGGACATAAAAGTATTAATTGTAGCAAGCGTTTGAAATTATCTTCAGATTCCGATATCGCGACTAACGTGAATAATTCAAATCAAGACGCCCCCAGATCGTTTCTAGATAAACCCCATTGTAACTTTTGTAAAAAAATAGGTCATTCGGAGGAAGAATGTTTTACTAAACAAAGATCACTTTCACGTAATAAAGCGAACGTTAATTTTTGCCGCGAAATCGTAAACAAATATAACAATCAGGATGTTATTAGTGCGGTTTTGTGCGGAGTACCCACAGATGTTTTGATCGATAGTGGCTCGTGCATATCGCTTATCTCAAAAGATTTACTAAACCATTTTTCTTGCCGGCTGAATCGTTATACACAAATATTATACGGGTTGAACGGTACAGAAGTACGATCCGACTTTTATGTTACGTTACCAATCGAGTTCGATGAAGTTACTTTAGAGATTGATTTTCATGTAGTCCCCTCCGGTTTTTTAAGCACGCCGGTGCTAATCGGCACCGATGTGTTGAACCGGCCTGGAATCGCCTACATTCGTACGGGTAATTTACAGCGTATTATGAGAGATAGCGGCTCTGTTAATAATGTAACGATTTTTAATATTGACGAAGCAAATAGTTTAAGCACCCCTTTGTGTGGTAAAGATAGGGAACGGTTAAACAATGTATTACGGAAATATTCAGACTTCTTTCTGAGTGGGACGGCTACTACAACGGTAAAAACTGGGCAGATGCATATTCGTCTTACGAGTGACGTGCCCGTTAATTACCGTCCTTATAAAATGTCCCACGATGAAAAGTTACGAGTACGGGCCATTGTTAGCGATCTTAAACAGAAAGGTATAATTCGCGAGTCTGAGTCCGCGTACTCGAGCCCAGTTCTTTTAGTAAAGAAAAAGAATGGCGAGGATAGAATGGTCGTTGATTACAGGGCACTAAATAACATCACGATAAAGGATAGATTCCCGCTTCCACTGATCGATGACCATATAGATAGACTCGGGAAGTGCAAATTGTTTACTGCGTTGGATATGGTGACAGGGTTTCATCAGATCAAGGTCAGTGAGGACTCTGTGGACAAAACTGCGTTCGTGACGCCCGAAGGTCACTTTGAATATCTAAAAATGCCATACGGCCTTGCGAACGCACCCGTTGTCTATCAGAGAATTATTTCTAGTACCTTACGACCTTTCATTGAATCGGGACAAGTTTTAGCATATATTGACGATGTTTTGTTGCTTAGCAACACCATTGATGAAGGCCTGTCATTATTAGATGCCGTACTTAAATTATTAACTGAGTCCGGATTTTCAATTAATTTACGAAAGTGCTCGTTTTTGACCAATGAAGTAGAGTATCTTGGGAGGACTATAAGTAACGGTCAGGTAAGGCCGAGCACCCATAAGATTGAGGCCTTGACTAAGTCTCCTAAGCCTCAAAATGTAAAACAAGTTAGACAGTTTCTTGGCCTGGCCGGCTACTTTAGAAGGTACATCCCGGGATACGCTGCAAAAACTGCTCCTATAGCAATCTTGACCCGCAAGAATATAAAATTTCATTGGGGTGATGAACAAGAACGTGCTAGGCGCGAAATTATTGACCATCTCACTAGCGCACCCGTTCTGACAATATTCGACCCGAGTCTCGAGACCGAGGTTCACACCGATGCGAGCTCGTTAGGTTACGGCGCGGTTTTATTACAAACACACTCCGACGGCAGAAAGCATGCGGTAGCGTATTTTAGTAAAGTAACGACTGGCGCAGAACCAAGGTACCACTCTTACGAGTTGGAGACCCTCGCTGTTGTTAAAGCGTTACAACATTTCCGTCACTATTTGATTGGAAAGCATTTCAAAGTTATAACAGACTGTAATGCTTTAAAAATGACACAGCGTAAAAAGGATCTCCAACCTAGAGTGGCACGCTGGTGGATGTACCTCCAGGACTTCGATTTTGTCCTTGAGTATAGAAAGGGTGCAATGCTACCACACGCGGACTATCTCAGTCGTAATGCCGTGAATGTTGTCACTGCCAGAAAACCCCTTAATTGGGCACAATTAGCCCAATCCGCAGACGAGGAGACACTTTTATTAATAAATAAATTACAGGAGGGACTTTTAGACAGTTCGCGTTATGTTAGGAAGGACGACATTCTTTATTACAAGTATAGTCCGGTCGGCGAAGCTTCTCGACTACTTTGTTATGTCCCTAAAGCTTATCGACTAAGCTTATTACGCGCGTTCCACGACGAACACCAACATATCGGTACCGATAAAACTTTAGATCTGATTTTGAAACACTTTTGGTTTCCGGGCATACGTCAATTTGTAAGAAAATATATATCACATTGTATAATTTGTATTGCCCATAAAAAAGTGCCTCGTGCACCATCACAACCAATCGTATCATGGTCAAAGCCGTCCACTCCCTTTGAAACAGTACATACTGACGTACTTGGCCCTCTTCCCGAATCCAACGGGTATAAGTTTATTTTGATGTTAATCGATTCTTTTTCAAAATATTGTCTTCTTTATCCAATTTATAGGCAAGATAGTGCCGAACTTGTACGTGTCATAACTAACGCTATTTCAATTTTTGGCACACCACGTAACTTAGTATGTGACCGCGGACGGATGTTTGAGAGTAACGAGTTCGCTAGCTGGACATCAAACTTTGGCATAGAATTGCATTTTATCACCCCTGAAATGCATCAGTCTAACGGACAAATCGAGCGCTACTGTCGGACGGTCTTAAATATGATACGAGTAGAAGTCAATCACAGGTCTGAGTTATGGTCTGACGTGCTGTGGAAATTACAATTAGCACTTAATATAACAAAACAGAAGACAACAGGGCGTCCGCCCTCAACCTGTTGATTGGAACTGATTCTACCACGCCGGTCATACAGTCTCTCGTCAGGGACTTAGCCTCAACCGGTAGCAGCTCTAACCGTGAGGCTCGCCGCGAGCTGCGCCGCCAGCGCGCTGAGAACTTACTTACGCGAAATCAAGCGGCCCAAGACGCGCGAGTTAATCAAAATCGCTCGCCACCTAAGACATTTGCACTGAACGACTCGGTTTTCGTTATCAAACGTTCTCAATGTGCAGGGAAACTTGATAGTGGTATGCGGGGTCCATATCGCGTTATAAAAATCTTGCCTAATGGACGATACGAACTTAGGCTTATCGCTGGTTCGTACGGAAAAACTACTCAGGCCGCTGCCGAGTACATGGTTCCATGGCAAGGCGAGTGGACACCCGAGACTTGCTCAGCGTTTTTCGAGAGTAAGATTTTTATTATTATTATTTTTGTTAATTGTAATTTTTAGTTCAGACGCTTTGCCTGTTGAGATCTGTTTATTTATTTATTGTTCTTATCCTGGTCGAAAGTGTGAGCAAAGGTAAAGGGTTGACTTGCGAAAGAAAAGACCCCTGTAAAACCTGCAGTACGCTCATAAAGGTATTTGATTGACTCACAACGAGAAAAGACCATCGTAAACCCTGAATCCCGCAAATAAAGGTATTTGGTTGACTCACAATGAGAAAAGACCATCGTAAACCCTGAATCTAGCAGGTAAAGGTATTGAGGTTGACTTGCATGCTGCAGCATAACAAGAAAAGACCTATATAAATCCTAGCCTGTCGTGTAAGTTCCACAGGGAACTAAGTGTAGACAGTGAGAACAATAAAATAAATTTTTAGTTTGCATCTCACAAGCATCGCTTTGACTGGTTCAACAACTGTTATTTATGTGGTTCGTGACCCGTAGACCAAGACCGAGAGGCTCAAATGTTTGTGTACTGTTACAGATGATGACCACGATGAGCCTCAACCTATAACGCCAGCCACCTCCGACGCTGGTCCCCCGGCCCCGGAGACACCGACCACACGGGTCATCGAAGTCACCGCCATCGTCGAGAGGGTCTCGTCCGAAGCCAGCGAGGACGCCGGCCCGTCAGGAGAGGCCGTGTTAGCTGCGCCCCCTACCGAAGAAGACGAAGAAGATGCCAGATTGCCGCCACGCGATCGGGCTATATAAGCCGAACGCGCCCGTCGACTCGTCCATTTTCTCCTCACATTTCGCGCGCTCGTTACGTTCAAACTCTGTCCGTGTTGCCATTTTCTTTTGTAAATTTTGTAGTTTTAATAAATTCTTTTCTTTTGTGTTGATTAGTTTTAATTTTTCAAATATTTTAAATGTAATTATAAAACTATATATATGAAACTCAAAGGTGACTGACTGACATGTTGATCTATCAACGCACAGCCCAAACCACTGAACGGATCGGGCTGAAATTTGGCATGCAGGTAAAGCCTGACCAAAAAAATAGAAAACCTGCCCTGAGGGCGCTAAATGAACTATGAATATGGCAACATCTAGTACAGTGATACACTTGCGAATTGGCTAGTGTACAATTTTTAGCTAGTGTTTAATATAGACTAATTTTAATATAGACTATACAAAACCATAGCATTTATGTATAGTTTTAAAGTATATAGGCAGTTTAAAAAAGTACAACTTCATAATTTCATTATTAAACTTTTATTTAAATTATTCATCAAACTCAGAATCTAAATATTCAACACATTCATATATTATTTCATCTTCATGGTCAGATTGTAGTGGTTCAATGTCAGATATCTCTGACTCATTGCCACTTGTGGATGTTTCACTGTCATTGCCGCCAACATTTATGATAAATTGTTCAATTTCTCCATCAATTACTGGTCCCCTTTGTCTATATTCTTTTTCTATTTTATTTGTATGATCACAACAATTACTCCATGTATCGGCAGTAATATCCTATAAGAATAATTTAAAATCAGTAATGGTAAACAAAATATTTAATTTTATTTTTGTCGAAATATGTGATATTTACCTCAAAACAGTTTTTTACAAGCTGCATGAATGTGATATTGTCTAAACCAACATTCTTTGTGGCAACCTTCCCTTTTACAATACCCCATATCATCTCAATAGGATTGAGGTCACAATGATAAGGAGGCAGTCTTAATATTTTGTGACCATAATCCTATACTAAACTATCAATTTCATATATCGGGTCAGGTTTGTTTTGATTGACTATAACCATTAGCATACTTTTGGTGGCATAAGCAGGGTAGGCAATATCATTTGATGTAAGCCATTCTGCAATTTCATGTTTTCTATTATTCATGTTTGGTGGCTTGTTAATTTGGCTAGAATGATATCTAGCATTGTCCATGACTATACAGGTTGGTTCATGTAAATTGGGTATTAATTTATCCAATACCCATTTTTTAAAATTAACTTTATTCATGGCTTCGTGGAAATCTTCTTTTTTTTCTTTGTCATTGTAAATTAATAAAGCATTCGGGACGAACCCAGTCTTGCCGCCACAATGGACAATCACATATCTTTTGCCTTTAGCAACAGATTTAGACACACCAGGCTCATTTTCACTTTGCCAGCATTTTGCATGATTGAGAGAAGTATGAATATAGCTTTCATCGAGGTATACAACTGGCATACCGCTCTCCTTTACATCTTTGATTTCTTGTAGATATTTATCCCTCCAAGCTACTATATCATACCGCTCCATAAGAATTGTCCTTTGGTTTCTACATTTTTTAAATTTATAACCTAATTTGTGCAAGAGTAAACGAAGAGACTCTCTGCCACCAACAAAATTTATGGATTCTTTCAGAGCTGCAAGCAACCGCTTCAAACTCGGTACTTCTTTTCGGACGGTATAAAATTCTTGTATTTTATGCCTAATTGCACAGAGATCGAAATCATCCAGATTGATTTTCTTTTTTGTTTTCGGTTTATTTTTCTTTGGTGTAGAAAATACAACTGAAGTCTGACCTTCTCTTCGTATTTTCATTACGGACGATCGGGATACACCTAAAAACAGAACTTTTAAATTAAACTAATCACAAATTAGCCAATTCAAATTGCACACACTATATGAGGTACCTACCAGTCATGTTGACAACAAGGTCCGTGATGTTATTTAGAGGAATAGAGTCCATTCCTTCAGACTTTCTTTCCGACAAGTAATTATTGATATTATAAATAACTTTTCTTAACTGGCTTTTAATAGTTTTCGGCATTATATCGCGTAAATAACCCACTTGTCTAAGAAATATATCACGCACAATCGAGAACACACTTTGACAGATGACAATTATGACATCTCATAAAGATTATTGCCAGTTGAAGAAATTAGTTCCAGTAGTTTTCCGCAATATGGCGAGGTTTTTTATTTTGTTGGTCGGGCTTTAGATGTTATGACGTAGGCATCCGCTAAGAAAGGATTTTGATCAATTCTACCCCCAAGGGGTTAAAATAGGGGATGAAAGTTTGTATATAATAATACTTCTTAACGCGAGCGTAGCCGCGGGCAAAAGCTCGTATTATATGTAGATGAAGTCATACTTAAAAAAAATATAGCTGGATAATCCATCCGACAAAAAACCAAATACAGTAGGGCCTCGGTAATCCGGACTCCCACTTGTTCGGTGATCGCTGTAATCCGGCCGGCCAATGGGAGCCGCGGGGGAGGCCGGCAGGCAGCGAGTGTAGGTGCGGGCGGCTGTCATGAGTCAGTCTTTTGTTTATCGCCTTTTGTGTTAACGTATAATCTGTCAAGAAAGTAAAGAAATTAAAAAGTGGTAACATCGTAGTGTCATCCCTTTCAAATCAATCTAAGAAAAAAAGGGATGGCAGTAAGATGTTGCCACTTTTTAATTTCTTCACTTTTTTGACGGACTATAGTACACTGTACAGTGTCAATTTAGCGCGTTTGCTAAGACCATGGCGCCGGCACGTAAATATTCGACATTTATATTAAGAAACTAAGGTTAAACATGTGTTTTATTTACATTAAATATTGCATACTGTAATCCGGATGCCTCGATAATCCGCAAAGGGTCGTGTTTTTGCCCCTCCGGATTACCGAGGCCTTACTGTAATGGTAACACGAACTTTTTTTAGTGTACTAGAGAAAAACAAAACACACATTTCAACAGTACAAAGCAAAAATTTGTAATTTAATTATAGGTCTGATTATGATTATAGAATATAGATAACCGTAACCGCTCAAAAATAAAATCATTGGCCTACAAACTAATCCAACTGAACTGAAAATAGATCGATCCAAGTATCAACACACTCACTCCAAGTAAACGGCGGCCATCTCCTTGTCACCAGTGTCAGGGAAGTCATCCTCGTTGGAGGACGCGGGTGACTCCTGGTTGCTCACCACCAGCCACTCGCCCGGGCACTGCAGTATGGCCGCCACTTCTCTGTGTCCTGAGAAGTGAGAACATTTATTAATTTACTTACCCTCTTACTAATAAAATAGTTACACAATGAAGAGACTGTACAGTGTTATAATGTCTTTCCAGCGACTTTTCCAAGGTTTAGTACAAGGAAAATTGTTGTTCATTCAACGATGTTTTAGTATCTTCAACTTCTACTATTTACATTTTTTACCAATTAAATCTTTGTCCAACATACACACATAATAATATTATATGGTAATTTAGCCTTTTGCTATCGCTAATTACAACGCAATTTATAACTATAAATTAAAAGATTCCTGTGATTAGCACAACCAATCATTTCATAATATTTCGATTATTATTATCATACTACATACTTTGATATTAATTGTTTTTGTCTCCAGTAAAAAAATACACATTGAGTAAACTAATGCAATGTCTTGCCGCTCATTTGCCAAGTGACTTCTCCAGAGATTCCATTGTGTAAATATTTTTAGCAGTAAAGGCGAGGAAAGTACTCACCCTGATCGTGTCTCTCTCTAGCTTTATCGAGAGGGGTCTTGCCGTCCTCGTCTCGCAGGTCGGCGTTGGCGCCGTACCGCAGCAGCACTTTAGCTATGGCCGGCCGCCCGAAACACGCCGCGTAGTGGAGCGAAGAGCTCCTCTGACCGCGGTTTACGTCGGCGCCTGTTCGAATTGTTATAAAAAATTAAAACGATGTGTAAGAACTACGAAATGACGTCATAGCCTAATAGTCAATACGTCTTGTTTCCTTCCTTTTGTTTAGTTTTGTTAATGCCCGATTTCTATTCCTGTATTATAGGTCTGTCATGAGTCATGTTTACTCTTGCACATATAAAACTAAAATATACAAGAAATTAAATCAAGGATTAACATTCATCTGGGGAAGTAGACTATCATAATTTACGTCCTTGTTGTCCATTGCACTCATGGCTTACAGTCACGAATCGTCACTAAAAATGATAATGACTGTTTGCCTTGGCCAAGACAAAACCCACTTGCACCAAGTAGCTGAGTTTAATACGTTTTTAAACAGACCCAACATTTACTAGAAGTCATAAAAATGTTAGTTCTTTGCAACTTGTAAGTATGTATGGGATATTCCATAGGTGTGTTGGTAGCTATTTTGATGAAAATGCGCACATACTACACGTTAATACCTACCTTTCTCGCACAGAAACTCCACCATCTCCTTCGTCCCGAAAGCCGCCGCCCAGTTGAGCAGCGTCTGGCCGACGTCATCCGTGAAGTTGACGTCGACGGCGCCGCAGTTGACGGCGGCAACCAGCGCGTCAGTGTCCTTGCCGCGGATGCAGTCGATGAGTTGTCGGTGCGACTTGTCGCCGCGACTCGAGCCCTCGCCGCCGCCAGTCGCCGCGACCGGACCGAGGCCGCGGTTTGTGTTACTGTAACAAAAGAGTCATTGTAAACGTTAGATTTTATTAATTCCGTTACATGTCTCACGGTATAGGTATATCGCACTTTAATATCGTTTGAAAAACCTGAAGGGGGGTAATAAGTGTAAGTGTACTATATCTACCAATAACATAATATTCAGATGTAGTATGTCTAGTTGTCTACGTTTACGCATGCCCGCTCCGTTTATACTTCGACCCACCAAATAGACCAATTAAACAGTGCCTTCCCTCCCAATTTAGCTGTGTTTTCGTATTTGCAATTCGTCGGTATAATGTAAGCACTCACGTCTGTATAGCGTGGCGGCCCTCACACAGCAGCACTAGCAACAGGTCGACGAGGCGCATGCACTCCAGACACCAGCGCTCGTCCGCCTGCACCGCCGCCTCGATCGCGCCGCACAGCTCCAGGCGCACCAGATCCTTGCAAAAACAATGATGCACTGATGATGAATCATGAACTAGTGCCCCAGCTAGGCTACATTCAGCTTTTATAAAATTACGTATGGGCAAGCCCTAATAAGGTTTGTTAAAGTTATCTCATAACAACTTGGTGCACATCCGTACTAATATTACTAGTGCGAAAGTTTGTCAAATGGTTTCGATGAATTAATAAGGTAGCAACCATAATCTTAGCCCGAGAATGGACGTTTTGCACTATTAACTTATTTCGGCGTAACAATATTAAGGCCGACGTCTTGTTTGTAAAAGAGTTAAGACTGGATATTTTTTTCTGCCAAGTATTTTCGTTTTACCTACCCTCTTATACCAGCCGGCCTAAGATGCGCAAACGAGAAAATCTCGAGATATCTCACTCTCGTGTGTAGTTATATTGTCGATAACGACATAATGTCAAAATCATTTTTTGACATTATGTCGATAGATTTTGACGACAGATCTACTCGAGAAAAAATTTATGTCATGTTAGGGTCAATAGAGATGAAGAGAAACGCCATCAAACATCGAGAAAACGTGTAGACAAAATTTTCTCGTTGGCGTATGCTAGAGGGGCTGGTCACGGTTCAGTCCTCCTCCACCTTCAACCTTTATCTTACAGTGTTTATAATGTAGAAAATTGATGAAGCTTAAGATAATAATCAGTATAATAAAATAGCTGTCCCGGTGAACTTCATGTCACTTTAAAACATTCCCTGGACTTCTACGAATATTTTAAGACTAAAATCAGCCCAGTCCGTTCAGCCGTTTTCGAGTTTTAGCGCGACTAACACATTTGAAAATTCATTTTTATATATAAGAAGAAGAAGATTGCTTACATGTGTGATCTGCGCCGAACCTCTACACAGCGTGGACAGCAGGCTGACAGTGGTCGACACAGAGGTCACTAACCCCTTGTCTTCTGTGCTCTCTGTACCGCCGAGACGACGCACCAGCTCCTCGATCAAACCTGTCATTGATTTTAAATTTATATTTCATGCAACCCGCCCTCGATTACGTAACGGAAATCGGCAATCAAATATCAATCACAAAACCTTCCTTACATTTTTTTTTACTAAACCCAATTTATTAATCACTAAGAAGAATGTAAGTAATAAAATTATTGTGGTTTCGGTAGTTCTTACCAGTATATTGTAATCCCAGAATGGAAAATAAGCCAACTAATAAGTATACACTTTGATTACTTTTTTTTACATTATTATTTATATAAATATACAGTTCCATTATACAGTTGGCGTCTCTATTATTATGCTGTTGTGCAGCTTCCCAGCTTCCAAAAATGGAAAACGAAGTAAACTGCTGATTAAATTACTCTATGTCCGATACTAGCGAGGCATAAGACCAATTAGACAATGGCCCGATTATATAAAAAAGATAGCAGGGGTCACACAGACTTGAGTGGCTAGGAACAGAAACGAATGGAAGCGGCTGGAGGAGGCCTATGTGTCACAGGACACGCTGATTACTAACCTAGAACACGACGGGCTAACTTTGCGATGATATTATTAGGACCAGCAAAAAGACTAATAATGAAATAAAAAAGTGATCGTACCGTGTTCGGCAAGCGGCGCGGGGTCGGCGTGCGCGCGCGCGAACCTGTCCGCGAGCGAGGCGAAACAGCGTAACGCCGCGTCCGCAACACGCGCGTCGCTGTGCCGCAACAACGCTGATAACGATGATACAGCGTCACCCACGCGCGCGTCTCCCGGCTCCATTTTACCGCACACCCTGCATAAAAAGAGATGTTTGTGACCTATAATCAGCTATGTCCACACTAGGCGCTTTCGTCTTCAATTTTCGTCATCTTCTTTCATTCAACTTTCGTTTTGCGCAACGAACGCAATGCCACAATTGTCATTTTTAAAGTTTTGGATATGGTCAGAGGGCATGCGTCGCGGGCATGCTTCACGTAACACGTTCGCTGTTGACTGCGCTATAACGCATGCCCTTGACGAACAGAAAAAGGCACAGTGTGAACAAAGCTATTAGGAGCCAACATCTTCCCCTTCCAACATGCATCTCGCTCGCACATCATATCTCTCAATATTATCTCTTGTAACGATTGGGGACTTGAAAGTAACAGATTCCACATAAAAATATGTCACATACGGACAGTTTACAGTTAAGGTGATCACACATTTTTCAGCACCGTACGCGCCGTACGCGTCGAGCGTACCGCATAGTAGCATAATACACGAAATGCGGCACGCATTTTAGAATTCGTTGTATGAAATGAGGTTTCACATCATTTCATACAACGAATTCTATAATGCGGCGCGTTCGGCGCCTGCGATCACTTTTAACAAACGGTTGACTGAAAACATGAAATAAATATGTATGTCAAATGTTGAAAAGACACTTTTCTGAGCAAAAGTCATGTAACAGTAGTCGTAAACATTTTTAAAATAACTATTAAGAAAAGTCACCTGGACACAACCGCCATAGCAGAATGCAGGGTGTCCTTGTGCACGGATGTACCGTGGTGCGTGATGAAGTGTAGCACGGACGGCAGCCCGCCCCCCTCCCACACCGCGCCCGCCTCGCGCGTGCACACCAACTCCAGTACCTTAAAGTATAAGTCAATAAAAAACTATAATCTATACTTTAGTATAATAAGAAATAAGTCTCTAAAAGTAATTTAGCAAATTTTTGCCTTGAAATATTCGTGGATGTCCAGGGAAGGTTTTATGTAAGGTGGAAAGTTATATGAAGTTCACAGGGTTATTGAGTATGTAAAATAGTCTAAACCACAAGGCCAATTTCCTACAAATTTTGACTAATCTATAAAGTGGTTAAGACTAAATTCAATACAATGCAGACATGACAACTTTAATATGAAGCCAATAAAGTTATATGCCTTTGAGAACTGTCTACATATCACAGGCACTTTTCAAACTTGAGTCATACGGAAATTAGGAAATAATGCGAAGGAGGAAAAGTTATATATTATAAATAAAATGAATCAATAAACTTCACAATTGCAAAGTTTACCTTGATGCATTGTTCAGCAAGGTCCTTGCTGGTTCTGTTGTTGGGATCCACTGTAAGCAGTCGGCTGCAGATGGCTTTCACAGCTCCTTCTATTGCTACAATCCTCCTGGTGCATTCAGCTACAACAATTAAGTAATTTTCGTATGATAAACGTATCTTATAAAATACTAGTAGATACCCGCAACTAAGATGTGCACAAATTCGTTTTTCGCAGGAGCACCATTTTTCATTTGGAATATTAAACAATATATCCTTTCTTCCAGAACTCCATGTATTACAATAATAAATTTCATCAAAATCGGTTCAGCGGTTTAAGCATGAGGAGGTAAAAGATACTCGAATAAACAAACACACTTTCACATTTAAAATATCTGCAGTATAGTTGAAGAATGGGTTTGGTATGGAATACTTACCAGAAACATCCAAGTAGTATGTGATAGCTCTGGCGGTGACTTCTAGGACATTGTCAGGTGCACACTCATCTAGAAAGATCTTGCACAGAGCAGGTAGAAATGTGCGTGGAGGGCAACTGAAAAAAAATAATAATATCAAGTTGTATATTAGTGTATTGGCCGTAACAAGTAATTGAGAGCCGCTAGTTTATTTGACATTTATAAAAGAGGAACCTTACTCTCCGATAATCCTTAATCATCGTAGTATGTACAAAAATTCAAAAAATAATGATTCATTAATTTTCCATACTTGGGCCTAAGATTTATTGCAATTCATAAAAAAAAATGTTAATGACTGCAGAGTGCAGACATAAATGGCAATGAATAAGCAGCTTGTATGATATGGATTTAAATTCACTTCCTGCTTCTACCTGTCATGTGACTATAGTATTTATATGTAACTTTTATAGTATGTATTTACGTGTTCTTTGTGAATGGTCAGATATTTCAGAGAGTAAACAGAATGATTGTTTTTTAAACAACTGTTTGCAAGAGAAAAGGCTCAGGGAGTTTGGTTATAAAATGTGCAATGTTATAAAAGGATAATTTATTTATAATTAGAATAGAATAGAACCTAAGTACAACATAAACACACTGTATTAACCTATCAAGCCCCATAAGAGCACCGGTAGTATAACAAAATATTTCCAAGAATCTGCAATCGAAGGATTAAATTGATATATTAACGCTTCAACTCCCGTAAGGCCCAAGTGGGCCGCGATATCAATTGAAAGGTTATTGTGTCTCGTTTTGCCGCGATCAAAGGATTAAACAAAAATATAAAATTAATAATTATTATGGAGTCAGAAAATAATGTCTTGAATTGGCTGACCAACTTAACAAGATGGCTGTGCCATGGACTTATTAGCAGAAGACTACATGAGACTACAGAGAATACAATGAAATAGACTGTATTATTGCATAAATTTTCTTTGAGTTTTTTTGTTTTGTAGCAAAGCAAAATATTGCACTCAGTATATTAATAAAATACAAACATACCTTTCGAAGCATCTGTCCACATTATCGGACATGAGGAGCAGCATACATAGCTGCTCCAGAGCTATGAGCTGCATGTCCCGCTCATCCCCCTGCCCCGTCAGCAGCCACTCCAGCAGCGTCTCCGGATCCACTTCCGCCATCTATCGCAACATGTAATATATTTAAAATATCTGCAACTGAACAATGCTTAAGCAGAGAAAATATTGTCTAGCTCAGGCTCTCCGGTTATTTTTAAGTCTCATATTTGTCTCAATGCTTTTATGTTAAAATAGCAATGGCATGTTACCTTTTTTTATAAACTTAAATTAAAAATGAACTAAAAATTATATAAACATACCTTCAAAGGCTAGATATCTGTTCCACCTGTAAATAAAATGTATATTTTTTAAATATTACACCAGTGACACCACTGCAGTGTATACGTGGGTCATTTTCATTTACACATGTAAAAGTGTGATAGCATGATAATTTTTTTTTCGTTATAATTGAATGTCACAAAATATTATTATACGATGGTATTCGACAAAATTTACCCCAGCAAGCATGTTTTACATAATTATATTTTAATCAGCACAATTTTTTTTAAGGTTTATGTAACCAAATGTCACGCAACGTGGTGTGTGCGAAACCCAGATTTACGCATTTTCGACCCTGTATCTTTGTAACATACGGTTTACGGGTACTTTTGTTACTTTTTTCATCTTCTTAGATACTTATTTTGTCTAAAAAAAGTTTCATATCAATTTCAAAACAAATAATTTTATTATGATGGACTTGCAAATTTTGTGATTGACTTTGGGGGTCACAAACGTGGCCGTTTTTGTTTTCCCCATAACTTTAGTAATTTTTTTTTTTTTTTTCTATTAGCAGCACTTCTCTGAATGTCATTTGACTGCTATTTATAATCGGCCTTTTTTGTTGGAGCTAACGTTTTTGCATGAAGCTAAGATTATTTAATTTCTGTGTTTGCTTCAACTTTGTAAAGCATAACGCGTCAACGACGTGTTTATAATCATGAAGCAATGGTGTACGATATCAATCTCGATTTTTAATATAAAGTTTGGTATAGTAATCAATATGCCTCTTTATAGATATCAACAGTCATGGATGTATTTTAGGTAATGTTTTGCTAGATATGTTCAAATAATGTCACAGACGTGGTGTTCCTAAACGTGGCTCGGTCTGTCTGTCTCCGTCTTTATCTCAAGAACTGCTGTAGCTATACTTCTGAATTTTTTACAGATTATGTATTTATGTTGCTGCATAAGAACAAATACTAAAAACAAAATAAAATTATTATTTAAATGGGGCTCCGATACAACAAACGTGACTTTTTGGCCTTTTTTGTTCGATATCAAAAATGGCAACAGGTAGGCACATGAAATTTTCACATAGTCCTCAATTATATGTGTACTTTAATAATTAATAATATTATTAAAATAAAATGAGATTTTAAGGGGGGCTCTCATACAAAAAACACAATTTTTAGCTTATTTTCGCTCTATTATGGTACGGAACACTTTGTGCGTGAGTCTGACAGCAAAATAATATGCACTTTTAAGCTTGACCACTCATACTTAAATACTTCAAATTAACCCCTTAACATATTTTAACCATAAAACATATAAAATTTAAAATCAGTCATTTTAACACATAAAATGAAAATGACCCACCTCAGTGCAGATTTATTTTTAACTAAACTTTTGAATAACTTTTTAAAAAAAGTTATTCAAAAGTCAGTAGTAACGTAACGTAAGTAAAAGATAGATTTATTAATTATTATGCATCCATATAATTATTAAAAACTTATGGTGCTGAATTTCTAAAACAGACAACTAGAAAACCAAATTCAAAAACTTAGTTCCTGTACTTTGCCCGACAACCTACCTAAAGTAATTTTATTCAACACTAAAAAAAATTAAAAACCCTTTCTTTTTTGTTATTTTATCAAGAACATTACACAACAACCATGCACGTTTATATCAAAATTCCTTGAAATTTTTTAGTAGAGATGTTCTAGCTGTCAATTTTTTTTCCAACAAGTTAGTAGAGAGCAAGAGTAAAACTACTTTTAACTGTGTAGGATTGATACTGCTAAAAATTAATGAAAAAAAACGGTAATAAAGTAGAGAAATAAATAAGGGTTCGTAATATCGTATCTAAGTAGGTTAAAGACTGTTCATACGGAGCACGGATGATGCGCCTTTCTCTTTTGTGCTGTTAGAACAATGGTGCTCCAAATATGAATAGTTTTACACAATTAACTTTATAACTGAGCTTAAAATGTAAGGTCCATCGACCTAAACGTATATTATGCTGAATTAGTCATGAATCGTGAATCGTGATGCAAAAAGGCAGTAATGTCTTCCACTTACGGTCAGTAGGCCATAACGTTGATTTGTTGGATTCGAGTCACAAAACAAATTATGCTAGCAATAGCAAATTGCTATAATTTCGTCAAAATGCGTCTCAGAAACATAAATAGCCAGTTCAATGATCTAGAGAAATTCCTCAAAAAACACACGACTACGACATTCGACAATCGACAATAGAACGAAAAACAGCAAACTGCAAAGAGCAAGTGAAAAGTGATTGAACTATTTTGACATATGTCATTTAGTGATGTGCAACGGTGGTTATTGCTCGATTAATTGGAGTACGGTAAAACTATCGAGCAAAACCGTATGTCGAACTTAGCATAAAAGAGGTTATGTCTAGCCACAGATTAAGGATATATATATATAGATGTAACCTTAGCCCGTCATCGCGTGGCCATTTTGTGCTTATTTTCATACAAGTAGTGTGCGTTTATTTTCTTGAATATTTCTATTTGTCGATCATTTCGAAGCACATTATTATACAGAAAAGAAAGTCATTTAGTTCATGATATCGATAAACTATAGTTCAAGTAATGAGAATCCGTAAACACACGTAAAAAGCTATGCAATTTTTGTAGACAAATTATTAATTGATGTGACATTTTTAGCACTAATGCCTTTATATAGCACGAATTATTAAACTTATAAATTATCTTTTAAGCTTACAAAAATACCGATTGAAAAGCCCAAAATACGTTGTTCAAAACTTACGTATTTAATGTTAAATCCACGTGTTTGAGGCATTCTTTGGCCATTCTTATGGTTTATTATTTAGTGGAACCACAAAAATCAACAATATCTAACATAATATGTTCACTAAAAACCTTTAACACTTTTATTACATGAAATATGCAGACCGACTCCTTTGTTATGTCCGAGTAAGTAGGACATAATATTACACGCTTTTGACGCTTATACACCGATATAAGGCTCTCTCCTAGTGTATATTATCTCAATGTGTCTAGCAAACTTTAAAGTATATATTGTTTATAATTTCACCACGCGTAGTAGTCTGGTTGAAGTTTTTAATTATTTTTTTCTATTTCAACCTCATTAGTCCACTTAAAAAAGCAGGTGTAGAGTGCGTGAGCTGCAACCTAAGCAATTTCTTCAGAAATGTGTTTAGGATGCCTAGAAGATAAACATACTAAAAGTCCCCGCCTCTAGGGGGTGAGCCGGGGTGGGGGTTAAAGTTCCCGTTCTTGAGTTTTTGTCTTCAAAAATCCTGATAGATTTCATAAAATACAAATGCCCCTAGACTTAGTTGATGTGTGTTTTTGAAAATTGACCACTTTAGAAGCTCATAGCATGGCAATGATTGGAGATAGATGCATAGTGTGAATGACATAGTTAAAGTAAATTTTATTAGCTTTTATTATGTAGAAGACACTTTTTCTTTACTACGTACCGTTTTAAAGATATGAGCCAAAAACTCAAAAACGGGAACTTTAACCCACTCCCCCCACCCCGGCTCACCCCCTAGGGGCGGGGACTTTAAGTATGTTTATCTTTTAGGCATCCTAAACACATTTCTGAAGAAATTGCTTAGGTTCACTGAGGTAGTAAGTACTACGTACTACATACTATGTCAGTGCTTAGGTTGCAGCTCACGCACTCTATACCTGCTTTTGGGCTATTCTTTGGGTGGACTACATGGACAGAAAAAAATTCAACAAACTTGGTAATGTGTTACCATGCCAACCCAGAAATACACAACATTTCTCAACAAATTAAGGCCGAATTTTGTTTGATAAAATGTCTATTTTAGACATTGCAACAGAAAGCTATGAAAATTATATCTCTGAATTATCTAAAAAATCATCGTACAGTGTATTTTTAGTAGGTAGTAAATCAGTGGTAAGCTTACTCTAAAATATTATACAAATAAGTAATTTTCACTTATATATATCGTATCTTACCTTAGTATTTTTATTTTATTTTAATATATAACAATATTATAATTTTCACTTTGTGTTATTTTTTAAGGGTAAAAGCACTTTGATACACCACTTTCTTGATAAGCACGACGCTGTCAAAGAAACTTTGGTCCTAGAATATTCCTATGGAAGAAAGTCTTCTCCAAAACAAGGAATGGAAAAAACTATTTGTCATGTTTGGGAATATGGTGGAAGAATGGGAATGCTTAGCACGGTTCTCAAGGCTATCCCAGCGGGCGATAATTTTACTTACTGCATAATGATAGATTTAAGCAAAATAAAAACATTATGGAACGTTACGGAGACTTCTATTAAGTTAATGATTGACAATTTTGATTCAAAGCTACCAGAATTAATAATAATATGCGGAAAATATGACTTATTTAAAAACTATGGTAAGTGCCTAGCATTTATTTTAAAGGTAAGGTTAAGTATTATATAAAACTCAATTATTATTTTTAAACAAAAAATTAAATCCGACTTCCAAGGTAAAAACAAAAGTAATACTTATTCTTAATCTAAAAAGAATCAAATAATTCTTATTCCTTATTATAGTGGCGTCTTCAGACTTCGCCTAAACCTCAACTATTTCTGTACTCAGTCTTCGTACTTTTGAAGTCGGTACCAGCCCGGAAAAGTTCTGAGATCCTTGACATAGCAATTACGCTAAGGTAAGCTGGTACCGACTTCAAAAGCATGAAGACTGAGTACAGAAATAGTTGAGGTTTAGGCGAAGTCTGAAGACGCCACTATAATAAGGAATAAGAATTATTTGATTCTTTTTAGATTAAGAATAAGTATTACTTTTGTTTTTACCTTGGAAGTCGGTTTTAATTTTTTGTTAAAAAATAATAATTTTACCCTTTTTAGTTACATAATATGATACGACAAGGCTATAATATTATAGCTTGTTGTCTTAGAGTTGTACATATTACTAGCGGTCGCCTGCGGCTCTGCCCGCGTGGATGTCGGTTACGGCTGCAAAAAGCCTACCCAGGAAAGACTCGGTCAGCAAAATGATTCCCAGGTCAATTCACAGACTCCGACACTGACATCGACGACGCGGACGCAGTCATTATCCGAAGGGTGTACAGTGCACACTGCACAGATTGTCTTCCTCCCGCAAGCGCATCCCGCTTGGTGACGCCCACTATCGTAACATTTTAATTTCGCCATAATTTCAAAACCAAACGTCCAATTTTAATCATACAAAGACCAAATTTTATCTACATAAACTGTGCTTAGTGATTAAATAATTTATTTTGATAAGGATTAATGGCATGAGTAAAATAAACGCGTTTAAATGTTGTCCAAAAAAATTCAAGATTTTTAAATAAAAAAATGGTTATTGTGCCTCACTCGACATAGATAAGTATAGTGTGTCGCGGACTTTTTTGTAGATATTTATAAGATCTACAATACTTAGAACATTTTGTGGTTCTATCTTTTATAGTTTCGGCAGCGTACGCAAAATAAGTAACTTTTCTGGTTGATTTTTTCACCTGGCGTCCGAAAAACCCAAATATCTTATGAAACCCTATTTTTTCCAAAATAAAATTTAGCCTATGTTCAGCACAAATATTGTAGGATTTGCTTGGAGTAGTTTAAATAAAGCCGAAATCCTCAAACTTGTATCTAAAAGGATTCAAAAGTTCTGTTGGGTACCTTCAGAACCAGGGTATATCCTGGTGCAAAATCTTATTTTTTGGTAGTATATGCCTGAAATACTTCAGAAAAAATCAAAATCACCATATGTTCCCATATAAATTTCAAGGAGTCCCCTCGATTCCTCATGGATCCCATCATCAGATCACCACTTTTGTGAACATGGTACCAACCTCGGATTCAACCCTGTACAACAACAAAAGAATCATGAAAATCGGTCCATAAACGGCGAAATTATGGTTGAACATACAAAAAAATATATATATAAACAGACGAACGTATAACCTCCTCCTTTTTGGAAGTCGGTTAAAAATGACAGACTGACATGGTGATCTATCAACGCACAGTCTAAACCACTGGACGGATCGGGTTGATATTTGGCATAAGATGCTATCATAGAATTAGAACGTTAGAAAAGGCATTCCATACAATCGTCAGCGCGAAAATGTGTCACCCTCGAAATGAGTGAGCTCACTCATCTGAGAGCAGTGTGCCTTAGGACGCGGTAATAGCCGGACGTGTTTAATTCATTAATTACCGCGTTGTTTTTAGCTACATTTCGCTCCAGAATGCCGTCGTGTGCCTTCCGACAATGCAGTAACAACACGAGGAATACAAATAAAGCCAAATTTCACTCGTAATTACTAAGATTTTATTAACATTTAAATTATTGTCTTCCATTTTAAGAGAAAAATCAAAGCGAAGCGTAAAATGAACGAAACAGAAAGTAGTATATTATGATATTACTGTAAGACAAAAAAAGACGACAATATTTTCTCGATTCGATTAAAGCGTAAAATTAGCGAAAGAGAAAGATATGATATTACTGTAAGACAAAAAAGGACAACAATATTTTCTCGATACACATTTTGCATGCAAAAACATTGCTACAGTTTTGACGGCATACGTCGTATCTAAGTATTTTGATATCGTTGGATGCTATGACGTAGGCATCCGCATTCCGCTAAGAAAGGATTTTGATAAATTCCAACCCCAAGGGGTTAAAATAGGGGATGAAAGTTTGTATATAATAATACTTCTTAACGCGAGCGTAGCCGCGGGAAAAACTCGTATAATATATTATTCTGAATAATTCTGACAATAATTAGCATTCGATTTCCGCAACCCATGGATACTCGAGTGAAAATATGTTTTTTATTGATTTTAGCAAAGAAACCTCTCATTACTTCTAAATAAAAAATATCCCATGTCCTTTCCCGAGTCTCAAGGTATCATCTCTTTACCAAAATATGGTAAATTTCATTAAAATTGCTGACTGGCTTAGGCTTTATCCACATTTACGTATCATTTTTGCGTATCAACTATCATACGCGAAAATGATACAAATGTGGACAAAGCCTCAAACGTAAAGACGGATAGACACACAATTAACATTAGCGTAGATATATAACAAGTGTTTAATATTTTAGATAGCGAAGTAAAAAAAGTTGTATGCACCACGATGAGGAGTGTTGCGTTATTGTATAATGCGCATCTGATGTTCTACTCCTCCAAAGAACCACAGTTGCTGAAGAAAGCCAAGGATCTGTTATACAGTACTGGTTTTGGTACAAGTATTCCTCAAAAAGAAAAGATTATTAACTATTCTAAGCCTCTCTCAATATCTAAGGGTGTCGATACATGGGAACAAATTGGTTTGCCGCCGTCCACTCTTGAACAGGTATTTTTTTCAATTTAAGTATAATGAAACTCGAAAAGTTCCTAATTATTACTCTTACCTGACCATAATTATAATTTTTCAGATAAAACGTCGATATATATCAAGCATAGAATGTGAAAACGAAGTGAAACCAGAAATAAAGTCGTTACAGAGAACACACCCGGAGCCAATCTTGGACTCTCTGGCAGCTCTAAAATATAATGAACTTCGGCGTATTGAAACTTTCGAGCCAGCTATTGAAGGATATTTGGAATTTATGAATAAATAGAATTTATAGTATAAATCACATAATGGGTTTGTTTCAATTTAAAATGCAGTGTTTGGGATCTATCCACTTCAGATTTAGAAGAGACTAGAGGCTTGTCGTAATTTTTGTAAGCTATTAATTAATTGAAGAAATATTTGAAATTAAAGATATTAGGTATATTATACTTATAATATTACATAAATGTACGTCATTTCACTTATTTAAAGGTATTGTTTATTCTCTTATTGGTATTGAATCTATACTAATATAATATTATAAATGCGAAAGTATCTCTGTCTGTCTGTCTGTCTGTCTCGCTTTCACGCCAAAACTACTGAACCAATTGTAATGAAATTTTGTACACAGATAGTCTAAAGCCTGAAAAAGGACACAGGCTACTTTTTAACTGGAAAAAGGGGGTGTAAGGGGGCGTTTATGCGTAAATTTGTTCAAATTAAGTTAGTTGCAAAAACTCATAACAGATGGCGCCAAGAGTCGCCTAGATCGCGCTATCGCTTGCTCATACGTATTTCTATAAGAGGTGGTACCATGTTTCGATTGTTATACACATTATTAAATAACTCATCTACCAACACAGATATCAGAAACAACAGCCTACCAATGATAAATACTAAATAGTTTATGGTAAAAGCTAAAGTTGTGTAATAAGCTTTAAAAGGTATAAAAAAGTTTAATTAAAAAAAATATTATGTGCACACTGCACAGCTGTTTTGGGTATTTTGATTTGAGGGGTACCAGGTTTTTTTTATAAAAGCTTTTGACACCAACTTTGTTGACACCGCGCGCTATAAACTGAAGTCCACGCGGACGAAGTCGCGGGCAACAGCTAGTTAAGTATAAATTAAATGTAGTCGTTTTCTAATTCAAACCGTTTTACGAGCCTGTAAACGCATATCTAGAGCGCGTAACGCCCGTTTCGAAGGTCCATGTTCAGAGATAGAAACACTACATAACAAACACCGCCTGGCTAGTAACATGTCACCCGTAGACTGGAAAGAAAAGAAAAAATCGGTGATTATTGCGGTCACTTCACACCATATTCAGAAGAAAATAAATACTTACCAAAGCTATGTGTGCCAAATTAAACCAAATATCGGAACGCACTTCTGGACTAGTGGAGTAAAACAGTGCTTGTCTAAAACAAGCCACTGTCAAATCCCATTGACTACAATACAGGCAACATAAGCCCAAGTTGTTATAAATTTCTGGGCCCACCGGACAAGTAGCTAAAAGCCTTCTGAAATGATAAGTAAAATGTCGTTGTAATATAATATTGCAAATTATGTGAAGTGATAGGTTTATCTTTTAAAAATTACCTATAATATCTAAGAGCGATTTCTGGTTGGTCATTATAAAAATTGTACATCGCAATATTAGCAATCGCCTCCATGTTAGAGGGCTCTTCTACTGCTACCATGCGATAATATTTCACTGCCACTGCTTGATTACCCATTCGCTCGTGGATTCTAGCTTCTTCCAATAATAGTGGAGCAGAATCGTGGAACACAGAAAGGCCCTGCTTGCAAACGTCGAGAGCTGATAAAGGTTGGTTGATTCCAACGTACATTGCTATAAGTCTGAGATAAATTGATATGTGCTTGCTATACTTGAGAGCCGGCCGTAAGCATTCTTCTACATTTCTGTACATACCAAGAGTATAATAGCAACGAGCAAGAGAAAAATTCCACCACCAATCGGGAGATTCATCTGCTTTCTGCGCTTGGAAAATAACCTCCATAGCCTGGAAATATGCAATTTTATAAAACGTTTTATTCTGTTCAACCGAATTATTACCTACATTAAAGTCCATTTAAGGTCTGGCGCATACACTCGGTTTTCCGAAAAGGACTTGTTGTTTGACTAGCAAGAGTCGGCGAAGAAACTTAATTAGTAAACCGAGCATATAGGCCCGCTTTTAAGTTAGTTAACTTAATAATAGTTTTCACCTTTCGGATATTTCCTTCACAATAGTAAATGTATTCGTATAAAGTTTTTGCAGCAGGTGCAAACATGTTGTCATCCTTGTTTAAGAATCTCAGTGTGACCGGTGCATCTAGTGCGAAGTGACCATGGCCGTCTGCCATTGCGGTCGCAGCTCGAGAGGCGCGCGACGCCGTAAACAGTGCTGAGCGGGCTGTACGAGCGGTGTTTGCTCCTCTAGATTTCACCGTAGCTGTTGTTGATCTATCCTAAGGTCACAAAAACTTGCGCTTTAATAAGTCACTGCCGCCTTTAGGTATTGTTAGGACCATGGGGGTTTACCTACGTGCTTCTGTCTCTCCATTCTTATTGCAGGGAACAGCTAGCAATTGTAATAATTTATGAATTCTGCCGCGCGGCCCCGTGACTTAAGCCAGAATCCAATTACAATCAATTCAGACCGCAACGCGACGAGGCAAGGCGAGGCGCGGCGCAGGATAAATTGGTATGGATTTGACAGATTTCAATTGCGTGAGAAGTCTTGCGAATCTGTAAAATCCATACTAATTTAGAAATGTATCTACGCGTCGCGTTGCGGTCTGAATCAACCCTAACGATTAAATTGTAACCTACCTTACTGCCTAAATGATGAGTGGTGGATGATTCTTTTTGAAATGCCGTTCCTTGTCTAGGAGTTTTTGCGACTCCCGAAGAAGTTAAATCATCTTGTCGTGCAAAATAATCTACTTCCTCATATCCATGCCCAGCAATCTTAGCCTGGATTGTCATAACGCGCATTCGTATAAACTCAACCATACGGTCATTTTTATCATTCAATGCTATTTCACAATGCTTAAGACAATCGTCGTATTGTCGGGTTTTATATAAATTAAGAATTTTATAATCAAGGTCCATTTCCATTTTCAAAACACTATTTAAGTTAATTTGTTTACCATAACATGTTGCTAAGCAACTAGTTACTGGACTCTAGAGCCTAGAGTAGTTAACCTTTAAGATACTTAGTGCAGTCGCCAGAGGTTTTAACCTCCGAAAATTGTAATAGTGCATGGATTTTTGTTTTTGAGGTGTCATTTTCTTTTTTACACTATAACTTGCAAAGTTTACCAAAAATTTTTTTGTGCTTTTAGTTTTTTAGTTACTTAATTAAAAATTAATATTTCACCATATAAAACCGGTCCAGAAAAAAAATCTTGTTCCTGTTATTTAATGACTCTTATCCGATTGTTTACGTTGAAAATCAACCAAATACACAATTTTTAAAACAGAAAGTTTGCTTTGCTAAGCTAAATACAACTATAAGGTTTTTGCAACGTTTTTAGATATTAACGCTCGTCGTAACCAAGATAAAAGGGTTTGGGTGGATTTAAGGGTTGTAACGAAAAGTGTGTTAAACTTACTTGTTGTGCGTATTTAATTTTTAGAGAAATGATAACTTTTAAGTACTTAAAAACGTTTAAATATCTCCAAAAATGTGTAAAATAGACCGAAAATATTTTTCTATATTTGTTGAAAATTTATTTAAGTGAGAGCTAAAACATCAAATGCATCGACAAATGAAAGACTTTTTCTAGTCTTTGAAATATATTTAAACTTCCTACTTAAAGCCAGAAAAACAATTGGTTGCTACAAATCTCACGTACAAACTAAAGACGCATGCTGCGACCAATGTTTAGAAAATGCTTAGGTACCTGAATACAAAAAATATCAGTTCTTAACCTAATTTGTATTTTTTTCCTTTAAGTATGTTTTATCGAATGTAATTAATGAAAATAAATTAATATAAAATAAATTTTGTTCTGTAAAAACCTAACCAAAAGAAATAAAATACAGATTTTCTTCGAAATATCCGTGAAAAGTTTGTGCTACATTTTCAGAAAATTTAATAAAGTAAGAGCTAAAAAGTTATACACATTAAGAAATAGAAGGCTTTGTTAAGCCTAAAAAATAATTTTAAACTTCCTATTTAAAACCAAAGAAAAATAGGAACGCCATTTACCTGGCGAGGCACACAACAAGCACATTTGGAGGTATGCTCATATACAAAAATATTAATTTTAAATCTAAATTATATATTTTTTCAACTTATTTTCTTTCTTTGGAATATAAGCAACGATACAAATCAAAAAAATAATAATATATTTTAATATTTTGCTATATATTTAAAAGAAAGAAACATGCAAATTTTCTTCAAAATTTTACAGTTTATGAGTTTACTTGAAGTGGAAGAGAATAATTTAAAAATCAAAAGCACAACTTTTCAATAGGTAAACTTTATTATTTATGTTATCAGCTACACATTCCTTTTTTTCTTTTCAATTTTCATCCACTATTGCAAAAATCGGAGGTTTGCACGATTTTTACGCTATGGGAACTCCACTAACTATAATATATATAAAATATATATATATATATATATATATATATATATATATATATATATATATATATATATATTTAAATCGCGATAGACTTCTTGCGTCTTTACAAACTCCCACCCGTCGGCGTCCACTGGATGTGGTAGGATTTTTTAAGTTTTCAATGCATATGTATGATGTTTTTATTGATATAATATCAGGAGTCGACGCGAAATTTCATTTCAACGTTATATGCTGATATTCGATTTAGATATTTCCAGCTAACTTGATGCGTCCGTTCACTCTCAAACCTTTCTAGCACACTGTATATCTGAGTATACTTTCTAAACACTGCATGCATATTCCCGCCTCCATTCAAATGTGTGTTTAAATCAGTTCCGTATAATGCTCTGAATATATCATAATGATTATAATAACTAAATTACTTCCATCTATTATTGAATTCAGATTGGTTCCGAATACTGGTTTGTATTATTGTATCCAGCTTATCAACCAAGGCTTCCACCTATATAAGAGATTAACCTGACTCTAGGGCTACAGAAACAATTATTATTACTTATTAGCTATGTTTTGCAGACAAATGTATTTTTCATAAATTATGTTCATAATTATGTTCATAATTATAAATTAATAAAATCTGGTACTTTTCCAACTCAGTGGAAAAGAGCTCGTATAGTACCTGTGTTTAAAAAAGGTGATAACAGTAATGTGAAGAACTATCGTCCTATATCTATCCTTTCCACCTTTGCAAAAGTATTTGAGTCAATTGTATGTCCAATTTTAGTTGAACATACTAAAACACTCATTTGTAGTCAACAACATGGTTTTCAAAGCAAAAAATCAGTAATTACAAACCTGCTTAAATTCTTAACTCCTGTATTCGAAGATGTAGATAATGGCAAGCAGGTGGACGCGGTCTACACTGACTTCGCAAGTGCATTTGACCTTGTCTACCACAATATTTTGATTAATAAATTAAGAGACCAATATGGTATTGATGGAAGCATGCTCATGTGGTTCAAATCGTACCTAAACCATAGAGAACAATGTGTAGTGGTCAGTGGGCATGAATCAGTAAAATATTTGGCGACATCAGGTGTACCGCAGGGTTCTCACTTGGGTCCAATTTTGTTTCTGCTGTTCATAAATGACATTCAATAAAATGTTACTTCTGTGTGAAATAAAGTATTTTAAATATATTTTGCGGGAATGGTATTGCAAAATAAATAGATGTGCATATAAATTTATGTAGTAATAGTATGAAATTAGCTAATTAATGTCGATTGTTTTTTTGTATGGGGAACCTCTTTAAATTATTTAAGTAGACTTCGTTTCAGTCTTTTAATCATAAATTTTTTAGGAATACTTTTGTGGAGAAATAACAATGAAAATTTTAAAAATTTAAACAACATTAACAATTGAATAAGTGTACTAATCGCCAAATATCGACAGTATAATAAGGACATGCATGTATTAACTGAAATTTTTGTTGTATTTGTATAATAAACATAAATGGGCTATGGCTCCTCTGCCCATAATAATAAAATAATTTTAATTATATGTCTACCAGAATCTGATGGCAAACAGTGAGAAATTAAATTTACTCTAGCTATACCGGGGTAATTGGAATATTATAACATTTTGATCTTTTTTTTCTGAATAGGGGCTGATTTTGTGTGTTAAACATGCAAATATAAAAATAAATCCAATGATCAAGGATATTTTTTTTTAAATCTGCTGTCAAAAATTGCCATCAGATTCTGGTAGACCTATAAGAACATCAATCAGTCTTCAATTTAATACCACAATGGAATAAGTATTTTTATATTATAATATAAAATAAATCAGTGTGGCACTTTTAAATCTAATACCGCCTATCTAGTTTTAGATAACTCCTGAAAAAGTACATTATTAAAAAAAATATAATATATCCAACACTTCTTGTGCTATGTTACCTATACTCCATCTGCAACTATATTGCACATGTAGTATTCCAATAACATTGAGAAACTCTTTCGGTGATTAAATTAATACTAGAGTGTCGCTGGTGGCTAGAATTAAGAGCCTTAATCATCAATAAAACAAACTTAATTATTAGTATAATACAATATTATAGGTATCTTAATCATTGGTGTGTATTGAGAAAGTTAAAATAGGCACGCGAGCGCGGTGCACGCCTCCCCCTGCACCCCGCCGCGCCGCGCCTCTTCCCAAGTATCCCAAACGGGCCCCGCAGGCACCGCATCACTTGCTCGTTTTAAGGATAATTAGGGGACGCAAGATTATTGTCACGAAAAAATGATAAAAACTTTACAAATTACTATATTCAATGGGACGCAATAAGATCGGTGAATTAAAATCGATCGGTGGTTCGAACTTCGAAATATACGTTGCAAATTATACGCTGCACATCCGCGCCCTCCCATGCATACTAGCTCGCGTCTCAACCGGCGTCCGGCACAAACGTCTGTTTACAAACATATTAATTATTATGTAACGTTATCAGTAGGGTTGCCACCCGTACTTTATAATAAAGTATTGTACGTTATTCAAGGTAATTGTACTCTGTACTTTATATTAGTATTAAAGTACGCGAAAATACTTTAGATTTCTGTTGAAGTTGTAAGTAGTTTTCGTTAAACGAAATTTATCGATTAATGTTGAATCGATGTCACCATATATTATCTTTAAATATACTTAATACTAAAGAAAAATAAATTGTACTTTATTTTTATACTGTGTACTTTATTTTTCTTACTTAGCCTTTCTTAACCAATGTACTTTAAATGCAAAAATAAAAGGTGGCAACCCTAGTTATCAGCGTGAAGGGACCTTATTGTCGGTATTGAGTTATTACTTATTAGTATCCCCATAATCTACATATTTTAATAGGCTATCGAACCATGTAAATAACATGCGTGAAGGTCTGGAAAATATATATTTTTTTAATTTTTAAACTCGAAAGCCGTAAAAGTTGATATTGAGATTCAAACTTCGACACCCAAAAAAAGTATGTTATTGTAGGAAGTTACAAATTTCTTCTCTCTGAGTTTATGGGAAGTACTAGTTCTATTTTGATGATATTGAGTAAGTGAGTGAGTGAGTGTCATAAATGAGAAACTTTGCTTTAGCTTAATTTCGGAACTTAATGACCTCTAAAGGTTCTCAAAAGGGGCCTTGTACGATGCAAGCATCGCACATTCCTAGGTCAGCAATAATTAATATATCACTTTAGTAAATATCTCAATATTTAACGATTTCGTAATGTTTAAATGTTTGCTATACTCATCATTATCTTTGTGTATATAAAATGTGTCTGCTATAATACGCTATCATTATCTTATATCATTACTCGTATATCATTTATTATATAACTGTACCTTTGCAATGTGTATCAATAAACAGTTATAATTTTAAAGCTGTTTCCATCATCAATCATCATTATCAGCGTGTAAGGTGTACAGACCCGTACAGGCCTAAAATGCGGCAAAATGGTTCCTGTAAATAATGGTACGGCAGTGTTTGCTTCGCGCTCTAGTTGGCGGGAGCACTGCCGTGCCCCCAGATATTCTAATCAATATTACCGATTTTCAGCTTGGTGCAAATTACTAGTAGTATAATAGTAGATACCGTGCCGATAGAAAGCCGCAATCGACTCTCGACTGCAGCACCGACAATAAGGTCTCTTTTTTACTAAACTTAAGATTATATTAACCTATAAAAAATCGTTTTTAAAACCTGTGTC
This sequence comes from Polyommatus iphigenia, assembly GCA_963422495.1. Classification (NCBI taxonomy): domain Eukaryota; kingdom Metazoa; phylum Arthropoda; class Insecta; order Lepidoptera; family Lycaenidae; genus Polyommatus; species Polyommatus iphigenia. The sequence continues at coordinate 39,472,236 of OY730182.1, forward strand.
TTTGTCATATCAAAATTTAGAGTCTGTTCATTAATATGGAGCAAAAAAAGAAAAAATGATTTTTTCGACACTTTACTTTAAACGCGATTATCTCGGAAACTAGAACCGACAATAAGGTCCCTTTTCCCAGATAACGTCACATATGGCACGCGAGCGCGCTGCAAATACTACAAAAGAGACGGTTGCGGCGCGTTTGGCATAACAGTGGCCATCCAGCAGACAAAAAAACCTATAACAAAGCCACAAAAGAACTAGGAGGTGAAAAACAACGACATCCCACACGATGGGGTGTACGCGAAAAAAAAATTCATCCCCGCTTGATGTGTAGGGAAGGTACCATAAAAAATAAGTTTTCATATACAATTTTGGTGGCATCATTAATATGTGCATTCATGCCAAATTACAGCTTTGTAGGTCCTACAGTCTCCGAGCAAAACCACGGACAGACAGACGGACGGACAGACAGTCAGTCGGACGGACAGACCGAAATTATAAGGGTTCCTTGTTGACTACGGAACCCTAAAAAGGAAATGAATTTTTATGATACGATTAATCTAATGGTAATCATATTTATGTAGGTATTACTTCATAAAACATACGGAACAAAAGGCGTATCGTCATATAAAACATTTAAAGGTTTATTATCTTTTTTTTAATACAAAATCTTTCATAAACATAAAAAACTTAATTCAATCAACAAGTCAATCACATTTTAAAAAAAGGTGAACAGTAACAGGTAGCAGGTACTGAACAATTTTCTTTGATATACATATTTTCTTAGATACATGATATAAGTAGGTAATCACTTCACTACCAGCTCGCGTCTCAACCGGCGTCCAACACAAACGTCTGTTTACAAACATAACATGGCACGCGAGCGCGGTGCACGCCTCCCCCTGCACCCCGCCGCGCCGCGCCTCTTCCCAAGTAACCCAAACGGGCCACTCAAGCACCGCGTCACTTGCCCGTTTTTAAGGATAGTTAGGGGATGCAAGATTATTGTCACGAAAAAATGATAAAAACTTTACAAATTCCTACATTCAATGGGACGCAATAAGATCGGTGAATTAAACGCGCAATATACGTTGCAAAATATACGCTGCACATCCACGCCCTCCAAAATTGACACGGACGATGGCGGAACTACGAAATACGCTAAAAAGCACTGTAGTAATAAAATTGCGTCCATGCCAATTTTTTGCCTATGCATTCTACTGATAAAAAACACCCTTGGGCCAAAAATCAGGGCTGGTTTATCTTGCGTCCGTATACCAGACGCAATAAGTCGGTCGGACGCAGCATCATTGGCAAATAGCGCCATGTATGACGCAGCATGACCAGCAAGATGTATATATACATATATACATCTTGCTGGTCATGCTGCGTTGGCAAATAGCGCCATGTATGACGCAGCATGACCAGCAAGATGTATATATACATCTTGCTGGTCATGCTGCGTCATACATGGCGCTATTTGCCAATGATTCTGCGATATATATATATATATATATATATATATATATATATATATATATATATATATATATATTCTCTCTCTCTCTTCTAATCTGCAATCAGTATTTAACTATAAGCAGGTGAGATGTACTACGCATGGCAGGTAGAGTGCTTCTACCAATGTAGATAGCATTACTCATGGTTTACTATATAGTTCTTTCATTTAAAAGATGTCCTTCCTTTTCAGGCGCTTGTTATAATTACGGCTGACGAGGCCAGAAGCTAAGGTATTCGGGTGGACCTCCAGCCTTTTTTTGTATTTTTCTGTAGGCCTCAGTATCTCTTCTTTTATGGTGGGTATGCCTAGATTTTTATGAACCTCCGTGTTTGTGGTGAGCCACGGGGATTTTGAAATCGTTTTTAGTATGATGTTCTGCATTCTTTGTAGGATTGAGATGTTGGAGTTACTCGCACACCCCCATAGTTGAATTCCGTACATCCATACAGGTTTCAGAATTGTTTTATATATCAGTGTTTTGTTTTCCAGTGAGAGTCTACTGTTTCTGCCTAAAGCCCAGTTTAGTTGTATAAACAACTAAACTGGGCTTTAGGCTTTGATTCTTAACTCCTCTCTCTTGCTGGTGATGTGTTTATTCCAGGTGAGGCGTCTGTCCAAGTGTAATCCCAGATTTAACACTATTTTTGTGAGGTAGTATGCAGTTTTCTAGGGAGACAGGCGGACAATCTTCCCTTCGCAGAGTGAAAGTTACGTGCACAGATTTTGTGGTGCTGGCTTTTATTCTCCACTTTTGAAGCCATTTAGTAATGAAGTTTAGACCAAGTTGCAGCTGCTCAGATGCGGTCACTGGGTTTGTGTTGGTCGCTAGAATAGCTGTGTCGTCAGCGTAGGTGGCGGTCTCTACCTCTTCTAATGTTGGGAGGTCTGATGTGTATAAATTATACAGTATTGGCCCCAGCACTGAGCCCTGAGGTACACCTGCCAGTATTTCATAGAAATCAGAGGTGGAATCAGCTTCTTTCACTTGAAAACACCGGTCTGTTAAATATGTGGTAGATACTGTTTTATTTTGCAGAGCAAGCCTTTGTGCCAGACCTTGTTGAATGCCTGTTGAATGTCTAGGAATGCTGAGGAAACATATTCCTTGTTTTCTAACGCCTTTTTAATTAGTTGAGCGACCCGGTGAACCTGCTCAATAGTGGAGTGTTTCTGTCTAAATCCAAATTGGTGGTTAGGGATGGTGTTATTGCTTTCCAAAAAGTGCAAAATTCGTTTAGACAGCAGTTTTTCGAATATCTTCGAGAGTATAGGAAGAAGGCTGATCGGTCTGTATGACGACACTTCGTTCGCAGGTTTTCCGACCTTGTGAATCATGAGTATCTGCGAAATTTTCCAGCAGTAGGGGAAGTATTGAACTCTTAATATTCCATTAAAAAGAGATGTCAGGAATACAACGGCTTTTTTCGGTAATTCCCGCAAGACTTCCATTGTAATGAGGTCATAGCCGGGTGCCTTTTTGGCTTCTAGCCCCTTAATGGTACTCCACACCTCACGTACTGTTGTCGGTTTAGGAGGTTTCGACATCTGAAAGGGTTGCGCGAGATAAGAGTCTATGTCGTCATCAGTTTCTACATTCGTTTCATTTGGGTGGAAAACATTCTTTAGATGGTTGGCAGAGAGGTCTGCTTTTTCTTGTGAAGAACGGGCCCAGCCATTTGGCGTTCGAAGTGGGGGTTTAGTTATCTGAGGTCTATTATACGCCTTCGTGAATTTCCATAAGGAGTAGTCAGTCTTTGCAGTAGCTGTCAGTGATTCGAGTTGATCTTCAAGAGTCTTGTCCTGCCAGTCCTTTAAAATTTTTCTTAGATGCGAGGCTTGTTTGTTAAATGCAGATTTATCTACGGTAAGTCCACTAAGCTGCCAAACACGTCTTAGCCTCCGTCTTTCTTGGATTGCTTTTTTTATTTCAAGAGGAAAGTCATTACTTCTTTTTTTGTGATCTAGAAGTGGAGTGTTCTTCCAACAGGCTTCTTGTATTAATTGCGTTATGTATTTAGTAGCACTGTCTATATGGTCCTCAGTTTTCAATGGGACATTAAGGTTTATATTTTCTTCTATATAGTTTCTGAAACCATCCCAGTCCGTTCTCTTGTTATATAGTTTTTCTGGTCCCTGATATTCGATAATCTTATCGCTAAGAGTCAGTATAACAGAAGTATGATCCGAAGAGCTATCGTGACAAGATTCACATTCACACACACACACAAGTCCAATAGGTCGGGGATCTTGGACGTGTCAGTTGGCCAGTAAGTGGGTTCACATGTAGAGACTGATGTTAGTTTATTACTATCAATACAGAGTTTAAGTTGTCTTCCTCTTGTGCTAGATAGTCTTGATCCCCAGTGTGTATTTTTGGCGTTCCAGTCACCCCCAGCCAGAAATCTGTTTCCAAGTGTTTTAAAGAAATCATTAAATGATTGTTCTGTGATTTTATGTTTTGGGGGGCAATATACTGAAGACACATTGATGTAGCCCTTGTTATCTGCAATGGCTACTGTCGTGGCTTGAAGGTGAGGTGTTTTGTATTCTGGCATAATGTGATGTTTTAAAGATTTCCTAATAATTATTGCTGTGCCAGCGTGTCCAGTGCCATCAGGATGCAGGGTGATGTAGCATTCAAAATTTTTAAATTTCAAGCTAGTTGTTGCGGTGCAGTGCGCTTCAGATATTAGCAGAACGTCAAGTTTTTGTTGCGTAAGTAAAAGCTCAGCATCATTTTTGTTTGGTGTCAGTCCATTAATGTTCCAGGTTGCTACTCGTATTGCCGTCATTTAGTTAACCTGTCAACTAATTTTGTTATGAGCATCATTAGAGTACTCATTTGTTGTAGTATTAGTTCAAACTTTTCTGATTGTTTGTGTAATATCTGCTCCCAGTTGGGCGGTGGTGAAGAGGTCTCGACGTGTGTTTGTTGGCCAATTTTAGTAGCATCGGCGTAGCTAGTGGATTTGCTGTGTTTAGGGGATTTATTGTTATTGTTGGGCATCTCTGTCTGTGGTTTTTAACCGACTTCCAAAAAGGAGGAGGTTTCTCAATTCGACCGTATATATGTTCTTTTTTTATGTTTGTTCGCGGATAACTCCGCCGTTTGTGGACCGATTTTCAAAATTCTTTTTTTTTGTTGTATAGGATATAGTCTGAATTTGGTACCATGTTCCCAAACATAGTGACCTGATGATGGGATCCATGAGGAATCGAGGGAACTCCTCAAAATTTATATGGAAACATATGGTGATTTTAGTTTTATGAGAAGTATCCTAAGCATATGCTACCAGTGGCGAAGCCTCCATAGAACACGATTCCTACCGGCTTACCTTGGCCAATTTTAATATATACATTTTTTATTATTAATAATTGTAGCTTACCCCGCTTCCTACAATTTCATAAAAATAATTCGCCATGTATTTAAAATCACGCAAACGCACACATACCCGTTTTTACGATCGCACTCAGAACGCGTACGTACTGCTCCATAGTGTGCGGCGGCCGCGCGGTGGCCGGGGAACTCGCTCAAAACATCGGGAATCCAAACATTTGAAATGTATGAAATTCACGCACACATACACATTACTACTACATGCAAACGACTCGTCGATATTGTCGAACAACAAGCCGATCCCACATAGCCTACCTAGTCTTTATTTGTCATGTGTTAAGGTTTAGTTTCGCATGTTTCGCTTTAAAAGATTTCGTCCAATCACAACAGAGCTAATTGCAGCGGCCGACCGGCGCGTGCTGTCATTTCAATTCACTTAAACAATTATATTACGCGCACATTTGTACTCATTTTGTACTGTTATTATTGTAATATGCAAAATTTTGTTTATTAAGTTAGTGGGCTAGCTTGATTGTAATATTATATAGTTTAAAAGAATCGAAAGTAGTGAAATTTTACTTGCCAAGTGTTGTGTTGTGTTTTTGTTTGTTACATCGTAAAGGTTGGTTTGTTTTACTTACTTTGTAATTTGTCGTGACACGGTTAGGTGAGAAATGGCAGCATTAGTACAAATTGACTGTTGTCTTACGGATTACCTATTAAATGACTTAAATTCGTTCTCAAAACAATCGTTCGAAAATAAAAAACATATCATTAAACAAGGACGGGCGCGTCCCGATATGAAAATTGATTATAGGCGTAAGGATGGGTTTTTCAAACATTTTCACAGTTCAGTGTATGATAAATATAATTGGATAGCGGGCAGTTGCAAATTAAATAAGTTATTTTGTTTTCCATGTTTGCTGTTTTCCGATACAAATAGTACTTGGAATAAAACGGGTTTCTCAGACATCAATAATTTGACCAATTCGGCTAGGAAACATACTCAAACCGAAAAACATTTACGCAGTTGTATATTATTACACAATTTTGGAAATAGTAGAATAGAAACATTTCTCGGAAATAATTATGAATCCCATAATCGAAAAGTGGAACGTAATCGAAACTTAATGAAACGTTTAATAGACACTGTTGTTCTTCTTGGAAAACAGGAGTTATCTTTCCGCGGGCATAGTGAAAACGTTAATTCAGACAATCGTGGCAATTATATAGAAACATTATTTTATTTAAGTAAGTACGATAGCGTTATAGACTCCCATCTTGAACAATGCTCATCTACTTCACACTCCGTGTTTACCGGTCTATCGGGAGACATTCAAAATGATCTTATACAATGCACCGCGGCGATAATTTTAGACGAGATTAGACGTGAGATTAGCCATGCCAAATTCGTTTCAGTTATGATTGACGAAACCCCAGATGTCAGTCATAGAGAACAGTTGTCTGTTATATTTCGTTATTTGTCCGAAAATGGTCTGGAAGAAAGATTTGTAGGTTTTTACGACGTTAGCGAAAGCCGGACTGCGACTGTACTAGCGACTCAGGTGCTCGATATTCTTGAACAATATCGATGCAAAGACAAACTGATCGGTCAGACATTTGACGGTGCCGCCGTTATGTCAGGTGAACGTGGAGGCGTTCAAGCACTAGTACGGGGTCAATGCCCTCTCGCGCGTTTCGTACCGTGTTATGCTCATATTTCTAATTTGGTTTTAAGTAAATCTTTAGAAAATATTTCAGAATTAAAATCATTTTTCGGCCATATCAATGGAATTGTCAGGTTTTTCAACAAATCGTCGAAACGGCCAAATCTTTTAAAACAGTTTTCCGATCGTCGTATGCCTGGAGTAGCCGAAACACGGTGGCATTATCATTCGCGCATTATTAATGTTATATTTAATTGCAGGTTAGATATGATTGAAACCTTTAATCATATAGTAGATAATCCCCAATCATGGGATGTTGATTCTATATCCATGTCGGAGTCGTTTGTAACTAAATTAGAAGATATGCAGTTTTGTTTCCTTTTGCATATTTTTTCAGAGATTTTTGCCAGAACTGACATTTTGTTTGCTTTGCTTCAAAGCAAACAAGTCGACATCGAAATCTCAATCAGAGAAATTGGTGCATTTCAATCTTGGTTATCAGAAGAGTTTTTAAAACAATTTGATTTTATTTTCAATAGTATTCAGGAATATTGTGAACCACCACGACGGCGCCGGCGGATGGATACAGAAATTGACTTGAAAACACAATACAAGCGTTTATTCGTTGAAATAATAGATAACATCAAAAGGCCAAATAAACCCCGTTATTCATCGTTTCAAAACTTAACTTTTCTTGATTTAGTCAATAAGTCTAAATACGCGAGTTACCGTAGTAGTTTTCCCGAGGAAAGTGTGTCTGCATTAATATCCGAATTCCCGAATATATTTGATTTTCACGCATTAAAAAACGAATTAAAAGTTTTATACAGTACTTCAACATTTAATAATTTAGATATCTATGAACTTTATTTACATCTTTTTAAATCCGCGTTGAGTGAAGCTTTTCCTCAGCTTTTAATGTTATCTCAAATTGTTTTGACTCTTCCTGTATCGGTGGCTTCCGCTGAAAGGTCGTTTTCGGCATTGAAGCGAATTCATACCTATACACGAAACAGCCAAAGTGAGGCTAGATTGTCAAATCTCGGTGTAATTTCAATTGAAAAACATGTATTATTAAAATTGCATCAAAAAAGCGACTTTTATGATAATGTTTTGGCACATTTCGTAAAGAAAAACCGTAGAATTATGTTAGAATATAAATAATAATTCTTAGGTAATTTTTCAGGTTGTAGAATAGGAATATTAAATAACGACGACAGATGACAAATAACAAAATTAAACATTTAGGTACGTATTTCTGCTGATATTTCTTTGCTACTAGTTTTTGCCCGCGATTTCGTCTGCGTGGACTTCAGACAGGTAGCCTATGTTCCTTTCCATGTTTGACATGGGATGCATGCAAAATTTTATCTAAATCCAGTTTTTGCATGATTGAGTAACAAACATGTAGACTGGCAAGTCAGGATTCACTTATTTTTGGTGTGTGAGTGTGAGTGACGTGTGCTTAAAACGGCTTTTTTTAAAGCCACTTTTATCATACTCGACATGCATTGTTCATATAATACCAGTGATGTCATGTATGGTGAAGTTGGTGAATACTAACAACACTAACACTGCATGCAACGCACACAATGCAAGCAAAGCACCCTAGTAGTTATGGAAAAGGTAAACTAACACACTTAATACAGGTATGTAATTTATTGCACGTTTTTTTTACAAGAATTGAAATTTTGCTTATTCACGAGTTAGCCGTTTTTTGGTCCGGCTTTACCTTTATTTTTTTTCACCCCACGCCACTGTATGCTACCAAAACGCAAGATTTTGCACCAAGGTATTCTATGGTTCCGAAGATACTAAGAGAACTCCGGATTCCTTATAGATATAAGTTTGGGGGTTAGGCGCTGTTTTAAGAACAGAAAGCGTATGCTACTATGCAAATTACATTCATCATCATCATCATTACCACGTCAGGGTCACCAATCGCCGCGCCGCCACCTCACCGCACCCGTGTGGCTTCTCCCTTAAATTACCTAGCATGCATGTAACTAAAAAGAGTGAAATCATTATTTTTAACAAAAAATTTAAACCGACTTCCAAGGTAAAAACAATAACAATATCCGTATAATATGAACTAAAAAGTATTAAATAATTTTTCCTGTCTAATAGTGCCTTTTTCCGAATTCGGCTAAACCTCAACAGCTATTTCTGTACTCAATCTTCATCATTTTGAAGTCGGTGCCAGTTCCAAAAGTTTCAAATATTTGGCAGAGGAAGATTCAGCTATCTGGTACCGACTTCAAAATGATGAAGATTGAGTACAGAAATAGCTGTTGAGGTTTAGCCGAATTCGGAAAAAGGCACTAGTAGACAGGAAAAATTATTTAATACTGTTTAGTTCATATTATACGGATATTGTTATTGTTTTTACCTTGGAAGTCGGTTTAAATTTTTTGTTAAAAATAATAATTCTACTGCTGCTGGAGTTGTTGTTATAATGGGATTCTTTGGCATGGACTTGGTACGTCTTAGCAAGATTTGTCTGTACACTTCGCATCCTTTATAGTTAGCTGGGTGTGGGCCATTACAAAGGGCGCAGTGGGCTGGAGTCAACCGATCCTGTTTTTTGCACTCTGATGTTTTATGTGATTGTCCACATTTAACACATCGATCGGGCCTCATGCAGTAATTTTTTGAGTGTCCGTATTGTTGACATCTTTGACACTGGACAATTGTTGTTCTCCTTCTGGGCTCCTCAATTACTATCGATTGATGGTATATATATTTTATTAATTTGGCAGCTTTGTTATTAGGACCAGGTAATATATTCACAAAGAATGTTGAGGTTGGTTTCTTTTCAGGTCCATATTTAACATTAATTATTTCACCATAAACTTTATTTCCTGTTTTATTTATTTCTTCTATGATGGCTTCATGCGGAGTTGTATGATGAAATTGGTATTCTAACTGTTGCTTCTCAATACATTTTGGATAATGTTTTATATGTTAGAAAGAATCTTAGTAAATTTACAACCAAAAGTGACAGTCACGGAAGAAACACTAGAAATAAGTACAAACTAGAAATACCGGTGATCAGACTTAGTAAAGTTAGTAAATCTTTTAAAGGTCAATGTGTACGCCTTTACAATAAAATCCCAGAAAAAGTTCAAAATCTTTCCATTAATAAATTTAAAAAAGTAGTCAAAGAACGTTTGTGTGCCAAAGCCTATTATAAGGTCAATGATTTCATAAACGACGGCACATCTTGGGAGTAGGATGGCTGCTTGCAAGGCTACTTCTACATTATTTTATGACTTACAATTATGTATGTATGTTGACATTGTATAATTTTAAGTTACAGCATTGTAAACTTTATTTTAAAAGATTAATTTTTTTCTCACTTTTTTTGGTAAATAAAGTGGGCCCCCTGCGAGTTTCTTACGCCGGTTCTTCTCGCCGGGTTAGTTCCCGAACCGGTGGTAGGCATCATGTAGACTTTCAGAAAATATTTGCAAAAATTTATTCTGAATAAAAAATTTTGAGTTTGAGTTTGAGTTTGAGTTTGGAGCTTTTTAATCACCAGCCTACAGCATCTTTGGTCTTTTCTATTGAAAGTGTGGCTTATCAAGTTCTTTTCTCGCACCAGCGCTAGTATTTTCTTATAAGCTTCTAGGTCGACACTACTGATCCTGAGTTGATTTTTATTGACTATTTTAAGGAAAAAGTCGTCTTTGTTGGCAATGGTGTACACCAGTTCTGTTAATTTATTGACATCTTCAATGCCATATAATATGATTGGGGGTGGTTTGCTCGGACGTGGTTCTCGCCTCAGTGTCCTTTTGGTCAACTTGCAAGGTGCTAAATCTATTGGAGGTTTTCACACCTTCGAGAGATGGTGACTGTGATACCTTCTTCCGTTTAAAGGCTCTAGCAGTTGGTACCCGTTGCCAGTCTGGGGGACCAGTTGTATAGTTTCATGTGTTGTTGGTGGGTGGAAAGTTGTCATGATTTGACCTGGGTGCGTCGGGATCTTTACTGGTTGTGCTGGTTAAATTGTCGATAATTATTACATCAGCATTGTCTTCAGAAGGTCTCAGTTGTGGTGTTTCGGGAACCTTCCCTCCAAGAGAGGAGCTTCTTGGTCTAGTAAATCTTCCTATCTTCTCGTCTAGAAAGCAAAATTTTGGTAAATAAAAAAAAAGGTTCGGGAACTAAATATAATTCTATGTAACCTTCTATTCATCCTGGCATGAAACTCGTAAGCAAGTGTCGTATCAATTAAAACATGGATTCGATGCCTCCGGCAGAATTAGGTCTTGTTTCGTTCTTTTTAGTTAACATTTTTTGCAGTCGGGTTTTTTTACATTTTTATAATTAATTTATTATGGTAATTTTTTTTCGTATTAGCATCCATACTATTTACTAATATTATAAAATATGCGAAAGTGAAAAATTTTGGCGTAACAGAGTTGCGGGCGTTATCTAGCTGTAGAGAATGAAATTAGCCGTTCTGAAGATACGAGGTAATAAAGAATATTACATACATAGAAGATACGCGCTAAACACATAACCCTCCTGGCAGTCGGGTAAATAGTTAGAAACGCCGAATGGGGTTGAACTCTTGATTTTAACAGAAAGTATAGGTATTATAGAAATTCATATTCATTAAATATTCCTCTAGCTAGAATTATCGCCTTGTACCTAAACTTCATCATAAATATTCACTGATTAAATATTTTGTTAGTAACCGAGATACATATTGCCTTGAAAATAGAAATTTAACATAATTACGTTTTAATCTAAATTTTTGTAACTATTTCATCAGACTAATGTAAAAGTGTGCTAAGGAAGAGTGGCCTTTCCTGACACAGGTGCACTAGTACTTAATAGGGAAGGTCGACATTTGTTTAATATAATGTGTGTACAATGTTTTGATGAAATAAATATTTATTATTATTATTATTATTACTATTGTCTGTTTGACGTCATGCCAGTAGGGCACTAAGTACAAACAACTCACAAATTTTTCAACTCATAACACTTTACTGCTTTTACTTAATGGGGTGTAAAATGTAGAGATGGAGGCATTGCAGATGCTCCTAACATTTTTAACGCTTTCAATTAAATTTTTTTTATCGAACATATTTTTTTTTATAAATTACTATAGATTTGGCCGATGGGCCTAACCTCGAAATAAATTATTTTGCAGTATCCTTCTGGAAAAAATATACTTTTTTGCTATACAATTAGTGTAATATGTTACCGATAACATACCTATTACTTTCGACATTAATAATTGTTCATTTATCTATTACAAAATATGTAAGTATATGTTTTTTGTATGGTATAAATTATAATATTACATAACAATAAAATAAACTAAACACTTACACACACATCTTAATAATCAGTAAAATTTCATAAAAGAAAAATTTTCTATCCGTCATGAGTTAGTTTTATCAGCGATAGCGCTGACAAAAATAATCGGAATCGAGCGTTCATCAAAGGTTCTCCGCCATCTATTTTTATGAGCATTATCTATACATATAATAAAACTGTAGAAATTACGATTCTGTACATTAAAGATATTCAAAAAATAATAAGCGGAGGGTGTCACTACATCGTTATACAAGCCAAAAATGTGGTCAGTTTTTTTGTCTGTCTGTCTGTCTGTCTGTCTTTATGTTTGTTCCACTATCACACGAAAACTACTGATCCGATTTGAATGCGGTTTTCGCAGATATATTTGTCTTCTTCCAACTTAACATCTGGTGTATAAAATTTTTTTCCCCCACCCCTCCAAAGAGACAAAAGAGGGGGTCAGATTTTGTATAAGACTTTTACTTTAACACGAAAACTACTGATCCGATTTAAATGCGATTTTCGCAGATATATTTGTCTTCTTCCAACTTAACATCAGGTGTATAAAAAAAAATCCCCCCACCCCTCTAAAGGGACGAAAGAGGGGGTCAGATTTTGTATAAGACTTTTGCTTTAACACGAAAACTACTGATCCGATTTGCATACGGTTTTCGCAGATATATTTGCCTTCTTCCAACTCAACATCTGGTGTATAAAAATCCCCCCCCCCCCCCCCCCCCACCAAAGAGAGGGTCAGATTTTGTATTAAGTTAACTTTTTTCTTTAATGGACTTACTTTATATTATTAACTGTTTTTCCAACTTAACATCTGGTGTTACGTAACATTTTTCCCCCCACCCCTCTTAGGGGACAAAAGAGGGGGTAAGATTTTGTATGTTGATAAAGTAGAAATACTTTAAATGGCAAAACAACGTTTGCCGGGACAGCTAGTACCTAATATTTTTTAAAACGATAGCTTAGTACTGGTAATCATTGGTATGATATTGGAATTAAGTGGGTAAAAATTAGACATACTTATTATGTTTAAAAAAGGTTGACTATTCATGACAACTCGAATATTACGGAAAATATAAATTCATGCAAAAAATGTACTCCGTCACTGTAACAGACATTCAAGCCAGAATGGTTCTCAGGCTTTTGGGGATAATCTTGCTATTGAGTCCCTTTTTATCTGGACAGTCATGGAAGAAACCTGGTTGTCATCGAATAGGTTTGATGTTTTAATTATTTTTACATCGCCAAGAGGGAGTTAACCTAAGAAAGATAGTTTGTAGTCTGTGCTAAATATTTTTCTAGCTCGTTCGTCTATCGTAATTAACTTGTTTAAAAATACTTTTAGGTCACACAAGAACTATAAGCATTCCAGACTGCGTTGAATTCAATATTACGACAAACGCTTGCCGTGGGTTTTGCGAGTCGTGGTCTGTTCCGAGTATAATGCTGGGATTTAAACGGCACCCAGTAACTTCGCTAGGACAATGCTGTAACATGATGGACTCCGTAGATGTAAGTTTGTTTGATAATGATATACCTTGAGCCCTAAAGGACTAATAATACAGAAAGCCCTAGGGCTTTCTGCATTATTAGTCCTTTAAAATTTATTAAAAGTTAAGCGCAGTATAGTAAGGCATTAGTGCCTTACTATACTACGCTTAAAGGAAAACAATATGAGTGTTTGTTTTAGAAGTAGCATTATAAATCACTCTTATTCGTCTTTGTTTCAGCTACCTGTGAAAGTTCTCTGTTTGGATGGAGAACGAAATTTAATATTTAAGTCAGCTGTTTCGTGTGCTTGTTATCACTGTCAAAAAGAATGAGTTCTGCGCTCGCATCGCCATGCGTCTAGAAGAAACCAACTAGTTAAAAACCACATAATAAAGTTATTTTATTTATAAGGCATGTAATTATGTATGTTAATTAAGAATAATAAAATTATAAGTAAAAGTGTAACTTGCAATTCATGTATATAATAGGTATTTATAGCAAGTAGTAATTATTGTAAAAAAAAAACTCACGAATAAATTGTGTGATAAAAAATCAGCATAATATTAAGTACCTATATTCTTTTATTTCAACAAAAATGCACTATCAAAAATTTCGTTAATGCTAGGTGCATTCACTTATATACTTACTTATCACTTATTTGTTCGTTTTGGAAATGAGAAATAATAACAATATTAAAGATTAATAAATCTAACTGCGAACGGCAAGAAAGTTTTTTAGTAAACAGCAACGTTTGCCGGGACAGCTAGTATTATATAATAACTAGCTGCCCCGGCAAACGTTGCTTTGCCATAATATATTTGCCATATTATTTTATTGAATTTGAAGTGACTATAAGTATGTTACCATGGCAACGTCGATCGCTATCCCGTCGCACAAATTTAATGGTCGCCGTCAGTCTCAGGTTGTAATAATTCACTATTATTTATTCAACAAATGCAATTATCAATATATAAAGTACCCAGTAGCCGATTCTCAGACCTACTGTATATGCATATAAAATTTGGTAAAAATCAGTAAAGCCGTTTCGGAGGAGTTCGCTATCTAACATTGTGACACGAGAATTTTATATATAAGAGATAAGATATACTGCCTTGGTTATTGGTACTCTATAGACTATATTATATGCTGCATAAATGCAGGCACTACCAATGAAAATAAATTTTTTCAGCACATTATTGTCTAATCGATTTTTTAAGAAATATCGATTTCATAGTAAAACACAACACTAGTTGCCAAGTACTAGAAAGTACTTACACAGTATCTAATGGCTTCTACAGATTGCGCGAACCCGGTCTGCAGACCGCGTCCGTGAGGGACGCCGTCCGTCCGTGAGAGACAAATTTGACAGTTTTGACGGTTCTTCGTCCCGCTATAGTATAACCTCATTGCGCTACACACTCATACACACTACCATGAAGGTACATACTATTGGAGGGCGCCTTATATTTTGACAGTTGATCATGTTACTCTTTCTAACCAACGATGCAGTAAGTTGAGTGAAAGAGAAAGCTCATATCGGTGTATAAACGTCAAAAGTTTGTAATGTTATGTCCTACCTAATAGGACATAACAAAGGAGTCGGTCTGCAATATTTCATGTTTAAAAAGTGCTAATAAAAGTGTTTAGTGAACGTTAAATGCAATATCTTGTTGGGTTTTGTGGTTCCGCTATATAATAAACCATAAAAACGGCCAAGGAATGCCTCAAACACGTGGATTTAACATAACATGCGTAAGTTTTCAACAACGTTGTTTGGGCTTATCAATCGCTATTTTTCTAAGCTAAAAAGAAAATTTATAAGTTTAATATCCCTCAATCATGCTATATAAGGCATTAGTGATAAAAATGTCACATCAAGTAATAATTTGGCTACAAATATTGCATAACTTTTTACGTGTACTTTAGGGATGCACTTTACTTGAAGTATAGTTTTTTTTTTTTTTTTTATGGCATGCACTTAGTACATTGCCAATGACGAACGGGAAAAACAATGTTAAAAAATTAAATTATGACGAAAAACGAGGAATTTGGAAAAAGGACTTCAGGACAGGATCAGGAAAAATATAAATTTACAAAGAATACTTAAAATTATATAGAATAGAATATCAAATCTCAATATTATTAAGTAATATAAAATCAACTAATATCTTATAAATAATATATTTTCTAGAATGTAATAAACAAATTATTGAAGTAGGAAAAGGAATACTATTCTTTAACAATGAATCAAGGAAATGGGAACGGTTGTAAAGAGGACAAGTGAAGAATATATGGTTGACATTCCCAACCTCAGCACCACAGGTACAAGAGGGGCTGTTAATTATATTAAGTCTAGCAAGATGGTCTGGTGAACACGTGTGACCAAGTCTTAATCGGGATATGATACTACTGCATTTTCTATTGAAATTCATACTATAAAACCATGGTTTTGATACTATTTCGGATTGAACACTATAGAAATGTGCTCCTTTTTGTTTATGACTTTGATCAAATGACGATTTCCATGACGTCTCTAAATGAATTTTGGGTAAAGTTAATAAATCGGGGTAGTAGATTTTGTATGGATTTAAATCGCCACACGTTAATGCCTCATTAGCAAGAGAATCCGCTCTAACGTTTCCTTCTATTCCACAATGACTAGGGATCCAAGCAAATGAAACTGAAGTTCCTTTCTTGGTAAAATCTGTTAATAACTGTCTTATATCAAATATAACAGGATGTTGTTGTTTAATTTTAAATGGATTCTTGTTAAGAGCTTGAATAGAACTTAGAGAGTCTGTAAAGATTATAGATTTTTTAAGTTTGGCTAATAAAATATACTCTAAAGCTTTTAAGATCCCTAAGCATTCTCCAGAGAATACAGTACATTCAGGAGGGAGTTTGATTTTTTGGACAATATTGTACTGGAAATGGAATACACATATACCAACATGGCCATTAACATTACTTTTAGAAGCATCTGTGAAGATATAATGATGATCTTTAAATCGTGTTGTGGCGGTACCCACAATTCGCCTAACATTCCTGCATCGCGCTATCGAAGTTTTCTAAGCGCGTCGGTATATATACGACAGCTGAAATGTATGTGGGCTTCGGCCTGACCGGGCATACCACCTCGCTCGGTCGGAAGATCTTCCTTTGGCCTCCACGCACAAAATCCTACATTGGTGACCCTCGACAGAACACGCCTCCTTCATCATCATCACTCCCCACCCCTCCGCACCGCGCCAGCCAGCATCGCCTCATCGGGTACCTCGTCCACTAGCCGCAATGTACCGCGGCCTGGGCGACTCCGCATCGGCATCATCGGGCTTTCTCACTACACCGACCGGTCAGCAAGCAGAGCACACATCTCTCCTGGTCAGCACGTAGCATCGGCCCCGCACGGCAGCTATCCGACTCACTGGATCTCGTGCAGCAGCTTACAGTTCTGACTCACTGGGACTCACTGCAACAGTTCCGACTCACTGGAACTCGCTGGCACTGGCGACTCAAGCGACAAGACTTCAAGATTCGACCTCCGGTCTTCGGGGGGGAGTGATGTGGCGGTACCCACAATTCGCCTAACATTCCTGCATCGCGCTATCGAAGTTTTCTAAGCGCGTCGGTATATATACGACAGCTGAAATGTATCACGTGGGCTTCGGCCTGACCGGGCATACCACCTCGCTCGGTCGGAAGATCTTCCTTTGGCCTCCACGCACATATTCCCACATTGTTTTTTTTTTTTTTTTTTTTTTTTTGATATTTCAGTTGAATTATTATAATCTCATGACAAAATCTATCAAAAAGTAAACAAGTCAAAATACCATAAACTAAAGAGTACAAAATAATATAAAAAAGGTTTTTATAAAAGAAATTTAGATATGTACACTACATCACCCCCCTCAGAGACCGTCAAGGGCGATAATAGTCCGGAAATTTTACATGACGGCCTGACCTCGTCGTTCTAATGATGTTATCATCAACGGGTTGTAAGTCGCAGTTATCCGCAGGAGTGTAGTGATGGGTGTTACTGTTGAGTAGTGAGTGTGGAGTGTCTTGGCGCGTGTTAGTATTATGTTGTGAGTATGGTGTGATGGTAGGGTCACTCAGTATGAAGGCCGGCTTGATCCGGTCAATTGATACGGTAACCTGCTTACCATTTACTAAAATTTTGAAAACTTTGTCCCCTCTTTCCACAACCTTATGCGGGCCATAGTATGCTGGCTTTAAACCACCGCCAGTACAGTCCCTCAAGAAAATATGAGTTGAGGAAGATAAATCCTTATGAACAAAAGTTTTGAATTTGCTGTTGTGCCTAGCCGCAGGTGATGGGCGGAGTTTCCTGACAATACTTCGAAGTTTTGACAAGTACTCCGTCATATCGCTAGTCTCATCAGCCTGAGGGTCAAAGAACTCACCCGGAAGCCGTATCGGTTGACCGTACACCAGTTCGGCTGCTGAAGCCTGAACATCCTCTTTGAAAGATCCGCGAATGCCTAACAGTACTAATGGGAGGGATTCCACCCAACTGTCATTTGCATGGCATATGATTGCGGCTTTGAGTTGACGGTGAAATCTCTCCACCAGTCCATTGCAGGCAGGATGGTATGCAGTGGTTCTGCGGTGTTGAAAGCCAGCGATCGTAGATAAGCTCTTAAATAATGCCGATTCGAACTGCCTACCTCTATCTGTAACGATATCAGATGGGCAGCCGAATCGAGCGATCCAACCACTCAGTAGGGCCTTTGCCACCATTTCTGCAGTTATGTCAGCAAGCGGTATTGCCTCAGGCCATCGCGTAAAACGGTCGACGGCAGTGAGACAATAGCGGAAACCTTGGCACAGTGGCAAAGGACCCACGAGATCAATATGAATAAAAGCAAATCTCGATGAGGGCAGTTTAAAGTTACCCACCGGAGAGTACACATGCCTAGTGATCTTCGATCGCTGACAAGCCGAACATGATCGAACCCACTCGCGACAATCCTTCCGAATACTAGGCCAAACATATCGCTTGGAAACTAGTCTTATGGAAGCCTTTGCCCCTGGGTGACTAAGAGAATGCAGGCTGTTGAAAATAGCTTTGCGTAACTCTTGTGGCACATAAGGTCTAGGCGTAGCGGTGCTAATGTCACAGTAGAGCTGGCTACCCGAACCCGGAATCTTAAGACGCTGTAAGCGTAGTGAGGTAGCGTCATCTAAAAGATGCTTCAGTTCGGGGTCCTCAACCTGAGCAGCTGCGATTATTTCAGCGGACACAGGCTGAGAAATCTCCTCTACACGTGAAAGTGTATCCGCCACAACATTATCCTTTCCGGATATATGCCGGATATCTGTGGTAAATTGAGCGATCAGATCTAGGTGCCTGAACTGCCTTGGGGAACAGTTTTCTTTCCGGTTTCGAAAGGCGAATGTCAGTGGCTTGTGATCTGTATAGACCACAAAGTCACGTCCCTCGACCATATGCCTAAAGTATTTTACGCTCTCATATATTGCCAGCAGCTCTCGGTCATATGGTGAGTATTTTTTTTGAGTTGGACTTAGCTTGTGTGAGAAGAAGGCGAGGGGTTGCCAGGCATCCCCATCGTGTTGCTGGAGGACACTACCTATAGCGTTGTCGGATGCGTCCGTCACCAACGACAGTTTGGCATCGCACCGGGGATGGGCCAGCAAGGCGGCCTGACATAGACCTTCTTTGCAAGCCTCAAAGGCCTTTGATGCTTCGCCTGTTATGTCCACTGGATGGGAACCCTTGACCGAACCCGTAAGCAACTCGTTAAGTGGAGCTTGATGCTGGGCAGCTTTGGGAATGAAGCGCCTGTAAAAGTTTACCATTCCCAAAAACCTGCGTAACTCCCTTACAGTCTTCGGCTTTGGGAAGTTTTTAATAGCCTCTACTTTTTCTGGAAGAGGTGTAGCTCCTGCGCCCGAGATTTGATACCCTAAAAATTTTACCTCCGCAACTCCAAAAAGACACTTGGAAACGTTTATGACCATGCCATATTCACGTAACCTAGCAAAAAGTTGACGGAGATGCTCTTCGTGAGTTTTTTGGTCCTTCGAGAACACCAAAAAGTCATCCAAGTACGCGTACGTGAAATCGAGTCCCCGCAGCATCTCGTCCACGAAACGCTGAAACGTCTGAGCGGCGTTACGAAGCCCGAACATCATGTACGGGAATTCGTATAGGCCGAACGGCGTTGTTATAGCGGTCTTCGGAATATCATCTGGGTGGACTGGAATTTGGTTATAGGCTTTAACCAGGTCAATGGTGGAAAATATGGTGCTCCCTGCTAATGTATGGGTGAAATCATGAATGTGCTTGATGGGATAGCGATCGGGAATCGTGCGGGAGTTGAGCATACGGTAATCACCACAGGGACGCCAGCCGTTGTCCTTTTTCGGAGTCAGATGGAGCGGCGATGCCCATGATGACTCTGAAGGGCGACACGTACCTGCCTGTAACATGGCGTCAAACTCAGCTTTCGCAATTTTCCACTTTTCAGGTGCTAACCGTCGCGGTGTACACGATACAGGCTGTCCAGGTGTAGTTCGTATATGATGTACTGTATTGTGTTTCGGAGTGCGGTGTACTCCAGGTGGACGTGTAATGTCGGGGAATTCCTGTAGTATGTGTGTATATGCGGAATCACCAAGACTCACCTTCACCGAAGACACATCACCACAATGACGGGCAGGCGACGCCGGGGCGGAAAGGCTTGTATAGTTATCGATGAGGCATTGATTCCTGCAATCAACAACTAAATTGTAAAAAGATAAAAAATCTACGCCTATTATCGCCCTTGTAACGTCGGCAACTATAAATCGCCAAGAAAATTCACGGCGTAAACCTAGATTTAAATTTAAATTAATAAACCCGTATGTAGGTATCGGTGTCCCATTGGCCGCACACAAAACGTAGGTGGTCTTCTCCAGTCGCCTAGGGATCGCCGATCGGGGGTAGACACAGAGGTCGCTTCCGGTGTCGACCAAGAACTGCCCCTTCGACCTTCGATCGGTGACAAATATGCGACCGGTATTCGGGCAATCCTCGGCCGCCATTACAGATTGTCCCGTGAGTTTTCCGACTTGTGGTAGTCGCACGGCTTCACACACTTCCGGGCACGGTCTGCGAATTTCTGATGGTACCAGCATAGTGGGAACCTTCGATAGCTAGATTCCGACCTGATTAAAAGGGACCGCTGACGGGTGCGACTGCGACTGCTAGAACGTCCTCTGGGGCGGGACAGTCGTTCCACTTGGCTTGTCAGCTTTTGTACCTGCTCGGTCAGCACGGCAATCTCAGGGTGGGCACTCGAAGACGGTGGTGGAGCAGCTACAGCAGAAGACGACGGCATCCGGAGACCGACCACGTCGTGGATCCTGTCGGCTAGTTCCGCCAACTCAGGGAGACCAGTCTTGGACTGCGAGGCTACGATGGCTTGGGTGCCTGCAGGAAGACTACTGCTCCAGATGCTCCGCAGGAACTCTTCGGGTACTCCCGGGCCAGCAAGATTAAGTAGATGGCGGTAGAACTGCGAAGGCTTTCTGTCGCCGAGCTCCTCATGCATAAGAAGTTGTCTTATTTTCTTTTCCCGCGATGCCGAAAGTCGTTTAACTAGTTCGCTTTTCAATCTTTCGTACTTAGCCGTTGGTGGAGGGTTAGCTATTATATCTTCTACCTCAGCCGCGTACTGCAAGTCCAAGTTGCCGGTGACGTAGTAAAATTTAGTCTCGTCAGATTTTATGCCAGATAATATGAACTGCGCCTCCATCTGCGCAAACCATAACCCGGGTTTTTCAGGGTAAAACGGGGGAATACGTACGCCAACGCGAAATGTTTCTCCCGCCGCGCCGTCCCTTTGTTCGCTGGTTACATTCTCGTTCAGATTCTCCATCACGTCGGGGTCACCAATGTGGGAATATGTGCGTGGAGGCCAAAGGAAGATCTTCCGACCGAGCGAGGTGGTATGCCCGGTCAGGCCGAAGCCCACGTGATACATTTCAGCTGTCGTATATATACCGACGCGCTTAGAAAACTTCGATAGCGCGATGCAGGAATGTTAGGCGAATTGTGGGTACCGCCACAGTGTATTAATTATATCATTAAATTTTTCATTAGCCCGCAAAGAGTTCTTTTCTATATTAATGGTCAAAATATTTGGGGCGGAGACAAGAGCCCCATATGAAGAAGAAAAAATCGGTAATTTAGAAGAAGA
The DNA here is from genome assembly GCA_963422495.1 of Polyommatus iphigenia. Classification (NCBI taxonomy): domain Eukaryota; kingdom Metazoa; phylum Arthropoda; class Insecta; order Lepidoptera; family Lycaenidae; genus Polyommatus; species Polyommatus iphigenia. The sequence continues at coordinate 39,493,803 of OY730182.1, forward strand.
ATGAATAGGCGCAGCAAGTGATTTAAATTTAAAATAACTTACAATTAAACACGGGTTTTGTTTATGTAACCAGTAAGAATTTTCAGAAACATGATAAGGGACTGAGATGACTATAACGACGGCTGTACTTTGAGGAAGTACGGTGCGGACCCTGGGCGTTATGGTTACCTACCAATAATTACAATAACTAGCGAACCAATAAGAAAAACCACTCCGCTTCGGCTTGCAAAACGAAGGGTTAGTAAATGATTCGCTTGTAAATGATTCGCTTATAAAGTAAAGTAGTATTCAATTATTATGTATTAATAAATAGTATCGATTCTCATAGTAAATGTTAAATAAATAATAAATTATGATGTATGGCATATTTTATTGACTGAAAGATCGGCCACTGGTGTAGGGACAGTGGACACAATATTATATTTTGTCCCGTCACCAGTATGAAGTATCCAAACATGCTTTAACGTCTTTATTTCTTCGATACGGTAATACATAATAATTGTTATTTTACAAAATTGTTGTTTATTAGTTAAGTTTAATAAAGTACATTTGATCTTCTGTTGTTTTTTATAAAAACTGTTGATTTTATTGATATTACACTCCGGTCAAGCTTTTGTGACTTATGGAGTATACATATTATGCATATTTTTAACTATTTGTGTAATTATATACTTAGATATTTTATTTATATAAGTATTTTCATATAATGATCATAATATTATATCCTAAATTGAACATGCAGGTCGAATTATTGATAACCTCTTTTTTTGATGTCGTTTAATAAAAAATAAAATAAAAATAAACGATCGTTTTAATTAATTAATCGAAACCCTTACAATCGATTAAATTTTTAACCCATATTTTATGAAAATCGATTTTAAAATAATCGATTTTTTTAATTAATCGAAACCCTTATAATCGATTAAAAAATATCGACAATCGAAAAAAAACAATCGATTGTTCGATTAATCGATTTCGATGTTACAACACTACTCTCCAACCGTCCTACGTTTTTTCCTTGGTTTTTCGATCAGCATGAGAATCTGACGCGAGTTTCACAGTTTTTACCCATCCCACAAAAGTGCTCAACGCCGCTAAAGAAGTTTTCACTTCAAAAATCTATAACATAAAATTATGGTGACTGTCGATAGCTGTAGACTAATTTTATATTAAAAAAATTTAGTTTGTTATTATTTTTAGCAATATTCCGCGAAATAAACTTCCACCTTTAAGTAAATGAGTGAGTGTACGCATAGGCATGCGTACAGCACCTGCGAATGATTATTACTTGGAGTTTTTAATTTACGTAATTAAATTTATATTGTTTTACTATATTTTACAAGCGCCATAAGTGTTGAATAGTGACTAGTGACTTGTGACAAAAGTTTTCTGTGGCGTAGAAAACATTTACGTTAAGAAGTAATGTCAAAATTCAATTCACTTTTTAACAAACTCAAATAATAATAATAATAATAATAATATCTATGGACGCTTCACACCATGTCAGTCTGGCCCCGTGCTAAGTACCTAAAGGACTTGTGTTACGGGTACCAGACAACGGAAATATATTTAATACTTTTATACTATACATATATTTAAGATTTTTATTATATCATACACATATTTAATACACATCCAGACCCAGGAACATTGAAAACTTTTTGTTCCGTCGGCGGGATTCGAACCCGCAACCCCCGGCTTGAGCATCCAACGCGCTTACCACTGAGCCACAGAAATAGTCCGTAGTGTTATTTTACAGCTTTGAAGTAAAATATAAGCTTATATTATATTATTATAATTTAAATAAATTAATTTGATTATAATCAAGCTATAGCTTATGTTATATTTTTCCATCGATTTTCGTCAATTTAACATACCAAAATAAGAAACGTTTCAAAAACGTGCGAGTAGAAGTTGTATTGCATCAACTTTTTGTTATGACAGCGTTTGCGCTTGGGCTGAGGTTCAGTTACGTCTCAACTGGCTGTCAAAACGTTAGCGCGATACCGAATCGTTCCAAAAGTCGATCAACGTCCGAGTTTCATTTGCGGTTCAGTTGAAAAAAATTAGCGCGATTGCCCTGCTGTTCTTTAGGAGCATTTCAATAACCTAAAAAAATTTGGTTTTGTGTCATTAAATGTACTTAATTCAAGAAGCCCCAAGCGGCCACATCCGGCCGCGATAACAATGAAAAAGCTATTGTGTCTCGTTTTGCCACGACTGATGGGTTAATACTATAAAATATGTATGTACATATTATATTATATACGGCGCAATATGCTTTATGTAACTTTTCCATCAAACCCATCAAGCCCCAAGCGGAACCCAGGTGCCGCATAACAACTGAATATCTATTGTGTCTATTGTGTCTAGATCTAAGTAATGAACTGAGTACTTACAGGGGGGAGGTGTGAGAGCTGTTTATCATGCAATTATTTTGCTCTCCGTTAGAACTTTTTTATTTCAATAAAATCATTGTTTCAAACTTATGTTTGAAATGATAATCCCAATATTGTGATGCCTTCATGAGGGAGTAAGAATTAAAAACTTGCATGAAACTTGCGTCTAAATATTTCTGTTTGTCGTCTATTTTGAAGCATTTTCAAATCCTGAAAACAAAATCATTTAGTCCATGACAATATTTTTGTCGATAAACTATACTTCAAGTAAAGTGCATCCCTAAAGTACACGTAAAAAGCTATGCAATATTTGAAGCCAAACTATTACTTGATGTGACATTTTTATCACTAATGCCTTATATAGCATGATTATGGGATTATTAAACTTATGAATTTTCTTTTTAGCTTAGAAAAATAGCGATTGATAAGCCCAAACAACGTTGTTGAAAACTTACGCATGTTATGTTAAATCCACGTGTTTGAGGCATTCCTTGGCCGTTTTTATGGTTTATTATATAGCGGAACCACAAAACCCAACAAGATATTGCATTTAACGTTCACTAAACACTTTTATTAGCACTTTTTAAACATGAAATATTGCAGACCGACTCCTTTGTTATGTCCTATTAGGTAGGACATAACATTACAAACTTTTGACGTTTATACACCGATATGAGCTTTCTCTTTCACTCAACGTACTGAATCGTTAGTTAGAAAGAGTAACATTATCAACTGTCAAAATATAAGGTTACCTCCAATAGTATAACCTCATTGCTGACAACTGAAAGAGAGTTTTGGCGGGCATGTCACTTTCAAAAGTTCTTCTACTTTTTATTGTTGGTGTGGTTTTTATTATTGGTTATTGGTAAAATATTAGCCATTAAATATCCGTTAATCTTGCACAAGTGCAGGTAAGATGTTGTCAAAACCACAATGTATATTTCCTGTGACATTTGGTGTGAATATCGGTAAATAGGGCTATTTCTTCCGTGAGTTTTAACTAAAACATCGTTATAATAACTCTATTTTCCTACTCTACTCATATTATTGCGCCTTTTTCAAATTGAAATGTATCAAGTTTTACATTCTTTTGCCCAGTTTTGTAGCAATTATTGATGGTATTCCCTGGTATTACCGATAATTGTCTACCCATACGCCATCTAGTTATTTAAATGGAAACTGTTTGACAATCAAATTAAAAAGTAAAGAAAATGCCTCATTCGATATGGGCTGCGCGCACGAAAAAACATGACGCAATATGCGGCGTTACCTCGCTCTGAGGCGTTCCATTTGAGTTGTTTAGCAGAAATGTACAGTCGGGGAAAATTGTGCTAAGCAGAAATGTACAGTCGGGGAAATGAGTTGTTTAGCAGAAATGTACAGTCGGGGAAATGAGTTTTGATGTGACAACGACTTATAATTCGATGGAGATGACTCATGCGGCGTTACCTCGCTCTGAGGCGTTCCATTTAAGGCTTGAAGTGCAAGCGAGAGCGCGGAACGAGCGACAAAGAGGCACGTTGTCACGTTCGACTATCGTCAGTAAACCGACTTTACAGACAACCGTTTTTTTTTCTTATTGGTAATTGAAAGACCTTTCAAAACTAGAAACATCGGTGAAAGAATGACTCCGATAGCTTAAAAATTCACCAAGATAATTATGACAATTTAAAAATCTCATAAAATAGACCTGCCCGAAACGCTCCATACAAAATGCGACTCGATTATGACGTCACCTTAGAGTTACTTGTGGGCATCGCGGGAGAACTTTGTTCGATAGTTACATTAATTATTGCGTTTATGAAAGTGGTTTCATAACAAAAGTTGCTTTAAATTACATAAGTTATCGAATGGTACACAAATATTAAGAAATTTAATTGAAAAAAAATTCGACTCGAAAATCCAACTTTGAAGGCGCACAACAAAAAAAATACAAATGATATCAATCTGAAATTTTGGAAACACTTATTTTTTACCGTTATTTTTTTATTTTATTAACAAAATTCGCTAATCTTTGACCTTGTCATCATCCCAATTTTGTAAAATAACATTTTTTATGTATTATCGAAGAAATAAAGACGTTAAAGCATTGGATACTGGTGACGGGACACATAATAATATAATGTGTCCACTGTCCCAACCAGGGATGGGTAAGCTACTGAGTATTTACTCAGACCAGAGTAAATACTCAGTAAAAATGAATTTAGACACTCAGTATTTACTTTTAACTGAGTATTTATGTTTTACTAACCAGAATTGAATTATTTAAGGTTTTTCTTTATTTATTATTTATTTGTATGATATTTATAAGTAGCTATGTTCTTTTTAAGTATAAATGAAAATAAAATTATATAAATATACTAAATCGTCGTTGCCAAAACAAAACCTGTTATGTAACGTTCTGGACGAAAATGACTTTTTTACACCATATTGTAGAGAATTAAATTCTCCACCTTGTACAAAAACTCACACGTCAATATCTAATATATTCGCAGAGATACAGATGAAAAGGAGGCGAAAAAAAACTCCCATGTGAAACTCAATAATAATTTCATAATCAAAATATCTCATGTGCGCAACTGAGTTTGTTTGTTTGTTTGAACCCGCTAATCTCAGGAACTACTGATCCGATTTGAAAAATTATTTCAGTGTTAGATAGTCCAATTATCGAGAAAGGCTATAGGCTATATTTTATCACGCTAAGACTAATAGGGGCGAAGAAATAAAGGAAAATGTGGAAAAAAACGGAGGGAAATTATTTGAAAGAGCTTATTTGAACGCGCTTATCTCAGGAACTACTGGTCCGATTTGAAAAATTATTTCAGTGTTAGATAGCAAATTTATCGAGAAAGACTATAAGCTACACTTTATCACGCTAGGACTAATAGGAGCGAAGAAATAGAGGAAAGTGTGGAAAAAGCGGGGGAAATTATTTGAAAGGGCTTATCTCACGATAGTAGAGCAATTTTTCTGTTATTTGGGTCAGATAAGAAGTAGACCACGTGAAGGATCGTAGGCTATTTTTTGTGGACTAATTATTTGTCTGTGAAATATCTAATATACGGGGGCGAAGCCGCGCGGAACGTCTAGTCAGTCATAGACAGGGATTATAATCATTTTTATGATACTCTTACTTTCGTGCCTGGAACTTAAAACTAATTAAGAATATTTCTATAAATGTTAACAATAACTAATTATTTTGTACTTTGGTTAAAAAACGTGATATTAAAGAGGCTGATTTCGTACTGAAGTCTTTTTTTCTAGTTTCATATTTTACGTCCATGGTTTCATAAAACCTCTTATGTTGCTAAATTTAGCAATCAAAACCTCTTATGTGCAGCAGTAGTGATAAAAAAATTAAAAACGAGGTATATTGACGAGATATCGATACCGCAATAAATATAAAAAATGTCTGAAATATAGATACATACTTAAAAAAAATTAACTGGTATGCCTACATACATTTTTTTTTCACGAGGAAGTTTTTTTTAGTTTTTACAAAACTTGCATCTTTGCACTTGGTCTTGTTTTGGCAACGACGAAATGCAAAATTTTCTTTTCGTATTTTTTGGACTCAGTAACGAAAAATTAGGTACCTCAGCTATCATGGAATACCTAATTTTGATGATAGACTACCAAATTTTGGTATTTAGGCAGACGATTTTTACAGTGTCGGTGTTATAAAAAAATGTCTTAGGTAGGTTTATTTTATTACATATCCTACTAATATTATTAAGGCGAAAGTTTGGATGTATGGATGTATGGATGTTTGTTACTCTTTCACGCAAAAACTACTGAAGTCTGAACGGATTTTAGTGAAACTTTACAATAATACATATAAATATAGCTTGTACATCAGAATAACACATCTAAGGCTACAATTTTAACTGACTTTCAAAATGGAGGAGGTGTTATGTTCGTTTTTGGAACGAAGTTCCTTATCCCGCGTTCGGCGTAAATCTGAAGGCTAGACAAAACGATATTCGGCTTTGATTTGACCTCGACACTTTTTTATTAGTACCTGCATGTTAGGGGCAGATGGCGTTGATAGTAAGTATTCCTATGCGTCAACTAGATGGCGTTTTTTTGAATAAACAGCGACCCGTTGTTAGTATTCCTGGGCGTCAACAGGCGTTTTTTAAATAGTTTTTTTTTAGTGTAAAGTATTTTTACAGATTTTTTGGACATAAATGAATAACTTCGTTCCATTCGGGTGTCCCTTGATACCTCTCATGTTTTTTATGTTCAACGATTACTCCGCCATTTGTGAACCGATTTTCAAAATTTTTCTTTTGGTGTAACGGTTATCATCCCAATTTTGTACCGTATTCATATAAGAAATCGAGGGAACTCCTCAAAATTTACATGAAAACATGTGGTGACTTCGGTTTCGTGAGCAGTATTCTAAGCATATGCTACCAACAAGTAAGATTTTGCACCGGGTATACTATGGTTTGGAAGGTGCTGAGAGAACTCTTGACTCTTTATTATAGATACAAGTTTGGGAGTTTAGACGTTGTTTTAAGAACGGAAAGCATATGCTACAGGCTAATACGCAAATTACATTTATTATCATCATCATCATCAATTACTAAAATAAACCTTATAAATATTATTAGAGAACCATGTATCGTCCCGTTTTGACCCTATCATTGGTACTTTTCAAAGTTTTTTATTACATAATATTATTATCACTTAAACCGCGAGTAACACCGCGGGGCACAGCTAGTAGGTTATAAATTAAACAAGATTATATTATTTAAATGTGGTATTATTGTATATTGTTACCATCAAACATTGGAAAAAATATGTAAGTAGGTACTTAGATAAAAAATTTAATTTAACAATTACTTTAAATCCAAAAAAAAAAATTAGTAATCTGAATTAGTCCCAGATTCTGTAAAATCTAGTTCAGATATATCAGTGCACTTGTAGAGGGCTCATTGTTATTTAATAGATCTGATTCGGCGGTTGCGTTTTCCTCTTCTTCTTGATTGTCATCTCGATCAACTAGCGATGCAGCTCGGTTTTTTTCGGCGAGCGATTCAGAATGCTTGAAATCGATTTTAAGAGATTGGGGCACTAACCAGAAGACGGGGATCTGGTAGAGTACTTGCAACTACTACGTGACTATACACAGAAGGACCGCAACGTGCGCTTGACAGCCCATAGAGAGCGCGCCATCACAGCCCGCTCTTTACAAAACCGTCTGCGGCAGGCGACGGGAACTAGCGGCAGTGATCAAACGATTAGAAATTGGTTACACAACGACCAGCAGTTCTCCAGAAGATGATTACTGCGGATTTTCTTAACGAGTACTCATCGGGCAAACTGATTATCGTTCGATAGGCTTAATTTCGTACGGAATGTGAGTGATTGGAGCACAGTATTGTTCACAGACGAGTGCAAAGTGAAATTTTTTAGTGATGATCGTGGCATTAAAGTCTGGAAACGTGAAGGAGAGCGATTTTACGATGCCTGCATACATGAAAGTGAGAGATTTGGGGGTTCTAACGTTATGATGTGGGGAGGAATCTCTATGTCTGGTAGAACCGAGCTAGTCATTCTCAGCGGAGGTACGATAACGGCTCAACGATACATCGAGGAGGTCATAGGACCCCACGTGGCCCCATATGCACACAGAGTTGGTGCAGGATTCCACCTGATGCACGACAATGCTCGCGCACACACAGCTAGAGCCACCAGGGAAGCCCTAGAGTCAGCTGGTATACAGGTCTGGCCCTGGCCTGCAAACAGTCCGAGCCTGAATCCCATCGAGCACATGTGGGACATCTTAAAACGAAATGCCCGAGCACTAACCAACCCATCCACAATGAGAGACAGCTGATTGACGTGCTGAAAAGAAGCTGGAAAGAAATTCCTCAAGAAACAGTTATTCACCTTGTCGAGAGTGTACCTACCAGACTGGAAGAGTGCATTAGAAAAGGAGGAGGCTATACCAGATATTAAAAAAAGAAAAAATCATTCAACACCTTTTTATTTTTTTTGTTAACAGTTCTTTTTAACTCTACAATTTTTCCTCAATATTTCATTTTTCAGTAAAACATGTTTTAAAACAGTTTCTCAGTTAGTTTTTTTTTCATTATTTTATGATTTATTAATTCAAAATTAATGAATGTATCTAATTTATTCATAAACTAGCTGTTGCCCTCGACTTCGTCCACGTGGACTTCAGTTTATAGCTTGCGGTGTCAACAAAATTGGTGTCCTTAAGAGTTTTTTAAGACCCTGGTACCCGAAATCGAAAAGCATAATTTAAGATGGTACCACCTCTTATAGAAAGACGTTTTAGCAAGCGATAGCGCGATGTAGGAGACGAACGGCGCCATATTATGAATTTTTGGAACTAACTTAATTTGAACAAATTTACGCATTTTACTCCCTTACAATCCTTTTTTCTAGTTAAAAAGTAGCCTATGTCCTTTTTTAGGCTTTAGACTATCTATGTACAAAATTTCATTACAATCGGTTCAGTACTTTTGGCGTGAAAGCGAGACAGACAGACAGAGATACTTTCGCATTTATAATATTATAGTATAGATTGATTGCACTTAAAAAACGTGGTGGCCCTTAATTTGTTTTGACTAGTATATAATATATAGAAGAAGAAATGTCTTATTGTACTGAATGTTCATTATTTAATTATGGAGTGTAGATAGAGGAGAAATATCTCTATATGTAAAAAGTGTTCGCGGAAATTCGTTAAATTAGGGTGAAACTAATAATTCACCCTATATATATATATAAAATTAAAATATATTATTATAAATATATATTATATATATATATATATATATATATATATATATATATATATATATATATATATATATATATATATATATATATATATATATATATATATATATAAAATTAAATTATATAATAATATAAAATTAATTAAATTTATATATATTATAATTATATTATAATTAAAATTATAATATAATTATATAATAATATAATATTCTGATAGGTATATTACCTTCATGGTCTTAATACACTCACAGCCAAATTAGAAAGTTGTGCACTAAAGGTGCGCACCAAAAACGTAACACGATTTTTCGTTACTTCTTAGTAGGTTTTACCCCTCGGATTTTTCTCATACCGGGCGCCTTATATATGAAAATCGATTCTTAAGGAGTAAACTCCAATATTTTGAAGTAAATTTTTGTGCAGGAACCTAGGTAATTACAATTATAAGCTGAAAAATAACTCAAACATGTTTAATATTTTCGTATGGGAAAATGATTAGGGTATTACGTATGTATGAGAATTTCGATGGCACCTGGCCTCTTAAATGAAAAATATTCAAACACTGAAAACAGTTGACAACATCTCCTTAACGGGGGGGTCTCCTGAAGGTGGCTGAACGTGGTAGTGATAAGTGGGGGATTTTCCTCACTTGAACCATCCCTCCTCACTCCATCTCACCACCAGAATACTTGGTTATAATCTAAACTAAAAATAATATTATCTTCATTATAGGTCTCTCAGTCACTACCATATTGAACTGTTCTTTAGGAGCATTCCAATAACCTAAAAAAATAGTTGGTTTAGTGTTATTAAATGTAGGTACTTAATACTATAAAATATGTACGTACATATTATATTATATACGGGGCAATATGCTTTATGTAACTTTTCCATGCTTAGCCCATCAAGCCCCAAGCGGAACCCAGGTGCCGCTTGACAACTGAATATCTATTGTGTCACGAATTCGTTGTTCGAGGTATTAAATTTATTTTATTTAATGATTATGACTTTAGCCTTATTAAATTTTTAACATTTTACTTATTATAAAAGAGTAATGTCAGGATAAAATTTCAAAAAGTAGATCTAAGTACCTAACGAACTGAGTACTTACAGGGGGGAGGTGTGAGAGTTGTTGGTCATGCAATTATTTTGCTCTCCGTTAGAACTTTTTTATTTCAATAAAATCATTGTTTCAAACTTACGTTTGAAATGATAATCCCAATATTGTGATGCCTTCATGAGGGAGTAAGAATTAAAAACTTGCAGGAAACTTGCGTCTAAATATTTCTGTTCGTCGTCTATTTTGAAGCATTTTCAAATCCTGAAAACAAAATCATTTAGTCCATGACAATATTTTTATCGATAAACTATACTTCAAGATAAGTGCATCCCCAAAGTACACGTAAAAAGCTATGCAATATTTGTAGCCAAATTATTACTTGATGTGACATTTTTATCACTAATGCCTTATATAGCATGATTATGGGATTATTAAACTTATAAATTTTCTTTTTAGCTTATAAAAATACCGATTGATAAGCCCAAAAAACTTTGTTGAAAATTTACGTATGTTATGTTAAATCCACGTGTTTGAGGCATTCCTTAGTCGTTTTTATGGTTTATTATATAGCGGAACCACAAAACCCAACAAGATATTGCATTTAACGTTCACTAAACACTTTTATTAGCACTTTTTAAACATGAAATATTGCAGACCGACTCCTTTGTTATGTCCTATTAGCAGAGTAGACAGAATTAGGTAGGACTTATAGTGCCCCCGAACGATCAAACATCAATCACGTCAAACACCATATAAACTACGTGTTTGACGTGTTTGACGCGTTTGAAGAGAATTTGGATTTACTACGTGTTTTGACGTGTTTGACCGTTTGATGTTTGATCGTTTGCGGGAGACTTTACATTACAAACTTTTGACGTTTATACACCGATATGAGCTTTCTCTTTCACTCAACTTACTGCATCGTTAGTTAGAAAGAGTAACATTATCAACTGTCAAAATAGAAGGTTACCTCCAATAGTACAACCTCATTGGTAGACACCAATAGTCCTACAAAGTCAGATTAAAAAAAAAGGTTCTTGCTGTCATTGTCATTTGATTTGTGTCAAAATAGTGTCAAATCAAAAATGTCAATGTTGCAAAAGGTGTCGAAGGAAATTTTGTTTCGGATTTCCAAATTTTTATTTATATAAATTATAATGATACTAATATTTATACCAAGTCATAGGTGTAAATAAAAATGTTATGGAGGACAAGTCTCTCTTATGTAATAAGACACCAGCTTGGCAAAACTGTGTGCATTGCCCTAACCTTCTGTTCAACACTGCCACGGAATTCGAAAGGTTAATTCATTTAATTAAAACTGTCTCTGTCTTAACTCCTGTACTAGAACGTAATTATCAACGTGATACATTATTGTTACAGCCACATCTTCGAAAAACACAGTCACAGAGAAGGATCTATAGTTTTGTGTCAATATGGACCTAATGGAATATGCTCGGCCTTACAATTTGGTGATTTACGCAAAGCGGGCTTCAAGTACCATGTGCGACAACACCATCTGTTTAATACAATCGGATCGGATAATTGGACCTTCTACTCGTCATCACAGAACTTACCAGCAGTATTAAACGACCCTAACCGAGGAAAACAAAGTAACTTTTTCACTAAAACATGGGGAGATAGCTTCGCCGATAAAGTAGAAATTTATCCTAGTCCTTATTTACCAGAAATATCTCTTCAGCATTTTGAATCTTACTGTAAGAAATTAGCTAAAAGATATAGAAGACACTGTCAGCTTAAAGAAAATGTGCCTGCTAAATCTAAAACGCCAGTCGTCGAGACCGTTTGTGAAGTGCCAAGTATATTTTATGTGCAGTCTTTAGCACTCAATGATCCTAAAATATTTTCTCAGGTGTTTCCAGGCCTACTAAACTCTAAAGATGTTAACGGTACTATAAGGCACCTTCAAGAAACTTTAAGCACTTATCTAGATGTAATAGAAATGAAAATATCTAAACAAGTTGCACAAAAGTCAGATGCATTTTTCCATGCCATGCTTTCTCATGATACCATTATGGAACAAATGGCTAAAGCAGTAAAAACTGTTCAGACTACAAGGAGAAGTATTAAAAATGTTAAACAAAACTTGACTGAAAGTCCTTTGCAACTAGTGAGCCTAACCAAAATTAATCATAATCTTAGTAATGTTCATGAATTGTTTAAATTAATGGCAACAGTGCAGCAGACTCAACCGATGCTACAGCTCTTGCTGAGCACTTCTGACTATGTAGCAGCACTGGACTTGATAAGTTCTACTCAAAAAGTGCTCTCCACTCGACTATCTGGCATACAAGCTTTTCGTCATCTGTCTCCTCAGTTAACTGAAATGAAACGACTCATTCATAAAATGTTAAACAATGAATTTTCAAGATTTATAACATCTGATCTCAATAGACCCATAGCGGACGAAAGTGATTTGCCTGACAGGGACAAGATAACATCTATTGTATCAGGGATCCTCCGATTAAAGGAATTGGACTTCTTAGACATATTCAAAACAGAAGCAATGACATCCATACAAACCACCATCAAACAATGTGTAGTAGAAATAATTTCAGAAAGGGAGGGAGGTCATGAAATTGTGTTGAGGGGTTCTAACACTGATACTTGGTTGTTATGTAATGAGGGTATAATCTTTTTGCAGAAAGTTACTCCTAACATTATTAATTTATTTAAAAGAATTTTATGTCTATATGATTTAATATTAGAAGTCAGCAAAACCAATGATATTACTGGAATAGAATGTGAGGAGGTGTGGACACAGGAGGAACTAAACTCCTTTGAAGAAAAGTTAAAGAAAATTATTGTGTTGCTTTCGGACTACAGCAATGAAAGATGTGCCAACCTTATAGTCACCAAAAATGACAAAGAATATGCTTTCTCGGATTTATCACAATTATCTAAGCTGTCAGAATTAATTGACATCTTTTCATCAGAATGTGAGATTATCACAGGACACAGTAGCAATGCAATGAAACTGGCATTAAGAAGTTACGCTATGAAATATATTCAAAACCTCCATGGAGAAAGAAGGGCACTACTCACATCTTCTTTAAATACTGAAAGATGGAAAGTAGCAGATGTACCCTATGAGTTGCAAAGTGTTATAAACAAAATCTGTGAATGTGAAGAAATACCATACAAAATACAATACGAGAGTGGAAAACCTGATGCTAAATTTCTTATTATAAACAAGGAGACCTACGCTGTTGTTGCTACTGTTCAGCTTCTGATAAAAATACTTTTAGAATATTGCGATGCCACTAAACAGTCCCCTGACATTGTCCAATATTTAGTTCATTGCATGCTAGAGTTAATAAGGTTGTTCAACTCCCGTTGCTGTCAGCTGGTGCTGGGTGCTGGGGCCATACAGAGTGCAGGTCTAAAGACAATATCTACCTCAAACTTAGCTCTCGTTTCCAGGTCTTTGCAAGTTATACTGTGGTTGCTTCCTTTAATCATAACCCACCTGGAAAAATTGCATGCAAAAGAATTGTCTTTGAATGGTTTTAAGAGCATCGAGAGTGATATAGCAGGTCATAAAAAGGAAATTGAGAGTAAAATATGTAAAATCGTAAGTGGCATGCTCAGCTCTCAGCTGGACGGCTGGGATGCGAAGCCTCCGGTTCCGTCGCAAACATTCCGAAACATATCTAAACATTTAGTTAAATTGCACGAAGCTTTAATTGACATTTTACCACCTGATCAAATTCGACGTATATATATAACGGTTCATGATAGTTTCAAGGAGAAATTAAAGGAGCAACTAGGCAAGATGAATATCGTCGCCAACGGAAGCCCCCAGCACGGTGTTGTGACCTCAGAGTTGACTTTCTATTTGCAAACATTAAAAACACTTAGAATAATTAATGAAACTGATTCTGAAGATAATATTTTGTATGATATATGGCTGAATTAAGATAAGGCTTATAATTATAGCAATTTTATACTGAATAATGATATGTAAATAAATCAGATTTATTATATTGAATGTAAGTGTAATAATTCCAATAGCTATTGTATAATATTATTTTACAGTAATTAGTCTCTAATTAAACTAAGGGACTACTTATATTACCTACCACATATAAATGTTATGTTTTAAATAGCTTGTGTTTAGTTATTTATTTTTTGCATCTTTTAGTTGAATGGTGCTACAAATAGTTAAATGAAATGAGAAGTATAAGCATAATAATTAATAACTCTATAAGTGATAATTTTTTGCACCTTGGGTACTTATCGGAAATCTTGGCTCCATCTTAAACCACCTTATGGTCACTTGCAAGAAAAGGTAGGTACTTAACCCAAAACCTGAATTAAAAAAATATTTGTGTTGAGGCAAGTGCTAAAACTACACTGCACCAAGTACGCTTCGCTACTGCGCCGCGCTGTGACAAATATATTATTGTTTTGATTTTTTGTTACAAATAAAGGTTTTGTCATCTTATACTTCTTAAGTGTACATTACTCCCTGGACCCTGCCCATTCTGTGATCTAGTATGCTGTTGTAATCTTAGATTATTTTTACTTATGTTACAACTTCATCATCATCATCATCATATCAGCCTATATTCGTCCACTGCTGGACATAGGCCTCTCTCAATGAACGCCAAGATGACCGATCTCCTGCTACTCGCATCCAACATGGACCTAAACGGAGATCGTCGTCCCACCTAGTTGGAGGTCGACCTACACCCCGACAACCTCCTATGTTACAACTTACAATTATTAAACTAAGATAAAAGACAGCTGACCAGATTGCCAAGTCTCATAATAATATTTTATTCGTTACTTTAGTCTATAATATTTTTAATATTGAATGCAACTGATGATAGTATTACATGATATCAAAATATGCTGAATAAATTATGAGGCTCCAAACCAGTACAATATTACGTTTTAAACATGTTTTATATTATAATAATACAAACTACAAAGGAGGTATATTATACAAAAATCAAAATAATATATGAGTCACAAACTATATAGAATGCTAACGCATTGATATGAGTTATGACACGAACCATATCACGCCGCTAGATGTCACTTTCAAATTCCTCAAAACTAAATTTAGAAAAAAAAGATTAATTAAAATATATATAATATATTTGTTCGTAATAACATATACACGGCACAAACAATAAATATTGACCTTACGAAAATAGATTTGACTAACATTTTGTGGGTAGTTACTAGTTACTTAAAAAAACATTGCCAGCCTATGGAATATGCCTAGAATTTATGGCAAACACATGGGAAAATTGTATTTTCTCTAAGGTATGTACTTATAATATTATATCCTTAAATATGTTATTTAATTTTAATTGATATATTCTTTGGAATACTCCACAGCATTTGTTTAAATAACAAGAATGCCCTTAGTCCTTAAACTCAAATATATTTTTTTACAAGCCCCCTCGTCCAGTTAGAGCCAGTGTTAATATATAAACTTATTTCTCTTATTAGGTTGTGTTCATACTAGCGTTTGTCCAGCGTAGGCGTTCGATGAACGTATGCGCAGCGCAGACGCTGCGACAACGCGCGCGTACGTCGCGTTGTCGCCGCTTCTCTACCGGAACAATCAGTACGCTGCGCTAGCGCCGCGTGTGCGCGACGTATACGCCGCGTTACTGCGGTGTCATGTAATGTACCCCTGTGCACGCGTTGATTCTTTCATTCGTATTTCGTAGACAAGCGCCCGAAGTAATACGACGTAAAATGAGTTCAACAACAGAAAGTACTTTTGATATCGAAATGATTGTACATGATACCGCAGTAACACGGCGTATACGTCGCGCACACGCGGCGTTAGCGCAGCGTACTGAGGGCGCATTTTTATTAGTCGTTAACTCGTACGGTATACAGCATGCGGGGAGTCTATGACAACTAATTGACAACTAATGGCGCATTGTCATTGGTCGTGGCATGCGTTTCAGAAATCTCCCGCACCCCGCATGCGGGCCCTATCGACCAGTGAAAATGCGCCATGATTGTTCCAGTAGAGAAGCGGCGACAACTAGACGTACGCGCCGCGTTGTCGCGACGTCTGCGCTGCGCATAGGTTCATCGAACGCCTACGCTGGACAAACGCTAGTGTGAAGGCAGCCTTAATAGGAGTAATTGTAAAAAGATTTACAACTGATAACATGAAAATAGTATTTATACTTGAACTTAACTAACATATTTTAATGCGCTGCGCATAGGTTCATCGAACGCCTACGCTGGACAAACGCTAGTGTGAAGGCAGCCTTAATAGGAGTAATTGTAAAAAGATTTACAACTGATAACATGAAAATAGTATTTATACTTGAACTTAACTAACATATTTTAATAAAATACCTTATCTAGTAAGTCTTACTTTTCACTTTGTGTATCACTTGCCTAGCTTACTGACAAAAAAAATCTTTTCACAATAATTATTATGTAATAATTATTATCATCAATATTAATTTATGGTGATTTATTAAACCTTACCATCATAGAAATATGATGCCATTGGATATCTTATTAGGAATGCTATACAGGAACAAAAAACTTGAAAGATTAACAATGAAGAAGTTAAACGAACTTCAGACATAGGGCCAAATTTGATTAAAAATAAATTGATCAAGGTCATATTATTGGTAACAATATTGTGACTATCTTCCTGTTTTTCTATTACGTGTAAGATTGATAAAATTTTCAAAATAATTGAGTTCAAAAAGTTCAAATCCTTTTTTGATATGACCGTTTTACTTGCTTGCAATAAATCAGTTTCGGGGCTATATTTTGGTAAACGATGTCTAGGACACGGTATAATGTGAAATAACTGGGGCACAGAGTACAAAAAGTTAATAATTTGTGGCAGGAAAAATAACAGAACAGTTTTACTGAAATGACTCAGTATGCCCACTACTGCGAAGGTCATGCCAGATACATAACAAAATGTATCACCAACAAACACTTTTGATGGATACCTGAAAAATAATAAAAATACTTGTTAGAAAAACTTTACTTGTAAGTAATTTCATATTTACTGTCAAGTGAATTAACTTCACTTATACTCACCAATTGTATTGTAGCAAAGCTAAGGTTGTGGCAATATATGGAAGCATTATATAAAGAGAGAAGCAATGTGCCTTGAATTGATCTCCTCTTAACTCTATTACATTAAAAATAACTATAGAAATAGCAATAATAACTGATTGTCCCACTTCTAGACCATTGATGCCTGCTAGTATATTGATGGCATTTGTGCAGAAAACTGCCAACATCCCCATATAGATATAATAAAGTGGACCTGAAAATAAATGGACACATTAAATTACACTTTTTGTTAAAAGTACATGTAATTAATCCATCAAGCCCCGCACGAGCACCGGTGATCGCGACAACAATAGAATACAATGGTATTTCCGAGAATCTCCAATCAAAGGATTAAATAAAGTATGAAAATATTTTATTTAACTAAATATTTATTTACTACTTATGTTTACTTATGTGCTTACCTATGTTAACTGAGACTCCAAACAATTGTCTCAGTGGTAGAGGTACTATAAAAGTTGTGGAGTTAAAATTCACATAATATACAACCAATAACGGCAAGGATGCTACAGTTGGCAAGAGAAGCTTGTACCTCCATCTCAAATCTAAAACATCATCTGCAAATCCCAGTAAAAGCATACAGCATATTGACAACAATGCTGCTAGTAATTCTGCAAACTAAAAAAATAAATACTTAACATTATACTTACAATATGTAAAGAAATTATTATATAATGTAAAGAAATTATTGTATAATTTATAATACATGAATAAGCTATATACTTTTAAATGTATCGGGCAAAAATAGTATAGCATATCCATTGAATTTTTTAAAAGCAAGGTTAGTGTATACCTCACTGTGAGGAAAAGTTTCTCTATCCATTAAATTGCTTCCAAAAATGATTGGAATAAACAAGAAGCTCACAACTAAAAAAACACATCCTGATACGACTCCCAATGCTTCTGGGCTGAAATTATATAGTGAAATTAATTAGTAACATGAACAGTTTTGCTTGCCTCAATGGTTTCATCAGTATTTTAGAAGAAACATACATTTTCTCTTTTGACACCTTACACAAATCTACTCCATATAGACCTGCTTTTATAAAAAGATCTCCTAATTGTGGTATTAACCTAATGGTTCCTACGTATGCTAAGAAAGACAATAACAACAAAATCACAATAGACCACATCCTAAAGTATTGCTACGTGTTAATGTTATCGACGTAAAAACGGCAACAATTTTAAACTACAATTAATGTGTTAAATTTTGTTCAAAGGTATTTCCAGGGTTCTCTTCAGAGTTTTTTCTATCATAAAAGTATTCTATTCTGTTTTAAAATCCCTGAGAACGAATTTCTTTATTTTCTCAGTACAATTTCGGCGAATTCTAAAATGAAATTGACAGTTGAAATTTGGTTGACAGTGACAACTAACAACTGACACATGTTTTTTTTTCTGGCGAGCCGCGAGTGGCGCCGAAATGAGGTATAGTTATACATTTTTCGTACGTCCATGGCTTACATATATTTCAAGCACGCAGCTCCGGCAGCATGCTTCAACCGAGCAAAATAATATGCTGATTACGAGCATGTGTCCATCAAGTATCCATGCATTGCTTAAAATAAGCATGCTTATTTCGAGTACCTATGCTCAAAAATCAACAGGCGTGCGATTTTCAAGCATGCTACCTGCGGTGCGGGTGGCGGAGGGGCGTGCTGACAGATACTATCGATCAGTTTTTCTCTTTTATTAAGCATGCTTATTTGCTCAGTTTAAGCACGATTTTGTGCTTGAAACAAGCATGCTTAAAACTCGATACATTTGCTTCTATTAAGCAGCTTAAGGCCAGTTACACACGAGTAATTTTATAGTAATTAGTGCCCAAGGGCCTAGTGTGTGCGCAGTACACAAAAGCACTCTTTATTCCTTTTACTCTCATGACCCAGTGAGACGGACGACCAACACGACTGGCGAGAGATCAGGCGCAGGACCGACTTTTTACATGCCCATCCTTGATCTGACGCATGGATCATCTTACTTGTCAGACAATCAGGTGAACTGTCATCAGCCTGCATTGTCTTAACTAAACTTGGAAATAACATGTTTCCAACGCGGAAATCGAACCCACGACCCGGGAGTCAAGAGACACGCTCTATTTTACCACTTTACCACGGAGGTGTTGAAGAAGATGTAATCAAATACATAAATCAGATATTGTTTGTTAGATAATATGTAATTCTTTTTAAGAATACATCACATCATAATTTATTATTCTTTGTAATGGCCGGTTTACATTATTCCAATCGAATAATCTCATCCAGCGCCGGATTAAATTGCATGTACTCGGCGAAACATGGCGGTAGCGGTCATTAACCCCCTGTCAAAAAACTTGTCATTTTCTATATAGAGCTCGTCGCTCGAAAAGGCTTTAAAATTTAAATGAACGTGGCGAAAAAAGGAACTAGCGCTGCCATCAATACAAAAACGCCATTTTTGACAGTTCTCCTTTACCAGGAGCGCGAGCGCCCCGTCCACATTCATTTAGAGCCTTGTAGCGTAGCTTGTAGCACTTTAACCCGCTATTGACAATGGACTA
Organism: Polyommatus iphigenia; assembly: GCA_963422495.1. NCBI lineage: Eukaryota > Metazoa > Arthropoda > Insecta > Lepidoptera > Lycaenidae > Polyommatus > Polyommatus iphigenia. Next base: position 39,513,682 of record OY730182.1, read on the forward strand.
GGAACAATGAGGAACAAGGACAAGTTTTTGACAGGGAGTCAATGACCGCTACCGCCATGTTTCGCCGAGTACAGTATAGTCATACAGCTCTAGATTGGAATAATGTAAACCCACCATAATTAGTGATAAGTGATAACTGATAACACTTTACACAATAAATACAAATGACTATAAATTGTCCTTTTTTCATATTATGCACACATTTAATAATTGCATATTATCAATTATGTAAGTACCTATGCTTATTTCTACTACAATAATTTCACCTTTGGCCGTGGTTGCCTGGAAGAGATTGCCTCTGGTACCAATGCTGCTTATATTTTGTTTTTTGAAGTGAAAACTTCTTTAGCGGCGTTGAGCACTTTTGTGGGATGGGTAAAAACTGTGAAACTCGCGTCAGATTCTCGTGCTAATCGGAAAACCGTAAGACGGTTGGAGAGTAGTGTTGTAACATCGAAATCGAACAATCGATTGTTTTTTTTCGATTGTCGATATTTTTTAATCGATTGTAAGGGTTTCGATTAATTAAAAAAATCGATTTTTTTTAAATCGATTTTCTTCAAAAATGGGTTAAAAATTTAATCGATTGTAAGGGTTTCGATTAATTAACCCTTATCCTGGTCGCATGGGGTCAGATCACTTTCAAACCGAAAAAAAAATGTCCTAGAGTTCCAGAAATGCAACGACGCTTTTGGTAGTTTCCTAACTTCTATTGAGGTATCCTAATAAGTGGTAGCCGGTTAGCTAACGATGGTACATGTGTCGATACTCTATTGAGCGCTGACCCCATGCGACCACTTACGTGACTTTTTTTGTCACAAGACAAGTTTCCATTTTTGTAATATTATGTTTAATTGTTAAATTATTTTTGATATAATTTAGGATGATGTATAAATATATGAGTATATCATTCTATTTACAACATTTTTTTATATAATTGCTCTGTTAAAATGTCAGTATAGATCAATATAGTGAATACGGTGGCAGCTTGAAGGTTTCTGAAGATAATAAGAGATTTTGCGAGCCTATAGCCTCGGAACTTCAAAAGTATGCACCGATTTGTGACGGGCATTTTTTTTTATTAAATAAGGGGGCAAACGAGCAAACGGGTCACCTGATGGTAAGCAACTACCGTCGCCCATGGACACTCGCAACATCAGAAGAGCTGCAGGTGCGTTGCCGGCCTTTTAAGAGGGAATACGCTGTTTTCTTGAAGGTTTGCAGGTCGTATAGGTCCGGAAATACTGCTGGTGACAGTTCGTTCCAGAGTTTTACAGTGCGCGGCAGAAAGTTACGCGAAAAACGCACTGTGGAAGACTGCCACTCATCAAGGTGATGACTGATGAGGATGGTATGTTTTTCGCGTGGGACGATGGCGAAAAGTTGCCGGTGGTATGATTCCGAACAATTCCTCAGAGCACTCCCCGTGATACAACCGATAGAGGATGCAGAGTGAAGCTACATCTCGGCGTAATTCCAAGGGGTCCAAGCTGTTTGAAACACTATGGCAGTCAACAATTCGAGCGGCCCTTCGTTGGATACGATCCAGAGGGAGCAGTTGGTATTTAGGCGCCCCTGCCCAGAGATGAGAACAATATTCCATATGAGGCCGAACCTGCGCCTTGTAGAGTTGTAAGCGTTGGTCCGGACTGAAGTACTGTCTCGCTCTGTTAAGAACACCAAGTTTCTTCGAGGCTAATTTGGCCTTACCCTCTAGATGATATCGGAACTGGACTTCGCTCGATATGTTGACGCCAAGTATCTCAATGCTAGGGGAGATGGTTAAAGATGTGCCCTCGAAACGAGGATATACGAAAATTTGTGACTTCTTAGTGGTGAACGCGCAGACTTGTGTCTTGGCGGGGTTGAATTGGACCAAATTACGTCTACCCCATTCAGAGACCTTCTCCAATGAATTCTCCACCTTAGACACAAGTTCGTTTCGACTCTCAGTGACATTTTGCCGAGAAATATTGGGGGAGCCGGTATATACAGCTTCACCTGTACTATCATCCGCATAGCAATGAATGCCGTTGGTCTGTAACATGTCATTGATATGCAGTATGAATAGAGTAGGCGATAGCACACAGCCCTGAGGGACACCAGCATCAACAGACTGAGTTTCCGAGCATTCGCCGTCAACTACGACCTTAATGCTTCTGTCTGCTAAGAAACTAGTGACCCACTTACATAATTTCTCGGGCAGCCCGTATGATGGAAGCTTTGATAGCAGCGCTTTATGCCAAACCCGATCAAAGGCCTTCGCAATGTCCAAACTAACAGCCAATGCCTCTCCCTTCGACTCAATTGCCTGAGCCCAACGATGAGTCAGGTACGCCAAGAGATCACCAGCCGAGCGACCCTTACGGAACCCGTATTGTTTGTCGCTAAGTAATCCCTGGCCGTCCAAGTATCGAAGAAGCTGGGTATTGATAATGGATTCCATTATCTTCGAGAAGAGAGAGGTTATAGCGATTGGTTTGTAGTTGGAAGGATTTGAGCGATCACCTTTTTTGGGGATCGGGTGCACCAAGGCTGTCTTCCAGGAAGCCGGGACGATGCCAGTGGAATAGGAGAGCCGAAAAAGACGCGTCAAGACCGGAGCCAACTCTGGAGCACACTTTTTCAACACAATAGGCGGGATTCCGTCAGGCCCACTCGACTTTTGGATATCAAGGGAACGGAGGGCTTTTCGCACTGAGCGCTGATGAAACCGAATATCCGACATGATGCTCGTGCATCGCGGTATGGTCGGTGGTTTCTGCCCCCCGTCATCCAGGGTCGAGTTTGACGCTGAAGAGCTTGCCCAGAAGATCGGCTTTGTCTTTTGCGTCCTGGGCCAATGATCCATTTCCTACGTGTAGGGATGGTAGGGTTGGCTTGCAGAAATTTCCTTCAATAGCTTTGGCCAGAGACCAGAATGCACGGGTTCCCGAGGGGAGGCGCTCAAGTCTCTTGCCAATTCTATTGACGTGCGGTTGCTTTGCCCGAGTAATCTCTTTCTTGAGGGACCTGGAGGCAAGGTTGTACTCCTTTTTATACGTGCTGGTATTTAAATCCCGAGCAGACACTGCGTTGGCCCAGGATTGGTAAGCCTCCTGCTTCCGGCGAGAAGCTTTTTTGGGGGATGAACCAAACCAGGGACGAAATCTGCCGCCAGTTGGCACTACAGAGGACGGAATGAAAAGTTCCATCCCCTGCATCACCACATCGGCAACAGAGTTGGCAGTGTTGTCGGGATCATCCGGCGAGAAGCACACGTGCCCACAAGGATAGGATGCAAAAAACGACCGCATCCCATCCCAGTCCGTTGACTTGTAGTGCCACACACGACGGTATTTAACAGCACGCTGTCTTAACACCGTCGTAAGTGGCACAGAACTCCTAACAAGGCAATGATCCGATGAACCAAGTGGTGCGGTTACGGATATTTGGTAGCCGTCAGGATTTGAAGTCAGCAGGAGGTCCAACAAGGAAGGATTTTGACCATCCACATCTGGGATTCGCGTAGGCGTAGTAACCAGTTGTGTCAAGTCGTTCGCAAGGGCAAAGTTGCAGACAGATCTCCCCGCATGATCAGTTTTACTGGAATTGAGCCAGTCGGCGTGGTGGGCATTAAAGTCGCCAAGTATTATGATCCCTGCGGATGGGATCTGCTGCTGCACAAAATCTGAAGCAGCTTGCAGGTGCTCCAAGAGTCGGTCCGTCTCGGGGTCACCACTATGGGACCTATATAGGCACGCATAGACGCGAGGGTGGTCGTCGCAATCTATGCGGCATGAATCGATAGACAAGATTTTAGAGCCTAGAGATGCCTAAAATAATTCCTGACCACTGGATGGTGATTATGATAATGATGAGGGGGTGATGACCACAAGTGTGTAACAAATCATAAAAATGAGGAAAATATGTTTGTCAGTATTATCTTAGGACCTACTTCCTTCGGTGCTGCAGAAAAAAACTGGTCATCACAGTGAATAATAGATTTTTTAAATCTCGATCCCAACCATAGTGGTATTTATGAGACTTCGAGACAGAGCAGTAGTTGATTGATTTTTTTGTTGTATAGAGGAAAATGAAGGTTTTTGATTATTAAGATTAATTATCATAAAGCACTCTAACAATTCACATAATTAATACTTCGTTTTATTCATATTATCTTCAATTTAATTTTCATTTTTTATTTGGGGTCAGTGGAGACCCCATGCGACTACTTGTGTGACTTTTTTGATGCGCCTAGTTAAAGGTTAAAAAATCGATTTTTTAAAAATCGATTTTCATAAAGAATGGGTTAAAAATTTAATCGATTGTAAGGGTTTCGATTAATTAAAAAAATTGATTTTTTAAAAATCGACTCATAAAAAATGGGTTAAAAAAAATAATGCACAACGTTAGAGCTGTAAAAGTAACGAGAAAAAGCGTACCCGTATGTATTCGTTACTTTAACTGTTCGTACTCGTTACTATTGTATCGTTACTCGTTACTCGATAGTTTTGAATTTTGATACCTTCCAAATCCTTTTTGTTTTAAAATTAAGTTCCATAATCCGTACGCAAAGGTTAAAAACGGGACCCTATTACTGAGACGTCGATGTTTGTCCGTCTGTCTGTCTGTCTCGAGGCTGTATCTCAAGAACCGCTATAGCTAGACCTCTGAAATTTTACAGATTGTGTGTTTCTGGCGCCTTTTTCGAGTAAAAAGGCCAATGTAGACACTTGAAATTTTCACAAAATCCTGAGTTGTTAATATTTAATTATAAAATTAGAATAAAATAAATAATTAAAGGGGCCCATACAAAGTACACTATTTTTCCCTACTTTCACTCTATCACAGTACGAAACCCTTCGTGCGCGAGTCCAACTCGCACTTGGCCGATTTTTTGTATATTTCATAGGTTAATAGTTATTTAATTTATGAATAACATTGGCCTACAAAAAGAACAATCCATATATTTTTAGGGCCATCAAAACGAAATTTTAAATCTTTTCTATCTCTGTTAGCTACCACTTTCGCTGAGGAAATTGTTGTTCATCTTATCAAAATGAAGCCAATCACGAAAAATTTGAAAATTTAAAAAAATTGTTTGAGCAAACCTGGACTATAATAAAATCTTTTTTCTAAAAAGTTAAATTAAACCTAGAATACTGCCAGCAAGCGTTAACGCTTATCATCAGCTGGTAAACGATATGCTCGTCGTGACATTTTAGTAAAAAAATATTATATTAAATAAAAAAAAAAAAAAAATAGCAACTACGAAAAATGCGAGTAACGAAACGCATTCGTGAGTAACGTTTCGTTACTCGGTACTAGGTGGCGTACCCGTTACTCAGTACCGAATACATACGGTTTGCTACAGCTCTACACAACGTTAATAATCAAGTTTTCACTTCTGCCGGCACTCCCGGAGTGCAACCCGTCTTTTTTTTATTGCTTCTGTATCTTTGTTTTGTGTGAAATTAAAGAATATTTCATTAATTATACTTCTCAATGTCATCACTTTAGTAATCACTGTCTGAAATGTTTTCCGAATCTGAGGAACTTTGAGATTCTGTATCAGATTCATCATCCAACTCCATAGCACATTTATCAATTTCTTCATCTAAGCGCCTATCTGTTTCAAACAAGTTATTTTCGATTTCACGCACAAATTGGCATTGTTTCTTTAAATCCTTTGCGGTAATACATTGTAAAGCTTCTTCAATAATTTCTATAATTCGATTCTCAAAATTCTCTAAATTAGTATTTGCTAAGCGCCGTTTTAAAGGATTCCACAGATACTCTATTACGTTTAAGTCATTGTGATATGGCGGTAATCTGGCTACTTTGTGTCCATGAGCTTCCAGTAGATTATCACTTTCAAATGTTAGAGATTCTTTATATTCTCTTATAATTTTCAATAATTCAGCCTTCATCATTGTGGAGTTATATGATATTCCTTTGCTAGTCAGCCAATTCTGCATTTCAACTTTAGTAGAGCTTAGGGTTGGTGCCTTATTAACTGAGTCTAAGCAGGAGGAGGCAGTGTCTATAACCACCAAACTTTTAGGAGGTAAATTAGGGATTAATTTTTCTTGCAGCCACCTCACAAAATTCGTCCTATTATTATCATCACGATAGTCTCCCAACTTCTTTTGAGATTTAAAAATTAGAGGTTCTGTGATAAATCCCATCTCTCCTCCAGCATGAGCAACAATCCAACGGGCACATACTGCATCACTTGGGAGATCACCTTCTTGTTTTTCTATTTGCCAGATTTTATTCTCAGTGCAGGTAGCTCGTATATGAGTTTCTCCAATGAAAATTATCGGCAGACCTTCAAGTCTACTTATTCTTAAAAGTTTTAGGTACTTTTGTCTCCAGGCTACAATGTCATGTTGTTCTATTAATAGCATTCTTTTAGAACTGTATTTCTTGAATCGAAAGCCAAGTTGGCGAATGGTATTCCATAAACTAGTTCGTCCACATGTTAAATTAATATCAATTTTTAATTCAGTCAGAAGAATACTTAATGTCGGAATCTGTTTACGAATTGTGTACATTTCATGGATTTTGTTTCTTATTGTACATAATTTGAAATTATCTCGAATTTTAATCAATCTCTTACATTTTTTTCGTTTACTTATGGTACTTTTACTTTTACTTTCTCGTGTTATATTGCTAATAGTTTTTTCAGATATACCTGGAAGTATAAATATTAAATAGTCATTTTGAATCATTTAAAACGTAGTGATTGTATTCTCTTTGGAATCATTGAGATTACATACAAACAAAAATATATATTCATAATATTATATTTAATTCATGAAGCCCCAAGCGGCCACATCCGGCCGCGATAACAATGAAAAAGCTATTGTGTCTCGTTTTGCCACGACTGATGGGTTAATGGATAAAATATTTTATTTATAACTACCTACCCTCTTTCTTATTAAAATATTTTGTTTATACAATGTTTTGTCCTTATCTAATACATCAAAATAGTAGCTTGAAAGAAAAAGATAAAACATTGTATAGGTCATAGGTGGGTAAACTTATTTTATTAGAAACTAGTGACCCGCCCCGGCGTCGCACGGGATATAAAATATATAGCCACTGAAAAAATGATTAAAATCGATAGATGATCTTTCACGTGGTCTACTTCTTATCTATGCCAAATAACATAAAAATTGCTCCAGTAGTTCGCGAGATAAGCCCTTTCAAATAATTTCCCCTGTTTTTTCCCACATTTTCCTTCTTGGCGTGATAAAATATAGCCTGTAGCCTTCCTCAATAAATGAGCTATCTAAAACTGAAAGAATTTTTCAAATCGGACCAGTAGTTCCTGAGATTAGCGCGTTCAAGTTAGCCCTTTCAAATAATTTTCCCCGTTTTTTCCACATTTTCCTCTATTTCTTCGCTCCTCTTAGTCCTAGCGTGATAAAATATAGCCTATAGCCTTCCTCGATAAATGGGCTATCTAACACTGAAAGAATCATCAAAATCCGTAGTTTTAAAGATTAAAGGGAACAAAGGGACATGAGGGAAATAAAATCGACTTTGTTTTATAATATGTATAGATATAGATATAGAAATATAAGTGCCAGACGAATATATTATAACCTCCTTTCTGGAAGTCGGTTAAAAAGGGAATAGCGTTTAGAACGCGCGTGACTAAGGGTGTAGTAATAAAATTTAAATATAATAAAATCCGAGACTACAATCACTTCTACGCTGAATTATTGTACAAGAAAAGAGCATAGAAATAATGGAAATAACGCAGCTTAATATTATGTTTACCTGTCATGGCGGATACGCGCTGTCGAACATTTCTAAATGGAATTATAGGAGCTTTTTTCTCTTTTTCTCTATTACAATATGTGCGCACAGCAAGCACAATTTTTTTGTCACAGGTTTTTATTCGCTTAAGCATTTCAATAAACTTAAAACTTTTAATATTAGACCGTTCTTTTCTTATGACAACTACACCGTTTATTGTTTACATGTCAGTGATTGCGACAATGTTTATTGTATGATGACATGGATGACATAATATAAACCAATCAGATCTATTCAATCTTACCATAAAAATGTTTTCCTACAAATCACCGTACTCTTTTCTTTACTCTATGGTAAAACAGCTGTACGTCATCTCATCGGTCATCACTGACAGTCTATCACCTGTCAATTGCAGTCAGCGTTGCCGATTTGTGGGGAATTCCCCAAATTGCGGGGAATTTCATGTTGATTGGGGATTCATTGGGGATTGGCATTATGTGGGGAAAATGCGGGGATTTTAACATTTTGACATCTTTTTCAATAATTAGCAAATATTTCATCATTCCACATTGACACAATTAAAATCGATTGATCGCAGTAGGTTGACAATATTACTTGATCAGGTGATTTGCTTTTTCCTGTTCTTAAACATTTGATATCAGATGCCCTCATATTATTATAATGCGCTGGCTTTGTACAATTTCTGGCTGCAAGAGAAAGAATTAAAAACTGGGGGGCAGTGTCAGGTTAAACCCTTGAAGGGTTAATGCTTTCCACAAATATAGTAAAGAATATTTTAAATAATATTAAAGAGGTATTATTTCAACATTCTGTTTTTATAAATGTATCGCTATTTCCATTGATCACAGCATAAGGTAACACGTGTGAACGGTTTGACAAATGCTAAGTAGGTACAATTCTTTGTTTGTAATGTTTTTTCAGTTAAAGGTTCTTGTATGAAAAAATAAAGAAAGTAGCGTGAAAAAAATAAAATAAAACCAATTGATCATTGATAACTGTTTATGTTAGTAAGTAGTAGAATATTGATTCGTTTTTTAAAAAATAACATGTGTGGGGAATTTGTGGGGAACCAGCAAATTTTTGCCCCTTATTTGGGGAAATTGACCATGATTTTTGGGGAAATCTGATAATTAGCATTGGCAACCCTGATTGCAGTCATTATATTTTGTAATTTCCAGTCCAGACATTTTTCATTGCATTTTTCTCAACTCTTGCTAGGTACTCTCAAGTCTCAAAGTATAAAATAAATATTTTGGAAATACTTATGAACTGAAACTGAAGGTACCTAACAGTTTTATTACTGAATACTGAGCTCTGTAGTCTGTACTTGTACTGTGTAAATAAAGTTTTGTAGTCATACTTACCTATTTTGAAGTGAGAGAGTTGTAAAACTTTGATTTAATTTCTAAAAAGATGAGCACTATGGACGAAATAGAGGAGGAAGCGAAGGCAGCGGCTGAGAAGATGGTAATGAATATGATGCAAAGACCAGGACAGCTAGAAAAAGTAAGCATTTTAAATATTTAATAGTGTATTTGTAAATATGCCGACATGAGCTACTTTACATTCAGCCACTCTCACTGCCCCTCGCACTGTCGGCAATACTTCCCTGAATACTTGTGCGGCAGTAACGCCGTGAGTGACTGTTTACACTCAGCTCTCTAATTACTTGCCGCGTCGGGCAGTGGCCTGTGGCAGTGGCATGACAAGTGGCAATACAAGAGTGGCAGTACAAGGCCTATTTAGTATTTACATTCTCGCGTGCTGTCCACTTCCCACCCCCCGCCCAACCAGGGCTGGCTCTACCATATGGCTATTGGGGCTTAAGCCCAGGGCCCCATGAGTTAAGACCAGTAAGTCAAGTCAAAAATAGACGATAATGCGAAATAATTCATAATATTATTAATTTTTTGTTGGTATCCTTGAGAATCCTACGATCAAGGTTTATTATACAATTTAGGCGTTGGTACTACAAACTTTTACAGTTAAAATGTTGTAGGGCCCCGTATGCTCACGGTCCGGCCCTGCGCCCAACAGGGCTAAATATAAATGACTATAAGAGAAACCTCTGTAAACATTACACTTAAAATGTTTTAGGTGGAACAATACAAGAAGAGAATCACACATAAGAAGGCATCTATAGAAGCTCAATTAAAATCAGCAGTACAGGGTAAACTAGATGGAGTAAGTGTTGGGCTGAAACAGCTTCAAGAATGCTTGGATGATGTTCATCAGATCAGTCAAAAGTAATTACAAAAAAAAAAAACCTTTTTAACTATTTTAACTTTTTGAAGGCAAATATTTAAAAAAATTTAAATATGCTTCTACTATTACTAACTACTTGATCCTCTATAAATAATTATAATAGAGGTATGATCATCTATAAATAATTTAAAATATCTAGTGAGTTGATCTATATTGAATTACTTATTATTGACAAAGAATTAATGATGGTACTGTATGAAGAATTTTTTTTACCCATCAAGCCCCATAAGGACACCGGTGACCGCGATAACAATAGAATAACAATAGATTGCCAAGAATCCACGATCGAAGATTAAATACTTATAGTAATTATAACATTACTTTTTAATTAATATGTTTGTTAGCCTTTAGTGAGGTTAACTAATGAATCATGAAAAACAAATAAAACAGGTTATATTTTATAGGATGGATGAACTGGAGGATCTTTTGAAAAGAGTGCCTCCTTTAGTGGCATCTCTTCAGCCGGTCCGAGAAGAAGACTCGAGGCACTCACAGTATGTTACAGCTATGGACAGTCTCAAACATATATTTACAGTGCCGGAGAGTGTTGCTAAAACAAAGCAGTGGATTGGTGAGGGAAAACTGTTACATGCTCATCAGGTAAGTTTAATGGAACTCATATATACAAAAGAATATTTTTATTTATTTAGCGTTTTTTTCTGAATTGTCTGTATTTACAGTAGTATAATAGTTTTCTCGTTATTAGGGTTCCATACCCAAAGGGTAAAAACAGGACCCTATTACTGAGACTTTGATGTCTGTAACGTCTGTCTGTCTGTCTCCAGGCTGTATCTCAAGAACCACTATAGCTAGACTTCTGAAATCTTTACAGAATGTGTATATCTGTTGCCGCTATAAGAAAAAATACTGAAAACAAAATAAAATAAATATTTAAGTGTGGCTCCCACACAAGAAACATGATTTTTTTGGCCTTTTTTGCTTGTAGTCAATAAAATGGAAATAGCCAGGCACTTGAAATTTTTACTAAATCTTTAATTATCTTTGTTCTTTAATTAAATTATTAATAAAATTAAAGTAAAATAAATATTTAAGGGACCCATATCAAAAACACAATTTTTGCCTACTTTCGCTCTATAACGGTACGAAACCCTTCGTGCATGAATCCGACTCGCACTTGGCCGATTTTATATATATATATATATTTCTGTTCCAAAATCATGCGATCAGTCTTTCAGACTATGAGCTGATGAGTTTAGCGAATTGTGGCAGGCAGAGATTGTTCCCCATTGGGCACATCTCTATATTGATTATTTTTGGATCTTAATCCAGTGTGTCTAGGTCCAGGATATTTCGCCTTTTAAGGCGACTAGTAGTGTCTCTGTGTAGGAGCATTTGAGCCAGCTGATTTGGGTGGTTCTTTAGCCGAAGTTTGTACTTTGTGCTGAGCATCTTAATTTCCTCTTTGACTGTCTAAAGGCCCAAGAATTCGTGTACTTCTGAGTTTTTAATGAACCATGGGGCATTGCACATCTGTTTGAGTATACAATTTTGAGCTCTTTGTATTATACTTATATTTGAGGCACTTGCTGAGCCCCACAGTTGTAGGCCGTAGGTCCAGATTGGCTTGATAATCGATTTATATATAAGCAGTTTGTTGTTAATGGTCAGTTTAGACGATTGTCCAATCAGCCATGAGAGCTCTCTTGAGCGGATGTTCAGCTCTTTTCTTTTGGTTTCAATGTGTTTCTTCCAGGTTAGTCGGCTATCAAGATGCATACCCAGGTACTTAACAGTATCACTTTTGGGAAGCTCCCTTTCTCCGAGTTTTACTGATGGGCATTTGTCCCGACACAAGGTAAATGTTACTTGGACGGATTTGCTAGCACTAGAATTTATCCTCCATTTTTTGAGCCATGAGTCAATTTTTGAGAGACTATTCTGCAATACTAGCGAGGCTACTGTTGGGGATTTGTTAGAGGCTAGAATGGCTGTATCATCAGCATATGTTGCGGTTGTAACTCCTTGGGTCTGAGGCATGTCAGATGTAAAGATGGTATAAAGTACTGGACCGAGAACCGAACCCTGTGGTACTCCTGCTAGTATGTTATAGAAGCCAGATGTGCTGTTACCTTCTTTTACTTGAAAAATTCTGTCAAGTAGGTAAGAGTTAAGCAGATGGTAAAAAGAGTGCGATATGTGTTGTTTGATTTTGCACATCAGACCTTTGTGCCACACTCTATCAAAGGCTTGTTGAACGTCTAAAAAGACCCCAGCACAATACTCCTTTCGTTCCAGGGCCGCTCTTATTGTGTGACAGACTCTATGTTCCTGCTCTACAGTAGCGTGTTCAGCTCTAAATCCAAACTGATGGTCTGGTATAAGGCTTTGACATGAGTCCAGAAGTCTTTTCAAGATTACCTTTTCTAGGAGTTTCGAGAGAATTGGCAGTAAGCTGGTCGGTCTTTAGGAAGTTACGTCGTGATGTGGTTTGCCCGGTTTGTGTATCATTATGACTTGAGAAACCTTCCATATTAACGGAAAGTATCCTACTCTAAGTATACTGTTGAAGATCATTGTGAGATACAGCAGACCTTTCTTCGGAAGTTCCATGAGAATCTTTTTGTCTATGAGGTCAAAACCTGGCGCTTTCTTGTCCTCCATCTTTTTTATGATTCTCTTAATCTCTTGTAGATTCGTTGGTTTTAGAGGTAGATCCATTTGCAGGGGTTGTTTAAGAGTATCGTCGATGTCCTTTTCAGAAAATGAGTGTTCTGCTTCATTAGGAGTAAATATTTTTGCTAGGTGTTCTGCAAAAATATTGGCTTTTTCTTGAGCTGACCTCGCCCATTTGTTACCTTCTACTCTTATAGGAGGCTTAAGGTACAATTCCGTGCATCGCGATCGATCGCGGTCGCGCACGACCTACGACTGTCGTCGGCCGCTCGCGACCATAGTCAACGTATGAAAATGTATGGCACCGCTTCCGAGGCCCGCGACTGACGCGCGCGGCCTACGACTGTCGTAAGCCGCGCGCGACCGTGCCATATAACTTTGACACGGTCGCGCGGGGCCTACGACTGTCGTCGGTCGCGCGCGTCTGTCGTAGGCCCCGCGCGACCGTGTCAAAGTTATATGGCACGGTCGCGCGCGGCTTACGACAGTCGTAGGCCGCGCGCGTCAGTCGCGGGCCTCGGAAGCCGTGCCATACATTTTCATACGCTGACTGTGGTTACGAGCGGCCGACGACAGTCGTAGGTCGTGCACGACCGCGATCGATCGCGATGCACGGAATTGTACCTTTAATAGTTTTTGGCTTCATACTGGACCTGGTTGACTTCCACAGAGAATAGTTTGTTGCCTTCGTTGCTGTGAGAGATGTTAAATGTTCTTCAATCGTAGCATTTTCAGCCGCCGCGATGCAATGTTTCAGCTCTCGGGTCGCTTTATTTAGGGAAGTTTTGTCATTGGGATGTCTGCTGTGGTGCCATATCCTTCTTAGTCTTATTTTTTCTAGAATTTTTTGTCTAATTTCAAGGGAAACCACGTTTTGCCTTGGCTTGTTATTAGTAACCGGGGGGTGCTCATCCAGCATGCCTCTTGGATTACCTCGGTGAGTTTTTTAGCTGCGTCTTCTATATCTTCTTCCGTTTTTAAAGCTACTTTTAATCTTAGGTGATCGTCTACAATTCGTCTAAAGTTGTCCCAGTCAGTCATCTTACTGTATAGTTTTAACGACTTTTGTGTGTGTAGCACAGACGAGCTCACTGTAAGGATTACAGGCACGTGGTTTGAAGAACTGTCAAGACATGTTTCTACTTTATAAAATAATCGATCTAGCCCTTTCATAACAAAAAAGTCTATAATGTCTGGTAGCCTGTTAGGGTCAGTAGGCCAGTGCGTCGGTTCGGCTGGAGTAATCGCGTTTATTTTGTGTATCTCCAAGCACTTCCTGAGCTCCCTACCTCTTGTGGTAGTTAATCTAGAACCCCAGTGTACATGTTTGGAGTTCCAGTCACCTCCAACTATAAAGCGAGTTTCTAGTTTTTCAATTTTATATAATCACATAATTTGGTGTGCCTGTTGGCAAAGGCCTCCTTCAGCTCTTTCCAGTATTTTCTATCCAGTATTTTTTATTCTACTCTTGTCCAGACTGGACAAGAATAGAATAATATACAATAATATTATTTGTTTTTAATATAAAAAAATTAATATGGATACTAATTTATCTATTTTACCAACTAACTTTAACAACTAGTCTATTTTACCAATGGCGTATATCCGCAGGCACCTATCCCACTCATTCCTTGCTTAAGAGCGAGCTGTCAAATTTTGCTGTGTTTTCTAATAAGTATTACGATCCCGGAAGACGATTGACTTAAATGAAATTGAGATTTATTTAATCATTGTATATTTATCTGATACTAGCCTAACGGAAAACACGATTCACTTATTTTGACTAGATAGTTTTATTTTTCGAAATTATGAATATTTCTGGCCTTTTCAACAAATATCTGTTACACTTATTCAGTTACTATCATTAAATAACTTGCACTACTACAATCATACACTTTGTAAAATCATAGCTAAAGGAAATATTAGTATTGTATTTAGTGTTTAAGTAATCATCAAAAAACTGTTTTGGGACTTACGACCTTTACTTTCGTGCTATAATGCGGGAACCCTTGTTTCGCGATATACTACTAGTTGCGGCTCAAAGTACAATTCATGCGGGCACGATTCATGGATTCATTATATCACGATTGGAGGATAGCGGGGTATGTAGGCGGGGCTAGCGTGTTTTGAAATTTTTGGCAGCCCGGTCTTAACTAAAGCGATCTTAAGTCTCCCGCAAACGATCAAACATCAAACACGTCAAACACGTAGTAATCCAAATTTTCTTCAAACACGTCAAACACTAGTTTATACGTGTTTGACGTGTTTGATGTTTGATCGTTTGCGGGAGACTTAAAGTGCCCCGCAAACGATCAAACATCAAACACGTCAAACACCATATAAACTACGTGTTTGACGTGTTTGACGCGTTTGAAGAAAATTTGGATTTACTACGTGTTTTGACGTGTTTGACGGTTTGATGTTTGATCGTTTGCGGGATACTTTAGAGTTGTGTACGACATGTACCTGAGTCTCCCGCAAACGATCAAACATCAAACCGTCAAACACGTCAAAACACGTAGTAAATCCAAATTTTCTTCAAACGCGTCAAACACGTCAAACACGTAGTTTATATGGTGTTTGACGTGTTTGATGTTTGATCGTTTGCGGGGCACTGATAATGTTACAAATTTCAGTGCTTGAGTGACTTGGAAAACTCTCGAGATGATCTACTGTATGAATTACATCGACTTCCGAATCAATCGTCCCATGACAAGATAATGTTGAAGGCGTATTTCGAAGACGTGGAGGTGGTGTCTAATTTACTTGAGAAACAAATAAAGCTCATATTGGCGAGAACACTCAATACTGTTAGAAAGGAGCCTACAGTTATTGTAACAGCTCTACGTATTATCGAAAGGGAAGAGAAGAGAGATCAAATGGCAGTGCAGGTATGCAAATGATATAAATTAAAAAAAAAAACTTTATTTTTTTACAGATGTACACGAGCTAAAGCAAAGCCCCTACTATTACTTTCCTATCATAAACATTGTAAAATATAAAACGTAGATAAAATATACACTAGGCGGAGCGCAGACGACAGACTATCCGTGACGCACTTTTTAGTCGGTGGCAAATAGAACCTATGCAATTATATGCAGTAACGCACACGACGCGCAAAAAGTCCGCCGCGTTACTGCATATAATTACATAGGTTTTAGGTTCTATTTTCACAGACTAAAATGTGCGTCACGGATAGTCTGTCGTCTGCGATGCGCCTAATATTTAAGAAAATTTCAAACACTTGTATTGATGCACAATTTTCTGTTACAAATATATTTTCCAATATTATTTCAGCAACAAGATCAATCTGGCTTCATTCCGCCCGGCAGACCTAAGAACTGGCGGAACATGGCCTTCGAAGTTCTAGAATGTGCTGTGGCGCAACGAGTAGAGGGCACCAGAGTTGACGAGAGGGAGGACAACAAGCTATGGCTGATCAGATACTTGGAGCTGACTAGACAGCTCATACTAGAGGACTTGCGAGTCGTCAAGACGCTGTGCGTGCCGTGCTTCCCTCCGCACTACGATATCGTCAATAAATACGTCAACATGTACCATACATGTTTGTCGACTAGCGTAAGTTTTTTTTTTGCCTATTAGAGATTAACAATGTAAGGCTGAATTCCATCGGAACTACGTTGCGAGGACTGTGTTTTTAAATTCCAGTCAAATCCTTCGATCGCCGATTCTTGGAAATTTATTGTTATTCTATTGCTGTCGCGGTCACCGGTGTCCTTATGGGGCTTGATCGGTTAATCTACACTTCGCGAGGTACTATGGGTCTCTATTAGTACTCAAAAACTCATTTCTCGCAACTCAATTGGGATTGTCCATTTTTTTTAAATTATGCCCATTATAAAAACATTTCGAGGAGGTCAGTGATCGTTATTCTGTATATAAATTTAAAAAATACCCATTAGTTACTTATATTTTTAAACAAATATGTTTAACCTTAGTTTGACCTTCAATGACGTCATTACTGGAAGCCATAGGTTAAATTAGCAATAAACTCGACCAACATTACGTTGTGAACTTTTGGTAAGCTTCTCGAATCAGTTTTCACACAATTATGAGAACTTGCATTCATTTAACACCTTGTTGATGTTTGATGATGCTCTTTTTTAAATTTTTATGTACATTCAATGCTGCCGGCTGCCGATGATGACGTCATAGATCCGAAAACTTTAACAATTTATTTAAAAAAAACTAGCCAATGAATTTAAAAAATATTTAATTTATATTCTTAAAATACCCTATTTCAACGAAAACAAATATAAAAAGTACATGTGTTTTTTTTGGACAATGCCCATTCCGGTGGCAATGTTATTTAAGTGGCATCTGTATCACAATTAAATAAAAAAGATTTTTTTTAATTAACCGACTTAAAAAAAGATGCAGGTTCTCAATTCGACTGTATTTCTTTTAAGAGCGCGTATTCAAATTTATGTTCGTCAAACTATGAGCGAACATCGATATCAACTCACACAGACGTAATACTATACGTATGTGTGCGTTAGCGCTAGAATGAGCGTAGAAATAGTCGGACAAGTAATTTTGATACTTTGATTTGATATAACATATTTTAATATAACTCACCATTTCAATACTTGTATAAATACAAATACTAAAGGAGAATAAATAATTAAACAAATTGAAAATACATAATTATATATATTAATTAAAAACTAATTGTCCTAAAAACTAATAAGCATAGACCTGCTTTTCCTTGGGTCCACAAATTCTGGCAAAAGACATTTTTCATTAAAATTTACTAATTTATCTTTCATTTTAGACTCCCAAAATGTTTTATCCCTCCATATTTTTACTACCTTTAGTGGGAACTCGGGACCAGTCCATGTAGCGAAAAGGCATAAATTCTTATCACTGTAACAAAAAACTGTCTCTCGCGCAGCAGGTAGTTGACCGGACGCGGGACGGTCCGAGCGGCAAGCGATACGTCCACCCCTTGCAAAGGTCCGGTGCGTACTAAATTGTCACGACCAGTGTTGTTCCTGACAAATTTAGGGTTGCCGTATTCTAATTCTAAAATTGCCGGATTTTAAGGTAAAATTAAAAAAATTGCCGTATTGTGCAAAATCTTTAATTGTAAAGTTTAGAAAAAGAAAAATACAACTTAATACCTCTATCGTGGGAACCGCAGACACAACAGATTTTCAATTGTTATGCGACAGCCGGGTCCCGCTTGGGTTAAATGTATGTACTATGCATGTACCTACTACTTTTGATCTTCATCATAATTATATTATGTTTTGAATAGTTTCTACAACATAAATATTGATAATACAACAAAACAATGAATTAATGAGAGAAAAATCACAATGTAGGTATTTAGGAGAATCCCGTACACACATCCGACCTACTCGAATAAAAGAAATTGAATTGAATAAAATTTAAATCTTGCAGATACCTACAGCTCGACAAGGCTTTAAATGAACGTGACGAGAAAAGGAACTACCTAACGCTTCTATCATACAAAAACGTCATTTGACTTGACAGTTCTCCTTTACCAGCAGTGCCCCATCTACGTTCATATAAAGCCTTGGAGCACTTAAAAGGTTGCATATCGTTAAATTCCATTTAATTTTTTTTAAACGCTTGGTGCGTTACAGTGCGCATTACATTTAAAAAAAAAAGGTAACCTGTGCCAATATTGCCGTATAATTTAATACGGTAATCGGAGAGCTGCCGTATACCGTATTTAGGATGCCTAAATGCCGTATATTACGGCAATTGCCGTATCAAGAACATCTCTGGTCACGACGCGTGCGCTTGGCTTTATATGGTGTTTTTTAAAAATTCGTATAAAATAATAAACGACCGATATTAATTAAATAATAAATAAGGTTGTATTGTAAACAGTATCTTTATTTATTATAACAATAATACCTAATAACAAATTTAGTTTTTCTCGTGGGAAAGAATCATTAAAAACGCATATTATGTCAATTTGTAACGATTTTTTATGGGTATAAAAATAAATATATTATGAAATTTTCTACTGGGGTACACCATAAGACAATATAATCTTCTTACTAAAAATAATATAGAAATAAAATTTGTACAATTTCATTGTTATTTTACTCGTCAAAGTGACCTCGAACCGACATTTTTGCAATTCGGCGTTCGAAAAACTTCAAAGTAATAAAAACGTAGTCAATAACTCTATAATATTACATTGCAGTGCACTAAAAAAGGCCTTGATCGTTTTATATTTACTAATCGTTTTATTTAACCTTTAACTATGGACGCGCGGTCTCACAGACCGCTCGCACTCTGCAAGAATCGCATCTACCCTACTTCCCCTTAAGCTTCACACTTGCGGCGCTCAGTAGCTTCAGTTTTAGTTGCAAAACGTATTCTGAAGCAAAAAAATTAGACGCCGATTGTAAGTTTGCATAGTTATTTCATTTCGAACTTCGAGCGCGGTCTGTGAGACCGCATGTCCATGCTTCCCATACAAAGAATATTGTTTGTGTTTTCGGAATTGCTCAATCAATGTCTGAATAAAATGTCTTGAAATAACTTCTACTTATTTCTTTAAAAAACTTGAAATCGGTTAAACAATGCATATTGCACTGAAAAGGTTCTAAGGAAGAAATTTGAGTCTAGGAGAGGTAATATTTAGGAAATAAAATTTTTTTCAGGAAAAAATCGGTTGTATCGGTCTAGATAACAAAAATAACGACCAACCACAATTTTTTTAGTTATATTTAAGCTATAATTATGTTTGTGGTGGCCTTAACCATGTGAAATGACTGTCAATAATTTTGTCCATGTTTGACCTTTGTCAAAATTTTTATGTTATATGCTCAGGAGTTTAAATTTCAATATTTATATTTGGTATGGCTTATATTAATAGATTATTAAGACAAAAAGCTTAAAAACTTATGCTTCTTATTTAAAAAAATATTTTTTTCGTAACAGGTGAATGAAAGTCTTAAAATCGACTTTTTTACTTTACATGCTTAATTTTACAATATAATTTATAATTTTGAATATTTAACCCTTACATTCCCTAAATCAATTGTGTGATAACTGATAAGTCATTTGAGCGAAAATAATACAAAAAAAAACTTTTAATTATTTAAAAAACAGATGAAAATATGAGCGGGGTCTGTCAGGCCCATTGCCATAAGTATGTTACAACTTTTAGATATCCATAGTTAAAGGTTAATATGGTTATTTTACGCATAAAAAAAAGCGGTCTAAAACACCTAAAACTGAAAATTGCCTCGTAAATTGACTGCACGCTCTTAATGCCGTATTTTAAAATTCGGCTGTATATAATATTAACTTTATTACAACGAGGAATATCATTTTCCGTATAGCACCGCGCTGCATGTGTTTTTACTTCTGTATTCTCTTATAGTAATTCATAGAAAAATATATAAATAAATATCTTAAGTCGTTTACGTCTCATGTTTTTAGCTACAAGACGTAGTAACCAACGGTTTAGAGGGTAATGAGTATGTGACGTTGCTATCCTGGACACTGAACACGTACCCCGGGCCCGAGCTGATGTCCAGCCCGGAGGTGAACGTCGATGTGTCATCCCTGCCACCCCTGCTGAGCAGGGAGACCATGAAGAAGTTGGAGGATGAGTATTTGCAGGTACATATTTTCTTTTACTATGATTACATACACAATGGTTTTTAGATGACTCTTAAACGATATCACATTGAATAATAAGTCACAATAATTTTTTTTATTGTTATATTAATATTATTTTTATCGCCGTAAGGAAAATACACTAAGAGAATTCACGTTCTATAGAATTGTAAACGTCAGTGGGGCCATGCCTGTCCCACTCGCGCGTTTAGGTATCGAACTGTAAGTACCCCTCTAGAGGGGCAGGTCACTAGGGACTCACAAGTGAGCGGTGACGCACGCGCAAGATTTTTTCGTCGCATATATTTACGTACTGATTTAACCGCTGTGACAGAATCGTTATTAATCTGATAAATATGAACAATTGAAGAAAGGTCAAATAAATATTTCAATAAAGTAATTTAAGATTTTAAAATACAAAAAAAGATAAAATAATCGGCCAAGTGCGAGTTGGACTCGCGCACGAAGGGTTCCGTACCGTTAGAGAGCAAAAATAGACCAAAATTGTGTTTTTTGTATGGAAGCCCCCCTTAAATTTTTATTTTATTTTAATATTATTAGTAATTATTGACGTAGACATACAATAAGGGCCTTCGTGAAAATATCATGTGCCTACCTGTTGCCATTACTGATATAGAACAAAAAAGGCCGAAAAAATCACGTTTGTTGTATGGGAGCCACCCTTAAATATTAATTTTATTTTGTTTTTAGTATTTGTTGTTATAGCGGCAACCGAAACACAATCTGTGAAAATTCAGAAGTCTAGCTATAGCGGTTCTTCAGTTACAGCCTGGAGACAGACAGACGGACGGACGGACAGACATCGAAGTCTTAGTAATAGGGTCCCGTTTTTACCCTTTGGGTACGGAACCATAAAAAATACACAAACATAGCAAATAAACCAATTTGTTACAAACAAACCGCATACTACACAGAAATAAACACAAGTTACTATGTTTAAGTTGTTAAAAATTCCTGACCAGCTCCTACACTATAATCGAATATAAAACTATTATAAAATTTGGTTTGGTTAATAAAATTTGATTATTACTATAAAAAAGTTTGCTATTAGTAGCTATAGTAATTAAAAAAAGATTATTTTATTTTCTAAAAGGTGACAATCTTGATTTCGTCAGAAAGGGTACCTCTTACGCGTTAGAACGAGAGCGCATATGTAGGCAAATATAATTATTGTAGGCACCTAGCACTGCGCGGTCAGAATTTGAACTTTATAGTATCGTAGCATGAGTTGTTATTTCTTTAAACGGGTTTCACGAGTGGGAATTCTGTTGGTACTACTAATATATATTCTGTGGTGGGGCGTTAAAAAAGTAAATTTTATAGAACGTGAAATGTCGTGTCGCTGCCGCGTAGTGCGGTACATGAAATTCTGTGCCTCTTTATTTTAATAATAGTAAAGTTAAGAAGGTACTATAATCAAAATAACGAAAGCCAAGGAATACAAATGATACAAACATAAAGTTTGTTTGTATGTTACAGAAAATGGAGTCGAACTACATAGAGTGGATGGAGAAGACGCTGGCGGCAGAGCGCGCGGAGTGGGGCTCGGAGCGCGCGCCCGAGCTCGAGCCGCACACCAACGCGTTCCACACGCACACACCCGTCATCGTCTTCCAGATGATCGACCAGAACTTGCAGGTGGGGGACAGATAGACGGACGGACAGTGAAGTGATTATAATAATAATAATATCTATGGACGCTTCACATCACGTCAGTCTGGCCCCATGCTAAGTACCTGAAGGACTTGTGTTACGGGTACCAGACAACGGAAATATATTTAATACTTTTATACTATACATATCATCATATCAGCCTATATTCGTCCACTGCTGGACACTTATACTATACATGTATTTAAGATTTTTGTTATATTATGATACACATATTTAATACACGTCCATGACCCAGGAACTTTGAAAACTTTTTGTTTCGTCGGCGGGATTCGAACCCGGGACCCCCGGCTTGAGCTACCAACAGCCCACCAACTGAGCCACCGAGGATCGTCGAATGAAGTTTAGTGGCGCGCACACAGCTTTTGGGTCACAGATAGTGAGACTTCTTAAGGGGGTGGACAGACACGCGAGTAAGCACGCGGACTTATGGCTCGACGATCTTAATCGCCTGTGTGTCAGCAAAGAGCCGCGAGCCGCGAGCCTAGGGGTTACCATGCCCCCAGGCTCGCGGCTCGCGGCGCGTGTGAGCGTTTCTCGTGTGTCACCGACGCGAGCCGAGTAAGTTCGCGAACTTAAAACCCGCGTACTTTAAGTTCGTACGTGTGTCACCCCTTTTACAGGCTTATTAGGCCTGTCGACGGCAGCCGGCAGAACGCGTCGACAGAAGTCGCTGGTTTTTTTTCATTGATTTTTTTGACACTTGTCAACTGCCGTAGACAAGTGCCGTTCGTCTGTAAGCGTTCTAATAGGCATAATACAAAAATGATATTGTCGAAATAACCAAAATCGTGACTCCGCCCTCCAAATTGCAGTACTCGAGTTTGGGGGCGTGGTCACGATTTTGGTTATGCTCCCTCACCGCATATAATATTTGTTACGCAATTTTTACTCTTCAAACTCTTCTGTTGTTATTTACGATGGTATAAATTTTCGAATCCTAATCAAAATCTCGAATTAACTACCTAATCAAAAAACGCTGCCGTGCAAGTTTATAACATCTGAGTCAAATTTTGCATTGTGATCAGTTCCTAAAATAATTGTCAATTAGTGTTTTAAACCTTTTCCTTATTTCAGGTCACTGAAACGATCAGCAAGGAAATTACATTTAAAGCATTGTTACTGAGTATAGAACAAGTGACCCGCTTTGGAAACATGTACAGGGAAGGCGTAGCGCAGTTTAAGGTAACCGAGAAACATAATATTTTATTTATAACGTAATATGTATAACTAGTACCAGCAATAAAAGTTAGCTATAAGTTCGGCAGCTCTTTAAATATCTAAAGAAAAAGCTTGTAACTTGGCGCCGCACTGCGTTGAAACTAAGACCATGTGCTCTCCCGTGCATGTTGTGTATGTATGTACCAAAGAGGATGTAAACTGTATACTACGTAACAAGAGGTCGGACTTAGAAGAAAAAAAATAAACATCCGTTATTTTTTTAATTTGAAACTGAAGTTAAAATTTTTAAGCGCAAAACCTTTCACTCTAAACATACCAAAAATTTTAAAAAATAAAAATAAAAAAGAAATGAGCTCAAATAAATGTTTTATTTCAATAAAAAATATTGTACATAACTTAATAAATTGGGTATGAGGTAAATTAACCAATAAAACAGATTAAATCCACAAGCTTTTGTTAATTTCTATTATTAAATATTATAATATTACAGTACAGTTTTATGTATTTTATTTATAAATATAATAGAATAGCTGTCTATGCTACTCTACTAACTACTTGATTGGCTTATACAGTAAACTCTATATAGGGAGGGGATTAAAGCTGCGCGTCCACCAGGTCGGAATTGGGACGTACGGTGCGGACGGCACGTCGTGTCGTCATATACTTGTCAGGCGCGGAATGACGTTCCAGTACTTCTAGTGCAGTTCATAGTAGTCAGTACCATACATACAAAGCAACAAATCCGTCCACTGCGTACCTACGCTCCGATTCCGATCCAGTGGACCGCACCTTTATACATACACACTTTGTTTTCTTACACCCTGTATACGACAGCTGAAATCTATCGCGTGGGCTCAGGCCAGCTGCATACCACCTCACTTGATCAGAGGATTTTTCCTTGGTGGCCGTACCACTCATAATCCCATACCTTCCTTCTCCTAAAATCTCCTTGCTTTGAATCTCTTTGCTGCTTTTGTTCCCAAGCGGTCACATGCGACCGCGAGAACAAAAGATTTCCTACAATCCGCGATCGAGGTAACAGCTATTGCTTGCAGACTAAAATGTTGCAAACTAGCTGTATAGGGACCTAAAAATCTGAAATTAATGAAACATTTTTCATTTACTACATTTCCATACAGTTTACATAAATTATTAAGTATAGTTATTAACATGTTATTAACCTAATGTATTGTTACAATAAAACAATATACACATGATACACATTTCATTATTTTCCAAATTAACTGCATACTGATATACATTATAATAATTTCTATGAAATAATAATCTATCTTTTTCATATTAATATAGTTTAAGTTGTAAATTATTGTACAATTAAGCAAATAATACTACGACATACTTTGTATTAGAACATGGTATGATATCGTTATGTTTTGCTTCAATTTATCAATTTACGGTTACATTTACATTTTACAATAGCTTACCTTTCGTTTTTCAATAATTAATTTACAATCTACTTAATTTACAATTTTTGTATTTTTGTAATAAATAATTTTCACAAAATGAAATTCGAACTTTGAGTTTTAAACTTCTTCTTCCTCTTTTTTCTCATGTAGTTTATATTCTCTATGGTCTTTTTTATCAGCCAATCACAGTCGACCGTGCTTAAAAATTGTACAGATTATGCGATTATATCTAGTGGCTACGTTTAAATTTGGAACCCAATTTTTTTTTGTTCGGAACTTTCGTCCACCTGGTATGTACACTCGAGGAAGTTGATTCCTATGCATGTCGCGGGTCATCTTAAACTGGTCAGTGGTCAGTGTTGGTCGGGAAAAAGAAAAGGACAGAATCGTATTTCTATATTTCCATCTTGGTCATTTTGTGTTTACCAAATATCAACATTGCGATCTCCTTAGCAACGATAGGTTTATTGGTCGCTATCTGTCGGCTATGCTCGTTCACGATAGAATATTATTGGTCGCATTGCTTTTGACAAAATATAATCTACTTAGCAACCGCCTTAGCAACGAAGGTATAAATTACATTTTGATGTTTTTGACACGGTCATCTTCAAAAATGTTTTGCAAATATTGGGAATTGATTTAAATAAGTAATATATACTATTTTATTTCTCTCATCCGAACAATCTTTAAAAAATTATTAAGTACTTATACCTACCTATATATACTTAATATTATGTAAAATGTGTTTATTGAAACATTATAACCCATCCAATATGTGCTACAAAACAATGGACTTATTAACAGCAAATCGTTTGGCAGATCAAACTGACCAACCTAATTGTACTCCCAATATCTTCGTCAAATATTATCATGAGTTGGTTAGTTGGAAAAGGCTACCCCGAAGGATTAAGTAAAACTTAAGTTATGCTTTTGAATTATTATAATATTCTCATTGCTGATCATTATAACAACCCAGAGTTCATAATAATACCTCAACGAGGACGTCTTGTTCATTACAGAACCCTAAAAGGGGTGACAGACGTGCGTAGAAGTACGCGGACTTATGGCTCGACGATCTTTTTCGCCTGTATGTCACCTAAGTAGGTACGCCTCGGAGTATCTGTGAAAATGATCTTTAAGACGTGGTCAATAAGGTGTGACCTTTATTACCACGTATTAAAGTTAATTTCATGAGTAATCGAGGTAACTCCTCAAAAATTTATGAAAGCACAAGAGGGCGATTTTAGCTTTATGAGAAGTATCCCAAGCATATATATTATATGCTACCAAAAAGTAAAATTTTGCACCAAGGTATGCTAGATGGTTCCGAAAATACTAAGAGAACTCCAGATTGCATTTTTTTTTATGAAATAAGAGGGCAAACGAGCAAACGGATCACCTGATGGTAAGCAACTACCTACGCCCGTGGACACTCGCAACATCGAAAGAGCTGCAGGTGCGTTGCCGGCCTTTTAACAGGGAAATGGGAATACGCTCTTTTCTTGAAGGTTTGCAGGTCGTGTAGGTCCGGAAATACTGACAGTTTGTACCAGAGTTTTACAGTACGCGGCAGAAAGTTACGCGAGAAACGCACGGTGGAAGACTGCCACTCATCAAGGTGATGAGGATGGTATATTTTTCGCGTGGGACGATGACAAAAAGTTGCAGGTGATATGATTCCGAACAATTCCTCAGAGCACTCCCCGTGATACAGTCGATAAAGGATGCAGAGTGAAGCTACATCTCGGCGTAATTCCAGGGGGTTCAAGCTGTTTGAAACACTACGGCAGTCAACAATTCGAGCGGCTCTTCGTTGGATACGATCCAGAGGTAGCAGTTGGTATTTTGGCGCCCCTGCCCAAAGATGAGAACAATATTCCATATGAGGCCGAACCTGCGCCTTGTAGAGTTGTAGGCGCTGGTACGGACTGAAGAACTGTCTCGCTCTGTTCAGAACGCCAAGCTTCTTCGAGGCTAACTTGGCCTTACCCTCGAGATGGTATCGAAACTGCACTTCGCTCGATATGTTAACGCCAAATATTTCAATGCTAGGGGAGATTGTTAAAGATGTGCCCTCAAAACGAGGATATACGACCATTGGTGACTTTTAGTGGTGAACGCGCAGACTTGTGTTTTGGGGGATTGAATTGGACCAAGTTACGTCTACCCCATTCATAGACCTTCTCCAGTGAATTCTCCACCGGTTACCAAACAGTTCACACGACTGCACGCCGACTGCAACTGAACTGGAATCCGATGGCGCGTTTGGTTTGCAGTTCTATTGCAGTCGCATTGCAGTCGTGTCAACTGCATTCAAACTGCACTTGAACTGCAATTTGCAGTTGGATTGCACTTGAAATGCAGTCCGTCTGTGTAGACACTGAGGGTTACGCCAGTATTATAGTACTCTGTGCTTAGGGTATTAATAAATCATTAGTACCTAAAAAAAGATTAAAACAGTAATTACAAAAATAATAAACTAGCTGTATATAAATAAGTTGTAAAATTAACATGTAACCTAGTTGTGTAAATCTATATGAAATAAAAGGCTTTTTTATTTTTTTATATATTGTTTTCACTTGGAAGTCGGTTTTAATTAGAATTCGAAGTTTAGGATTTTCTTAATTTGCCCTCCTATATAAAATCCTGGCTACGCCCATGCGAATCTAAAATTACACGCAAACGCTCCCGGTGAGGGAGCACCTTTACACATTGAATCGAGACTATCCGTACTTGCATATAAATTATTATTGTTTCAAAAAATTCGCGAGCAGCGCGCTGTTGCCTCTCCGCACGGTACATGTGATGTTCCTCTGTAAATCTGGCAACCTCGCGTTGCAGAACAGGCTTGATACATTTTGATGCAGAGTAGACAGAATTATAATATTATGTCTATTTTGTCAACTTACATGGTATAGGTATTATTGAAGTAAGGAAAGGTCTTATCTACTTATTTTAAATATTTTGACGTGATTGCCCCGATGGAACGACTCTATCAGCAGTCTAATGCTGACTTCTCTCGGTACGTAATATCACGCGCCGCGCCGCGCTAGCTCTAGCCACTCGCCGTGTGTAGGCCGTAGGGGGTGGCTCATGGTGGCGCGGGCTGGCTCGAGCAGGCGCGTCCGATCCGATTGATGTCGATGTCGCAGTCATCTGGTTTAATCTGCGATTCGATTGAATGACTAGCGTAGTCATTGAATGACTCCATTCAATTGAATGACTGAAGGGCAACTAGTCAAGACGTACGTACGTATGTACATACATACCTATGCGTTTGCGTGTAAGGGTGAAGCCAAACGAGTCGAGCATAATTTAAATTAAATTACTGAATTTTTAAATTAACAATAATTAATCTTTGGCATACAGAAACAGCACTTCGCGGACCGATCGCGGGTGGCGTATTTTACGCACCACATGATCACAGTCGTCAACAACAGCGCGCAGATGGCGCGGCTGGCGAGGCAGACGCAGGCGCGCCGCTGGCCGCCCGGACAGCACGACGCCCGCGCCGCCGCCACCATCGACCGCCTGCACCAGACCTTCCAGGTGTGTATAGTGAACAACAACAGCGCGCAGATGGCGCGGCAGACGCAGGAGCGCCGCTGGCCGCCCGGACAGCACGACGCCCGCGCCGCCGCCACCATCGACCGCCTGCACCAGACCTTCCAGGTGTGTATAGTGAACAACAACAGCGCGCAGATGGCGCGGCAGACGCAGGAGCGCCGCTGGCCGCCCGGACAGCACGACGCCCGCGCCGCCGCCACCATCGACCGCCTGCACCAGACCTTCCAGGTGATTAGGTATTATAGTGAAAAGTGTATAAACGACACTGTGTGTTTTTAATTATTATTATTACAGATCATAATATGAATCAGTGCCGCACAATGCCGGAGCGTGCTAAATGCTAATGTATCAATATTGAACAGTATGCCGCATTATGCGTGACTCTTGTGCCGCAATTGGAAAACACACATACGTTAAAAAAACTTGGCACTTTCTGTTCAAGTTTAATGAATATTTTTTTGCAGGCGTTGCGAGATGAAGCTGTAAGGTTCTTATTGGAGGAGGCGTTTTTGGACTTGGAAGAACATTTCGATGACCTCTTCACCGCCAAGTGGCAGACTTCGAGCGTACCGATAGACGTCGTCTGTGTCACTCTAGAAGACTACTTCCAAGACTACAATCATTTACGAGAGAAAAACTTCGAATATGTTATAAACGAGGCTCAAAATCTTGTATACAAGAAGTACATAGCTGCAATGCTTTCCAAGAAAATCACGTTTAAAACCGTCGAAGAAGCGCAGCAGGCGGCGACCAAAATCGTGAAAGAGGCCAACCAGATTAAATCCTTCTTCAGGAGAATCGCTTCTAACGCTGAGGGAGTTAATGTTGACTATCCGTTTGAAGTCATCAGCATGTTGGCTGAGGTAAGTTAAAGTTAATAATAATAATAATATCTATGGACGCTTCACACCACGTCAGTCTGGCACCGGGATAAGTACCTGAAGGACTTGTGTTACAGGTACCAGACAACGGAAATATATTTAATGCATACATATATTTAAGATTTTTATTATATCATACACATATTTAATACACATCCAGACCCGGGAACATTGAAAAACTTTTTGTTCCGTCGGCGGGATTCGAACCCGCGACCCCCGGCTTGAGCTGCCACACACTCAACCAATTTAGCCACAGAGGTCGTCAAAATGCATTTATGTTCACAAAAGGCGTAGAATGTTTACAACTTACGAGTTAAGGTGAACGCAGATTTGGGCCGCACCGCACGCACCGCAGTCGCCGCATACGAATTCTTTATATGAAGTTATAGGCAAGCTCGCATACCTTCCTACCCGCGCCGCAGTCTTCGCAACTTCATAATAATATGAAGAATTGCGAATGCGGCGACTGCGGTGCGTGCGGTGCGGCCAAATCTGCGCTCACCTTATTAATCTCTATTAAGGTGAACGCAGATTTGGCCGCACCGCACGCACCGCAGTCGCCGCATTCGCAATTCTTTATATGAAGTTATAGGCAAGCTCGCATACCTACCTACCCGCGCCGCAGTCTTCGCAATTTCATAATAATATGAAGAATCGTGAATGCGGCGACTGCGGTGCGTTCGGTGCGGCCAAATCTGCGTTCACCTTCATTATGTATCGAGATTTTACAATTGTCCTGCTTAATTTATGTATGCGAACTGTGTATGTATATTGTTTAGCTGGTTCAGAAACAAAGAATTCCTTGACATAGTCCAGATGATTCATAAAATTAAAACGTCATCATCGATATATTATGTAATTACTTTTCAGAAGCATGTCTAAGGGCTCCCACACATAACTGCGAATTTGCATCGCAAGTTTTGTCGCAGATATTTGCGATGCGATGCGTTTTGTGTGGGAACTGGGAGCCCTTAGACAGAGAAAAAAAATTGTGTGTGTCGTCCAGGTGATTCGCTGCGGCGACGCGGAGATGATATCTTTAGACCTGCACGGTCTCCTGGACAAGTGTCCGGACATATCGGACGAGCACCTGGCGCGGCTGCTGGCGTTGCGGGCGGACCTGCCGCGCGCCGCCGCACGCGATACGGTCGCTCACGTACGCGCCTCTCGCCCCGCCCCCCGCCCGCACGCACACGCGTCCCTGTTCGCCGATATTACGTTCACCGACCGCCTGCTGCCATTCACGCTCTGAGCACGTGACGCTCGGGCCCTACTGCCGGGGGTGCCCGAGCTATAAAACCAACCGAGTATCAAAAAAGAGGTTATATTTTCGCATGCAAGCGACTCTCTGTCCACCGACTCCATGTTTATCTACGACAGCTGCCGTACTTAACGCTCTGATCACGTGACGATCGGGCTTGATCCTTCGCTAGCTGACAAAAAAGGGCTATGTTCTATTTGAAGATTTTTTTTCTATGTTACTGCAATGCACAGTAATCGAACCTTTCACTGACTTTTTATTTGCTTGTTAACTTTTTTAATGACTTTGTCAATTGCTTAATTATTAAATAGTTTTTCTACACCAAAGATCAGTCGAAAACGAGTGGTGCCCTGCAATTATAAAAAAAAAACTTTTTAACTTATACCGTAGAATTCACTTCAAGGCTACGCTCGCTCCTGTCACGATAAAATAAACTCAGTATATTTTAGACTCCATAAAGTGAATAGTGATGAAAATACTTCATCTAAGGTGCAGATAACATGACTTATTTATTGCAATATATCACAATAATATTATAATTCTAGTATGTAATTACTTATTTTTTATATTCGCAAATCATATATTATGCTTATTTAAGTAAAAATATGATAAATAGTAGATTTATAACTATAAATAAATAAAGACAATATTTTACAAGAATCGTGATAAGTATATTTTATTTTAAAAACGCATATTTTGCCCATTATAATAATAAAACAACTTAGGTAAGTAAGATAACAAGTAGGTAACTATAAATAATAGGATCGAGATGGTTTCTTCATATCATTATGATTCAACGCATAGGCTCCGCGGTAGTCGGTCAGCTATAATACAAGATACGAGTTTAGATAACTGATTGGTGTTATGACGTTTGGTTCACAACTACTAGAATAGAAGGAGCGACTCCACACAGTCGCAGAAATACCGCGCGAGGCGCGAGTGACGGCGCGTTCTTTATTTAAATTTTTTTTTTTTTTCAATTTTTATAATCTAAATGCAAACGTGTAAAGAGTTAAGTGAATAAGTTGTGTTATTAGATTGGTGTAATTTGTCTCCCGCGAAGATCAAATTGTACAAATTAGGACGGGCGGCAGTCGGTCGCTCAGTTCTCGGTTGGAGCGATGTGGTTCGTTGCTCTGTTCCTGTGTTTGGTCGCTGGTAAGTGCATTCATGTTTTTTTATAAACCAGTAATTTTATGCTAAGAAATATTACTATGTTGCGTTAGAAGCTCTATCAATAAATTATAATTGAAACTAATTTTATATATATTTATTAAAATCATCCACAAAACATGTGTCAATACCTGTGTTAGTTCAGCTGTAACGTAGTTTCAAACACCATTAATCAACGGATTTCACCTTCATCTTGCTCAGTTTGTATGTATGTACTTTAAGAAACATTCAAATTAATAGTTTCTGGGTATGTTCCAAAAACTATGTTTGATTTTATAACGCTATTGGTTTAAACTTTAAGGTCTTTTAATTTTTATAGCCTTTGCCTTGTAGGTGTATTAAGCCCTATTCTTTAAGATCAAATCTGCTAACAATTATAGCGTTCGACGATCTTCGATTTTCTATGAAAACATATAAAATGATATAAAAAAAAAACACTTATTGCCGAGCACAATGCGAAACACAGAACTATAGTCTTAAGGCGTGAAACAAAACTCTGAAATATGAAATTTGAGATTTATAGAGCTAAATTCCTAAGAAGCGACGCAACAATGAGAGTATCACGGTTAATTTGATGATGTTTCTTAACCAACTTTGAAACATAATAACATCTAGATAAAATTTTAGTCTCCTAAATATTAAATCATTGAGAACATCACGATTGAAATGCGCGAAAAATCGTGACAAACCCACTGCTTGCGGAAAGTGGTGACAAACCCATTGATCAAAGGCCGCGGCTTGCAACATTTAATATTAAAACAAATGTTGTAAAAAAAAATGATCCAGGCAAGTTCTATATTGCAATAGTCCAAAATAGACGGGATAAACAAATTACGAAATCGGGATTCGGGACTCAGTAATAAAACTCATTCCACATGGTCAAGGCCAGTATCCGAGGTCATTGTCAACGATAACTTCACAAAATTACAATGGGCAGTTAAGGAAGTCATCCTATTTAAACAAATGCTTTGCAGGGTCTCACAAATGATCAAAGACTAACGTTTTGATTTTCTTAGCTTAAAGTATTACTTAAGAGATAAAGTAAAGTTTTGGCAAGCAGTTTTTATTTAGGTTGTGTTGGTCATAGAAATAATCAATTCTTCTGTTCCCATAGTTAAGCACAAAATAATTTAGTAGCTAGATACGAAATTGATAATGTCAAATAGCTAGGTAAAAATGAGATGATTTAAAAATAAGTTTCCAACAACCCGGTCCAAATTTTGTAGACCTTTTGAATAGTTCAAACGGTCTACAGGTTTTTTTTTGGTCACATAATTATCCGTATTTTTCGTCACTTATCAGTCGAGTGTCTAGATATTTTGATCAGTGTCTGAATAACCATATTCTGTTCCACTTGCTCTCGCATAAAGAAGATGCAAGGCGCAATTCTCAAGCTACGAATGTCACAGGCTACCTTGCTTGCGTGCGCACATCTCACGCGATAGAGACGGCATTCGAGCCTTTAGGATCGGGACCTAGGACCCGTGGTGCTAATGATTGCTCAGCTGTTTAGTAGAGTTCATCTGATAGTCCGGTGAACGCTCCGTATGGCCCGCGATTAGATAATAGTAAATATTTAACGGCATCGCTCGCGGAGGTCGGCGCGGACCGCGGAGGTATTTTTAACACACCCGACCAACTCAAGGTTGCCCAAGATAGTCGCATTCATTTAGATATGACCTAATTTTCTATAAACTTTATAAATAGATCGCGGTAACCCTAAAACCGCGATAATGTGGGAGAAATTTTACCACAAGCTTATCAGCATGAAGGAACATGCGAAATTATATTTAAACTACATTTTCTTTCTTTATTGCAAATTGTAATAAAATTCCACGGGAACATTGTACTTTTTCAGGATAAAAAAAAGGTAACAGAGCCTAAGCTACTGCCGTATTAATGTGGTTAAAATCTGTTTAATAGTGAAGTAATAACAAGCATACTATCAAATTTACACCTTCCTTATATTAGTTCTAGTACATCCAAAGCGTCATATTTTGTTAATTTTAACGTTTGCTCAGTGCACTGGTAACTGGCAAACTAAACGCGATTAGACTGTAGCATCTTCCTACAAAGACGCTGGTTCACTTCGTACATTATCCGGCCGACCGAGTACTATTAGTGTCAATTCAGAGATCTGCAATAGGTGTAGTGGGTGCCCACTGCGATATAAATCAAATGGATAAACGGCTGATCCGGACTGGGACTTATGATCTATTGCTTAAATTGTAAATACTTTTTTCTACTAACAAGCAGCAATAAAGGTGAGACCACAGAAATAATATCAAGATAGAACGCGCGTGTTTCAATCTTGCTCAAGTGGGCAAGATTCGTTAAACGTTCATTCAGTCAGCTCGCACGTCTCAACTTGATTGATAACACCGGAACAGTTGTGCAAAAATGCCTCATTGTGCAGTGTCTGTAAAAACAGAAGTACGAAAGTGAATCGGTCAAAAGGAGGCATTTCTTTCCACGGGTAAGTTATTTGTTCTCACTAAAAGCAAAGCAAAAATTGACACGCGCGATTCCTTAGTAATGCACGCGCGTCGCCGTTCTATCTTGATACATTTCTGTGGGTAAGACCGTACAACGCGACAGTATGCGGCAGCGTCACGACGCGATATTTCACGTTCCATAGAACTGACGTTTATAAAACTTCAGTTCTATCATTCTATGGCACATGAAGTGCACCTCCACTCTGACGCTGGCAACTCCTAAAAGCCAAAAGGGCAGGTATTCGCCAAGAGAAGAAGAAGAACGTGAAGTGTTTAGTCGCGTCGCTGCTGCGTAGTGTCGTGTAGTGCGGTCTCACCTTTATCGCTGCTTGTTAGCAGAAAAAAGTATTGCCTCCCCCAAAGTCCATTCTTCCATTTTGCTCGCTCCTACTTCCATCATTACTTAATTGTTTTAAATTCGAGAATGTGTCTGTCTATCATCTCTGCACGCTTAAGCCGTTGAAGAGATTTTGATGTTTGGAATGGAAATGGAATTAAGGTACTTAGAGCTCGGAGCCCCGACAAAGGGCAGGACAGTTGTAGGAAATGTACGGTTCCCTCGCGATTAAAAAAATTCGGCGCAATGAATTGGCAATATCTAGTTCAAAATAAAACAATAATAATACACCTACATATAAATAGATGTGACGCAGTTGTCGAGTCGCTCAAATTCGAGGCCGAAGATGTGTTCATATTTAAAATCCCTTCTGTCTGTGATGATGCTGAACCTTATCGCTTACCAAAATAGAATTAATTATCTAGAAACTTCATTAACGCAGCTGACATTGAAATGCAGATTGCTTCTCCAGAAATGATCGATAGTCTATAGTCTACACTCTACATATACCACGTCCTACAAAACAATAGGATACCAGTTGTTGGCGACACGACAAACTCAGCGGGGTCGTGGTCGCCACTGGCGGAGAGCGGTGGACTATATCTTGAGGTGAGGTTCGTCCTGGAGAAGTAGGTGCAGGTTGGAGAAGAAGTAAAACGCCAGGAGAATCTTGGTACTGCATTGTAGAGTGTTAGCGGGGCAGAGTTTCACATTCACTACTGATAGTGCGTATGCATTGATACATCGGGCCAGCTTGTCACTGGATTATAGAGCTTGGTCAGCATTGTACTCATTGTAAACACGATTCATGACTCATGACCATTATAGAGCATCCAGATTCTAGTAGCTGTATTTAATTATAAAACACTACTTACAACTTCTAGATTTTGTTCGCAAGCGCGGCGTGCAAAAATGACCACATAAAAACAGTACCTCACGAAAAATGTAAGTCTTCCTTCGATAAAAAGTATCCTATATCCTTCTCAGTGGTCTACTCTACATCTGTGCCTTTACTTAGCAAATAATTAATTTAAAACATTGCAGGCAGTCGACAACTGTCGGTGAGCGAGTTCACTGTGCCTCGTTCCGTGGCTGCCGGCGAGGAGGCGAAGCTGACCTGCCGCTACGAGCTAGCCCCTGGCGAGACGGAGCAGGCGCTGTACGTCAAGTGGTGGTGGGCGCCCATCAATGCCAGCGACTCCCGCGCCCAGCTCTACCAGCGCATAATGGGACACAAGCCCGCCGCGCTGAAGCATAACACACGTAAGTATTGCAGTATATTATAAAGACCTAGACCGGCATAACTACACGCCCCTAGCGTTAGGGAGGGGCCACGGCGCGGATAAAAAGGGACGCCAAAGGAGAAAAAAGCGCAGGCCGGAGAACGAGGGCTCGACAGGGAGGACAGAAATCTCGCTCAGGGCGCTGGTAGTGCAGAAACTGGCATTAACTACACATGCAGCGAGCAATATGGAACGGCCAAAAATTTGTCTGGGGTTAAAAAATGCGATGTACTCCTATCGAAAACTATTGCCAAGTCAAATGGACTGCTGTTATTACGTCTAACGATGTGGACGTGTACATAATAATATCTGTGATAATATTATGTGCAGATTAATAATAAAAGTAACGTCACTATAGACTATAGTAATACGCTGGAGACCATTATAGCATTGTGCCTACTGAATATCAAAACAGTAAGGCTGCGTTTCCACTGAAGCGGAGCGGAGCTTAGCGGTGCCCGAATTGACCAATCACCATGCTCGAAATCTTTGCTCCGCTTAGCTGTCATTCCGCTGGAATAGCACGATTGGTCAATTCGGGCACCGCTAAGCTCCGCTCCGCTCCACTTCGCTTCAGTGGAAACGCAGCCCAAGTAACTGTTTTGCCTATATGAGTCTTGTGTTGCTTGCTAGAATTATTTATAAACCTTTATCGACACTATTAAACATATTAATTGATGTATTTGTTAAATTTGACCTTGTTGAAACTGTTATCAATACAGCACAAATTGGGTTTTTCATTATTTCTTGTTTTTAATTGTTTTGTAATAGGTAAGTATATTAGTATAGGTAAGGTAGAGATACCTACCTTTTCTCTGCTTTATGTACAAAACAAATTGATAATATTTCAGGGTGTGTAACTACTATGTATGTGTCGACCCTTATATTAGGTATAGAGTTTACTGTGAATGTAGCAAGTAGCAACGATGAAAGAGTATATTTATTTAATGCTAAGTAGTCACATACGGTTTTGCTCGATAGTTATTTACTCCAAATCGAGTAATAATTACTGTGTGGACCGTAAGACCGCAAAACTTACAACTCGAAGGCTCGCATCGAGCCGGTTCGATGGAATTAAATATAATATGGATTTAGAATAAAACTATCGAGCAATGCTGAATGTGTGGACGAAAGCCCGAGCCGCAGGTTTTGCTCGACGTGATTGCTCGATCGAGCAAAATCGTATGTGAGTACTTAGCATTATATGGGTAAATTCATGAGCATTTCTCATAGAAATATAAAAGTCTAAAGTAACTTGTTCAGCGCTGCTACATTCGCAGTGAACTTTATGTAAAACATACACATAATATGCTTGCGTAAGTAGATATTATCACTTACTTTTATTCCACCCTAAGACATATTTTGTTTGCGAGTCATGCATTTGTAGAGTTCAAGTAAGTAGCGTAGTTATGAAGCGTATAAGAATGAGTAAAATGAATTAATTAAAATGAGTTTTAAATAAAGAAAAACAAATGTTCCATAAAATGTAATTTAATGTAGAATATTGGTAGAGTATGTCTCACACAGACACACACATACACATACAATTACACACGTACTTTCATACACACCTACACACTTCATTAATGTTATTAATAATAATTTAACCTAAGAATTTTGCATTTTTGTTGTTGTATTAAAATTTTATGTATTTTTATTATTTTTACTAATTCCCAGAATATTTTTGTTAATTTCGTTTGTTTTTATGGTTCCGTACCCAAAGGGTAAAAACGGGACCCTATTGCTGAGACTCCGATGTCTGTCCGTCTGTCCGTCTGTCTCCAGGCTGTAACTTAAGAACGGTAATTATAGCTAGAGAGTTGAAATTTTCACAGATTATGTATTTCTGTTGCCGCTATAACAACAAATACTAAAACAAAATAAATTAAATATTTAAGGGGGGGTCCCATACAACAAACGTGATTTTTCAAACATTGTTTGCTCGGTACCAATGATGACAACAGGTAGGCAGTTGAAATTTTCACAAAAGCCTTAATTACATGTGTACTTTAATAGTAAATAATAATATTTCAATAAAATAAAAATTTAAGGGTGACTCCCATACAAAAAACACAATTTTTGGCCTATTTTTACTCTATAACGGTACGGAACCCTTCGTGCGCGAGTCCAACTCGCACTTGGCCAATTATTTGTTGTTAGCCGCACTCTTTTTATTGTGATTCGGTAAGAATTCCCCCATAACACAGGCTACGCCTAGTTTGGGGGACTGCTACTTTTTAAAAACCCATTGTGAATTAATTTATGACAATAAAGATTTGTATTTGCATTTCAGGTGTGGAGGCGTTCGACTCTATAGTGATCACGGGCGCGGCCCCGCCGGACTCCGGCCGCTACGAGTGCGAGGTCTCCAATGGCTTCGACGAGATCCGCAAACACGACGACCTTATCGTATACAGTGAGTGTTGACGACGTGATCGTTGAGGGGTCTGATACTAGCACGGCCACAGAAAAGTTTACTCTTACTGTAAAGTAGACAAAGTGATGCATTAACAAAGGAAATCTGTTACTTTGTCCGCAAAACTGTCAGCGTTTCTATTCTTTCGCATTTCTAATGTGGCCAGTCGAGATCACGTCTACAACACTTACAGGCTTACTTTAGGTGTTGTCGACGTGATCTCGACTTAATGTGATCGTTGAGACGTGACGACGTTGAGTGTTGTCGATGTGATGTATTCCAAACGTGATCGTTCGAACGCCGAGTTTTGTCTATGTGAACTGTGCCCAACGTGATCGTTGAGGAGAATGTTGTCGACATCATGTTACACATCATAATCGTTGTAGGTTGTAATCGATTGGCGACGTCATGGTCATCTACCGATCGTAAAAATTCATAAGGTCATCTATGACCAACCCCTAGATAGCTCGCTGTGTCTTTTTATTTATGTACTATCGAAGAAATTGATTCATAAGCAGTTGACGGATCTCCGTCATTTGGTCGGATATTGTCAATTCAATGTAAGTCGTGATCTGTTGGCTGCAACCTGCAGGGTTTGACATAAGTCGACCAAACTACGTAGGTCCGCCACCTGCCTATTAATCAACTTCTCTGATAGTACAAATAAAGAGTTAAGATTGCTAATATGTGCAGCAAGCGGCAGCGGACCGGAGCTCAACGTGACGCTGGCTGAGGATGACGGTGACGCCGACGGCGACGGCAACGTAGACGCTGACGGTGACGGTGAACGCAACGTGGTGATGTCGTGCGCCGCCACCGACGTCGCGCCCGAGCCAGACCTCGTGTTCACACTCGACGGCCAGCCGTATGTTGAATATCTGTTAAATATCTGTTACTTTCTTGCTTACTTGTCGCAAGATGTTCATTACTGTCGATCTATAGCAGTGGTTCCCAACCTTTTAAAGCTGTTACCCCTATGGCCTGTTAGAGAAACTGATTTTAACCCCTTTATTTTAAAAAGTTTTTTGTTTTTTAATTCATGAAGCCCCAAGCGGCCACATCCGGCCGCGATAACAATGAAAAAGCTATTGTGTCTCGTTTTGCCACGACTGATGGGTTAATATAATTAGGTTCAAACTTCAGTTACACTTAACGCGCATCTCATATCATGCTCCACGTTCAGACGGTTTCTCGCCTTTTTTAAAATGTTACCAGAGTTGAGAGGCCGCTCTCGCATTTACAAGTGGTAGCTAACGGTACCAACATTTTCAGATCTCTGTCTGCAGTCTGCAAGGATAGGGTATTCTGTAGCTGTTTTTCTCCAAAATGTACAGTATATAATTTTTTTTATGTCAATTCATTTATTTTAGGTACCACCTCTGTTACCCCTTTAGAATAGCTATTTTACCCCCGCGGGGGTAATAACCCCCAGGTTGGGAACCACTGATCTATAGGCATGTAAAAAAATTTTGTTCATGGATGTATGTAATAAAATCTTTAAAATGTTCTCTGCATTCTCTATAGGTTGTATGATGTATCACGGGGAGTGCTCGGAGGAATTGTTCGGAATCATACCTCCTGCAACTTTTCGCCATCGTTCCACGCGAAAAATATACCATCCTCATCACCTTGACGAGTGGCAGTCTTCCACCGTGCGTTCGCGTAACTATCTGTTGCGCACTGTAAAACCCTGGAACGAACTGTCACCAGCGGTATTTCCGGACCTATACGACCCACCGACGGACCGACTGACAAGGCAATACGACCTGCAAACCTTCAAGAAGAGAGCGTATTTTCTCTAAGGGCGGCAACGCACCTGCAGCTCTTCTAATGTTGCGAGTGCCCATGGGCGACGGTAGTTCCATCAGCTGACCCGTTTGCTCGTATGCCCCCTTATTTTATTTAAAAAAAAATGTATATTCAATTTCAGATTGGACACCAACCACAAAGAGGTGACGTGGTCGCCGTCGGAGAATGTGTACGACGTGGTCGCTAACGCGAGCGTGTCGGCGGCGCGGGCGGCGGGCGCGACGCTGGCGTGCGAGCTCGTGTATACGGACGCGCGAGTGACGCACCCGCAGTACCTGCATACTGTGCCCTTCCAACTTGACACCGGTTAGTAGGTACCATAGATGACTTATAGACTAGACTTATATTAGCGTTTTCGGCATCTAGAACTGCCCCGGGGCAGGGCAGGCAGGGCGGGCCGAACGGATACGAAAATAGCCGAAGTTTGAATTAAGTATTTTGGGAGAAATGCATGGCGACGCTAAAGGAAGATCTTCCGACCGAGCGAGGTGGTATGCTCGGTCAGGCCGGAGCCCACGTGATACATATCAGCTGTCGTATATATACCGACGCGCTCAGAAAACTTTGATAGCGCGATGCAGGAATGTTAGGCGAATCCGCCACAAGTACATAAACTACTTATTGCACTAGTCCTAAGTCTAAGTGCTTCGTGGATTATCGGTTTGTTCGGCTATTTCCGTATCCATTCGGCCTGCCCTGTCCCGGTGCAGTTCTAGATGCCGAAAACGCTATTATGTTATGTCGTCGGATTATGTCGATTCTATGTTTGGTATGATCTGTCGGCTAGGTTTGACATAACGCCATGTAGGTCCGCCGTCTGCATGAATCAACTTCTCTGATAGTATAAATTGACAGTGCGAGTTAGTAGCGCAAGTGATCTTCGTGTACAAAAAAGCACAAAAGATCTAGAATCGATTTGGTTTTGAAAATCAAATGTAGTATGGTATACAAATCCACGACGCATTTCTATACTATACTACATTTGATTTTTTCGCTAAACGTACAAATATAATATTCGATTTTATCTCGTAGTAAGTATTTAAGAGAATTTAGTAGGTAAATTCAAAATTAATGCGCGTAGTTTGTGTGAATATAATTTGGTTACTTACGCTTATGGCACTTTTGATGTGGAGGCTACGACATTAACAAAGACTTCTTTTAAAATATTTCATAGTAATATTTGTCATTTATTTTTAGGCTGGATTTATATGCGTTCGGGGCTCGGGCGAACGCGCGGTTTGACCGTCTGTCAAGAAAGTGATGCCAGGCGGGAAATTTTTTAAATGAAATAAAAAATATGAGAACTTTAATAATTGGCTTGATGACTATTTTTTTTTCTTATTGGTAATAAAAGATCCTTAAAAATAGAAACATCGCTGAAAGAATGACTCTGATAGCTTAAAAATTCACCAAGATATGAACAATTCAAACATCTCATAAAATAGCCCTGCCCGAAACGCTCCATACAAAGTGCTACGAAAGACTGACGTCACTCTTTCGTAGTTTGTACGGATCGGGAGAGAACTTTGTTCGATAGGTATATTAAATATTGCGTTTATGAAAGTGGTTTCATACCAAAAGCTGCTTTTAATTGTATAAGTTATCGAATGGTATACAAATATTAAGAAATTTAATTGAAAAAAAAATCGACTTGATTATCCAACTTTGAAGGCGCATAACAAAAAAATACAAATGCTATCGAGCTGAAATTTTTGTAACACTTATTTTTTACCGTGATTTCTTTATTTTATTAACAAAATTCACAAATCTATGACCTTGTCATCATCCCTATTCGAGATAAAAATGTGCAAGGTGACAATATTTAAAATGATTTATGCGTTCTCTGTGAAAATACAAAGAAAAAAATACGTACCTTATATAGTCTGAGTAACAAGTGCCATTTTCCTCGAAACCTGATCTCATGCACCGAAATTTATGATTTTGGTCTCATTCGATTCGGAATAGCATCTAGAACATTCTATCAAAATTCCAAGAGGGGCTGAAAAAAAATGCAAGTTATAAACAATAAAGTAAACAAAAAAAGAAGGGTTTGGTTTTTTAAATATTTCATAAACTATTTGAGATAGTCAAAATTTGAAAATAGATTCTTAAAGAACAGGAAATTTCCTAAATAAATCCTAACTTTTGGAACTTTATCAACAATCCTTATAACTTTAATTGAGCGGCAAAAGTAACGGTAAAAAAGCATAGTTCGCATTTCGCATGATTTGCCGCAATCTGCCACGTGAACTAAAAACATATTTTAACTGATTAAATATTAATATTAAGGAATAAAAAAAATTTGGTACTAAGTAGACATATCAATAAACAAGAATCCGTCAACAAAAATAAATTATCACCATTTGTTTAATTGTTATGCTTTTCCTAATTTGTTAATAGTCACCATTTTAATGTTAACATAAAAACGCAGATTTTTTTTCAAAACAAAAATTTAGATTTTTTAAAATTCTTTTGAGCTAATTTTAAAAGGGCTTAGAAGAGATCACCGTCGAAAAAATTCAAGAATTTTGAGTTTTCACTTTTTTATTAACATTCAAAGGCATTCAAAAATTATTCATGTAAATAAAGCCATTACGGTATTTATCTATATTAATAATTTCGTGCAGGGGTACGGTAGACTCGATCGAAACCTTATGTGAATAATA
Organism: Polyommatus iphigenia; assembly: GCA_963422495.1. NCBI lineage: Eukaryota > Metazoa > Arthropoda > Insecta > Lepidoptera > Lycaenidae > Polyommatus > Polyommatus iphigenia. Next base: position 39,556,175 of record OY730182.1, read on the forward strand.
GAAAATAAAAAAATATTGATTTCGAGTCGACAACTTATATCCGCAAAATTCGGATTTTGGAGTATTTCGTTAAATTCTAATGACACTGACAAACAAACTTCACGCGCCATCTTGCTGTAAAATGACACATGCCATTGCTCATTTTCTACCTGCCAGCAGTCATGGCGCTCCATAGCGCACCCTTTTTTTGTTGCTTTTGTTTGTTACAGATCTTGCAATCTACGAGCGCGCGGCGCCCTTAGTTGTGTGAGTGACCGTATCTATACACGCGTACATGGCTCGCTCGCTACTGACTGCTCCGTCAGGTACGCACACTAACGAAAATGTCTATTCACATTTTCAACTACAAATAAAGGCTACGCGCGCTCGTAGATTGCAAGACCTATATCACTTATCAGTTATCAGCGTCTTAACAATTAGCAATTAATGTGTTTTTGACATCTAGGGAATTTAATAATTCTTAAGGCCGTCCCCCGAGCAAACGACCTTGGCCATACATTTGCCGCGTTGCCGAGACCGCGCCAAAACCCTATTATTTTTACTTATCTTAGTTCAAAATTGTCCTAAAAAAATTTAAAACGGGGAAAATGTAGTTTATGATATTGTCAATCTATTGGCGTGAGTTTCAAATAAAAGTAATTTGTGAATCCTAAGGAGATGCTGAATGTATGCTTGAATTTTAATAAGTTGGTATTACTTTGGAAGCTCATATCATGAGTATAATAAACAAAAGTAGAAAATTTAAAACGGGGAAAGGAATGTTGATATACTGCAGATTATTGCTGTATTTTTATTATAACTTTGTAGCTTTCAGTTTATGAATTTATAAGGCTTTAAATACGGTAAATTACGGAATCTCCGGAGGGAATGCCCTTAAGCCGAGCTCCCTTTTTTGCTGTGTTTTCTAATAAGCATTACGATCCTGGAAGACGATTGACACAAATGAAATTGAGATTTATTTAATCATTGTATATTTATCTGATACTTGCCTAACGGAAAACACGATTCACTTATTTTGACTCGATAGTTTTATCTTTCGAAATTGTGAATTTTTCTGGGCTTTTCAACAAATATCTGTTACACTTATTGAGTTACTATCATTCAATAACTTGCACTACTATAATCACACACTTTATAAAATTTTAACTAAAGGAAATATTAGTATTGTATTTAATTTTTAAGTAATCATCAAAAAGATTTTTGGGACTAGCGAAATTTACTTTCGTGCTACAATGCGCCGGACCGTTGTTACGCGATATTGTTCACTATTAGCTACATCGCAAAATACATTTCATGCGGGCACGATTCATGAAATTATTGTATCGTGATTGGTCAATAGTCGTGTGTGTAGGAGGGGCTAGCGTTTTGACAGCAGGCTCTTAATACATACATACAATTTTGAAGTTGGTTTTATCTTTTTATAATAGTATTGGAACGAAGTTCCTTATGGCGCGTTCGGCGTAACGATATTTGACCTCGACACTTTTTTATTAGTACCTGCATGGTAGGGGCAGAGGGCGTTGATAGTATTCCTGTGCGTCAACTAGATGGCGTTTTTTGAGAATAAACAGCGACGCGTTGTTCCTGGGCGTCATTAGATGGCGTTTTTTAAATAATATTTTTGAGTGTATAATATGTATGTAAACAGGTTTTTTGAACATAAGAAATACTTAACTTCGTTCCATTCGGGTGTCCCTTGGCACCTCTCAAGTATTTTTTAATTTCAAAGATAAAACCGATTTCATAATTCAGACGCTGATATTATAGACTGCTGATGTATACGAAAACGAGGCAATTCTGGAAATTTTACATACATACGGTTCGAAATTCGAATTGATAACCCTTTTTTTAAGTCGGTTAAAAATATTATTGATGTTAAAATTAGTAAGTACCTACCTGCCAATGTAGAGAAAAAGACTGAATGCAAGAGAAATTATTAACCGGTAATGTTGATTTGATATAAAAATATTTAAGTATTTAAAACTTTTGCAGTTTAATTTATTATTTTTAAATACATATAATGAACTAAGCTATACGAATCTTTACGAGTCTTGCTTTCCTATAATATATCTTGAGAAAAGAAGACTACACAAATATTTACCTACATTTTGTACATAGATGTGTATTGAATTACAAGTTTACCCGAGCGAAGCCGGGTTTTTATCTAGTATGTCCAATAATTGTTTCTATTCTGTTTTGTTATTGTTAGAAGCCAGATAATAATATTTATATTTTTATTTATAACTAATAAAATTGAAATAATAATTTTTAGTAATGAAAAACCCCTAATTACTTTATTTACATGAAAAATTCTTGAATGCCTTTGATTGTTCATAAAAAAGTAAAAAATCAAAATTTTTCAATTTTTCCAACGGGGATCTCTTCTATGCCCTTTGAAGATTAGCTCAAAAGAATTTTAAAAAAATCTAGATTTCTTGTTTTGAAAAATTTCTGCGTTTTTATGTTAACATTAAAATAGTGACTATTAACAAATTAAGAAAAGCATAACAATTAAACAAATGGTGATAATTTATTTTTGTTGACGGATTCTTGTTTATTGATATGTCTACTTAGTACCAATTTTTTTTATTCCTTAATATTAATATTTAATCAGTTAAAATATGTTTTTAGTTCACGTGGCAGATTGCGGCAAATCACGCGAAATGCGAACTATGCTTTTTTACCGTTACTTTCGCCGCTCAATTAAAGTTATAAGGATTGTTGGTAAAGTTCCAAAAGTTAGGATTTGTTTTAGGAAATTTCCTGCTCTTTAAGGATATATTTTCAAATTTTGACTATCTCTAATAGTTTTTGAAATATTAAAAAAAAAACCATTTGAAAATTTTCCCGTCTGTCATCACTTTCTTGACTTGACTATATGTAAATGACAGTGCGACCGCGCCGCTATTTAAATAAACCCTAAAGGTACAATTCCGTGCATCGCGATCGATCGCGGTCGCGCACGACCTACGACTGTCGTCGGCCGCTCGCGACCATAGTCAGCGTATGAAAATGTATGGCACCGCTTCCGAGGCCCGCGACTGACGCTCGCGGCCTACGACTGTCGTAAGCCGCGCGCGACCGTGCCATATAACTTTGACACGGTCGCGCGGGGCCTACGACAGACGCGCGCGACCGACGGCAGTCGTAGGCCGCGCGCGTCAGTCGCGGGCCTCGGAAGCGGTGCCATACATTTTCATACGCTGACTATGGTCGCGAGCGGCCGACGACAGTCGTAGGTCGTGCGCGACCGCGATCGATCGCGATGCACGGAATTGTACCTTTAGAATATATTACATTTGCTTGTGATCATGGGGTGTTGGCCGCTACACCGCGCGTTCGCACCGCCGCATATAAATCCAGTCTTAGTATATTGCGAAAAATCACGTACACTATAGTCCGCGCGGAACTACATAGTTGGCCGCGCCTTAGGTAGGGACAGGGGTGAGGTTGACAGGGGTTGCTTGCTGCTCGCAACGCACATGAGATTAGACAGTGACCACCAATCTCGCGATATCCTGAACAATAATATTATTTAATTATTGAAAAGAATAAATTAAAGACAATTGATCAGTTTTATATTCTAAATTATTGACATCTGCTTTCCGTTTTTTAAAAATCATGCACTTTAAATATTATTTCCTTAGATTGTCTTTTTATCGGCGGACTTATCTTGCTATTGCAATCTCTTGTGCGTTTTGTCTAAACTAGCCAGAGGCCGTAGACAAAGTCCCTTTCTTTAAAAACGATGACGAAATTCGTTATCAAAATGTATGGGATTTGACATTAGTCTTCGCAAGCGAAATGTCATTTAGCGATGACTTATGTCAAGCCGCATACATTTTGATAACGAATTTCGTCATCGTTTTTAACGAAAGATACTTTGTCTAAGAGGGCTGAACTGTCAAAATCAAGCGCCCCTGCCTCTCCGTGACGTCCCACCGCTCACATACCTAAGGCGCGGCCAACTAGTTCCGCGCGGACTATAGTTTGGGCTTATAGAACGTAATATTATTCTTCAATGTGTTTAGTCCTAGTCTCCACATGAATGCTAATCACCCTTCTGCGCGAGGTCTGAGGAAAAGAAATGTCACGTCATTAAAGAAATGTGTCGGGGAATATGCTCTTATGAGCACGAATCCTCGGAGGTCGCGCGTGGAGTGAATTTGCTGTGGATTATTGTGACTGTAGGATAACACTTGGCAACGGCTAATCAAAACGGCCGAGGACTCTCACTCACTCGACCGCTAGGTGGCGCCACCAATCGAACCAGTAGCAAATCTTCATAATATAGAGTATAGTGCAGTATTTCCCAAAGTGTGGGTCGCGACCCACTGGTGGGTCGCGGGTAAATTTTGGGTGGGCCCTGAAACTATAGGACGATTGTCGTATGTACTCGTTCGATTGTCATTTTACTGGTTCGTTCATCGTGTGGGACGGGGGCAGGGCATTCGAACGCAAACGTAATTATTGTCAGTAAGTAAGGCTGACGATGATAATATGGTGGTAAACTACGATAAGAATTAACGGGTAAATGCTGCGGCAGCAACATACCGCTGTTTTTTTGTCTTCATGACACAAGGTGGGCCGCGTACTTTTAACTTTCTTGTAGATGGGTCACGGTCCTGACAAGTTTGGGAAACACTGGTATAGTGTATACTATGATATTGAGTCATCATATTTACAAGATCGGACAAATCTACCTGGTTACAGATTAGGGTAAACCTCACTAGTGCGACGCGACACTTCACTTACGTAGTCTAACCTACTGACGTTTGTAAACCGTTTGCAGTTCTATGGAAATGAAGTGTCGCGTCGCACTAGTGCGGTTTCGCCTTTACAGGAGCAATGGGAGGTACACCCATCCAGTCACCTGTTGTACCTCCTATTTGTCACCAACGATACAGTGCCATCTGTAGCGCCACCTATTCGACGTCGACAGTAGGCATGTTGACCAAAAAATATACTTAGTTGAAACTTCCGAAAAGAAAGTGTTATTTTGTCCTGTGACGTCTCCGCGTATGTTTCATGACAACTGTACTTATAGTTGTAGTACACCGTACGTCACAAATCTTTTTGCGAAAAAAATAATCTTATAATTAGTGTTAAGTATATTTTTTTTTTGCCATGTTGAAAATAAAAATGGCCACCGTGCTGGTGGCGCCACCATGAGAGTGGAGAGTCCCGCTGTGAGTAGTTTGTGTAACGTAACGCTTGTGATTTGTGAACTAACTGTGTTGTGACAGAGACGACCACGGAGTACCCGCTAGAAACTACCACCGCCGACGCCACGGCTATGCCCTTAGAGAACCAAGGTAAGTTGTAGACAGACCAAGTACGTAACAAAACAATAATAAAATATACCAATGTAATACTATATGAAATACAATAAACTATTATGTATTCCACCTATTGTTTAATTGTGTATTTTTCATACCTATCAATGTACAGTAAAACCCGTTTAAGACGATTTCACAGGGACTCAACCAAAAACGCGTCTTAAGCGGGAAAGCGTATTATGCGGGATACAGGGAAATAAAAAACTAACCTACTACATACGTATGTTTTAATATTTATCATGTTTTTTCGGATGTAGGTGTTCCTATCAATGAAGATTATGCGTCTACATTAATCTGAAAGTGATCGTCTAGACTAGAGCTTTTAACCAATCGAATTGAATCGTTTCAACGAATGCCGGTCATCCAAGCTCGAGATTGTGCATCTTAATATGTTACAGGAAGCGATTTTACGTTTTTGAAACTTTTTTCTTTTTTTTCTTTCCTCCCTTGAAAACATAGGATATTTCTGGCATCAATTTAAAAAATAAACCGATTTCGTAATTTGCAGCAAACGGGATGACGATCGTATTAAGGGTTAAATAATGTATGAAAAATCGTCTCAAGTTGCTGGGACTCATGCAAAATGGCGTATTATGCGGGAAATCGTATTAAGCGTGATCGTCTTAAACGGGATCTACTGTATGTTTTTAAAATTAGATAAATGTTTTTTGTTTCATTAGATGTGCTAATTTGGAAAAAATATTCGTTCTATAGGACTTCTTATAACTTAATAGTTGTAATATGTATGCGAGTGTATTGTTATGTTTTATTTTTATATAAAGCTTTTTATGTGGCTAACAGATTAACACCAATTTAAAATTTAGTTTGAAACCTTAACGAGCACATATCTAACGCTTTTTAAACATAGAATTAATATTCATTCTAGTAGGTATTCATAAAATAAGGATTCTTAATTAACATATTTTTTTAAATTTCAAACCGCTACATTATTCTGTCGTTCCCTTGATTTGGCGGTAATGGCTTCTCATCAGGCAATTCGTTTGCACGTTTATTTATAAATGAATCGATGTAGAATTCTTAATTCTTATAGTTATTTTGAATAGAGTAGAATTACATATTATAGGCCGACGATTCTGCCCAATTTAGTACATATCCCATTAGATATCCAATGTTATATTGTATTAAATACTGTGCAGTGCATGGCATAATAAGATACTACGCCAAGATACAAGATGGCGTGACGTTCAGTAACAAAGGCTCTCTGCCAGTTATTCTGGACAACATTGTAGTACACTAACTGGGGTAAGTATATTTTTGTGAACAGAAATTGAAACAATTGAAACTATTTTTTGTTTACAAAAAGATCAAAAATCATCACTCATTGGAGTCATTGGGTAGGGGTCAATGAAGTGGCGCCACTAACGATCGAATTTTGCCAGTGCAGTGGTGCCACAAGAATCAAGATAGCAGAAACTTACAGAAAAATTATACAAGTTTCAAACTACACTAGACTTTCAAGCGATAGAAATGGGGGCTACCGCGTGTGAATTTTCCGCTAGAGGCGCTAGTGTCGCGTTAGGTCCAAAAACGTCTATTTTTAAAAGTATTATTTATGCAATTTACCTGTTGAAAAGCGATCTCCTTCGTAAAATTATCCCAAAAAGTATTATTTAGCGATCAATGTAAATGCTTTAAGAGCGAAATTTAGAAAAGAAATAATAATCGTATTAAAATTATTCGGTTATTTAAAATAATTGCAAAAGTACAGGAGATATTATTTAAATTTAATTAAATAAATATTATATTTAAATAAATAAATTTCATTTCATCAAGTCGACTTTAATAGCTATACTTCGGACCTTAGTCGACAGTTGCGCCATCTAGTGAGCAAAATACGGTAGCCCCCATTGAGTAGGTAACTTTATGGCACTTTATCCAGACTACTACTGGACTGGTTGTCAGAAATCCACTTTTTATTTAAAAAAAATATCAGGCTATTTTGGCGCGTGACCAAAATCAGAAGTACTGCTATTATTTTTTAAAATATCACTTGAGAGTAGAAACAGCTGTGTCACATCCGCGCCCTCTGTGCAACAGTATACAAAATTTTGCACGTGGCCAAATTAAGAAATATCGCTCTTGTCATTTTGGACATCTCTTTCCCCAATTTTAATGTCATCCACGCGCCAAAACCTCCTGGTAGGTGTATACTATATACATGTTAATTTTATTTTTCAGGTGATGGTGCGACCGGCCTCACTGCGTTTTCCCTTCTCGTGCTAGCGGCTCTTCAAATAGCGATGCTAGTTGTAAACTAAGTACTCTAACTTGTGATAAATTGCCTACTACGTTTTATATTTCATGTTATTATTTATAACTCATGTCAACGGATAGTGTATGGTCAGGTCTGAGAAGAGAGCTGCTTAAAAGAGCCGGATAGCAATGAAATAGTACCTTCAGTAGAGTCCTTGAAAAACTCACTGAACATAGAGACATTAATAATTATTAGGGCGCGCACGGATTCTGCATGATTTTTCTACTTCAAGTTATCTGAAAAGACGCTTATGTGTGCGTGCGCCGATTCTAGCGTTGTATGAAAATTGCTTATAAGTTATAACTTATAACATACGAGAGCGAAGCTCAATATTCCTACTGCTACTGATTGTACGTGAATTGTGAAGTTATTGTACCTGTTTCTAATAATAAATATTATTTATTTAATAAACGCTCTAACCAAAAGTTGTGTTATTGATTAAAACTTTACTAATTGTAAGTAACAGTTGATTTACGGTTCGAGTGCTAGAGTTTATATTGCTTTTTATAAATAAAGGCATATTATACCATCGAGAAAATTGATTCTTATGCATTTGATAGACCAACGTTTTTGGTCGAATATGTCATTTCAATGTCAATTGTGATCTGTCGGCTGGGTTTGACGTAACGCAACCAAACTACGTAGGCAGAGTAGACAGAATTATAGAGTATGCCGACTTAGAACTGATGTTGAAATTTTTAAATTTGACGTAATAAGACGAAAATCGTCGCTAGGGTTGTTGACTGTTACCTACGAATTTAAAACTATGACATATTCGCTGGACGTGTTCCTCTTTGGTCGTATTGTTGTTTGTGTTTTGGCACATGCGATTAAAATTGTCAGAATCCAATTTTGAAATCTTTATTTTAAATATTTAAAAATAAATTATATCAGCCAGCGCGAGGCACATTCCGTTCATAATCCTAGTGAAACCCGACGAATTTGACAGATATTGAAACCTGTCCGTTTCTTTGCAGTCGAACTACTGGTAGTTATGTCTATTGTGACGTAGGTCCCCCGATCTGCTTAAAGATCAGGAGGTCACGACATTTTTGGTAACGATATCTATCTAACGATAACGATACTTATTTTAGATTGACAAGATAAAGAGCAACTCTCTGATGCCAAATATGTCGGTCTGCCTGCGTAAAGTAGTTGCGTTCTCTGTATAGGGCGCCTGAAAACCCAGTTATCATGACCAAAAAAAATGATAAGGTAAATGGCTGAGTAAGTTATAAAGCATATCAGTAGCGCAAAAACTGACCAAATATTCGGTTGCGTTATGAAGCAACGAGCGTTCAAACGTGATTTATCGTGACCTATACAGGGTGCAATTAAACCTTCCTGCCAAATTTTTTCCAGGGTATCATTAGGAGAGTCCATTTAACCAAAAAAAATGGGTGTTATTTTTATTTCAATAACATATTTTATCCCATTTAAAATCGGTGCAGAATGAATTACTTCGAATTACTTACCAGAGTTTTCTTTTTCTACTACCGTTTCGAAGTCTAACAAATAAGAACAAGTTTGAAAACGCAGACAATATTACGTGTCATTGTAAACAATCTAATGGTGTCAGAGGGGGAGCTGCAAAGTTGCGCGTACTGGTGCCTATTTTAGTAGGTATAGATAGGTAACTAGCGATATCAAAATTTACGGTTCAGCCTTTTTACGTCTTAATGCTGGGATGACCTACTCTAATAAAGTTGATACATGCAGGTTTTCGTCACGGTGCTTTCCTCCACCGTAAGAGCGTCGGTTACTATGACAAAAATGAATATAAGTTCTGAAAAACTTATTGGTACAAGGTCCGGGTTGGAATTCGAACCCACGACCCTACGATCACGATTATTGGGATCATGATAAGTACATATCGACCTATGCGTAGAACAAAGTCCGATCTGCAAAATCACTACTTTTCAATTTTTAGTAGAGCAATTAGAAGATTTGCAAGGTGAAAAACTTGAATAGCTTAAAAACTGTAAGACTTATATTTTTGAATTTTTTGTATGTTATTAAGAAATTCCTCTTTATTTACGTGGTATATATTATTTTTAATAATTCATTCTATTTACCGTGATAGCGGGTCCGATGTCAACTTAAGACATTTTATAGTGGAAAGACGAAGGTCCGTATTGAACACCAGACATTGTTTTATGGAAACTTCTGAATGAAATTACGTTTTATATTCATATCACTCGTTTTTTGTTGGAGTTATCTGTCATTTTTATGTCCTATGTAATTTTTTCTTATTACGTCATATATACAAAAAAGTTTTTTTTTCTTTATAAACGTTTATTAATAAAAAATCTCAAAATAGGTGGTGTTTTAAACAAAATTGCTAACATAAAATCTTAGTTGGCACTAACAAACCTGTAACATTTGTTAGTGCCAACTGTATATTTCGACTGCTCCTAGGTTTTTTTTAAAACGGGGCTAACGAGCAAACGGGTCACCTGATGGAAAGCAACCACCGTCGCTCATGGACACTTGCAACATCAGAAGAGCTGCAAGTGCGTAGCCGGCCTTTTAAGAGGCTCTCTTCTTGAAGGTTTGTAGGTTGTATAGGTCCGGAAAATTTACAGATGGCGGCAGTTTGTTTTAGTTTTACTGTGAAAGACTCATCAAGGTGATGAGGATGGTATATATTCCCGTGGAATAATGGAATGCTGCAGGAGGTGTGATTGCGAACAATTATACTCCCCGTAATTCAGCAGATAGAAGATGCAGAGCGAAGACACATCTCAGCGTAATTCCAACGGGTGTACCAAACAAGCTAGAGTCTAGCTTGTTTGGAACACAATGGTTGTCTACAATCCAAGCAGCCCTTCGTTGGTTACTATCCAGAGGAAATAGTATGGTATTTTGTCCTCATCTTTGGCCCCTACCCAAAGATGAGAACAGTATTCAACGTGAGGCCGAATCTTCACCTTGTAGAGTTTTAGGCGTTGCATCGGACTGAAATACTGTCTCGCTCTGTTAAGAATACTAAGCTTATTCAAGGCTAACTTGGCCTTACCCGTTACCGTTTATCGCCCGATAGAGAACTGAAGATTGACATGAAAAGTATCCCATGTCCTTTCCCGGGATTCAAAGAATCCCCATTTTAAATATCAGAAAAATCGATTTAGCGGTTTGGGCGTGAGGAGGTAACAGGTGAATAAATAGATAGATAAACACACCTTTGCAATTACAATAATGTAAGTGTGGATATAGATTATACTTGGTTTATATTTCATGATCTCTTCTTCCGGCCGGGAAACTTAGGAACTAGTACTAGTAACCTAAGTGATCCTATTCCTATAGTCGTATTCCTCATGTCAGAGGGTCGTGACCTCCCCTTTTATAACCTTCCTGCTAATGATGTTACGCCAGCTTCTCCTATCTTTGTCTATTCGAAGAGCGTCGTAGACGATTGACTCAATAATTATTGTGGTGTGGATTTGATCGGACTTACGCTTTGGACGGCGGCCCCTCGGTTTTTCGCCCCCAGTATTGCCAGTGCCTATTTTAATTTTGCCTCCTTCCTTTTTGGCTATGTGTCTATAGTATTCTAAGATACATTTATTTGAGGCATGTGGTACAGAGCCTTGTTTTTATGTTCAGCTTAGCCAGAATGGATGTGTTGGTTCTGAAAGCAGTCCATGAATGGCGCATTTTCCTCCATCATTACATCCCGAAGGCGTCGATTTGTCTGCGGTCTGTAGGCTTCAGAGTTCAGAGTCAGAGTTCAGAGAGAGTTGGAAATGGCGTAGGAATTTGTACTAACAATTCTTGACTAACCAGAGTACACGTACTGTTGGAAATTTCTAAGTTTTCCAGCTGTTTTAAAGGTGAATTTTCGAAACGAGAAGGTGCTTCTAAAGAAAGTAAAGATGGTTGAATGCTGTTGATGGTGAGGTCAGCAGATGGATTAGGCTCTTCGTTAATTTCATGCCAAACATCGTCCAGTTGCTGGCTTATTTACTCTGCACTCTTAGGCAAAGGCGAATGTTGCGGTGTTATATAATTGTTCTCATCAAATGAAATGTCAAAAAATGTATTACAACTTACAAGCAAATCAAATTTTACATATATGTATTATGTATACATATATAGTATTGTAATAGAGAAAACTTCATTTTATTTATAAATAAATATATTTAACCCGGCGTGAGTGAGGTCGGGTATGTCATACCCGGCGGTTTATAAAACACTTAATATTTCTCAACTGTGCGATTTCTGGAACTTGGTTGGCTCAGTAGCTGGAGGGGGTGGTACGAGGAGTGATTTTAAGCGACAGTGACAATATTGCGCCGTTGGCGATGTAAGCTACAAGTGCGCAAACGCATTGCGGGTATGTAATACCCGACCTCATAGTCGGTGTCACTATTTTGTGTTTCGGTTATTTTTTTATTTTTTACATTTAACAACTATGTTTCTTTATTTTTTGGTTTGTAAATTCTACAATATCATATCGTTTGTCAATTAGGCTTGTCCTTTGTCATGTTAATTGATTTTACACTCAGTTAAAGCTATATTCCACTAGATGACGCCTGCAACTCCGTTGCGCCAAAATTCGCTTATAGCGCGGGAACCGTAACTATTTCTAAGATGAAAACTATCATATTATATGTCCCTTCCTGGGGTACAAAGTATCTCCATATCAAATTTCAGCAGGTTTTGCTGAAATTAAGTTCAGTAGTTTGGGCGTGAAGAGGTAACAGACAGACAGACAAACCGACAGATACTTTCGTATTTGCAATATTAGTATGAGTAAGAGAGAGATTTATCACTTAATTTTAATTACAATGTTGATTTCAATTTGTCAATTTTTTATATTTTCAGTCCAAGTTCCTAAATATAGTTGATTGGTGCGTAAAAAATACTACCTTGTACTAATAGCAACAAAGATACTTTTTTTATAATTGGACGTGGTTGTTTTATTGTAATAATTTATTTGTTTCATGTTAATTAATTATTACAGCAATAAGCATTATTCTACATTGATCCAAAGTTATCAAAATCGACAGTTCAATATTCGGGCATGTCATACCCACCTCATAGCTGGTGTAAAAAAATTTCACCTCATTCACGCCGGGTTAAAAATAATATTATGTTGCTATAGGTAAAACACAAAAGTGATAATTTTGTGATTTTGATTTGTCACACACCATAAGTTGTAAGGTAATACAGATTTAAACCATTTTTATATATAAATTTAAAAATATATTTATATTTGACAATATTTTTAAACGTACAACGTCCTATCGCTATGATTCAGGTGATAACGTCCCATCTTGACAACGGACTTACAAAATGCATCAGTCATTCCGTAAAAAAGCGTCCTATAATTACATACATATAACCCATAAAAGCTATAAAGTATTTGTCCAACATCGTCCTATCATCACTTATAACGTCAAATTTTTACGACATTATTATTGATGATAACACGACGAATATTTACCTAACATATAAATATGAAACAAATCTCACTTTCTACACTTAGAAACGTATTTTTCTAACCCTCCATAAAACAACGTCTGATATCAATATAGATTTCCCATGACTTCAAAACACTTTTAGTAGCCAATATTTACTATAATCAAACAACTTTTATACAAGCGAAAATTTCTACGCATCTGACGCAACAACAACGTTTTCTCCGCACAACAACGCTCGAAGTGACAATGGTGCGCCACGCGCGCTCTCTCCTCGTCCAATGTACGCTTGGTGCATTTTAAGACGGAGCTTACTTCAAATAGGACGTTTTACGATTCTGTATCTCGGAAAATAAGTAAGATATAAAAATTCTGAAAATAAGAGACTGTAGAGCTTTGATTTCCTATTTCATTTATACAATAAAATCATTTTTGTCCTATGATCACATAGAACTCTGTTCTACGCATAGGTCGATATGTAAATCGAAGAATCTCACCTGTGTGGGTATCTTGACACGCTTTTTTATTAGCTTCACCTGTAACTGAGTCACAATGTAAGAAAATCTTAGAATTCAATTTCAGCCTACTTCTAATTATCGTATCGATTTGAACCTTTGTAAGTTTATAACACATGTCACGATTGGGTGAGGAGGGCACAAGATCGCCGTAAAGGATGGAAATGGAAGAGGCCTATGTGATATGTCCAGGAATGGACTGTTAGTGACTAACGATGATGATGATGATGAAGTTTATAAGAGTCCGTTGATAATTGCAATTGCTACCATCGAGCTGATCGATGATGGTGTCGTGGTGGGCAACATAACTCTTCCATGGCTGTTGCGAAACCCCTTGAGCTTGGGCTCATTTGTTTTCTACTGATGACCTAATTCGCTACACTTGGTTGGTGGTGAGAGTCTGATGACGGAGCAGGGTGAGATTTCAGATTTTTTAGCGATTAGATATTTTAATTATCGATGAAAAGTTTCCTCACCGGTCATAAAAGCGTGTGTTTTTCGTTTTTAAACCAAGCACTTTACTAGTAAAATACTTAAAGAATATAGGTACGTTCAGACATACGTCGCCGATAACTATTGAATTGCAACCAAATATTTGCTCAGTTTTGGTGCCAATAAGCTAGTACGTACTGACAGTTTACGATTTGTAATTTTCAGCCATTTACCTACCTGATCATTTTTTTTTTTTGGTCACAATAAGTCACGTTTGAACGCTCGTTTCTTCATAACGCAACCGAATATTTGGTCAGTTTTTACGCTACTGATATGAGAACAAGTAGTACTTACCTAATATAACTTACTCAGCCATTTACCTTATCATTTTTTTTTTTTGGTCATGATAACTGGGTTTTCAGGCGCCCTAAACAGAGAACGCAACTACTTTACGCAGGCAGACCGACATATTTGGCATCAGAGAGTTGCTCTTTATCTTGTCGATCTAAAATAAGTCATTTTGGATATCGTTACCAAAAATGTCGTGACCTCCCGTAATAATAGGAATCAACTTCTCTGATAGTACCTATGCGAAGAAAGAAAGTTTTTACACAGATGGTCACCACTTGCCATCTGCATCAGTTCAACTTACATAATAGAGGAAATAGTTCTGAAACTACTGCATCGTCTTTTATGTGGCACAAAAGAGGGAAAGGGCTTAGGTATCATAGACAGCCTGTTATCACGGTATACGGTAATTTTATGGTGAGACTCCGAGATAATGTAAGTAAAGTAGCTGGTTATCCGAGTACCGACAGGATGTTGCGGATAAACTGTGATTTGTCGCAGCTACATCCGGCGTGTAACATAACACCCGGAAGACCGGTGAAGCTGCAGTATTAACAGGTATAGGCTCATCTTACCTTGGAGCAAAGTCGAAGCGTTGGGACGCTTCACGTTTTTTGCTAACAGTGTATAAATCTCCATTGTTCTAGGTATTATTTATGTACCATCGAAGAAATTTATTCATAGGCAGTTGACGGACCTACGCCATTTGGTCGGATTACGTCAAATGTTTAACTGTGATCCGTCGGCTGGGTTTGACATAACTCGACCAAATTACGATGGTCTCCCTATGAATCAACTTCTCTGATAGACGATAGGTAGTACAAAGAGATGAATATATTATGCTTTGGCGAAAAACGTTACGCATCGCTTCGACTCTGCCCCAGTGCGAGTACAGTCAGTGTTCTACGATCGATTCCTAATGGAGGATCGAGATTCGTGACTCGTTCTTCTTTAACGAAACAGCAGCGTAATGTTATGGCGTTACAGAAATCCGGCGTCAGTTTTCACTTTTCAGTAACGAAGTTAGTAGCTATAGACTCAGGGAAAAGCAGGGAATAAAGGGAAACCCATATTATAAAATAATTTTCTTTTTATTTACACATTTGTAGCATCTTTTGGACGTAGAGTATCTCCGTTACATTCATATTATATTTAACAACCAGTAATAAGAACATACATATATGTAATAAACATATTAACTAAACAAGTAGGTACTTCAACGCAAAGCTGCAAAATTTATTTTTTACAACGAGGCGTTGCAATTTTTCAATATTTTTATTACTTCATCTACGCTTGTTAGTAACAAAAGGGGTACCTTAGCAAATTCCCAATCATACTTGGTTTTTCACTCTAAAATGTTTTTTTTTGTAATTTTAAATATTTTGTATTGGAATTAGCAAAAAAAAAGGTTTTATTCTAAAATATTAACCCATCAAGCCCCGTACGAGCACCGGTGATCGCGACAACAATAGAATACAATAGCATTTCCTAGAATCCCCGATCGAAATAATGCAATGTCCAGAAGATCAAAAAAGACAAGAATAAATTGCTAATTTGCTATGCAACCCGTTTTTTTTTTACTAAAATAGCACAAAATTAGTCTTATTTAGCCTAATATAATATTATATCTTTGACACAGTGTCTGTGAGTTGTAACAACTTACAGTTTTGGCATAAAGTTACAATTCCACAACGTCAAATATACTTATATTTTCCTTGTTTCCTTTTGATACTTATCCTATAGGATATAGATTACATTCACTTAATTCTATGTCACATTATAATCAATATAAATAAATCTTTGGTATTTAAAAATAGGTACTAAATGTTTTTGCACCATTTGCAAGTCGCTTGCACATTTTACATTGTGCAAGCGACTTGCATACAAGTGCTAATAATAACAAGTGGCTACTTGCATACAAGTTATTGCACAGTAGAACCACACCCTTCAAAGGTTTTTGACGTGACAACGTCTTATAATTCGATATGGGCTGCGCGCACGAAAAAACATGACGCAATATGCGGCGTTACCTCGCGTCGCTCTGAGGCGTTCCATTTAAGGCTATGACGTTGTCACGTTCAACTATCGTCAGTAAATCGACTTTACAGACAACCGAGTTCGAGTCGAGTTCGAGTTTTTTTTTTAAACATAATATGATTAACATTTATACAATAATTTTTATATATTCGATTATAAAAATTAGGCCTATCTCCTTGTTGCTCAAGATAATATAATATTAATAATTGCATTAAGTCTTTGATAAAAAAAAATAGTTTTAACTGGTTTAAAAATACAAAAAAATTGTACTAACATAAAAAATCTAAATATTAAAATAATAGGTCAAATCACAAAATATATACAAAAAACTTGATTACGCCTTAACCATCCATAACTAAACTAAGACAATTTTGGCATAGCTTAATTGAATAAGATTTTAAAGTATTTTTAAAGTTATTCATTTACTTAAAAGACTGTACAGTGAAATCTCATTTCCTTTATTTCACAATTGGTGCACATGCTTGCTCTTTAAGGGCCCGTTCTTCCAAATTCACGTTTCTAGAATGAGTTATTTTTAAAGAAAGCGTCATTCAAAAAAACTGAAAAATATATACATGTATAGATACATCTTTTAACTAGTGACTTTTTTGGTTAGAAACACAATACAGATAATTTTACTCTATAAAAAAAATCCGAAACAACCTCGATTTTAAAAACATATTGAGTTTTATAGGATTTACAGGAACTCAATCAAAGAATAATTTGGACAGTTCGATTACTATTAAAATTTTACAGGGAAATGATTGGACACATGTTTAGTTATAATATTTTTTATCTAAGTAAAAAGGTTTCTTCTCCTATTTCGCCCTATCATGGACGCGGCGAGCGTCGTAACCACAGAACAATAAAAACAGGTCGTAACCGCCACCGTACAAGGCGCGCTGATATGAATGTTATTTTAATGTCATTTACGTCGATATTCGCACTGACAGACATCGACCTGCTAATTTTAAGGAATAACGTGCCCTTAAATAGTAGTCTTAATAATTATTATTATGGCAATTAAAAACCTTCAAAAAGTCATTCTTATAGTCTAAAAATTAAAATATAAATTAAATTTATATTACGTAAAATATGCCTCATAATGCCAAAAAATTTGGTATAATTGCAAACTTTGGTTTTCTAAATACTAAGCACTCTTTGACACATTGTACGCTGGAATGGAAATTTGTGCTGCCAAAGAATTCATTTTTAACTGCCCAATCACACACCATTTTTGTGCTTACATGTATTCTTACATTTTAATTATTTCCCCTACTTTTGTCGGAGCTGCCTGGACTCCCACAGGAGATTGTGCAGGAGTTATGCCTGTGCTTCCTGCCGGCTTCACTGAGGAATATTTCTGTCTTGGTCACTACAGAGGACAGTGCAGACGTAGCGGCGAAATCAATGGATGTGTAACCAATAGCAGAGGCCTGAGATGTGTTAATTTGGTCATCAATGTCGTATGTGCTACTGGAGACCCCCACATTTCGGGTTTGGGTGGAACTGGAGCCAATGCTGTTATCATTTGAACCCACGGACTGGTTGTCGGGAGATCCCAACTCCTTGGAGCTCTTGCCCGCTTCATTGTTAGGATTGATATCCAAAACAGCATAATTGACTTCCATCTCCTCTACCGGGGACATAGATGTGAAAGTATCAGATTCAGAAAATTTTTGGTTATGCTCGCTCGAAGCTTGTTTGCTGCTCCGAATCTTGTCTGACAAGTCGCTCATCATCATATTAGCATATGAATTTGTATCTGACTTTGCAACAGTCAGATTACAATACTCAACTTGTTTAGGGGTAAGAGGGGTGGGAGGAGCAGTATCACTTTGTTTTCCATCAACTGGGCTACTGGCACTGCATGCAATATTTACATACATTCTCGGGTCTCCTTGTTCCATGTTCAACTGGGCATAGCGCTCGCTAACTGTACTCAATGTTGGAGATATAGGATCGGTAACAGCTGCACTAGCAGCGGCTTCGTTCAAGCTTGCAATAAACATTTTTTCCTCTTCCATGTCTCTTATTGAGTCTAATGCTGTTTCCTGCTTCAGAGCTCTTCGAAGTTCGGCCAAGTCTCTCGAGAGGTCATTCGTATAGGAGTGCGACCCGCTAGCTCCGGCTTCAGACTGATTATTGTTATGCTCCCTTTTAAAATCTTTGAGCTGATAAATATTAGTCACGTGGCTGCTGCTGGCCTGAGGTCGTGGGTATAGTGGCATGACTTCTAGTATATCAGTACTAGAAGGAGAATGGGGAGTCGGTGCCACTCTGTCTATGTTAGCGACATCGGAGTTGTTATTGAGGTGAGATGTATTACTCGGTTGGCCATTATCTACAGAGGACCTGTGAATGACACTGGCCTGCAAAGTTTGTCTTCCCAGAGTAGGTGATGATAATCTGGGTACAGTGTCCCGGTCTATATTGCGTTGATAAATTCTTTGATGAAGTATCCTAAAGAGCAGTGAAGCTCTTCGACATTTAAATCCATATATTCCTTCACCTGTTTCACACCTTCGTCCTGCAACGAGAATTTTAACGTAAGAGAAAAACACATTAAAGATAGCAACGAACACACTATATAATATTTTTATATTTACCTGCTTCAAAACTAAAGAGTTCACCATCAAATCCGAATCTCCTTAGGCAATGCAGCGGCCACACCACAGGACTGCGGCCTTCTCGGTAAAGAACAATTTCAGACTCTGTGACTTCTAGCTGGCCCGAGCAAAGGTCTGCGCCGTTTTCGTCAATATTTATGACTCGAAAAACGTTTGGATGCTGATCTGATATTTCTTTTTTACTTTGAAAGCACCCCATTTTGGGAAATAGAAGTTAACGAAACTCATAAGCCTGAAACATTAGGGTTTTGTTTGAAACTGATTGTATTTGGAAGACATTTTTATTTCAATAAAAACATTGAAGTGATATACATGCCTCTGGTTATTAAATTATACACATACTATTGCACACCAAATGCCAGTATATTTGCATAGATATTTTGAAATACACTTGGGTTTTCCATATTTTTTACGCTTTCTAATGTAAACAAAAATAAAATGTACGACAAGAAATAATCCGAAACTTCCGAAATGTCCGAAAGACAGCTACATGACATCTACTCTACTCTATACTCTATTGTCTATCATCTATGGCTAAGTTTTTTTGACGTGATAACGTCATAATTCGATATGGGCTGCACGCCCGAAAAACATGACAGTTCATGTGGCGCTTATGCTCAGAAAAAAGAAGCCTTCTTTTTTCTGAGCGCTTATGCGGCGTACCTCGCTGACAGCTCTGTCTCAAGTCTCTCAACAACCGTATCCGTAAGGCCCACCTGGGCCGCGCTCTTTGTTTCGATTATATTACGTATTTCGATGACTTGAAGAATACTTTTGTATGAAGAAGTTTGGTTAGTTATGACCTTTGATACATTGACCACACTCTGAATGAAAAATAAATAAACAATCTGTGAGCATTCTGTGAACTATTAGTATTATTTCGGCTATTCAAAATTGTGCTCTATTTCCTACGTGTCAAGGTATGACTTAATATATATGAAGAATAAAGTATTCGTTTATTTCTTCTGAACAAGTCACTAATTATAGTTTCGAAAGTTTATAATTGAGAAACTAATATCACATCGGACTAAATACTATATTATGATGGCTTGATAGATAGAAAATTTAACATATATTATAATGTAGTTCACACAAACATAAAATAATGATTGTATGTAAGGATATTACATTAATTTTACAAAGAGGGTAGGCCGGGCGCCATTTTTTTTGCACATTGACCTGCCAACTTTTTTGCATAGATTTTTCCCGGAACTGAGGGGTTAAGGCTATGACGTTGTCACGTTCAACTATCGTCAGTAAACAATGCAGTAAACCGACTTTACAGACAACCGATTTTTTTACTAGCGAGTAGCGACATGAGACATCAGACATGCAAAAGATTTAGGGAGCTTTTGGAACCATAAATCCATACTAATATTATCAATGATTAAAGAAAAACACGCCCAAACCACTGAACCGATTTTGTTGAAATTTATGGACTATGGAGATACTTTGAGCCCACATACATACTTTATATATTTAGGAAAAATGTACGGTTCCCGAGCGAAAAAAAATTTTGGCGCAACGGAGTTTCGGGCGGACGCTTGGTAAACATAATAATTCTATTTATTTTGTAAAGTTATAGTACAGGCCCGGATTCGTGAATAGGTCGTAAGTATAGGCCGCGGCCTAGGGGAGCGGCAGCGTCCATAGAGGGCGGCAGATTTCGTACATGGGACGGTGGAAATAACATGGTCTATGCACTCTATAATTTCAGCACTGGTACAGCATAATATTTTAGAGAAGTCGGGATAACATATTTAAGGGCTTGTCTAAACTTGATTTTAAATTACCGGTGAGTGATGAGGATGACACACCATGCCGAAATTCCGTCGCGCTTTGGTCGCGATTGTATGCGTTTGACATTGCTGATGCAATCATGCCGAACTTCCGCCGCGGAACTTCGGCATTGTGTGTTTAGAGTTTAGACACTTATTCTCATCAATTATTTAATAAAATATGTAAACATTCCTTAATTCTTAAATTCCATAATAAGTCTGGAATGAACTGTCACCGTAGTACTTATTTCCGGACCAATAAGACCTGCAAACATTCAAGAAGAAAGCGTATTCCCTCTTAAAAGGCCGGCACAACGCACCTGCACTCTGCAGCTCTTCTGATGTTGCGAGTTTCCAATTTCCATGGACGACGGTAGTTGCTTTCCATCAGGTGACCCGTTTGCTCGTTTGCCCCCTAATTTTATAAAAAAAATATTTAGGTAAGTGACTTTGTTCATGTAACATTTTTTATTTTATCTAAAGTACAACAATATTTATAATTTTCGTCTAGATAACATTTCACAATTTTCTACGATCATCTCACATAGCTTCACATCTTGTACGGTGCTTGTGTCTGTTGGTTTTTTCGCTATTTGTGCAAGCAGTTTTCTAAGTACGAGAGCTGTTGTCGACAATGACGGATTTGCTGGAATTGAAGTATCCATCGCCTGAAATAAAAAAGTAAGTACTTACAAGGTTCATCTTATATATAAAATTCTCGTGTCACAATGTTAGTCCACGAACTCCTCCGAAACGGCTTTACTGATTTTTACCAAATTTTATATGCATATTCAGTAGGTCTGAGAATCGGCTACTGGGTACTTTATATATTGATAAGTGCATTTGTTAAATAAATAATAGTAAATTATTACAACTCGAGACTGAGGGCGACCATTGTTTGTGCGACGGGATAGCGATACACGTTGCTATGGTAACATACTTATTTTAGTCACTTCAAAAAAATAAAATGGGCGATATAGGTACTTTGTATTATGGCAAAGCAACGTTTGCCGGGACAGCTAGTATAGATATAGATTTTATAGATCATTAATTATTTGTAGCGTCTCTTATGGATAATTTGGAGCGCCTCTCTACAAAATACAAATGTATTAATTCTTGTTAAAAATTAGTTTCTCTTCGCAAATTTCATACTTTTTAGGCTGATTTCTCAATACACATATCAAGAAATATAGATATCAATGAAGATAGATACAAATTGGCACATCCACACATATTCCAAGTAGGTTAACTTTACTGTACATAATATAAGACTTTAATAACTATACCGTATTCTGTAATCGTTTGTAAAGCTGCGGCGGCACGGACACGATCCACTCCGCTTGGTTCTTGGAGTTCTCTAGACTACGCTTCAGCCTTTGTATTGTGATCGCCAGCAAAGGAGTTAGTAAAACTTCAGGGTCGGCTATTGGGCCCAACATATTCTCCGCTAGCTCGTCGTATCCCATGTGATATAGGCCGATTACCTGTGATGTACACACCGAGGTCAGCGATCAGTTCGGTCTAAGCACCTAAGGGCCCTTCGACACGACGTTTTTTTTTACGCTCGTTTAACGCTCAGCAAACGGAAGGAAGCCGACACGTTTTAAACTTAATATCTGCCAAATCGCGATGAAAACGCGCATAAGACGAGCGCATCAGAAACGCGCGTCGTCAGTGCGCAAAAAATACGTCCTGTGGAAAGGCCCTAAGTAGCTGGCATTGTCGGTTTCGACACAAGCCTTAACACTTTCGGGCTTATTATAATCGTTAATCGTAGAAAAAGCTGAGCGCACTTACATTCTGTCGTCGCACGAAATTGATATCGATGTCCCAGAGGTCCGCCAGCGCGCAGACCCTGTCGACCCACAGCAGGCACTCGCCGCTGTCGTAGCCGCCGCCGTCGTCGCAGCTGATCGTGTCGATGGCCGTGCGGGTCAGCTTCGTCAGGTACTTCATCCGAGGGTTGCGGATCTTCTCCGAACACTTCAAACTTATGTCCCGTTTGGCGACGTTCCCGGTCAGAGCCTCCAGAATATACTCGTAGTCTATGTCGTACAACGTGTCCAACGGCTTCGTCACTTTCAAATTGAAGTGGCATTGGTAATATATCGTGCACGATATCTGATAGTTTAAGGTTAGAATATCGGGTTCCACGTTTTTTGTGTTTTGCGCAACTTCGACCAACGACGGCGAGCTCTCGTCCCAAAGGTTTTCGAATCGGATGACGGTCTTCTCCTGAGTAGCCGCCGAGGGCAGGCATTCTAAAAATTTATTAAGGTACTCGCAAATTATTTTTAGGAGACCGACTAAACATTCGGCGTTGATATTCAAATCCTGCAAACACAATTGATCCTTCGGCAGTTTTCCCACTTTGTTAACCAGCTTGCAGCTGGCCTCGAAGCTTTGCTTTAGGTATGTAGACCATATTATGGAAAACATTCCCAACTTTAAATGAGGATCGGCTAGGGCATCGAGGCAAGTCACTACTGTCGCTAACAATTCCGTTTTGTTCATCGACTTTTGCCACTCCATCGCGTATTCCCAGCACATATTGGCGATTACATATCTAGCTTTCGTGCTGAGAGGGAATTGTCTCCTGAGCAGGGACAGCCATTTGAATATTTGGGTGTTGTCGTCGACGAGGAATCTGTTGTTCTCTATGAACAAACAGTCGACGCTATCTGCGTCGTCCGTTTCTAGCGTGGACTCGGTAAAGACCTCCATAAGTTCGTTCACTACCACGGCCTCCGGTGGTACGCCCATACCGCATAGCCACTTCGCGATCAGCTCCGTGACTGAGCCCTGCCCTCTCGCGTATATATACTTTAGGTTTATATTGATTTCGTCTATTTGCAGCTTAGGTAGCGCCTGGCCTCGAAACTTTTCCTTGCAGAGTAAGATTATGCTAAGTATCGATATGTCCTCCAGTTTGCCAATCAAAAGGCCCCAGCTGGCGCTCTCCTGCGTGAGTGTCTCCCATGCGTCTTCCCTGTCGAAATTTTTGCCCTCGAACAGTTTCGCAGCCGCCTTACAGGCCATCGCAACGATCATACTTCGAAGAGGACAATGCAGCTCTAAGAGCATACTTCGTATACTCTCCCACCACGGGGACACCTCGTTGTAACTAGTATTCACGGCCTCCTCGGACGACGAGCATATGTAGTACAATATAGCAATGAACTTCTCGATGAGGTTAATATTGATTTCCTCCAGGGACATGTTCATTAAATGCATTATAACGAGTTTGACCAATTCCCTCGCTTCGACGTTGCTGTTCTTGACAAAGTTTGGTAGAAGCGTCATGTCATTTAACTTGAGAAGAGATTTGAAAATATCCACGGATAAGGAGTTGGCTTTCTCCGTATTCAAATCGGGTTTTAAAGAGATGTGTTTTGAATTTCCCTCTAAATGGAAACAGGAGATGAACTCCCTGTAGGAAGTCACTCTGTTGTCTGCGAACTTGACTCGCGCCTGCTGCTGCTTGTAATCCTTCTCCTGTGCCAATATCAGAAGTCTTTCCAATATACAAGTGTCATCCTCGAGAAGTTGGAATTTCAGATATTTCTTACTGGCGTCGCCTTCCTCAGCTGCAGTTTCTATTTGAAACGCCGCACACACGTCGCTTATCAAATTATTTATGCCCTCGATCGGTTCGTTATTTAACAGGCAGTAAAAATTTGTAATCAATGCTAAGTTCCCAAAATATCTTCTAACTTTTTCCTCGTACTGGTTGAGAGTCCTCTCGTTGAGACTCTCCCAGAACAATTCCAAGCACGCCGTCGTTATTTCTATTGAACTGCAGTTTTTAATCAATATTTCTATGCAGTGCTTTTTCGTGTCCAAAGTCTTTAACTTTGTGGCGCTTTCGTACAGCTCTGCTCTGTTTTCATCCGAAAGAGTCGACGACTTTTTAACGATCTCACGTACCGCCCTTAGAACGTGCAAGTCTTTGGATCTTTCCAGATGTTCGCCGTCCAGCGAATGGTAGAAGGGAATGTTAAACTTTTTTATTTTGCCGTCGGGGTCGATAAACGCACACTGGAATTCAGGTAGATTTAATTTCTTGTGGGAGAAGTTTTTCTCGGCGCCGACTAGGCCGCAAGTGTTGTACAGCAGCTTTCCGTTTTTGGAGGCAGTAAAAACTGCGACTCTACTGCCCCTTTGCATCAGTCTGATATCTATCAAACCTTTTCTCGGATTATATATAATTAGAAATATAGCCCTGCGTATGTCTTTTATAGTCGATAGCTGAGGCTTTTTGTTTTCCGCGTCGAATATCTACAACAATTAATGTTACCATCAGACGGAAAATGGGACCAAGCAATCTGCCATTTACTTAGCCTGGCAAAGACATTATATTACACTGAACTCCAAAGATCAGATTTCCATACAAAACACGCATAGCTCTCGACTTTGAGATCGAAAACGTGTATTGGTCGACCTGAATGTCACATTCTTAGTCATAATACTCACTTGAACAAATGCACACTGCGCATCCCGGCATCCTTTGAACAAGCGTATTAGGTGGCCCTTAGTGATATCGAGGACGGCAACTCTGCCGAGATTGTCAGTGAAGGCAGCAAGCCTGCGGTCGGGAGATATGACCACCGAGGAACCAGTCCTTTGAGGGTCATACACGCCGGTCCTCATAGAGAGCTGCTCGGCCCGTATAGAGGGCTCTGTGTTCGCAGGACCAGTTTCTGTTGACCCCCCTAACCAGCCACTGCAAATAAATATTTAGCTACCAGAGAATTGCAGATATGAAATTGCGAATCTACAATTCTAGTACAAAATCAGTGTAGTGTATGTTATCAAAGACGTCAGTGGATGAAGTGGGTTTATGCCTTATCTCTTTTTTCCGAGCAATTTTTAAGGCTTATATCGTAGTGTAATACTCACGGTAAAGCTGATTTTATTTTGTTTGCGACTGCTCGAGCTACGTCTTGAAGAGGTGGAGTAGTGCCTCCTTCTAAGGCATAATGGAATCCAATATATGGTGAAACACCAGTCGTTAAAATCAAATTGTTCATTGGTGGAATTGATCTGTACCTAAAATGAAAAATTATAATAGAATGTAATATTAAACTGATTTTAATAAGCTTTAATTTGTTTTCATTTATATGAATATGTAACCTAAGTTTTTTTTCTAAACATTTTACTACCTTGTCTAATGCAGTGTAAAAGTTGTTTGACAGACAAAGACATAACACATACAAATCTTAAGGTACAATTCCGTGCATCGCGATCGATCGCGGTCGTGCACGACCTACGACTGTCGTCGGACGCTCGCGACCATAGTCAACGTATGGAAATGTATGGCACCGCTTCCGAGGCCCGCGACTGACGCGCGCGGCCTACGACTGTCGTAAGCCGCACGCGATCGTGTCTTGAAGTTATGACAGTCGCGCACGACCGACGACAGTCGTAGGCCCCGCGCGACCGTGTCAAAGTTATATGGCACGATCGCGCGCGGCTTACGACAGTCGTAGGCCGCGCGCGTCAATCGCGGGCCTCGGAAGCGGTGCCATACATTTTCATACGTTGACTATGGTCGCGAGCGTCCGATGACAGTCGTAGGTCGTGCACGACCGCGATCGATCGCGATGCACGGAATTGTACCTTTAATCTATAGAAGGGATTGCCGATTGATGTATCCAAAGACAGTGTGTTAGTCAGGGTGTAAGCAAATAATAATTTATTCAAACCATGTATCATATCCTCCATATGTGGAAGCTGCCAGGAAGTGGTCATATGTATTCTTTAATTCTAAACCTACAACTGCAGCATCTTTTATTTCATCCTGATCAGAAAAGGTCCATTTCCTTATTGAAATACTCTTACTGTCTACAGTGTATTCTTCCTGAATTCCAGCTTGCACTGATAACAAAATACATTATAATAGGCATAAAATGTTTGAAATGCCTGGCCAATGAGATATTTTACCTAATGGATCAAATAATAAAATATATAAAAATATATTCACATAAATAGAAAAAAAAAACTTAAAAGATTTACCTTTTGCCAACTGAGCTTTAGCATTTCTAAGAGTTTGAAATAAATTGGAACCTGAGACAATGTAAACACTCTCTTGGAACAGAACATGAATATCATCCAACAGGGTTCCATATGTTCCAGTGTGACAGTATATATTGAACACAGGCTTTTCATCAAGTTTCTCGTGAAGCAGAAGATGGCCTGTGTTGGTGTAGAACCCTACACTTCCATTTTGAAATCCAACAACAATACAAAACCAATCTGTACCATTCTGTTAGGGACACAACACAATCAATATAATAAATTGAGGTACAACATTTTTGTGTATTATACAAAGACATAAAAAGTTTACCTGTGATGACTGCTTTGATGGGCATATGGATAAAGTTAGTACCGATGTAATATCAGCCAGCAGTGTGCCACTCCAAGTGATCAGATATGAATTGCTATCATTTGAACTTATCCATTGCGAAGTGAGTAGACAAAGACGTTTTTTGTACCCCACAGCCAGCATGTTTCCACAGGGTGACAGGGATAATATACATTGTGGCAGCCATGTAGTTTCTAGAAGATAATTTGGATTAAGTACAGATTTTGACAAAAAATGATCAAGGTGCACTAAACATTTTAAAAAATCTTACCTTCTTTTTCCGATATAAACAATGCTCTTCCTATGCTTAAAATATCACCACAGTCTGCTATTTGTTCTACATTACACATAGTTGAAGGTCTACTATTATGATTATTTACAACAATGAACAAAGCCAAACTTTTAGGAAATTATATTTTACTTTGCACTAAACAGGCAGGATTGAGTATTGTATAAGTAGTCTTAATTTTTACATTGATTGTTTCACATAAGTGTAGTATTATATACCTAGGTGTACTTTATCAATAATTAAATAAAAACTAAAATGAAAACATAAATTTTCTCTTCAGAGTGCAGACTTCATGCCAAAGCCCAAATCACAGATTATTATTATATATTTGTAGACAGTTAAGCGTCTTAGAAGAGTTTGACGGCTCACGAATTGACATTTGATGGGACAGCTAGCGCCATCTAGAATTGGTTCGATTAAAACTCCATAGGTGTGTATGTGTGCGTTTATGTTTGTATGTGTGTATTAGGATATTATGGGGATAGGATATCCTTGTCAGATTTTTATGTTTCAATAAACTTGAATTTGTAAAAACTGAGTTTGTTATGTTTAGTTCACATAACAATACCCAATTTTCACAAAAACAAAGTCTTTGAAACATAAAAATCCGACAATATAAAACAAATTAAAACAAAATTTTGACGAATATGATTATTTATTGTTTTTACTTTTTGGTCAATATAAAGTCCCTGCCACCGGTTCGCTGACCCACCCACCGAGAAGAACCGGCGTAAGAAACTCGGTGAGTCTACTTTTTTAAACAAACAATGCTAGAATACATACATCATACACACTCTGTTTAGATTCAATTAAATTCGTAAAATAAAAGTTTAAACATTTTGTTATGCATCACTCAATCAAAACTAATTATTTACATTCAATTGAAATTAAACTGAGTTTACAACGTTACATTCATAACACTATTCAATCAAGTGTTTTAAAATAGTTACAGAAATGTTATAATTATTTATAATAACGGGTTTTTTGTTAATCTGGCTCAATCCATAATTTACTGCTAAGATTTAGAAAAATATATATTACGTTATACATGTTTGTACAATTGATAATAAATAGTCTGAAGATTTTTTTTAACAATCAATCTACAGTTTGCATTTTTTCCGTAAAACATTTTGTCATGCATCACTCAATCAAAACTTATTATTCACATTCAATTGAAATTAAACTGAGTTTACAACGTTACATTCATAACACTATTCAATCAAGTGTTTTAAAATAGTTACAGAAATGTTATAATTATTCATAATAACGGATTTTTTGTTAATCTGGCTCAATCCATAATTATTTACTGCTAAGATTTAGAAAAATATATATTACGTTATACATGTTTGTACAATTGATAATAAATAGTCTGAAGATTTTTTTTAACAATCTATCTGCAGTTTGCATTTTATCCGTTTAATTTTTTTAATGAAGAATATTATGAATAAACTAATTATTTACATTCAATTGAAATTAAACTGAGTTTACAACGTTACATTCATAACACTATTCAATCAAGTGTTTTAAAATAGTTACAATAATGTTATAATTATTCATAATAACGGATTTTTTGTAAATCTAGCTCAATCCATAATTATTTACTGCTAAGATTTAGAAAAATATATATTACGTTATACATGTTTGTACAATTGATAATAAATAGTCTGAAGATTTTTTTAACAATCTATCTGCAGTTAGCATTTTATCCGTTTAATTTTTTTAATGAAGAATATTATGAATAAACTAATTATTTACATTCAATTGAAATTAAACTGAGTTTACAACGTTACATTCATAACACTATTTAATCAAGTGTTTTAAAATAGTTACAAAAACGTTATTAATTATTCATAATAACGGGTTTTTTGTTAATCTAGCTCAATCCATAATTTACTGCTAAGATTTAGAAAAATATATATTACGTTATACATGTTTGTACAATTGATAATAAATAGTCTGAAGATTTTTTTAACAATCTATCTACAGTATGCATTTTTTCCGTTTGATTTCGTTAATGAAGAATATTACGAATAAACTTATTATTTAAATTAACCTTAATAGACTGTGTTGAAAATGTTCAATACGAGCTGTCAAAAATGCGGTTGATAGTATACTGGTTTGCGTTCCGTTTTAAATAGTAACCAGTATACCAACAGTATACTAACAATAAAGTAACGGCTTTGCAGTATACTAAAATGACGTCACACTCTGCAGTGTTCGCCAGGGGGGGGACAGAGCCGTGGAAACGGTGTTCCACCAATGAACGATCTCGCCATATATGGCTACTAAGAAAAAAGAAAAAATATGTTTTTAATAGCTGGATACTAGTCCTTTGATCACAAGTGATACCAACTTCTAAAAATATTAAAAAGGGCTCTAGCACACGGTTATTGTTTTATAGCGATGTAAACGTGATATTGTGGCGATACAAACGACCGATTTTAGTGATGAAAATACTTAAATGTATCGTGCCACAATGTTGGATGACAGCGGGGACTACAACGAAGAAAGGGTGAGTACATTAGGCGCGTTTTGTATCGCGTTGGCAGGTATTACACGCATAAATATAATAGGCCGAATCGCAGTATCGCAGTACTATTTGTGAATCCCGTGATACTAGAATCGTGATAATATTGACCGTGTAATTTAGGCCTTTGAATCATTAATATTGCTAGCAACATTCTTAGTGTATAGTCTATGCAACATTCTTTAGAAAATGGTTGCCGATAAGGCGGCTGGTTTCTAAATATTTTTTTCCAAAAAAGTCTATTGCTCTTAATTTTATATTAACAGTGATATTATTTAATCAGAATGAGTAGTTATTGCATTTTCGGCTGCTCGCGAAAGGAAAGTAAGTATTGGAATATAAACATAAATATAAATTTCATAACCTCGCTACCTCGTATTATAATAATAAACGGTATTTAATTGTAAATAAAATCAGATCAGCAAAATTTGTTCGTTTTACCTTTAAGAATACACATAATATAATATAGTATTTCACACTACGTAATACATAGTATTACATACTACGTAGTATACAATACCTACTAGATTTCTTATTCTACAAGACTGATTGATTCTATCATATGATTCAGACTCTTTTCTGTATGATATCCATAATCCATATTTTTTTAGGATCGAAGACCGCACATAGATTTCCGTCACCGAAATTTCCTTTAGTATATAGAGCTTGGTTGGAACTCATCCCAAGCAAATTTGATAAGGAAAATTTCGACTATCGCAAATATAGAGTTTGCGATAGGCATTTTGAACCAGAAGCAAAAGCAAAGTATGGTGCTGGGAGTCGCCTTAAAAGAACCGCAGTTCCAAAACTTCATTTACCAGTTGGTAAGTATATGACTTTATAAATTATCTTAATATTATTGAGTCCAGTAATAATTTAATATCATACCATCACAAATCAAATCATTTATTCACATAATGTACTTTAATAAAGGTGTTATCTTATGTCTAATATGTGCTTACATTATACCATTAATTCATCAAGCCCCAAGCGGGCAGATCCGGCCGCGATAACAATGAAAAAGCTATTGCGAGACACAATAGCTTGATTGATGGGTTAAATGGTGTGTAAAACTTGTTTAACAATAATAATAATTCATTCATTCATTTACCTACATGCTTGCAAGTTTAAAATATCAAAGTAAGTCAATACTAGTAATAACAATAAGTCAAATAAAATAAAGAATAATCATTCAAATTATCTTTAAAAAAATACATTATAGATACCTATGCTATAACAATAAAACAAGTCATAAAGAAACTATTCATTCATGGGCGCTGGCAGGGGGGGTGCCAGGGGGTGCACTTGCACCCCTTGGGAATCTCGGGTTCAACAGGAATTATTGAAATAAAAAGCATTTTGTAACCCTATTACCATGCCGTACAAAGATAGTTTGTAATGTTTCGGCACTAAATATATTCTGTTGACGTAAATAGATAGTCACTGTTGTTCATAAAAAGTAAAAAGAAAAGAAAGAAAACTAAAATCTGCACCCCTTGGAAATTATTTCTGCCGGCGCCCATAAATTCATTAAATAAAATAATTATATTAATATAAAAACAGTCACTGTGAGTATACAATATGACAATTGATTAAAATTATTTAATACTTAGATATAGATTTTGGTAATTTAAATTAATAACATTAAAAAGTGTCATTTACGAGTAGATATTCATCAATAGTATAATAGCATTTTTCTGTCAAGAGTTTTTTAAATTTTATTTTAAACAGGTTTACATTCAGATGCTTTCAAATGCTTTGGAATCTTATTGTAAATTGTAGGTCCCATACAATAGACACTTCTTAGCATCATTTCTGTTTTGCACTTTTCTATGCACAGTTAATCACCGTGACGTCTGTTTCTTATAACATTGTCTGACAGTCTAGAAAATAAATTATTATTACTTTTTACAAATAAGGCTACTTCAAACACATAGTACCAAGACGGGAGTGTTAGAATTTTATTTTCTTTGAATAATGGTCTACAGCTGTCAGTAATTTTACAATATCACAATATGATATTTTGTGTTAAGTCTGACAAACTTTTTAAAAATGTGTATATTTCTGTAGGATATTGTATACTGATTTCATTACTCATTCATCTAGTATATCCCACAACCTGAGCATTTTTTGTAAACTTTACGGAAAAACTATCATGTGTATTGATTTGCGCTTTAACAATAATTTTTATTTCTATGTAGATGTGTTATCATCAGTCAGTTAAGGTCTGGTTATAAAATATTTTAAAAAAACTGCCTTAAAGAATATTAAAACTCAGAAAAACGAGGCGAGCCCTAACAAAGCTTGGCTTTTAGCTAGTTAAATTATGAGTCAATAAACACTGAATAGGTAGGTAATTTTGTTTATGAATATGGTTTGGAAAATTTAATATTACATATTCATTTTGTCATCTTTTCAGATACACATTTACCCCGTTCAGAGTCATTACGCATTGATTTACCTACCTTGAGTAAGTAGCATTTATTTTTCACATGATTAATTAAATTCAAGACATAAAAATAAATACCAACCAACCATCATCAGTAATGGCAACCAATTGCCATTACTGATGAAGAACAAAAAAGGCCGAAAAAATCACGTTTGTTGTATGGGAGCCACAGTAAATTATTAATTTAATTTTGTTTTTAGTATTTGTTGTTATAGCGGCAACCAAAATACATAATCTGTAATAATTTCAGAAGTCTAGCTATAGCGGTTCCTGTGTTACAGCCTGGAGACAGATAGACGGACGGACGGACGGACAGACATCGAAGTCTTAGTAGTAGGGTCCCGTTTTTACCCTTTGGGTATGGAACCCTAAAAAAGCAGGCACATAATAATTATAAGTATTGAATATTGCCTGCAGTTTCCTGATATTAACGAAAGAACATAAAAAAATATTCCTTGAACATGCTTATTTTATGTTTTTTTTTTTTAATTTCTTGTTCAAATTTTTCAGTGTTAAAAGGTGCTATCAGTGGCACTTTTTGCAATTCAATTGTGGGCGTTGTGAGCTGTATCGAAAATAAAATAAAAAGGTAAGCAGCATATTTATAATTTATTTTAACCCATCAAGCCCCAAGCGGCCACATGCGGCCGCGAAAAAAAAGAATATCTATTGTGTCTCGTTTCCCACGATCGAGGGATTAAAGTATATTAATAGCTATCGTCTAGGCACTAGGGCATAAATAAAAAAAATCTACCATGTGCGGGTCAGACGCGAACGATGTGTTCCGTGAGATTTGGCGATTAAAATAATTTTTGAAGTTATTTTCTAGGGTCTAGATAAGGTATTATTTAAAAAACAAATATTATAACAGTACGTTAAAATAAATCATTTTAATTTTACAGTGACATGCAGAAAACGAAACCAACAGTTTTGATATGGGAGGAGATGAATACTGATTTGGAGAAATGCGCTACTGAATAGAATAATATATTATTTTTACAGATAATAAAACCTAAGGAAGGGTGACTGTATCAAAATAATCGGCCAAGTGCGATTTGGACTCGCGCACGAAGGGTTCCTTACCGTTAGAGAGCAAAAATAGGCCAAAATTGTTTCTTGTATGGGAGCACCCCTTAAATTTTTATTTTATTTAATTAATTATTGACGTAGACATACAATAAGGGCCTTCGTGAAAATATAATGTGCCTACCTGTTGCCATTTTTATAAAGAGCAAAAAAGGCCGAAAAAATAACGTTTCTTGTATGGGAGACACCCTTAAGTATTATTATTTTTTTAAGTATTTGTTGTTATAGCGGCAACCGAAATACACAATCTGTGAAAATTTCAGAAGTCTAGCTATAGCGGTTCTTGAGTTACAGCCTGGAGACAGACAGACGGACGGACGGACGGACAGACGGACAGACATCGAAGTCTTAGTAATAGGGTCCCATTTTTACCCTTTGGGTACGGAACCCTAAAAATCCATGAGTCTACAAAATTAGAACCGAATACATACATGATGCTATTGTCATATTTTAGTGTACGAAAAGGAACTAAATTCAAAACGGTTGAAGTGTGGGTGTTACGTTTCCTTAGTTTTTATTATTCGTAATATGAAGAATATTACAATAATACAATCATCAATTGTACAAACATGTATAACATTTATATTTTTCTAAATCTTAGCAGTAAATTAAGGATAGAGCTAGATTAACAAAAACCCGTTATCTTATAATATCTTTAAACGATATATCTTTAAATCTCGGAATCAGCTCCAACGATTTTCATTGTATTATGAATGTAACGTTGTAAACTCAGTTTAATTTCAATTGAATATAAATAATAAGTTTATTCGTAATATTCTTCATTAACGAAATCAAACGGAAAAAATGCATACTGTAGATAGATTGTTAAAAAAATCTTCAGACTATTTATTATCAATTGTACAAACATGTATAACGTAATATATATTTTTCTAAATCTTAGCAGTAAATTATGGATTGAGCTAGATTAACAAAAAACCCGTTATTATGAATAATTAATAACGTTTTTGTAACTATTTTAAAACACTTGATTAAATAGTGTTATGAATGTAACGTTGTAAACTCAGTTTAATTTCAATTGAATGTAAATAATTAGTTTATTCATAATATTCTTCATTAAAAAAATTAAACGGATAAAATGCAAACTGCAGATAGATTGTTAAAAAAAATCTTCAGACTATTTCCTATCAATTGTACAAACATGTATAACGTAATATATATTTTTCTAAATCTTAGCAGTAAATAATTATGGATTGAGCTAGATTAACAAAAAATCCGTTATTATGAATAATTATAACATTATTGTAACTATTTTAAAACACTTGATTGAATAGTGTTATGAATGTAACGTTGTAAACTCAGTTTAATTTCAATTGAATGTGAATAATAAGTTTTGATTGAGTGATGCATGACAAAATGTTTTACGGAAAAAATGCAAACTGTAGATTGATTGTTAAAAAAAATCTTCAGACTATTTATTATCAATTGTACAAACATGTATAACGTAATATATATTTTTCTAAATCTTAGCAGTAAATTATGGATTGAGCCAGATTAACAAAAAACCCGTTATTATGAATAATTATAACATTTCTGTAACTATTTTAAAACACTTGATTGAATAGTGTTATGAATGTAACGTTGTAAACTCAGTTTAATTTCAATTGAATGTAAATAATTAGTTTTGATTGAGTGATGCATAACAAAATGTTTTAACTTTTATTTTACGAATTTAATTGAATCTAAACAGAGTGTGTATGATGTATGTATTCTAGAATTGTTTAAAAAAATAGACTCACCGAGTTTCTTACGCCGGTTCTTCTCGGTGGCAGGGACTTTATATTGACCAAAAAGTAAAAACAATAAATAATCATATTCGTCAAAATTTTGTTTTTATTTGTTTTATATTGTCGGATTTTTATGTTTCAAAGACTTTGTTTTTGTGAAAATTGGGTATTGTTATGTGAACTAAACATAACAAACTCAGTTTTTACAAATTCGAGTTTATTGAAACATAAAAATCTGACAAGGATATCCTATCCCCATAATATCCTAATACACACATACAAACATAAACGCACACATACACACCTATGGAGTTTTAATCGAACCAATTCTAGATGGCGCTAGCTGTCCCATCAAATGTCAATTCGTGAGCCGTCAAACTCTTCTAAGACGCTTATCTGTCTACAAATATATAATAATAATCTGTGGTGTTCGCAGTAGATAGGAACATAGCCTGATTCATGTTGTGATCTTATTATTTACGTTAATTTTTGTATTTATTCCAGAGTATTATATAACTATTTCAAACGACAACAATATTTAATTTTAAAATACATAAAATGCAGTGTCGTGCGTGCTTAAAGACACTCTCACTCAACTACAAAAATATAACTCAGCTGGATGAACTCAACATTATGTGCTTTAATAAAATTACTGATTTAAATGTATGATCAAAGCTATTTATTTAATAAGTTTATTATTCAGGTGAAATACTGTGTTTGATAATAAATATTGTCATTTATTTTCAGATATCTTTGGGTGATAGGATGCCACAACAGCTGTGTCAAAAGTGTACAAAAGATCTTAAAAATTGTTATGAATTCAGAGAAAAATGTATAGTTTCTAATTCCATACTAATGAGTGCTCCAACATTGGTTCATGTAAGTTTTTATGATCAGACTGGCATAAATAGTAAGGCAATTTATAGATAGAACTTTAAAATACACAGGAAATTAATACAGTAAAGTATAACAATGTTGTCCAGTTTTAACCAAGATTTTAATGTTTCAGGAGTTGTCAACTATTATTATCCACATTAAGCAAGAGGAGGGAGATGAAAATGAAAAGGTACATTTGGTTAATTCCCAACAGCGGAGATACCCTCTGTTCACAATGTGTTTTCATTAAGTAAATCATGGACAAAAAGTAGTCAAGTAGTACTGAATGTTACTTTAATCCTTCGATCGGAGTTTCCAAGAATTGCTATTGTATTCTATTGTTGTCGCGATCACCGGTGCTCGCGTGGGGCTTGATGGGTTAAACAAAGAAATATTTATATTATATCTATTAAAATCGAACTCATATCAATTAATTTTTCAGAAGTATCTTACTGATGTACATAATAAACTAGAAGTAGAACTGAAGGATGAATTTATTGATTCAGAATACAATGAGTTACCTGAAGACAATATTGATTATGATTATGTGCCTGGTATGTGTTAGGCATAAATTAGACGGTAGGTTTTGCTGTCAGTTTTACCACAATCATGACTGTGACTGATGGGTAACCTACTGTGTAAGAGCGTGACTGACAGTGATTGACGAAAATCTGGATAAATTTGTCAGTCATGGATGGAATTGACTGACGAGGAACCTACTGTGTAATGGATGCCTTATAATCACCAATTATCACCAAAACATGTAAAAAATTATAAATAAACATTTTGTTTATAGACTCCAAACCAACCAATATTGAGGAAAGTGCACAACATGAATCAGTTAAAGAAATGACTAGAAAAAAGTCATTAAGAACAACACCAAAAACGGTTGGCTTGAATAGTAATGGGTCTCTAATTAGAAAATATGACTGTGGTAAGATTTCACCATGCATATTTCAATTACATGTTTATTTGTAATATTGTTTTACCTTTTTTAACACTTTACAGGACTGTGCATGGAAAAGGTAGAGAAAGATAAGTTGAGTAATCATGTCAAAAGCCATGAGAAAAGCAATTCTTGTGGCATATGCTCCGTTTACTTTCAAGACTCTGAGTCATTGTTGCAACATAGAATTTCTCATTTAAAGAAATCAAATTTTATATGTCATATTTGTTTACATATTCTACAGAACTCAGAATCCTTAGAATTTCATTACAACATAAAACATTTTTGTAAGAACAAAGTAAGTCCCTAAAAACAAAAATTTCTATGTTACATTTTTAAGAGGCCGGGTGCCATCAAACTGCTAATTTTATTGTTAATCATTTATGAACTTTCCATATTATAATGTATGACTTTTAGGAAACCTCAATATATTTCTGAATATTTTTAGGATCGTGTTAAATGTATACAATGCGATAAGAGCTTTAAAACAGTAAAAATTTTGAGGAGACATTGGAAATCACTACATTCTGGTCAAAAATTTAAATGTAAAGTATGTTCTGAAGAGTGAGTGTGGAATTTTAATATAAAATTTAGTGACCAATCTAGTAGTCTTCTATCTCTATAGATATATTTTTTACCTAGAAGTATGGAAACTGATGTATTATGTTTTATTTACTAAAATAAATACCCTTTCTTCCCCTCATATACCTATTATCTTATACCATAAGACCTTTTATTTAATCTGCATTTTAATTTGTTAAGTACCTACAATTATTTGAAAAATCTCAGAATCTAAAAAATGTATAAATTTCAGATTTCCGACTGCAGACACTCGAAACTATCACATACATAAACATCATAAATTGAAGAAAAAAATATTTTGTGACAACTGTAATTATTCAACTGAAAGAAGGGATAACTTAGTGGTAGGTAATAATTTCCATAGACCATATCCAATATCCATATTAATATTGTAAATAAATTTACCTCTACATGCCCAAACCGCTGAACCGATTTTGCTGAAATATGGAATGGAGATACTTTTTGTCCCGGAAAAATGGACGGTGTCCTCGCGACCAACGATTTTAGCGCAACGTCGTTGCGGGCGTTCCAGTAAAAAAAAAACTGACTTATGATCATACTTTTTAAATTTTATTGTTTTAGCGGCACCACCTACGCGTACATACCGCTGCAGCCGAGAAGATATTCTGTAAATTATGTAAGGAGCAGTTTGTGAACGAAAGCGGACTCAAACTACACCACTGCCACACACCTACCCAGTCTATATGCCCCATATGTGGCATTGTGTTTGAAGTGCCAGTAAGGGTAAGCTGTATTGTCCTAAGTCCTAACAATGCTAAGGAACATGGTGTATCCGATGTGAAATCATTTTTATCGGTATAGGCGAGTCCGCACTAACGCGACACTACGCGATCGGCGATAGCGACGCTACGCCAGCTACGCGACACATAATGTCAGTTCTATAAAACGTACAAATATACAAAAAATATACAAAATCTTTATTTTTAATAGTAATTACAATGTTACAAAGTGTATTTTAAAAAGATAAAACCAACTTCAAAATTGTATGTAATTGAAAATTAAAACTCCCTATCTCCAAAACTACTGAACCGATTTTGATGAAACTTGCACTATTCCCTAAGTTGAACAATATCTAGAGTACAACAAAAAAATAATTACTGAAATCGGACTCGTAATTCCAGAGATATCCGAACACAAACATAAAAACATACCATACATACATATACATACATAGTACATACATACACCTTTGAAATTCGGCACATTTGTTCAGACGCTGATAATATAGACTATATACGAAAATTGGGCAGTTCTGGAAATATTACATACATACGGGTCGAATTGATAACCTCATTATTTTAAGTCGGTTAATTAAAATATGTGAAGTGTTGCGTCGCGTAGTGTCGCATGCATGGTGCGGTCTCAGCTTAAGAGGCAATGTGGATTTTTGACGTGATAACGTCTTATAATTCGATATGGGCTGCGCGCACGAAAAAACATGACGCAATATGCGGCGTTACCTCGCTGATCGCTCTACTACTCTGGTAAACAAGTGCCATTTTCGTCAAAACCTGATCTCATGCACCGAAAATTATGATTTTGGTCTCATTCAATTCGGAATACCATCTAGAAGATTCTATTAAAATTCCAAGACGGGCTGAAAAAAAATGCAAAAGTTATAAACAATTAAGTAAACATAAAAATAAGCGTTTGGTTTTTTTTTAATATTTCAAAAACTATTTGAGATAATCGAAATTTTAAAATAGATCCTTAAAGAGCAGGAAATTTCCTAAAAAAAATCTTAGATCCTGGAACCTTACCAATAATCCTTATAGCTTTAATTAAGCGGCAAAAGTAACGGTAAAACCGCGTGGTTCGGGTTTCGCGTGATTTGCCGCAATCTGCTACGTGAACTAAAAAAATATTTTAAGTGATTAAATATTAATATTAAGGAATAAAAAAAATTGGGTACTAAGTAGACATATCAATAAACAATAATCCGTTAACAAAAATAAATTATCATAATTTGTTTAATTATTATGCTTTTCTTAATTTGTTGATAGTCACCATTTTAATGTTAACATAAAAACGCTGATTATTTCTAAACAAGAAATCTAGAAATTTTTATTATTCTTTTGAGCTAATCTTAAAAGGGCTTAGAAGAGATATCCGGTGGAAAAATTCAATAATTTTGATTATTCACTTTTTTATTAACATTCAAAAGCATTCCAAAATTATTCATGTAAATAAAGCAATTACGGTACTTTTATATCCAATTATTGTTATTATTTTGTTTTGTTGTTGTTATAAGCCAGATAACAATATATATTTTTATATTTATAACTAATAAAATTTAAATAATCATTTTTATTGATGAAAAAACCCTAATTGCTTTATTTACATGAAATTTCATGAATGCCTTTTATTGTTCATTTTTATGATAATTTTGATTTTTCACTTTTTAAGTGAAAAATCAAAATTATTGAATTTTTAAACCGGATATCTCTTCTAAGCCCTTTTAAGATTATCTCAAAAGAATAATAAAAATTTCTAGATTTTTTGTTTAGAAATAATCAGCGTTTTTATGTTAACATTAAAATGGTGACTATTAACAAATTAAGAAAAGCATAATAATTAAACAAATTGTGATAATTTATTTTTGTTGACAGATTATTGTTTATTGATATGTCTAATTAGTACCCAATTTTTTTTATTTCTTTTTATTAATATTTAATCAGTTAAAATATATTTTTAGTTCGCGTGGCAGATTGCGGCAATTCACGCGAAACCCGAACTACGCGTTTTTACCGTTACTTTCGCCGCTCATTTAAAGCTATGAGGATTATTGGTAAGGTTTGAGGATCTAAGATTTTTTTTAGGCAATTTCCTGTTCTTTAAGGATCTATTTTCAAATTTTGATTATCTCAAATAGTTTTCGAAATATTAAAATAAATCCAAACCCTTTTTATGTTTACTTAATTGTTTATAACTATTGCATTTTTTTTCAGCCCCTCTTGGAATTTTGATAGAATGTTTTAGATGGTATTCCGAATCGAATGAGACCAAAATCATAATTTTCGGTGCATGAGATCAGGTTTTGACGAAAATGGCACTTGTTAATCAGACTATAAAGGCGTTCCATTCCAGACTGTAAGGCCCACCTGGGCCGCGCTCTTTGTTTCGATTATATTACGTATTTCGATGACTTAGAGAATACTTTTGTTTGAAGAAGTTTGGTTAGTTATGACCTTTGATACATTGACCACACTCTGAATGAAAAATAAATAAACAATCTGTGAGCTATTAGTATTATTTCGGCTATTCAAAATTGTGCTCTATTTCCTACGTGTCAAGGTATGACTTGTGCTTTGTTCGAAAATTTTACTGGATTTCACGAATGTATGTAGCGTTTTGTATTGCGAATAGTTTATTTTTCTCATTATAAATATTTTATTCATAATGATTAATGAGTAATTTATTTATTCTTTATATCTTCTGAACAAGTCACTTATTATAGTTTCGAAAGTTTATAATTGAGAAACTAATATCACATCGGACTAAATACTATATTATGATGGCTTGATAGATAGAAAATTTAACATATATTATAATGTAGTTCACACAAACATAAAATATGGATTGTATGTAAGGATATTACATTAATTTTACAAAGAGGGTAGGCCGGGTGCCATTTTT
Organism: Polyommatus iphigenia; assembly: GCA_963422495.1. Taxonomy (NCBI): domain Eukaryota; kingdom Metazoa; phylum Arthropoda; class Insecta; order Lepidoptera; family Lycaenidae; genus Polyommatus; species Polyommatus iphigenia. The sequence goes on from OY730182.1 coordinate 39,597,473, forward strand.
TTTTGCACATTGACCTGCCAACTTTTTTGCATAGATTTTTCCCGGAACTGAGGGGTTAAGGCTATGACGTTGTCACGTTCAACTATCGTCAGTAAACCGACTTTACAGACAACCGATTTTTTTTATTAGTAAGGGGCTTTACGATTTATGTGTTGTAAGCATTTAATTAGTTATCGAATTACAGTTAAAGAAACATTTAGCGACGCACAGCGACGAGCGCAAGTATAAGTGTGACCGCTGCGACGCCGCGTACAAGACGCGAGGCGCGCTGCGGGTGCACTTGAACAAGCACGACGGTATCCGCGCACACAAATGCGAATACTGCCCCGCCGCCTTCTGGGCGCCTAGCACGCTTATCAAACACCGCCGGACCCACACTGGTAAACTACCCTTTTTCAAACCACAAGTCACAAAAATAGGTGGTGGCCGGTGGTACGCTTCACGTAGACGACGTTCTAAAAGTGTTAACTTTGTTAACCTATTTAGAAATAAAAATTTTCATTTAATTTCAATGCAGAATTTTTATGAAATTTTGTAATTACCTACTAGACTACAGGCCCACGTCGAAAATGGATGGGTCATATGAACCACCACCATATAGGACGATATTAGAGCATAAAATAATAAGATTTAGCACTATGCCGTCACTTGTAAGCTGTCCAACTGAGTGCTGGTGAGAATTCAAAAGTGCATGTAGGGTGAGTACATTTTGGTCATATGATCCTGTACGGCATTTTTACCATCGATAGACATATGAAAAATAATAAGAAAGCCCGCAGTGCCGTACAAAAATGATGCGCCAACAAGTCGGTATTTTTATTTTATTTTCAGCCAATTTCCATGGTAAATTTGGTCATTTGATTCAATACGGCATACGTTTCATACTGTTTGGATACAGCTTGGAATCAATTATTCCGCAACGCCGTACAAAAATAATGCGACAATAGAAAAAAAACGAGGGTTACAAACCCCTGTTTTTCAGGGGTCCGGGGGGTCATCTGAAACAGTACGGCTTCGGTTCCAAACATTATTTTAGCACTCAAAAGTACTATTAAAAATAATGCCGTCAAAAATTTTTTGTCCATTTTAATAATAATCTTAATTACATGGTATACTTGATTTTTTAAGCTGTAAAATTATTTGATTCTGTACGGCGACTTTATTTTTAATATGATATTGTAAAATACAATTGATATAGAGTATTGCCGTTCAAAAGAAACTGTTCTAAAAAAAAAAAAAACAAATACAAAATCTGAAATTTTAAATATTCATAGATTAATAAAATAAAGCAATTGTCTACATTTTTCCTTCGTCTTAAATAGTATTAAGATAAATAAATTAGGAAAAAATTATGCCATACATCTTAATGCAGAGTAAGTAAAGTTCCGTACCAGTATAGAGCAAAATTGTGTTTTTTTTGTATGGGGGGCCCCCCTTAATTGTTTCTTTTTTAAAAATGTTACTATTGATTTTTAAATTAAAAATAAAATGGAGTATTTTGTGAACATTTCAGGTGTCTACCTGTTGCCATTATTGATATCGAGCAAAAAAATTAAAAAAAAAATCACGTTTGTTGTATGGGAGCCCCCCTTAAATATTTATTTTATTTTGTTTTTAGGGGGGTATTAGATTATCATTTATATTGGATCCTAGATCATTGAGTCATTTATATTGGATAATGTAATATAGATAAATGATTCATTTCTTCCTTGATCATAGATTTTTGACGTTTGCTGAGAGATTGGATCCAATACGGTCATAGAAAATGGTGTTGCCAGTTATTTAATATAAGAAAGAGTTTTTAAATTTTAATTTCTTGATCGTTAATATGTTTCAAATAATGTAATGTAATTATTTTTCTAATTATTATATACTTGAATAATCTTGCTGAAATAACATAAAACAAGCCATATTAAAAATGACGATGTCTTTTGACAAATCGAATCCTCTGAGATCTAGTAACACTGATGTCAATACCTGTCAGCGTTAGCGCTCCCCATTGGCTATTGAAACCACATATGACGTAAAATAGGATCAATGTTAAATGATAATGTAATATGCAGATATGATCAAATGATCATTTTTATTGGATCCTATATATGATCCTATAAATGATCCAATATAAATGATAATGTAATACCCCCCTTAGTATTTGTTGTTATAGCGGCAACAGAAATACATAATCTCTGAAAATTTCAAATCTCTAGCTATAACGTTCTTGAGTTACAGCCTGAAGACAGATAGACATCGAAGTTTTAGTAAAAGGTATCCGTTTTCATCCTTTGGGTACGGAACCCTAATAAAACAACTATTTTTTAGAAAAAAATCGATATATTTACGAGGGCTGCTATTTATGTATCCGGAATTAAAAAAAGAAACAAACATATATCATTTAATATGGTTTTATTGCTTTTCAAAATATTCGCCGCGATGATCGACACACTTTTGCATACGCTGGAACCATTTTTCATAGCACTTTTTCCATTCTGATTGAGGTATCTCCAAAACGTGCATTTTGAACGCATCAACAGCCTCTTCGCGGCTCGAAAAACGTTGACCACGTAATTTGTTCTTCGCGTATGGAAATAAAAAGAAATCGTTAGGTGCCAAATCAGGGCTGTACGGCGGATGACCAGTCAATTCGATCTTTTGACCCTCCAAAAACTGAGTTGTTTCAGCTGAGGTGTGACAGATAGCATCGTCGTGATGTAATATGATTCTGCGTTGTCGGTTGTCCTTTCTTATTTCTTCAAAGACTTCTGGTAAACAAATGGTCGTATACCATTCAGAATTAACCGTTTTACGATTCTCTATTGGCACTGTAGCCACATGTCCATTAATTCCAAAAAAACAGGCGACCATTTGCTTCAAAGTACTTTTTGCACGAGTAACTTTTGTTGGTTTCGGCTCATCTTGGAACACCCACACCGTTGACTGTTGTTTAGTTTCGGGGTCATATGCATAGATCCAAGATTCATCACCTGTGTAGATATTATAAACGGCTTTTTTCGTACCACGGTTGTATTTTTTTATCATTTTGCACCAATCGACACGAGCCCGTTTTTGATCGATTGTCAAGTTGTGCGGAATCCAACGCGAACATATTTTTTTTACAGCCAAATATTCGTGTAATATCTTATGTATGCTCGTCATACTTATGCCTAAGGACGCCTCTATCTCGCGATATGTAACATGACGATCACGCATTATTAGTTCCCGCACAGCATCTATATTTTGTGGGACAACAGCTGTTTTTGGGCGACCTTCTTTATTTTCATACGTGAGCATAGACCGCCCACGATTAAACTCACTGTACCAGTGATAAACAGTGGTTTTTGATGGTGCTTCATCTCCAAAAGTTGCGGTGAGTTGAATAAAGCACTGTTGTTGATTTAGCCCACGCCGAAAATCGTAGTAAATCATTGCACGAAAATGTTCACGCGTTAAATCCATGGCAAATGACATGGACGTGCGTACCATAAAGGCATAAAAGCACTGCTTACCTAATGATAAATACTTGCTATACACATATTTTAATTTGACTTTCGTACGTTTTAGATGACTTTAATTATTATTAATAGTAAAAATATGAATACACATTAACGCCTACATTTATAAAATAGCACCAATTGATTTGCAAAACTACATAAACATAAGTCGGTAAGTGGTAACTAGGCGCGCCTCGCGAAGGTACGCACCAATATTATACTACATATCTGTGGTTACAGGCACTCGATGTCTCGCAGACCCCGCCTATATGTGTGAGTTAAGATTTTCGTATTCGTACACTGTTCGCAAACGTGTGTGCGTGTGCGATTTACTTGGCCAGGTCCTGCCGCATGGTTTCCGAGCTTAGCCGAGCGCTTCGGAAGTAATCGGATATGTTCGTTGCCTATAATCCGAGTAAAAATAATAGACGGAAACCTAATTAATCACATATGCACATAATGCATTTTTGTTTAGTACGGTTTATATTTGTTTACATTACAGAAGTGTTTTGTATTTTGGGAGGCCATTTTTTCATGTGATGAGCACTGTAACATATTATTTTTGTTTGCGCCAGTATATTTATAGTTTTCTTAGAAGATTTTTATTATTTTAACATTTAAAAGTTTGTACATTTAACAGTTTATTAGATATTAGTTATTACTGAGTTTCTAATTTCTATATTAAGTGCGTTTTTTGATTTCTTAAAAATGTTATTTGACTGTGAGGTTTGTGTTGAAAATGTGTGTTTATTAAAAATTAAAAAAAACAAGTTTTCACAATTGTCATTCAGTGAAAATATTCTAATTGTGATTTGTGTCGAAAGGTAGGTACGTGTACCTGAGTTACAACAATTAAACCAGCAACAAAAATGAAATGTAAGTAACTCGAAAGTTTCATGTAATTCATATTCATGTACTTATTTATTTTATCATTTTATAATATTATATACTTTATATTAAATGCGAAATTATCTCTGTCTGTTTGTCTCGCTTTCACGCCAAAACTAATGAACCGATTGTAATAAAATTTTGTACACAGTTAGTCTAGAGCCTGAGAAAGGACATAGGCTACATTTTTATAAGACAAAAATATACTATGTATCTAATTTCCATGGAAATATCGATGAAAATGAATTCACATTGCATTTCTAATATATAACAATCTATATTACGCCATACGCCATCTATGGCGTTTTTATTTATTTTAGCTTAGCACACATGTGAACGCAAATGAACTTTCATTGTAGTTCCAACACGTGACAACAGATGGCGTTTTTTTGTTTCTTCATAACAGAACGTACTCATATATTATAATAGTTTAGAAAACATAGTTTTTAATTTATATCCACACTAATATTACAATTTATGCGAAAATATCTCTTTTTGTCCGTTTGTCTGTCTGTTTTGCTTTCACGCCAAAACTACTAAACCGATACCGCTGCTTACCCTATCTCAAAAACCTCTGCACGCCTCTGGCAAATGAAGACACGCAATTTTCAAAATGACGCCACAATGGAAAAATAATTGACAGTCACATTAAAAAAAATGTATTCTTCAACCAAAGAGTTCTATTTTCAAATGTTGTAATTACTTTTTAAATATTGTTCTTGTAAGTGGCCAGTTCCGGATACATAAATAGCAGCCCTCGTAGTTGTATGGACTTTTCTTACATTTCGTTCTATGGATATTTGCTTGAGTTTTTTTTTTTCTCCTACAAACCTTTGGACTAACGAAAATGTACGGCATGTAAAAAAATATTATCTATGAATAATTAATTCGAAGCTGTAAACAGTATGAAACTTATGCCGTATTGAATCAAATGACCAAATTTACCATGGAAATTGTTAGAAAATAAAATAAAAATACCGACATAGTGGCGCATCATTTTTGTACAGCACTGCGCATATGACCAAAATGTACTCACCCTACATGCACTTTTGAATTCTCACCGTTGGACAGCTTACAAGTGACGGCATAGTGCTAAATCTTATTATTTTATGCTCTAATATCGTCCTATAAACGTCCCCAGGTGGTTCATATGACCCATCCATTTTCGACGTGGGCCTGTAGTCTATACCTACTTTTAATTTTGCTTAAAAAGAAAATAGTCACAATATGAATAAGGAGGGAAAAAAAATTATCTACTTATAGCGCGAGGCGAGCTTCGAGGAATACTAATATCCTGTATACTAGAACTCTCCTTTACAAAATTATTTAAATTCCTTGGTGCTCGCGAGTAAAAATCTTAACCAACCCTTACTATTAAAAATATTTAAACAGTATAATCTAATATATATAAATCTCCTGTCACGATGTTTGTCCGCGATGGATTCCTAAACTACTTAAACGATTTTAATGTTGTTGCTTTTTAAATGTGTGCTTTTTTCCAACTTGAGAGATTAGGATAGCTGAGATCTTTATTTATAGTCGCAATTTTATTTTATTGCAAATTATTTGTCTATAAAGAGCGACCATTGATTATGCGACGCGGGTCACGGGATAGCGATGGACGTTGCCATGGTGACATACTTATTTATAGTCACTAATTCAATAAAATAATACGGGCGATATACTATTTATAATATGGCAAAGAAACATTTGCTGGGACAGCTAGTACTTATATATTATAATAAAACTCCACAAGGACCAATTCTGCTTGTCTCTGGTTGGCGCATTGGAAAACGCACACAGAGACAAAAACAGCAGACATTGTATAGATATCTTATAGTAGGGGAGGTAGTGCTATCGTATGCTAAGTGATTTTATACCGACCAAATTTTTGTCCAGCGGTAGCTTAATATTTATCAATCAATATAATCAGCGTCAGTCGCCGCACCCGTGGTGGAATGTTAACTGAGAGTATTTCAAAGTTGTAAAAAAATTGTTGCGAAAAGTGATTTTATACCGAATGAAACTTTGATGGATGATTATTGAGGTCATGTTTAACCAAAAAATCACCGTCAGCCGTATTGCAGACGGGGGATTCAACGTCAGTCGCGTTACTGAACATGTAAAAAATTTTTGAATATAAAGTCATTTTATACCGTACAAAATTTATACAGGGGAATGTTTCTACTTTGTAAATAATAAAGAAAACCGTCAGTCGCTAATACGATGGTGGAAAAACCGTCAGCCAGCGATATAAGTTATGACCAATATAGCCCTACTTCGCGCTCAATGTATCCTAGGGCGTCGCGTAGACGACATTTCCACCTACAAACATTCAGCTGACGGCGATTTTCGTTTGAATTAACCATAAAATTATCTCACATATCAATTTTAAGTAATAAATTCGATAGTCAATATTTGTGAAGAAGAATTATATACATTTTACTTTAAAAGCGCCATCTGTCGTTACATACTAAAACTTAAACGACACCTACCGAACCTAAACGTGTATAATCTAGATATGAACCTTTATTGGGTGCGAATTGGGATCTTTTTAATGTCAATTCAATACGATTCCAAACAACAACTTTGAGATGCTCTCAATTTTTATTCCACCCATTATGAAGTGGCTGACGATCAAAGCTGTTATGTATTAGTGGAATACTATTATTGTAACGATTTTCGCTCGGTATGAAATTACTTTTTAAACTCAGCGCAACCTCCCCTACTATTATTGTAGTAGTGAAGTTGCAACTAATGATTGAAATATCTGCTTAAAAAGGCCTCATGGATAAAATAACATGAAACAACTTTCAGGTGAGAAGCCATATGTGTGTAAAGTATGTAACAAAGGTTTCATTGGTAACCACAACCTTAAAAAACATATGCGAGTGCATGGAGTCTATAATCTCATAAAGAAAAAGGGTACTGAAGAGGTGTCTGTGGAAAATGTTCAAGAATGTTACAAAGGAAGTCATGTCCACTATTAATACACTTTTCAAAGGCGGTAGACCGTGTTCTATCAATAAAAATCTCAGAAATGTATCTATTTTGTTTTATTTTTCTGACTATGGAACATGCTCATTGCTCAACGATAGTGCTGCGAACGGGTGTTGCCAAGCCGAAACTTATACATGATCTTAGATAAATATTAATTAAACTAGCTGTTGCCCGCGACTTCGTCCGCGTTAACATAGTATAATAACAAAGATGGATATAGTTTTCCCCTTTTTGTGGTTCCTTATAAAAAGGGTAAAAACGGGACCCTATTTAAAAATTTCCTGCCTGTTATGACTTTCTTGACAGACTATACTTTCGGTCTGTCCGTCAGTCTGTCTGTCTGTCTGTCCGCGGTTTTGCTCAGAGACTATAGGACCTACAAAGGTGTAATAATTTGGCATGAATGCACATATATTAATGATGCCGACAAAATGGTACCTACATGAAATATATATTTTTATGATACCTTCCCTACACATCAAGCGGGGATGATTTTTTTTCGCGTCCACCCCATCGTGTGGGGTGCCGTTGGATAGGTTTTTTTAAAAATAATATGACTTATGAGTATTCATAGATTATTTTCCGATTAAGGGATCCATTTGTGAAATATTAAGTTTTAAAGTGGAAAAAAATCGTTAGAGTCCAGTGTCCCCCCCCTTCTCCCAGCTAAACGGTTGCTTCTGGAAATGTGAAAAAATTAACGGGAGTAGGAAATATGCTGAATTTAAAAGGAAAACTATCACGGCTAAGAAGACTTCTTAAGTTATTGAGTAATAGTCGATCAACTAAAAAAATGTATTCGGCGAAGTAGGTAAGTATAAAGGAACTTTTCGTTCAAATTCCTTTGAAATTAACTGAGATGATGGTGTTAAGTGTAAAACATGTTATAAATGTACCTTTTACATTCCCTATACCCTTTACATTCATTGACCATACAAACATTTTCAAAAACTAGCGGAAACGGAACCCTATGTTGCGCGTGGCCCGACACGCACTTGGTCGGTTTTATTGTATAACGATGTTAGTCTATTTCAGTGTCTGAACAAATGTGCCCAAAAGTGTATTATGTATGTTTTATGTTTGTGTTTGCATATCTCCGGAACTACAAGTCCGATATTAAAACTTGAAGCAATGAGGCATATTCTTATTTTTTTAATTTGATTGTCAAACAGTTTCCATTTTAGTAACAAGATGGCGTATGGGTAGACAACTGTCAGTAATACCAGGGAATACCATCAATAAAATATAATAGAGTTATTATATCGATGTTTAGTTAAAACTCACGGAAGAAATGGCCCTATTTACCGATAAATAAATAAAATAAAATAAAAAGCCTTTTATTTCTTACAAACTACAAAAAGTAACATAAAAGAGAAAATAAAATATTGTATCTATTAAAGTAAGGACCCCTCATTCGAAGGTGAAGGCCTCCTCCAGAGTTTGCCAAGTGTCTCTATCATGAGCTTTTTTGAACCATTGTTTCCCGGCCACTTGTACAACGTCGTCTGACCAACGTGTTGCTGGTCGACCTCTTTTTCTGGTACCTGGTGGTCCGCTCCATGATGTTAGTTTGTGAGTCCATCTGCCGTCTGTTAGTCTAGCCACGTGACCCGCCCAACGCCATTTGAGTTTTTTACAGAAGGTCAGAGCGTCGGTTAATTTTGTTCTCTGTCTTATAATTCTATGGGGGATCTTCTGTATTTTTTTTACTTTAAGTATGCTTCGTTCCATGCTTCTTTGGCAGGTTTTTATTTTTGACTTTATGTGGTAAGTGAATGGCCATGTTTGACTAGCGTATGTTAGTGAAGGGAGAATGCACGAGTCCATTATTTTTTGTTTAATTTCTATCGGCATGTCGCTCTTTAATATTTCTTTTAAGCTCCAAAATTTCTTCCAGGCTATTGTACTTCTTCTCTCCACTTCTTGTTCATTTCTTTCTTTGTGAAAAGAGATAAGCTTTCCCAGATATACATAGGAATCGACATAGTCCAGCGCTTCGTTTCGAATGTATATTGACTTTCTGGTAGAGTTGGTCATTATACAAGTTTTATTGCGGTTTATTTCAAGACCCACGCGTAGACTTGCAGCATGTAGAGAACTAATCATTGATTGTAGTTGGTTTAAACTTTCAGAAAGCAGGACTATGTCATCAGCAAATCTTAAGTGGCTTAAATATTCATTGTTGATGTTAAGGCCGACTCTTTTCCAATTAAGGCTTTTTATAATTTTTTCCAAAACGGCTATAAAGATAGTAGGAGAGATAGGGTCCCCTTGACGAACTCCTCTTTCTATAGGTATTGAACGTCCAGTTTTTTCTAGTCTAATTTTGCTTTTTCCATTTCTATACAGGTGTTGGAGAACTTTGATATATTCAGTTTCAATATTTTGTGAATGTAGAGCTTCCCATATCGATTCATGAAATAATGTGTCAAAAGCTTTTTGATAATCGATAAATAAAAGGTAGAGCGGTCTATTAAACTCTTGATATTTTTCGATAAGCAATTCAATACAGTGAATATGGTCTACGGTAGAGAACCCCTTCCTAAAACCTGCCTGTTCTTTAGGTTGGTAAGCTTCGATATTACATCTGATTCTTTTTTCTATTATTGCTGAGAACAATTTGTATATCGAGGGTAATAGACTTATAGGTCTGTAGTTGGTAATATTATTTGGGTCTCCTTTTTTGTATAACAAAATTATTTCTGATTCAGCCCACTGAGTCGGTGTTGTAGCTGTTTTTATGACTAGGTTAAAAAGTAGAGTTAAGGGTGCTGTAAGGAATTCTCTTCCTAACTTTAAGGCCTCGTTGGTTATTTTATCAGGTCCTGGGCTTTTTTCAGGCTTTAATTTTGCTAATATAGTTGAAACTTCGTCTTCGCTAATGTCTGTTGCCTTTGAGGTTTCTCTAGGCTCTAGTATTGAAGGCTCTCTATGTACTGACTGATAAAGGTTTTTATAAAAATTTGTGGCTATTGATAGTATTTCTTGCCTATTATGTCTCGTCCTTTTCGCAGTTTTTAAGCCCTCTATCCACGTCCGATAAGCTCGAAGGTCTTTGTTGGCTCTCTTTAAACTCCCTGACTCTAGCATGTGCTTTTTAATAGTGTCCAAGCGATGTTTATTGTAATCTGAGTGTATACGTTTGCTGATTAGTTTGTATAGGGCCTTCAATTCGTTTCTCATACTTCTTGATTTAGGTTTTGTAGTCTGCAATTCGCGCCTTCTTGACATGAGTTTTTTTTGTATATGGTGAAAAAATGGAGTATTTTTTGTGAGATGAAATTTCGTATGCACTTTTTAAGCTATTATTTATTGCATTAACAAGTTGGTCGTAGAGTTCTTGAACGGAACAACGTTGCGATACGTTTTTTAAGGGCTCTATCTTTTTCTTTAGGCTTTCTTTATATACTTTTATACTCTCTTCGTTTTTCAGGATAGACTTTGAATCGTATCCATAGCTTTTTCGGTTCTTTTTGTAAGTATCTATTTTAAAAGTAGCTCTTACCAATCTATGATCGCTTGGATAGTCAGTATTTATGACTCGCATATCTTGTGCTCTATTTGGCATATTTGTTAGAATGTAGTCTAGTTCATTTTTCACATTTCCGTTTGGTGACTGCCAAGTCCATCTTTTGGTGTTTTTCTTTTTAAAAAAAGTGTTTAATATGGATAGTTGATTTTCGTAAGCAAATTTTATGAGTCTTTCGCCTCTATTGTTTCTGTTTCCATAGCCGTATTTTTTCATTATTAAATTTTCATCTTGTTTCGGTTGCCCAATTTTTGCATTGAAGTCACCTAATACAATTAAATTTTTGCCTGATGAGTCTATAGTTTTGTTTAGGGTATTATAAAAGTCTTCAATCTCTTCTTCGCTTGCACTTTCTGTAGGCGCGTAGCATTGTATTATACTGGTTTCGAAGTTGTTGATTTTCAACTGGAGTAATGACACTCGTTCAGAAATACCTTTAAAACATACAATGTTTTTCTTGAGGTGTTTGTTTACTAGGAAACCTACTCCGTATAAGCCTGGCGTTTGACTTATGTAATATAATATAAAGTTTTCGTGTTCTTCTATGGTATTTCCCGTTCGTCTTACTTCACAAAGGCCGATTATATCGTACTTAATATTTTTTAAAGCTGCTTCTAATTCGAGTAGGCGGGAGTAGGAAGATAATGTCCTTACATTGTATGTTGCGATGTAGAGTAGGTGGTTTTTGTCGTCGTCGTATGTTTTCTCTGGAGGGTTTTGGTCTACGTCTCCCACGGTGACCGGCCGTGTTGGGAGAGAAAAATGTAGAGGGGCGCAGCTTAGTTTTTTGAAGGGTCCTCGTGAGCAGGGCTGATAGTGGTATTAGTACTATGTTGGCTCAGTATAGAGGGACGCAGGTAGCTCGTAATATTTTGAGGTTTATTTTTCTTAGGCATTTGTTTTGTCTGGTCGGCTCTACTATTTGTGATGTTTTTATCACTTACTTCAGGGGACTCCGATAGAAGTCTCTTATTGGTGTTCTCTCGTGACGTTTTCTGTTTTCCGTTTTTGGGTGTTATTTCTAGAATCTTGTCATAGCGAAGTATTACATTTTCTCCGTTAAGTCGTCTCTTTTGAAGTTCTTCCTGAAGTTCCTTACGTTTTTGTAAAACGGATGGTGAGTAATCTTCTTTAATATAAATGCCAGAGTTTTCTAATGTTTTCCGGGTTTTTAATATTTGAATTTTTCTACTTAGAGTTGTGGTCGTCACCACAACAGGTCTCGTTGTGCCTTTATTTTTTCCCAGCCTTTTCACTGACTCTATTTCCCATTTTGAACATGATATCTTCATTTTGTTGTTAATAGTCTCAATAATTATGCTAAGTAACTCTTCATAATTTTTCTCCACTTCTTGGATTCCGAAAAAGAGTATGTTCTTCTTTCTAAGCTGCTTGTCTAGAAAGTCAATAGTTCTTTGTTGAGACTGGATTTTTGACTCTAGTTCTTTTGTTTTTTCTTCAATGCGGCCAAATTTGTCGTCGATATTGTTATTGATAGTAATTTTTATATTCTCTTCCATCTCTTTCATATATTGTTTTTGTTGAGCTAAGTCTTTTTGGATTCCTTGTAAAACTTTCATTATTTCATCCATTGCTTATGATTTATTGGTCGCTAGCGCCCTCTGCTGGCGAGTAGTCGAACTATTAAGTCGAGTGGTATACCTTTTTCTTGGTGTTTTCTTAGTTCCTCGGTAGATGGCGCTGGACAGGGCCTTTGGATGAAAATGACTTGGACAAATTAATCTTTTGAGGTTATCCAAATAGTAAAATTTTTTCTTGATGTATTTCAGCTAAATGCACTTTTGTAGTAGCTGGAACTAACCTTATAAAGCGTGTTTTTCAATAGATATAACCTCGATTTTGTGTCCTTTTCGTAATATTTGCACTAACCGTTGCACTTTGTTTTTCTAATTTTACACCAGTAGTTCGAAAGTTTAATGCTAGATAACACTTCACGTAGAGTTTTTCACTTTTATTTATAGTTCTAAGCAACTTTATCAGTTTAATAGACACTATTACTATTTTTATTATTAAAAATATTACGGAGCCGATATTGACGTTTGCGCAGTGGCGCCACCCTTTCTATTATTTACCGATATTGACACCAAATGTCACAGGAAATATACATTTTGGTTTTGACAACATCTTACCTGCACTTGTGCAAGATAACGGTTATTTAATGGCTAATATTTTACCAATAATGAACACCAAAAACCCAAATAACTTGGGAAAAATAATAAAAACCACACCAACAATAAAAAGTAGAAGAAGTTTGAAAGTAACATGCCTGCCAAAGTCCTTTGGGCTATCTTTATTTGATCTTTATGCATTAATATGACGTGTATCGTTTTCATATCAATGTCAAATTTTTTAATTCGCTGCGCGCCAATTTGTCGCGTGCGGCGTATGACTGGTTTGCGTGCGACACGAGCCGATGACGCAGTGAGCGGCCTCTTTCCCACGCGCGGGCAGATCGCCATCTTGTCTGTTGAGAGAACGCCTCAGAATTTCGCTTGTATCGAACGTGTCGCGTGTTAAGGGGTTGACTGTCAATTTCCATTTCAGAAAGTGAAAAACGAACAAACATTATTTTTGCTCCAACTTCAAACAATCACGAACAAACGACGAACAATCATATTAACGAAAAAAAGTTGCTCAAAATTGACTTTCCCCCTCCAAAAAATTTATTATCATTCAGCGTAAATAATATCGAACAAACATTTTTTTGATCGAGCAAACGATTACTAGCTTAGATTGATTGAAAAAAAGAAAAAAAAAGTCTAGATATATTTGTCGGCGCTAGGTTTAGGTCAAATTTTCGAAAATGGGAAGTTTTCTTTTTTAAATCTCCACCAGACTGCGCGACGGTAGACACTTCTAGATTTTCTATTGGGATGGGTGGGGCCATCTGAAATTATCTGCAGGTTGGCATCACTGACAACATATTGGTAGTGTTTCAAAAAAATATCAGTGTACTGTCAAGTGTGGCGTAAATCAAAATATCTTAAATCTAAGCCATCATTGGCCTAAGCGATTAGGCCAGTATACTGGTAACAGTATAGGAACACGCAAATTGTCAAACTGAAAACTGACAACTGACAGAGAGTTTTGGCGGGCATGTCACTTTCAAAACTTCTTCTCCTTTTTGTTGTTGGTGTGGTTTTTATCAATTTTTTCCCAAATTGTGTTATTTGTGTTTTCGATGTTCATTATTGGTAAAATATTAGCCATTAAATATCCGTTATCTTGCACAAGTGCAGGTAAGATGTTGTCAAAACCAAAATGTATATTTCCTGTGACATTTGGTGTGAATATCGGTAAACAGGGCTATTTCTTCCGTGAGTTTTAACTAAAACATCGTTATAATAACTCTATTATCCTATTCATTGGAATATTATTGCGTCTTTTTTAAATTGAAATGTATCAAGTTTTACTTTCTTTTGCCCAGTTTTGTAGCAAGTATTGATGGTATTCCCTGGTATTACCGATAGTGGTCTACCCATACGCCATCTAGTTACTAAAATGGAAACTGTTTGACAATCAAATTAAAAAAATAAGAAAATCCCCACAGATGAAGGATATAGGTAGATGGCTTCTTAGCTCGCCAGCGCGTGGCCATTTTATGCTTGTGTGCAACTGCCGTAGTGTGCGTGTAGGGATGGGCGATCTGCTTGTATATATCGATAAAAATATAAAATTAGACTACGGCTATCGACCAATAGTCGACCATAATTTTATGTTATAGATTTTTATTAAACGACATCAAAAAAAGGAGGTTATCAATTCGACCTGCATGTTCAATTTAGGATATAATATTAAGATCATTATATGAAAATACTTATATAAATAAAATATTTAAGAATATAATTACACAAATAGTTAAAAATATACATAATATGTATACTCCATAAGTCACGAAGGCTTGACCGGAGTGTAATATCATTAAAATCAACAGTTTTTATAAAAAACAACAGAAGATCAAATATACTTTATTATACTTAACTAATAAACAACAATTTTGTAAAATAACAATTATTATGTATTATCGAAGAAATAAAGACGTTAAAGCATTGGATGCTTCATACTGGTGACGGGACACATAATATAATGTGTCCACTGTCCCAATACCTGGCCGATCCTTCAGTCAATTATGCCATACATCCATAATATTATAAGGATTGGACACCGGTGTTAGGACACATTGTATAATATTACACACTATTAAAAGTAGAAATTAAGGGGCCGGGTGCCATCGAAATTCTCATACATACGTAATACCAAAATCATTTTCCCATACGAAAATATTTAACATGTTTGAGTTATTTTTCAGCTTAAAATAGTAATTACCTAGGTTCCTGCACAAAAATTTACCACAAAATATTTAAACACTAAAAAATAAAAATATATAAATAAATAGTCTACAAAATATTTCAATAGTAAAAAAAAAATTTTAGTTTAAATATTTTGTACTCAGTAAATTTACTATTTATTTATATATTTTTTAGTATTTTACTATATTTTTAGTGTTTAAATTTACTACAAAATATTTAAACAAAAAATATTTTTTAGTGTTTAAATATTTTGTAGTAATTTTTGTTCAGGAACCTAGGTAATTACTATTTTAAGCTGAAAAATAGCTCAAACATATTTTCGTATGAGAAAATGATTTTGGTATTACATATGTATGAGAATTTCGATGGCACCCGGCCTCTTAAATGAAAAATATTCAAACAATGAAAACAGTTGACAACAGTCTTCTTAACGGGGGCGTCTCCTGAAGGTGATAGTGATAAGGGGGGATTTTCCTCACTTAAACCATCCCTCCTCAGTCCTCACTCCATCTCACCACCAGAATACTCGGTTAAAATCTAAGCTTAAAAATAATATTATCTTCATTATAATAGGTCTCTCCGTCATCACCATCATATTGAAGTAATTGAACTCTTCTTTAGAAGCATTCCAAAAATCTAAAAAAATAGTTTAGTGTAATTAAATGTACTTAATACTATAAAATATATACATATATATAATATTGTATACGGATTACGGGGCAATATGCTTTATGTAAGTTTTCCATACTTAACCCATCAAGCCCTAAGCGGAACTCAAGTGCCGCATAACAACTGAATATCTATTGTGTCTGGTATCCAACGATCGAGGTATTAAATTTATTTTATTAAATGATTATGACTTTAGCCTCATTAAAATTTTACATTTTATTAAAAAAAGAGTAATGCCAGGATAAAATTTCAAAAAATATATCCAAGTAACGATTTGAGTACTTACAGGGGGGAGGTGTGAGAGCTGTTGATCATTTTGCTCTCCGTTAGAACTTTTTTATTTCAATAAAATCATTATTTCAAATTTACGTTTGAAATGATAATCCCAATATTGTGATGCCTTCATGAGGGGAGTAAGGATTAAAAATTGCATGAAACTTGCGTCTAAATATTTCTGTTCGTCGTCTATTTTGAAGCATTTTCAAATCCTGAAAAAAAAAATCATTTAGTCCATGACAATATTTTTATCGATAAACTATACTTCAAGTAAAGTGCATCCCTAAAGTACACGTAAAAAGTTATGCAATATTTGCAGCCAAATTATTACTTGATGTGACATTTTTATCACTAATGCCTTAAATAGCATGATTGAGGGATTATTAAACTTATAAATTTTTTTTAGCTTACAAAAATACCGATTGATAAGCCCAAAAAACTTTGTTGAAAACTTACGTATGTCATGTTAAATCCACGTGTTTGAGGCATTCCTTGGCCGTTTTTATGGTTTATTATATAGCGGAACCACAAAACCCAACAAGATATTGCATTTAACGTTCAGTAAACACTTTTATTAGCACTTTTTAAAACATTAAATACTCAGACCGACTCCTTTGTTATGTCCTATTAGGTAGGACATAACATTACAAACTTTTGACGTTTACACACCGATATGAGCTTTCTCTTTCACTCAACTTACTGCATCGTTAGTTAGAAAGAGTAACATGATCAACTGTCAAAATATAAGGCGCCCTCCAATAGTATACCTTCATGAAAATCCCTCATTAAAAAAAAAACGAAAAACGAACAAACATTATTTTTGTTCAAACAATCACGAACAAACGACGAACAATCAAATTAGCGAAAAAAAGTTGCAAAAAATTGACTTACCCCGCAAAAAAATAATTATCATTTATCAGCGTAAATTAAGCGCTTAGCGCTTATTATTATATATATTACTAGCTAGGATCCTAGCTAGGATCCTAAATCGTTTCCGATTTAGTCAAGTGGAATAACATTTAGAAAGCTAGGATCCTAGCTAGGATCCTACCTAGGAACCTAGCTAGGAAGCGCTTATTCCACTTAAGCGCTTATTCCACTTATCCTAGCTAGGAACCTAGCTTTCTAAATGTTATTCCACTTGACTAAATCGGAAACGATTTAGGATCCTAGCTTTCTAAATGTTATTCCACTTGACTAAATCGGAAACGCTTTAGGATCCTAGCTAGGCTAGGAACCTAGCTAGGATAAGTGGAATAAGCGCTTTATCCTAGCTAGGTTCCTAGGTAGGATCCTAGCTGGGATCCTAGCTTTCTAAATGTTATTCCACTTGACTAAATCGGAAACGATTTAGGATCCTAGCTAGGATCCCAGCTAGGACCCTAAATCGTTTCCGATTTAGTCAAGTGGAATAACATTTAGAAAGCTAGGATCCTACCTAGGAACCTAGCTAGGATAGCGCTTATTCCACTTATCCTAGCTAGGTTCCTAGCCTAGCTAGGATCCTAAATCGTTTCCGATATAATCAAGTGGAATAACATTTAGAAAGCTAGGATCCTAAATCGTTTCCGATTTAGTCAAGTGGAATAACATTTAGAAAGCTAGGTTCCTAGCTAGGATCCTACCTAGGAAACTAGCTAGGATAAGTGGAATAAGCGCTTAAGTGGAATAAGCGCAATTAAAAGTATTCTGTGGTATAAGCTCATTGGATAATCTTATACCCCCCTATTGCTAAAAAAACACTCTGTCAAAAGAACGTATTTTAAAGTGTGTTCCAGAACTCCAGTCTACCTAGTAGTCGTGTTCGTTACGGTTTTAAACTGCGCATGCGCGGCTTTTTTGTGTGTCAGTGTGAGTGTCTTAATCTAAAATAATGGCTATGTTCCTAATCTACTGCGAACACTGCAGAGTGTGACGTCATTTTAGTATACTGCGAAGCCGTTACTTTATTCTTAGTATACTGTTGGTATACTGGTTACTATTTAAAACGGAACGCAATCCAGTATACTATCAACCGCATTTTTGACAGCTCGTATTGAACATTTTCAAGACAGTCTACCCATCAGTCGTGGCAAAACGAGACACAATAGCTTTTTCATTGTTATCGCGGCCGGATGTGGCCGCTTGGGGCTTCATGAATTAAGGTTATTTTTTGCAATTCTTCTAGTGTTTTATTATTATTAATCCAAATTTAATTACAGAAATTTATTACTTTGGGATTAAACTGTAGGTATTGTTTTAAAACGTTAGACCATGAAGGTATATACTATTGGAGGGCGCCTTTAATTTTGACAGTTGATAATGTTACTCTTTCTAACTAACGATTCAGTAAGTTGAGTGAAAGAGAAAGCTCATATCGGTGTGTAAACGTCAAAAGTTTGTAATGTTATGTCCTACCTAATAGGACATAACAAAGGAGTCGGTTTGCAATATTTCATGTTTAAAAAGTGCTAATAAAAGTGTTTAGTGAACGTTAAATGCAATATCTTGTTGGGTTTTGTGGTTCCGCTATATAATAAACCATAAAAACGGCCAAGGAATGCCTCAAACACGGGGATTTAACATAACATACGTAAGTTTTCAACAACGTTTTTTCGGCTTATCAATCGGTATTTTTTATAAGCTAAAAAGAAAATTTATAAATTTAATAATCCCATAATCATGCTATTTAAGGCATTAATGATAAAAATGTCACATCAAGTAATAATTTGGCTTCAAATATTGCATAGCTTTTTACGTGTACCTTAGGGATGCACTTTACTTGAAGTATAGTTTATCGATAAAAATATTGTCATGGACTAAATGATTTTGTTTTCAGGATTTGAAAATGCTTCATAATAGACGACGAACAGAAATATTTTGACGCAAGTTTCATGCAAGTTTTTAATTCTTACTTCCTCATGAAGACATCACAATATTGGGATTATCATTTCAAACGTAAGTTTGAAACAATGATTTTATTGAAATTAAAAAGTTCTAACGGAGAGCAAAATAATTGCATGATCAACAGCTCTCACACCTCCCCCCTGTAAGTACTCAGTTCGTTACTTAGTTCTACTTTTTGAAATTTTATCCTGGCATTACTCTTTTTTATTAAAGTAAAATGTAAAAATTTAATAAGGCTAAAGTCATAATCATTTAATAAAATAAATTTAATACCTCGAACATCGAATTCCAGACACAATAGATAAGTACTCGTATTCAGTTGTTAGTCGGCTTGATAGGTTAAGCATGAAAAAGTTACATAAAGCATATTGCCCCGTATAATATAATATAATATGTACATATATATTTTATAGTATCGTTTTATTTATAAGATGTCGTCTTTTGAATCTCTAAGACAAAAATTTAAAGAAATAAGAATTCTGACCGTCGCATCTCAATACATTTTGGAAAATCTCTTATATGTTAGAAAGAACATAAATATTTTCAAAAAGAAAAGTGATAATCATAATGTAAATACTAGAAATAAGAACAAGTTGGCAATACTAATGTTCAGACTAGCCAAAGTAAACAAATCCTTTAAAGGCCAATGTATACGCCTATACAATAAAATCCCAGAAAATGTTCAAAATCTACCTTTAAACAAATTTTAAAAAGCAGTTAAAGAAAGTTTGTGTGCTAAAGCGTATTATAAAGTCAATGATTTCATCGAGGACAGCACACCTTGGGAATAGGGTGGCTCCAGGTTACTTTTATTTTTGTTACATAGCTGTAAGCCATAACGTTGTAATTTTCCATTCTTTTAGTAAAAGATGGCCCCGTGCAAGTTTCTTACGCCGGTTCTTCTCGGCGGGGTAGTTCCCGAACCGGTGGTAGGCAACGTAGTTTCTTCGTTCGACTTTCAAAAAGAGTATCATGATACCATTTTGAATAAAAAGATATTTTATTTATTTATATATTTATTTAGTAATAAGTACATTTAATGACACTAAACCAACAATTATTTTAGGTTATTGGAATGTTCCTAAAGAAGAGTTCAATATGGTGGTGACGGAGACACCTTTAATGAAGATAATAAATAAAACATACTGTTTTAATAACTTGAGCGGTATGAATTTGAGTAAGCGAAAAATAAACTAACCAAACGACTAATATTGATTTATAATAAAATCCAAAACGAGCTTACAAAAAGTGGATTGTGATTAATCTATTTCAGATACGGTATTAAAATTATTCTATCCGAGCGACTCTGAAAATACATAGCGGGCAACTTCAATATTAAAGATAGATTCAATTTTTCTAAGTGAGGTTATACATGACGAACTACTACTTTCAGCAAAAAAAAAAACACTTTGAGCAAACTTTTGTGAGCTGCTGCTATTAATGATTATTGGTTACTGATATTCTATTTGAGGGTTTATATTTTATATTTTGAAACATGTTTGTAATGAAAATCTCGAAAGTGAATAACTATCAGAGATAGAAAGGATTTCATATTTTGATTTGATGGTCTTAAAATATGTATTGTTCTATTTGTAGGTCAATGTTACAAAAAATCTGCTGGTTAGGGTTCTGTAAGGCTAAAGTTTAGAATCATGCCCAACGATTTTGGTGGTGAGATGGGTTGAGGAGGGATGAGTTGGATGAGGAAAACCCCCCCCGTACCACTCCCACCTTCAGGAGACCCTCAATTTGGAAGTTAATGTTATATTTCCTTCAAAAGCTGCAATCAAGAACATAATATTCAATAAAACCTTAAATGTTTAAATAATTTTCATTTCATTTCTAATTTTTAATAACTGTGTGTGTAACAATGTGTCCTTGCACCGGTGCCCGATCCTTAAATGTTATGATGTATCATGTGTGGTATATTTTATTGACTGAAGGATCGGTGTTGGTACACATTATTTGACGACCTCTGTGGCTCAATGGGTAGAGTGTGCGGCAGCTTAAGCCAGGGGTCGCGGGTTCGAATCCCGCCAATGGAACAAAAAGTTTTTCAATGTTCCTGGGTCATGGATGTGTATTAAATATGTGTATGATATAATAAAAATCTTATGTATATGTATAGTATAAAAGTATTAAATATGTTTCCGTTGTCTGGTACCCGTAACACAAGTCCTTCGACCTTCAGGTACTTAGCACGGGGCCAGACTGACGTGGTGTGAAGCGTCCATAGATTATTATTATTATATTATGCGTCCCGTCACCAGTATCCAATGCTTTAACGCAGGCCTTGAAACCGGCGAGGCTAAAATGGTCACATTTAGCAATTCCTCCCAATCAATTCAGCAAATGAATTGTTAAAACTGCCAAACTGACAAATGTCAAATCAGTACAAAAATACAGACATGAATTGAAAGCAGAGTTGCATTTTGCGATTTTAGAAAAATGAATCATATTATGATTCATATCATGATTCTTCAAAGCGACCATTTTAGCCCCGCAGTTCAACATTAACCGGTATATTATATATCATTTTTTGTAAGAACAACCTCAAAATACTAGAATTTAATGACTGTAAAGCTACATGTGAATTTCTTCGTGTTTTTAATAATTTATTTGATTTATTAAATTCCAGAAACCTTAACGCACACGGATACAAACAGGCCATTCTGCCTAAAAATATTGGAAAAACATACCAACTTATTCAAAATGGCGTAGATTACATAAAAATTTAAAGTTTGACGATAACCTTCTCGTATTAAATTCACAAAGAAAAGTAGGTTTTAAAGGTTTTATTGTTTGTTTAAATACGCTAAAAAATCTGTGTTAAGATTTGCTCAAGCAAGATCCGCCTCAAATGCGCTTCATATGTACATATAAGATGTCTCAGGACCACTTGGAATTATTTTTTAGTGCGGTCCGGTCTATGGGTGGCTTTAATAATAACCCTTCTGCAAGGCAGTTTAGGTCTGCATTCAAAAAACTCCTTATACATGCTGAGTTTAGAGTTGCAGAAGGAAATTGTATTCCATTAGATGAAATACCAATTTTAAACGTGACCAACAGCTCTACCTCATTAAATACTCTTAATGAATCTCTTGTGAGATATAGGATGATTGATGAAGAACATCGAATAACTGAAAACGAATCTTACTTAGACGACCATTTATATATTAGGAATCCAAGCCAATTGACCGAGTATGCTGCCGAGGTAATTTATTACATATCGGGTTTTGTTATTCGAAAAATTAAAAAAAGTCTCGTATGTGGTGAATGTTTAGCAGCGTTAGAGGGAAGTCGTAGGACCGAATTGCTTACAAATAGAAAATATAAGGGAGGCTTAATTTACCCCAGTGATGATGTGTATTATGTTTGTAAACTTTGCGAGAAGATGTTACAAAAAACATTGATTCATACTCATTATAGCTGAATAGATCGTAAAAATATACACAAAATAATTACAGAAGTTCTACTGCACACTATGAATACTTCGAATTATAATAGAATTTTTAAATCTCTTGATGAATACGTGTTAGATTTTGGTGTTACGGACGAATCCAAATTTTTACTTATAAAATGTATATGTGACAAGTATTTACTGCTCCGAATACATTTTATAATGAAAGATGCTATAAAAGAAAATAGCGTGAGAAAGTTGTATACAAAATTGATACTGTTCAAGGGTCACTAAGAATTGTCAAAAATAAGGTTACGTCAGGAGTTTCTAATAATAATAAGTAGGTATAATGTTTTTTCAAAAATCGATATAATAATATATTTAGTCTCGACTCTCGTGATAGGCGCTTACAACAAATTTATCGATTAAAGTCCGTTTCATTTTTTTTAAATACTATTAACGACTATTTTATATCTTACTAGCTAACTCGGCAAACGTTGTTTTTCCATAATATAAATTATTTCGCACGTATTATTAAACGCGCACGAAGAGTATCGTACCATTATAGAGCAAAAATAGAAAAAAAAACGTGTATTTTGTATGGGAGTATCCTTAAGTATTTATTTTATTTTAATTTTACTATCAATTATTAAAGGACAAATAATATATAATTTAGGATTTTGTTGAAATTTAAAGAGCCTAACTATATCCATTATTACTATCCAGCAAAAAATTGCAAAAAATCGGTTGTCTGTAAAGTCGGTTTACTGACGATAGCTGAACGTGACAACGTCATAGCCTTAACCCCTCAGTATCGAATTATAAGACGTTATCACGTCAAAAAAAAAACAGGTTTGTTGTATGGCCCCCTTAAATATTAATTTTATTTTGTTCTTAGTAATAATACTCCCCACACCGATTTCGGTGACGGTGGCCAGTTTCATTGAAACCAGGCCAGGTATAATACGCAGGAGTAATTTTATAGTGCTCAAGTATGTGCGCAGTACACAAGAGCACTCTTTATTCCTTCACTCTCATAACCCAGTGGGACGGAAGACCGACACGACTGGCGAGAGATCAGGCGCCGTTTGTTGTATGGGCGCCCCTTAATATTAATTTTTTTCAGTACTTATTTGTTGTAATAGTGGCAACTGAAATACACAATCTGAACAATTTTAGAAGTTTAGCTAAAGCGGTTCTTGAGATGACAGACTGGAGACAAACAGACGGACGGACAGATAGACAGACAGACAAGACAGTCTTAGAAGGGCCCTGTTTTTACCCTTTGGGTACGAAATCCTATTAATAGAATGAGCTATGTCTTTAACGAATTTTAGGCAGACCTTTACCACTTGATGCCTCCTGAATGCCATTTACCACCTGAAGTGACTGCAACCATAACTCCATAGTCCATACTCATAGTCCCTGGGTGTTCTTACGTCTATAGGGGCATAGGCAGAAGCTTCCAACTGGCCAGGCACAGTCAGACTATTCCTGGCTCTTCGATCCTGACTCCTGTACAAGTTATGTAACCCCTAATTAGGCAGCCCTAAACCAACAATAATATTGAACAATATTTTATTGAACAATTTATTTGACAATAAGATTAAAAGGCGGGCGCATTCAATATTAACCCTAGACCACAGAAATAATCTTGATCTCCCACGTATAATATTTATACGTGGGAGAGCCATGCTTCGGCACGAATAGGCTGGCTCGACTGGAGAAATACCACGTTCTCACAGAAAACCGGCGTGAAACAGCGCTGGCACTGTGTTTCGCCGAGTGAGTGAATTTACCGGAGGTCCAATCCCCTACCCTATTCCCTTCCCATCCCTACCCTCCCCTATTACCCTATTCCCTCTATAAGGGCCGGCAACGCACCTGCAGCTCTTCTGATGCTGCGAGTGTCCATGGGCGACGGAAGTTGCTTTCCATCAGGTGACCCGTTTGCTCGTTTGCCCCCTTATTTCATTTAAAAAAAAAAGATATATGTCTGTGCCCTAGACCGTCAAGAATATTGCTCATAACGTGATATTGCACAATAAAATTGATCGTCTAGAGGCCTGCTTTGGTTATTAATACTTACAAATTATCCGTGGGCGTCGAATTACGGTATCTTTTTATATTTTTCTGTATAACTTTTAATACATTTTAATAGGTAAAATAAAATAATGCACCTAAGCGTTTTTGAAATTACTTAATTGAGTAGGACAGATTAATTCTAAAGTACCCCGCAAACGATCAAATTGTTTGTCAAAATTTACGTGTTTGTCAAACAGTTTGATAGTGTACAGCTTTGTTTGAAGCGTTTGTCAAACAAACTACGTGTTTGAAGAAAATTTGCATTGGCGTAGCGTTTGACAAACGTGTTTGAACGTGTTCCGCTGTATTTGTCAAACAAGATCTCATGATCTCAAATCGATTCTAGCTAATTGTTTGACAAACTTGTTTGATGCACGTTTGTTCGTCTGCGCTGCTGTTTGATGAAAACGTAAATTACATCAAACATGTTTGTCAAACAAATTTGATCGTTTGCGGGGTAAGTACTTAATATTTCTTTGTTAATATTAATTATTGTTAAAATTATTATTGTAAAAATTATTGTTGTCTATTTTTATTGTTAATAGTTAAGTATAATAAAGTATATATTTTTTTCTTCCGTTGTGTTTTAATATAAAAATGGTTGATTTTATTGATATTACACTCCGGACCAGCCTTCGTGACTTATGGAGTACTTATATATATATTTTTAACTAGGTATTTGTGTGATTTATAAAAATACTTATAAAAATAAAATAAGAAAGCGACTTCTTATTTAATGAGCATAATACCTACCTATATTATCCTATATTATACAATCGGGTCGCATTTATAGCCTCCTTTTTTTGTCGCTTAGTAAGAAATCTAAAACATAAAAGTGGTCTACTCATCGTCGATAGTCTAATTTTATTTTGAATTTTTATCGATATACAAGCATGATATACGCCCATCCCTACATGCACACTACGGCAATGCACACAAGCATAAAATGGCCACGCGCTGGCGGGCTAAGAAGCTATCTACCTATATCCTTAATCTGTGCGTTAGACATTCGAGTGGTTTTGACACTTGACAGTTGACTTTTGACAGTTGACTGATCACGTGATCAAAGTACTGCGAGTGCCTCACCTCGGAAACGCCAGTGCTCACAGTACAATATGGCGACGATTGATGACGTCATATATTTCACTAGGGTACTGCGGCAGTGTACTGCAACTCCATTACGGAACGATTTTTCTACAGTGATAGCACTGTGCAGTGGTCGCAGTACCATTTCCGAACACAGCCCTTGTCATGTTCTAAAATACCTGTCAGGTTTCTCTCTGATCTGACAGAAATTGATGGTATTTTAGAACATGACAAGCTATTTTAGAATATGACACTCACACTGACACACAAAAAAGCCGCACATGCGCAGTTTAAAAACGTAACGAACACGAGTTAGCCGTATTGAATGTCGTATAGCGCCGAATACATTCCGGCGGTTTTTTATTCAGCCGCATTCAATCCGGCTAAACGTCGACCCGCCGCATTACAAAACGGCGCCGTTTTTTAAAACGGCTAGCCGTAATGTAATACGGCTAAATATACAGTCCGCCTGCGACAGACATACAATAATATACATCGAGGGCGTTTTCACACTGCGACGGTAACGACACGACACGATACCACAGAATAGATAAGGGCCACCGCACATACAATACAATTTCAATCTATTCAATTTCAATTAATTGTGTCTATCGTACAAACTAAATTGCGTAGTGTCACAATTTAATTGGACAACTTCATCGTGTACGCTGCCAGCCGCAGACTTTTAATTAATTTAGTTGGTAACGGTGTTGCTAGCCTAGCGACGTGCGTGTTGAAATGCGTAAAAAGCACGCTTTTATTGTGGCACTAATAAAACGAAGGCGAAAAGAAAGTAGAATATTTTGGGTGCATTCAATATTAAGTGACAGAATATTAGAATTAGTACGATAGTCAGTTTGTACGAAAGTCGGCCAACTTGAAATTGTATAATATGTGCGGTGGCCCTCTATTATGTGGTATCGTGTCGTGTCGTTATCGTGCAGTGTGCAAACGCCCATTATAGGGTCCCGTTTTACCCTTTGGGTACGGAACCCTAAAAATCACAGTGCATTCTCGATCCACCCCCCCTGTCATTTAAAATAATACCTACAAAATGTTACTTTTCCCCTCAAAATGTTACTTTTCGCATGACAATAATATGTAACTTTCGAACATACAGCACTGGCAACACTGGTTGTAAAACTTGTAAAAAGGTACAGTGACATACGGAAAGAATTTTCAAAGCAATGGTTTAACATTGTATTTGAATCAAGAAAATTCACATCTGTAATTACAAGAATGAGATTCGGACACTGCTTGATTCCTTACCACCTCCATAAAATAAGAATATTAGAAGATGCAAAATGCCCCAAATGCTTTGAAAATGACGCTGACCTCAAACATATAATCTTTGATTGCAAAGCACTAGGTCTAGAATGGGTCTAGACAGAATTTTACTATGCTCTGAACATGAAAGTAGAAAAAAAGGCGGACGGAGTCTTGTCATATACAAAACTGTGTCTTCACTTTTCTTCTGAGTCGGCCACGCACACGTTCTGACGCCTGTCAAATGGTATGGACTAGCGCAAGAATGTGTGCGTGCGGATCGTGTACATACAGCCAGCTGGCCGACTCTGAACGACACAGTTTTGTGTATGGTGGGACTCCGTCCGCCTTTTTTTATACGTCCATGGCTCTGAAATTGATAATATTTGTAAAGATAAAGACTTATGTGTACCCCGCCGCCCAGAAGATTTACTATCTAATTACGATTTTTTCAAATCTGTATACCGATTTATATGTTCTACTATGGAAAAACTGTAAAAATTGTAAATAGTGTTTTTTTTTTGTTTTGTTTTGTAAATAGTGCTTACTGTTAGTAAGAAGAAAGAAGAAAGACATTTTTTTTTAATTTTAATTTGATATATATTGTATTTTTTTTTGGAGCAAAGGACTCGTTTCCAGCTCCCAATAAATTAAAAAAAAAAAAAAAACTTGTAGAAAGTATCTCAAAAGTCAAAACATTGGAATTCAATAATAAAAGAATTTATTAATTCACCTTTGTGTGTAATTATTATCAGTGACAGATTATCAGTAATAAGTTTATCTAAATACAAAATACGAGAAATATCTGAAAATGCAGTGTCGGGCATGCTTAAAAACAAACTGTAAAGTAACTCGACTCGACGAACTTAAGATTCGAAGCTTCAACCTAATTACAGATTTATGTGTATGAAATTTCTTCTTTATGATATAAATCATGTAATATGAATGGTAACTGGGCAAGTCACTTCTCCATGCATTGGCACTTAAAAACCAGCTGAATGCTCAAACCAACAATTTCTGAAGTATTCATTCTAAAGTGCTAATAATGACGTGGCTTGCCTTCTGATAATTATAATTAAATTTTATTTTTACTCTTTAGATACACATGGAGGACAATCTGCCACAACAACTGTGCGATATCTGTGCAAGAGATCTTGAGTTCTGTGTAGAATTCAGAGAGAAATGTATATCTTCAAATTGTATATTATCAAATTCCATATTGGCGAGTGCTCTAACTTCGATTGAGGTGAGTTCTTAATTTAAATTGTTAAATCCCTCGATCACCAATTCCAGGAAATCCATATGGGCCTTACGGGGCTTGAGGGATTAAAACAGTATTTTGGTTAATGTTAATGAAGTTAGCTTGTTGGTTGAACATGCATGGATTAAAAAAAAATTGTTATACTTAGTATAGTTTTTTGTCATTTATATAAACACTGAATTGTTAGAGTTGACCAACCAAGGGTGAATTGCCTAGATTTAAACTATTCTAAAATATATTTAATTTGAAGGTACTGAACTATTATTCTGCTGGTGTTTTTCAGGGTTCAAAAATTATCTCCAAAATTAAGCAGGAAGATAATTTAGAATATGATGTCGAGGTGTGTAACTTAAAAAATAAACTGCACTAATATAGTAGAACCAATTGTATACAGTTGGGTCGATAATAATAGGATAGAAACTTTTGCTCTGTCTACAAATAGAAAGGTGTAATGAGATGATTAAATCTACCAAGCAGAGTGGCGGGACAGCACCCTTAGCTGAGCATTTGGAGCACTTCCTCGCTTCTCTACTTTGTAGGTTTAATCAGCATTCCACAATGAGTATGTGTTCCATATAACTCTATTTTAGTTACCAGGGCCCCCTTAACTGGCGCATGTGTGCAAAAGAAGGATTTTGACGCCCCTTTAGGCAAAATTTTTGGGTCCTTGGTTTTGGTGCCCCTAAAGATGGCGATTTGGCGCCCCTAGAGGATGGCGCCCGTGTGCATTGCACACATTGCACATATGTTAGCGGGGGCCCTGTTTGTTACCTATTCTAGCCTGTTTGTTCTGTCAGTATTCAATTGCCTGTGCTGTATAATTTGTAAACATTATATGCAATCTAAAAAACACATTGTTTATGTAGATAAAATATTCTGAAACTAATAAACAAGAAGATACTACAACACTAAAGAGTGAACACAATGATTTGGAGAACAATGAGACACTACAATCTGAAGACAATTTTATTTACGAATATATACCAGGTATTATGATTAAATTTGTGAAGCACTTTATATTTTGTATACTATGTATATGAAAATAAAATTATTCCTTCCTAGGAATCCTTACTGGATTTTGTCAGTTAAAAGAATCCTTACTGGATTTTGTCAGTTAAAAGATTTGGGGTTCCATAAGGACTGCTGTCCTAGATAATAATAGATTTGAGACAAAATATATTTTCTTGCATGAATAGTTGACTCAGCCTCTGTGAACTGACACCTGTACTCCTGTGATATATAATAAAATTATGTTAATTAAAAAATTCCATCCTAGCACAGACAGTATTTAATCTACAATATTTGTTTTCACAGATGTTAAAACACCAAATATTGATAATAACACTTTACAAACTCCTGTATCAAGCCATGAAACAGCTAGAGAAATCGCAACTAAAAGTGCTCGAAAGTTGGCTCCGAGGGCAGTAAAGAAAGAAATTAACATGAGTGATAAGAAACAGCCTGCAGTTGCAAAATTTTATTGTGGTAAGAATGCATTATAATGCACTCAATATTATAATCTAGTCTAATCTAGTTTGTTTTTTGTTTGTACAAGGTAATCTGGTCCGATTGCAAAAAATGTTTTTAGAGTTCCGTACCCAAAGGGTAAAAACGGGACCCTATTACTAAGGGAATATACCCATACTACGTGACCCATTTAGGGGGGGGGGGGGGAGAGGGGGGTCTTCGAAATACTACGCTCGGTCACAAGAGGGGGGGAGGGGGTCTAGAGTTTTGTCACATAGTCAATTTCGCCAAGAGAAAAGTCATACGATTTTTTCTTCTCGCTATTAATACTTGACACTGGCATTTATTATGGTTATTTTATTATTTATAGCCAACAGCCATTTAAAAAAACAGGCACTGTTGTCACTTGTCAGGCATTTTGAATTTTGATGAAGCTGTCAAGCTTGGTGATCATTTACTATATTTGGTATTCGATTACAATCTGAACTACAGTCGTGACTAAAATAGCTAGTATGTACCATCGCATCGAGGAAATTGATTCCTAGGTTGTTGACAGACCAACGTCATATGGTCGGATCATGTCAATTCAATGTTAATTGTGATCTGTCGGTTGGGTTTAACTTTAAACCATAAAGCTTTAAACGCGACCAAATTACTTAGGCCACCATCTGCCTAGAAATTAATTTCTCTGTTGTAATTTTAGACTATTGTTATACATACATATATTATACATAAATCTAAGTGATAATACTTTAGGGTGTGTATGTGTTCCTTACATAGAGTTCACTGTGAAAGTAGCAGCGCTGAAAGACCAAATTTTTTTTCACTTTTGTATGGAGAAACTCGTTACATTGGGGCGCTTGCCCATACAAAAGTGAAAAAAATTTTGCTCTTTCAGTGCTGCTAATTTCACAGTAAACTTACTATAAGGAACACGTACACATCCTAAAATATTATCACTTAGTTTTGTAACACCTTGTATAGTATATCTTAAATATTGGTGTCAAGTACTTATTTGTTTTTGGCAAACTATCGGGTATCAAAGTATTTTTGGTGATCGTTATTTTTATTCCTATATTTAATTAAGTAGTAATAATTATTATAAACATGCAAAGAGTCTTTTGTAATAAATAACATAATAAACACAAATATGAGTCAAATTATTTTCATTTGCTATCTACTCTTTCTACTTACAAAATGATTAAAAATTATTCTTGTCAATACCACGTGAACAATTGGAGGGGGGGGTGTCTTGGCATATACTACGCGTGGTCACCAGGGGGAGGGGGGAGTCAAAAAATTTTAAAAAGTAGGTCACGTAGTATGGGTATGCTCCCTAAGACTTCGATGTCTGTCCGTATGTCCGTCCGTCTGTCTGTCTGTCTCCAGGCTGTAAGTCAGCGGCTACACGGTCAATTTTTCATCAATCTGATCCATCAATCTGGTACGGATTGACGAAAATTTGATCGTGTACGCCACTGGTTGATGGATTGATCGTATTTTTAATATGAAATTTTTATAATATAATTTTTATACTCCGTCAATCAGATTGATGGATCAGATTGATGAAAAATTGACCGTGTAGCTGGTGACTATCTCATTAACCGCTAAAGCTAGACTTCTGAAATTTTCACAGATTATGTATTTCGGTTGCCGCTATAACAACAAATACTAAAAACAAAATAAAAGTAATATTTAAGGGTGGCTCCCATACAACAAACGTGATTTTTTCGGCTTTTTTTGCTCTATATCAGTAATGGAAACAGGTAGGCACATGAAATTTTCACGAAGGCCTTTATTGTATGTCTACTTTAATAATTATTAATAATATTAAAATTAAATAAAAATTTAAGGGGGGCACCCATACAAAACACAATTTTCGGCCTATTTTTGCTCTATAACGGTACGGAACCCTTTGTGCGCGAGTCCAACTCGCGCTTGGCCGATTATTATCTATTTTTTTCTAATATTAACCCATCAAGCCCCATACGAGCACCGGTGATCGCGACACGCGAACAATAGAATATAATATATACAAAGCATTTCCAAGAATCTCCGATCGAAGGATTAAGTTGTTTTGAGAAATTCACGCGGGCGAAGCCGCGGGCAGAAGCTAGTATATTATACTAGCTGCTGTACTTTGCTGTACTGTACTTTGCCGTATTTGCTAGCTGCTGTACTTTGTGCTGCTGCTTTGCAGGGCTCTGTGTAGAGATGATAGAAAAGGACAAGCTATGTGACCACGTCAAAAGCCACGAGAGCAACGATCACTGTGGCATATGCTCCTCCCAGCTCAAAGACTGGGAGACGATGCTGTATCACAGAATATCTCATCTGCAAAAACCCAACATTATGTGCCACATTTGTTTGAAAATTTTCAAAAATTCAGTCTCCTTAGAATATCATTACAATATGAAACATTTGGATAAAGTTAAGGTAAGTTATAAAATAGTGGTACTTATAATACTTTCTAGTTTTTTTTTCATGATATAAGATGACTCATTTTTATCAGACAAATATAAAAAGTACCTATTACTATAATTATTATACATAAGGCTTCGTTCAAACCTACGCGACCAAGCGACTGCGAAGCGGAGCGTCAAGTTACGTCAAGTTGTCAAAATATATTGTGTGTTTTGTAAAGGTGGGTTTACACCAAAAGAACATAGAGCAAGAACAGCACAAGAACATTCTTTCGTATTTGTTTAGTGTAAACTATAATTCGTTACAACATACTTTAGATCGTTTACACCAATCGAATCAACAAGAACATCAAGAATAAGAATTTTTGCTCTATAGATGAGAATCATATAGCTCCGTTTAGACCAAACTAGCGAATGCTCATTGCTCATTCGTCAACGATAAGTAGTTAATTTATTTTTATAGTCATCAAAGGTTGGATCCCATAAACATCTTTTGTTATGGTATAATTCTATCATTTGTAAACATTTTTCATTACTCCAATCCATATTTACGAAATGACCTTTGATAAACTACCTAAAACCAGCCAACACTAGAATCTCTTTGAAGAGACCGCCTCGAAGAGCGAGCACGTCCGAACACGAAAGAACGCTCTAGGCAATTGCTCGAGCGCTCTTGCGTCGTTTACACCAAACGAGCGAGATTCTTAGAGCATTCTACCTATTTACCGCCGAACACGTGGCGAACACACTAGAACAACGAAAGAATGCTCGTTGTTAGTTTACATCAAAAGAGCTTTACTAGAATGAGCATTCGCTCGTTTGGTCTAAACGGAGCTTAATTGACGCTCCCGCTTCGCAGTCGCTTGGTCGCGTAGGTTTGAACGAAGCATAATACTATGACAGAGATAGAAAGGATTTCATACTTTGATTTGATGGTCCTAAAATATGCATTGTTCTTTATTAACCTATCAGTATAGAAAGAAATCAGCTGGTTAGGGTTCCGTTTTAGTGTTCAGTAGTCAACCAAGTTTTGTTTATTACAGAACCCTATAAAAGAACCCTAACGAGCTGATTTTTATACATTGATAGGTTAATTATAGTAATTAACTGTGAGTAACATCGTCCTACAAATAGAACAATCCATATTTTAGGACCATCAATTCAAAGTATGAAATCCTTTCTATCCCTGTTAGCTACCACTTTCGAGATTTTTTCGCAAATAAAAATGTTGTTCGTCTTATCAAAATGAAGCTACTCACAAAAAATTAGCTTGAGAGTAATAAAAAAAAATTGTTCTAAGGCTCCGGGAGCCTTAGAACAATTTTTTTTATTTTTTAAATAATTCTTGTAAAATATTGCATTTCCATTAATAAAAATTGCACAATTTTCCAGCCATACTATAGTCCGTCAAGAAAGTAAAGAAATTAAAAAGTGGCAACATCGTAATGTCATCCCTTTTTTCTTAGATTTTCTTTGATTTGATACGATGTTGCCACTTTTTAATTTCTTCACTTTCTTGACAGACTATAAAACATCTGTATATTTTTAGAACGCAGCAGAATGTAGAGAGTGTAATAGAAACTATTTTACTCTCAGGAATTTGTGGAAACACACGCGAACAATGCATAATGCTAACAAAACTTATGAATGTAAAGAATGTTCCATGAGGTAAGTAAAATATTATGTGGATCAGTCCTGGATTCATAAAGAGGCTGTATAAGTTGCGGGCTGCGGCCTCTTGCGTCCTAGGGGGCGGCAGAATTCTTACACGGGGCGGCGGAAATAAAGTTGTCTACAGACTACACTTAGACCCCCCGCGCATTAGGCGGCCAGGTCATGCGGCCAGGTCGCTGCGACCACCCCGCGCACTTTGCGGCCACGTCTGCGACCACACTCGTATGAGTAGTGATTTGATGAGTAAACTTTGAATATTATTTTGTTTTCTGTATACAAAAAATGCGTGGCCGCGGCGACCAGTGCGCGCACACTGAGTAATTTCATACAAATTCCCGTATTTCGTTAGCCGCGGCGGCCAAGTGGCCGCATGTGTGTCGCGATGTTTTTCGTTGGCCGCGCGACCAGAGCGTGGCAGCTGGCCGCCGGTCGCGTAATGCGCGCACCTACATATATCGTAGAAGAA
Organism: Polyommatus iphigenia; assembly: GCA_963422495.1. Taxonomy (NCBI): domain Eukaryota; kingdom Metazoa; phylum Arthropoda; class Insecta; order Lepidoptera; family Lycaenidae; genus Polyommatus; species Polyommatus iphigenia. The sequence goes on from OY730182.1 coordinate 39,631,668, forward strand.
TTAGTTGGGCGCAGCGACCTGGCCGCCTAATGCGTGGGGGGTCTTACGCGACCAGCGGCCAGCGGCCACGCTCTGGTCGCGCGGCCAACGAAAAACATCGCGACACACACGCGGCCACTTGGCAGCAGCGGCCAACGAGATACGGGAATTTGTATGAAATTACTCAGTCTGCGCGCACTGGTCGCCGCGGCCACACGTTTTTTGTATACAGAAAACAAAATAATGTTCAAAGTTTACTCATTAAATCACTACTCATACGAGTGTGGTGCAGACGTGGCCGCAAAGTGCGCGGGGTGGTCGCAGCGACCGGGCCGCACGACCTGGCCGCCGAATGCGCGGGGGCCCTTATAAAAATATAAATCTGGCACTAATATCAATTTAATACTAATTTAACATTTAATTAATGTATAGGTATTATAATATGATGGTGTTATTTTTCAGTTTCCGTAACACTAACGCTTTACGTTACCACAGATTTAGAGAACATTTGAAAAGGACACCAAGAGACGTATTGAACTGTAACAAGTGCGATTATAAAACTAAATATGAAAGTTCCTTAAGCGTAAGTAATGTTATCAAAAAACCTACTTCTGTAATATTATTATATCTAACTAGCTGTCCTGGTGAACTTCGTGTCACTTTTAAACCTTCCCTGGACTTCTACGAATATTTTAAGACTAAAATCAGCCCAATCCGTTCAGCCGTTTTCGAGTTTTAGCGCGACTAACACATTTGAAAATCCATTTTTATATATAAGACTAGCTGTCCCGGTGAACTTCTTGTCACAGGTCACTATAAAACCTTCCCTGGACTTCTACGAATATTTTAAGACTAAAATCAGCCCAATCCGTTCAGCCGTTTTCGAGTCTTAGCGCGACTAACACATTTGAAAATCCATTTTTATACAGGGTGACCGGTAATAGGTCTGTTTCCTTTTAACATGTAAAAATACATCACTTTTGCAGCCTAAAAAGCTATATCATACCCTGTCCAAAAGCTAACGGTTACCGAGATATTCAAGATTTTGTATTTTTTTCAAAAACACCCGATTTCAAAGGAAAACTTTAAATAAAAAAAAATCTACCTATTAATTTCTTAATCTTTAACATAATTTTAGTTCTTAGGTAGATAAACTACAAATACAAAAGTTATTTATCCATCTAAACAGGAAACAAAAATTAGCAGAGTGTTTCAAAAGTCTTAACAAAAAAAAATGAAAATGATTTTCCCTCATTTCACCCCTTATTGTTTAAAAAATCAATAAGACATTAGTCGTACAAATTACTTAATTAAATTCCTTATTTATTAAGCTATCCAAAAAGGTATAATTTGTAATGCAAAAATCTAAATAACATCTTACTTAGGGAATATTAAGGACCCTACGCCGATTTGTCCAAATGAAGAACCTGCTAACTACCTGAACTAGCAGGTAGTAAAATTCTAATTAGCAAATTGGAAAAGTCTAAATAAACATTTGCTACGTCAGGTTAAGTTAAATAAAAGTCTTTGAATAAAAATTAATATTTTATTTACATAATAAGTTGATAATTATTACGGTAAATCCTGTTCGAATTGTCGTCCTCGATTTCTGATGCACTTGCGTAATCTTAAGCGAAAATTAGATCGCGTTACTCTACTTGTTAAAGTTTCTCGGATTTCGTTTGCTGCATAAATTATTCTTCTCCTCAGTTCATGTACATCGCTAATAGGTGTTGCGTATACTAAAGACTTCATGTGGCCCCATAAATAATAATCGCAAGGAGTCAAATCTGGAGACCTTGCGGGCCAAGGTATTGGACCGCCGCGGCCAATCCAACGCTGCGGGAAATTTTGATCCAGCCATTGCCTAACTGTCACTCTGTAGTGTGCCGGGCATCCATCATGTTGGTATATCATACCTCTTCGGGTTTCAACTGGTATATCTTGCATGAGCTCGTGAAGATTATTTCTCAGGAAATTTTCATACGACTCCCCGTTTAAATTGTCCGGTAGAAAAAACGGCCCAATGCAATGATTATGCAAAATTCCCATCCAAACATTCAGGGAAAACCTCCTTTGATGAGCACCTTCTTTTGCCAAGTGGGGGTTTCCACCCTGGGGAGCCCAAAAGTGCATGTTGTGGTAGTTTGTTATGCCGTCACGCTCAAACTTCGACTCGTCGGTCCATAAAATCTTTCTTAAGAAGTTATAATCGTTTTCATCGGAGTGCAGCATAAAGCGGCAGAAATCGAACCTCCTTGCAGGGTCTCCTTCTTCTAATGCTTGTACTGGTGTGTAGTGAAAAGGGTATAACCGAGCGCTATGTACGGTGAACCACACTTTCCACTGCGTTAAACCCAGTTGCTTCGCTACAATTCTTGTAGAGGTGGTCGGATCTCTTGCAAAACGTTCCAATATTCTCTCTTCGTCTTCTGCAACATAACGAGGAGGTCTTCCTGCATCACGTCGCCTTTGATGAACAGAGCCACTTTCCCGCACGCGTTGGTACGCCGCGGAAAAAACTCCAGCACTTGGTACATTAATTCGACGGGGAAAACGACGCCGGTACTCTTCCCGTGCAGCGGCTGCGTTGCCATCACAAAAACCGTAGCAGTACAGTATGTCAGCGTACTCTTCATTGCTAAAAGATGCCATTTTTGATAAACAAACTTGATCAAAAGGAATCGCAAATAAAACGTCAGCGCGCTCAGGACGAGAAGCGTTAACTAAACAAAAACTCTACATATTGCTCTTTAGACAGACCCGAACTGTTACGAACCGACGCGAACAGTTACGAAGAAACCGGATTTTTTTAAACCGACCAATAATAGATCGCTTCTTCCTCCGATAACAAAAGAATTTGACTACCTGGCAACCTAACCCTGAACAAATTGTAAGCCAAAAAAATTGTGCTGAGAGTTATTATCTTACCTTACCAGATGTTTGTGAATTTTTTGCACACAAATTATACCTTTTTGGATAGCTTAATAAATAAGGAATTTAATTAAGTAATTTGTACGACTAATGTCTTATTGATTTTTTAAACAATAAGGGGTGAAATGAGGGAAAATCATTTTCATTTTTTTTTGTTAAGACTTTTGAAACACTCTGCTAATTTTTGTTTCCTGTTTAGATGGATAAATAACTTTTGTATTTGTAGTTTATCTACCTAAGAACTAAAATTATGTTAAAGATTAAGAAATTAATAGGTAGATTTTTTTTTATTTAAAGTTTTCCTTTGAAATCGGGTGTTTTTGAAAAAAATACAAAATCTTGAATATCTCGGTAACCGTTAGCTTTTGGACAGGGTATGATATAGCTTTTTAGGCTGCAAAAGTGATGTATTTTTACATGTTAAAAGGAAACAGACCTATTACCGGTCACCCTGTATATAAGATAAGAAGAAGATTATAGTTATACTCATTAATTTTTTAGCTGCATAAACTACGGATGCATACTGCAGAAAAGGCGTCATGTAAGCTGTGCAAAGCTGTGTTCAAAAACGAGAGCCGCCTCGAACTACACAAATGCAAATTCAGTGATCCAACTATATGTCCCGTGTGCGGCATTATCATCGAAGTGCCGAAAAAGGTACTTAATCCTTCGATCGCCAATTCTTGAAAATCTTTTGTTATCGTGGCCCACTTGGGCCTTACGGGGATTGATAGGTTAGTTATTATTATTTCATATCAGTTCCCAGTTAGATAATACTGGAAAAAATAGGCGCGTATCAGCAGGGCGCTTCATGATTCGAAAACTTAAAAAAATGAGGTGTTCCATCTTTGTGATTTTTGTCTTTCGAGATAATTTTAAGATATTGTGTTTTCGCTAGTACAGACCCTCGCAAGTAGTTTGTCCGACAACAATTTCCAGCTATGTTAGGATTTCTTTGATAAATATTGCTAATTATGATAGTGGTGTCATAAAAAAATGTTATAACTTGCATAGCTTATCAAATGGCATACAAATAAATAAAATTTATTTGTATGCCAATACATTAAAAATAAATCGACTTGACTATCCAATTTTGAAGGCTCATAACAAAAAAAATACACAAGTTATAAAGCTGAAATTTCACTAATGCTTATTTTTTACCGTTATATCTTTATTTAATTTTAAAAATGTGCTTATCTTTAACCTTGTCAACATCCCTATTGCAGATGAAGCGGCATCTAGAATCGCACAGTGACGAGCGTAAATACAAGTGTGACCGCTGCGACGCAACATACAAGGACCACGGCGCGCTGCGGGTGCACTTGAACAAGCACGACGGTATCCGCGCACACAAATGCGAGTTCTGCTCGAGAACCTTCTGGTCTCAAACTACACTCAAAAAACATCGTAGGGTGCATACTGGTAAATGACAAACAAAAGCAAAACGTGTTTTAACGGGTCCCGGTATAAAAATTGTTTTGGGGCAATGGCCCCAAAATCTTTACCCTCTTGAATGCAAGAGGGTAAAGATTTCTCACAAAAAGACATAAAATTCAAAGAAATGCTTATTCATCATAATAATAATTATTATTAGCTATCATCTTATCGCATCACGTACAACGATTATTGTGGGATACACAGATGAAGTGACGTAAACGGGGAAATCCCGTAGACTGCGATAACCAGTGTAGTGTTTCCAACAGTAAAACGCACGCTTTACTTGGAGAAAAAAGATTTTTTGGGACGAAGTTCCTTATCGCGCGTTGCGGAAGGAGGCTAGACGGAAAAATGACAAAAATGTCGGTATATTATAACTAGACCAAAAATGCTATAGCTGTAAGCCGTGTGGTGTAGCGCGTGTTTCTCTCTCTGTCTCTCTCTTTTTTTTTTGGTCTTTTTAGGGTTCCGTACCCAGAGGGAAAAACGGGACCCTATTACTGAGACTTCCATGTCTGTCCGTCTGTCTGTCCGTCTGTCTGTCCGTCTGTCTGTCCGTCTGTCTGTCCGTCTGTCTGTCCGTCTGTCTGTCCGTCTGTCTGTCCGTCTGTCTGTCCGTCTGTCTGTCCGTGTGTCTGTCTCCAGGCCGTAACTCAAGAACCGCTATAGCTAGACTTCTCAAATTTTCACAGATTATGTAATTCTGGTGCCGCTATAACAACAAATACTAAAAACAAAATAAAGTTAATATTAAAGGGGGGCTCCCATACAACAAACGTTATTTTTCTGGTCTTTTTGGCTCGTAATCCATAATGGCAACACAGACACTTGAAATTTACACAAAATCCATAATTCTATGTGTACTTTAATATTAAATAATAAAATTAAAATAAAATAAATAATTAAGGGAGGCTCCCATACAAAAAACACAATTTTTTCCTTATTTTCGCTTTATAACGGTACGGAACCCTTCGTGCGCGAGTCCGACTCGCACTTGGCCGATTATTTATAACTTCGTTTGATCCGGGTGTCCCTTCACACCTCTCTAGTTTTTTTCATATTATTTTACTTTTGTATATAGAAATACAAACCAAATGAATGACATTAGGTACCTACATACAAATACCAAACAAATACTAAAAGAAGTAAAGGACGCACTTAGTAATTACTTTTTTCAGGTGAGAAGCCATATGTGTGCAAGGTGTGTAACAAAGGTTTTTCTGCCAACCACAACCTTAAAGTTCACATGCGAGTGCATGGAGTATTCAACCTTATAAAGAAAAAAGGTGCTGAAGATGATTCTAATTAAAATGTTCAAGAATGCAACAAAAGTAGTCCTATTTAATATCTATTCAATCCTTAAGGTGACGCAGCGTTAAAGTAAGAAACCGTGTTGGATATGTTTTAGATTGCTTGTTTTCTATGAGAGGCCGGCCCGGCCTCTCATAGAAAACAAGCAATGGAACAGCAAAAAATGGAAAGGGCGTGAGCGACAAAATGGTTTTTGTCGCTTAATTTAAAAACCATAAATACATTTCATATAAGCTATGCACAAATTAAAGTGCATGCTTGAACCAATTTATGTACAAATTTTGGAACCTTAAATCACTCTCCTCCGTTGGAAAAATAGGAATCCCTTTTTTTACAGAGGTCTTTTCGATTGATTATTCGTCCAATCGTGTTATGCTATGGGCAATTCAAAGACAAAGACATGATGAATACTGACAATGAACTTCAATTTCTTAGCTTTAGTCATTGCTGAGAAAAATCGGCATCGCTACAGCCAAATTATCAAGGCGTCGTCTTAAAGTTAGTTGTTTTTAATGAATAAATATTTTTTACGAATACAATTTGTTTAATTTAAACTACATAATATCATATAATAGTACACTAGCTATATGACCGAGCTTCGCTCGGTATTCAAAAGATTAAAAAAACACATAAAATGACATTTTATGAAAATGATTCCTAGCTAGATCGATTTATCGCCCCCGAAAACCCCTATATACTAAATTTCATGAAAATCGTTGGAGCCGATTCCGAGATTCCAATTATATATATACAAGAATTGCTCGTTTAAAGATATAAGATAGTTACATGCCTATTACTAATCAGTAATCATGCTAATCGATTTTATCGAAGTTCTAAGTGGTAACTTGTTGTTTTGCTTCTTTTAGGTATTGGTGTGATATCTTTATACATTAATATGTATATATTATAAAACAAAGTCGCTTTTTTCCCTCATGTCCCTTTGTTCCCTTTAATCTTTAAAACTACGTAACGGATCTTTCAGTGTTAGATAGCCCATTTATCGAGGCAGGCTATAGGCTATATTTTATGACGCTAAGACTAATAGGAGCGAAGAAATAGAGGAAATTGTGGAAAAAACGGAAAAAGTTATTTGAAAGGCCTAACTTGAACGCGCTAATCTCAGGAACTACCACAGGGAACTACCTACTGGTCCGATTTGAAAATTTATTTCAGTGTTAGATAGGTAGCCCATTTATTGAGGAAGGCTATATTTTATCACGCTAAGGCCCGTATTTTTGGTCAGCACTTAAGATGCGACCTGGTCTAAAGACGCGGTTCGGCTCTGTGATTGGTCCAAATTTTGACAGCCAACCAATCACAGAGCCTGAACCGTGTCTTGAGACCGAGATGCATCTTGAGTACTGACCAAAAATACGGGCCTAAGACTAATAGGAGAATGTGGAAAAAACGGGGGAAATTATTTGAAAGGGCTTATCTCGCGAACTACAGGAGCAATTTTTATGTTATTTGGCACAGATAAGAAGTAGACCACGTGAAGGATCATAGGCTGTCGATTTTAATATTTTATTCGACGCCGGGGCGGGTCGCTAGTTAATAATATAGGATGTCAGATAAGACCCCCCGCGCATTACGGTGCGTCCACATTTGTATCATTTGCGCGATCAGATCTCCGTCGCGATCATCGCGCCGTAACAAGTATGCGTGTCATAGTGTGGACGCCTATTAGATCATTCTGCCGATCATGCGAGTATTTGATACGGCATGTATTAGATACGCGGTTAATAGCGATCGGGGCGTATCATGATATGCGTATCATTTTGACAAGCTTCGATGATACGCGACGGAGATCTGATCGCGCAAATGATACAAATGTGGACGCACCCTTAGGCGGCCAGGTCGCTGCGGCCAACTAATTCTTCGGCTGCCTACGCACTGGCGACCATAGACGCGGCCAGGCCGCCGCGGCCATGGTCGCCGGTGCGTAGGCAAGCGCGACATGTGGACGGCCGAAAAATTTGCAGTCGACTTCCAAGGGTATGTCAAGATGGACGTGCAGAAGATAATCACGCTAACTGTGCTTGTGTATTTACTACGAAAACGAAAACGGAAGATTTCACGTAAAAGACAGTTTTGGGTGCATCCATTACTTTGCGAGAGAAAGACTAAAGGATTATATTATACTTATTTTTTGGATTTAAAAATGTATGAGAAGAGATTCTTTAATTACATGAGAATGTCAACGAATACTTTTAACCTGTTACTGGATACAATAAAACCAAAAATTACTGGAACTGGTAACAACTATCGGAAATGCATTCCAGCAGAAGAAAAATTAGTAATAACAATAAGGTAAGCTTTTTCTTTTTTAAATACAGAATGTTTAAAAAATACGTGATATATTTTAAAGGGTGTTTCGGAATGGAGTATTGTGTACAGGAAAAATAAAAATAATGTGATAGGGCCTTTTTTTTACTTAAACTGCTAAATGGATTTTTTTGTAAATTTGAATTATACAAGACTCGATTCTGAATCACCCTAAACCACCACTGTTGTGTTTTTCACAACAACCTGTATAATTCATTGACCAAGGTTTTGCCACTTTAAAAATTTATGAACTATTGTTCAGTAGTATTCTACTTTACGACTTTGAAAAGGAGAGGAAAAGGGCTTGCTTATAACATGTTTTTAAATATTAAAAAACTGAAGTAGATAATCAAATTATTTGTATTTTCATAACTTAAAAAATGGCAATTGTGAACAATTAATCATTCAAATTGGGAAATAGGTCTATCATTTCTGAATTTTGAGAAATATCAGAATAATGAGTATGAGTATCGCTGTAATTTGAATCATCTGATATCCTGTTGGTAGTAGAATAACCTGAATAGTCATATTCTTGGTCGTTAAGAGTATTGAAATTACTTGAATAGTTTATGCGCGCTGTTGTAGGTGTACAGTTCGGTTGGTATTTTTCTATAATTTCCATGATTTCCATTTTCGCTTTGGTCTTCATTGCAGCAGGGATTGTTTGAAATCTTTCGAGGAGGGATAAAAGAAACAGTCTGTCACAATTTGAATCATTCTGTGTAGTCGCTATGGTCTTATGCAGAACTGAAATTAGAGGGTCTGTATCGGATTCTTCGTTTAGTATTTTTTTCTTCCTTTTTGTTCTAAGCGACTTTGATGCAGACTGTTGAGTCTCAAGATCAGAAGATCTTGCACTTTCATTTTCTTGACTTGCCTCTTCGAGACTATTTTCTGTTGCGTTTGTGTCCAGCACTGATTTCAAAAACAGTAATTGGTTGAAATAGGTGTACTTATTGTGATTTACGTTTTGCAGCAGAACCACTTTTGACATCTTTAAGACGGCGCAGCTCTCTTGTGAAACAGTCTCTAAGGTTTTTCCATCTTTTTTGGAGAGTAATGCCTGTAAATCAATAAATAAATGTAGTACATATTACAAAACTAATATTATGTTTATTAATGTGAATTTTATTTTCAGGTATTTGGCTACTGGGTGTTCTTTATCTCATATAAGTCATGAATACCGTATAGGGCTTCCTACAGTATCGGAAATAGTATTTGATGTTTGTGAAGCAATATGGGAGATATTAAAACCAATTGTGATGCCACAATTGACCAGAGATAAGTGGATTCAAACGGCTGAAGGTTTTCAAAAATACGCCCAATTTCCTAATTGCATCGGAGCCATCGACGGCAAGCACATTAGAGTTATCAAACCACAACATTCGGGATCTCTTTATTACAATTACAAGAATTATTTTTCAATCGTGTTACTTGCAATATGTGATGTAAATTATAAATTTCTTTACGTAGATATTGGAGCATACGGCAAATGCAGTGATTCGTCAATTTACAAAGACTCTGTATTTTATCATAGGCTTTTAAATAATGATCTCGATATTCCGAGCAATAACCCCACAAAAGAAAATGGCATTGATTAATGCCGTTCGTTTTAGTGGGTGATGAGGCGTTTTCACTATCGGAACATATAATGCGACCGTATGCTGGGAGAAACTTGAATAATGTGAAGACTAATTTTAATTATCGACTATCCCGTGCCCGCCGCTATATTGAATGTACATTTGGAATATTAGCCAATAAATGGCAGATTCTTCACCGACCCCTAAACGTCAAGAAAGAATTTGCAGTTGTGATTATAAAAGCTCTATCTGTGCTTCATAATTTTGTGCGAGAAAGAGACGGATATGATTTCAAGGACACGTTAACTGTACCAGAGGCTTTATTAGAAATACCTGCATGTTTACCTAATAGAGCAAATAGAACATCAACCGAATATCGAGATATATTCGCAAACTACTTCAGTACCGATGGTCGCTTGCCCTGGCACAATTTGTAAATATATGGGTGCGTACCTACGACGGCTGCTCAGTTTGTGCGTTGAGGCACTTGCTCGCCGCGAGCCGCCATTGCGCGCCGTAAACAAAATGGCGTCGAACGCACATGCGGTATGAGTAATCTTTTTAAAAAGTTATTCCAATCATTACGAAAACCTGGGAAATTTTAGCAAATAATTGTCAAAACTCATGTGCAAAGCGAAAAATAGTAGAAATAAAATAGTTATACTTTTGACAATTACCTATTTGCTAAAATTTCTTAGATTTTGAATGAACGGAACAACTTTAAAAAAAAATCACTCATGTCACATATACGTGTCGAATGCTACTACAGCACCTGCTGCGTTTATTGTAGTTCATCGCATTATTAATTTACTTAGGCATAATAAAATAAAATACTAACCAAGTTCTGCCTTTTCTTTATCTTCCATGGATTCACCGCCAAATATATCGACCACTTCAAGCCACAACTGCCGCTTAACATCTTTATTGGAGTAATCATTTGATGCTAAATCCCATAAACCTCTTCTATTTTCAACTTCAATTATGAACCTTTCCGTGTCGAAATTGGCCATTGTAAAATAATCACCCTGTAGCTAGCTACACGTCTGGTCGCCGCGGCCGATGCGGTAGCACTGATGAATTTTAATACAGAAGTGATGTTCTCGACGGCCACGATTGGTCGCTGGTCGCGTGGCATCAAATTGGACGCCGCGGCCAACGGTGGCCGCTGGTCGTTGGCCGCTAAGTGCGTAGGGGCTATAGCGATTGCCATATAAAGTCCAGAATTCACTGGCCGCCGCGGCCAGGTCGCGGCGACCATGGTCGCCAGTGCGTAGGAGGCCTTCTACGATATATGTAGGTGCGCGCATTACGCGACCAGCGGCCAGCTGCCACGCTCTGGTCGCGCGGCCAACGAAAAACATCGCGACACACACGCGGCCACTTGGCCGCCGCGGCCAACGAGATACGGGAATTTGTATGAAATTACTCTGTGTGCGCGCACTGGTCGCCGCGGCCACACGTTTTTTGTATACAGAAAACAAAATAATTGTCAAAGTTTACTCATCAAATCACTTGTCATACGAGTGTGGTCGCAGCGACCTGGCCGCACGACCTGGTCGCCTAATGCGCGGGGGCCCTCAGTGTGCGCGCACTGGTCGCCGCGGCCACACGTTTTTTGTATACAGAAAACAAACAATTGTCAAAGTTTACTCATCAAATCACTACTCAGTAGTGTGTTTTCGCGGGTTCTGGATCACGATTCTGGGTCCACCCCTCCCCCCGCTCGCGGCTCGCAAACTTTCTCGATCACTTTTTGTCGGTTCGAGCGGCGACGTCGCCTAAAAAAAAAAAGAGTTTGGTGTCAAAATATAGGTTTTCGGCCATTCCCGATCGATATATGCGATCCGTTTCTGCGTACCTATTTGCACTAGTTTCAAAGTTAGCTTTTGTGTTTAACCCTCATTATCTACTATCACCATGCTCCATTGTTCCTTCATAATTACAATCGCTACTTATTGCATTGTTATGCTCGCCTCAGTGTCCTATTGTTCGACCTGGCTTATCGCTTACGTCACCTTGCTTTCTTACAAGATTTTAAATATATATGAATGATAATTAACTAACTAATGAATTATTGCAAATTAAAAGTACTTAATAATTAATTATGTAGGTCATCCAATCATTCGATGGACTTCGTAAACACACGAAGACGCGGTGCGCAAACTGACACGTTTTGCTCGTCAGCGAAATCCAACGAGTCATCGACCACCGCCGCCACGCTCGCCGCCGCCACGCTCGCCGCTGCCACCCGCATCTCACGACTCGCGTCGAAGCGCAAGTGTAAACACAAAGCTCGCAACACACAAGCGTGCCCTGCGAGTCGCGAGCCGCGCCGCGAGACGGGTCGCAAGCTCAAGTTTACACTCTCGGCTCGTAGCACGTCTCGCGGCTCGGCTCGCGGCTCACGCGCGAATGTAAATCATGTATTACAAGATTTTAAATAAATAAAACTTGATAAATTTTTCATTACATGTATTTTATTTCATTAAAACATTTATTGCGCGCTCGAGTGTAAATCATGTATTACAAGATTTTAAATAAATAAAACTTGATAAATTTTTCATTACATTTCATTAAAACATGTATTGAACATACTGTACAATATTATATCATTACACAAAGTGTTGTTACTAAATAACTTTTGAAACTCTACTAAACTTTCCCTATTGAACTTATAATACAAATACATTAAACTATACTCTCCACAAACTGATTTGAAATCATTTTGTAATCTCCACGTGTTAAAATCCCATCTCCTGCAGTTTCGCCCCATAAAAACCTTGTGATATCGCATAGGGGCGCGCCCAAATGAGTCAAAGTATTGACCTATGCCATTTTCATTTATGTGTATTGCTATCCAGTGGGATCCAGGTTTATTATCAGGGTCCAAGTTGCTAATTATGTATGTAGGGGTTTGAACATATATAGGTAGACGATTCGCAGCGTATACATTATCTTCTAAACCTTTACAAATTCTTCCCAAATAATTACGGATCTCTATTGTGTTCATACTGTATTACTAATACTACCATTAAATGCTGCATTATCTACAAATCCTATGATACATCTTTTGGGCATTTGCACCAGGGATATATTATGAGGCGTTTTTTCTTATCAGTGGAAAGTTGTAATATCGTAAACGTTATTCACAATTCTTGAGTCATCCCTTAACACAGATGTTCCCAAACTGTGCGCTGCGATGCCCTGGTGCGCCGTGGAAAGGCAAGAGGGGGCGCCGTGAGTCAATATTCCATCATTATTCGAAACCATAAATATTATAAAATTAAATTATAATATTAATTATAAAGCAGGTAGATGATTAAATATTTGTTTATTACTATTTACCTGTTTAACCTAACTATAATCATTAAATGTATTTATTTATGTATCTTTTTCTAATAGCTAGGTAGAGTAGGGTGCCGTGATAAAATAAGTATTTTACATCTGCACCGCAGGCTGAAACAGATTGGGAACCCCTGCCTTAACATCCATTTTAAAAAGCATACAATAGATAGTACGTTCACATTCTTTACTAATTATTCCTGTGACTCGTTAAAAGGACCAGGATAACTTAATTGTATGAAATAATGAATGAATAAATAAAAGAAACATAACTTAGGTACAATATTTTATTTCATAATATCTACACGCTATTAGGTAAACACGCACACATACACACGTTACACATTATAACTCAAATATATCATACATGTGACTTTTCTTAGCTTCTATAGTCTACAGTTACATTACGGTTTTTATCTAGTTTTCTATAACATTATCAAACTCTGCAAATACAATACAGTTAATCATTTGAGAGAGACTAGAATCAATTGATATCACATTTCCTTCATTAAGGAAATGTATACCAGTACCGGAAAATAATCTATGAGAGACTGAAGTGAACATATTAGATACCATTGAAGGATGGTTGTAGAGTTTTTGAAGGCACGTGTTGTCCATCTATGTATAAACAATATGAATTCATACCATAATTTTCAAAATTGAAAGGATTCTTACTAATGATTAAATGCTGCGTTATTTACAAATCCTATGATAAATCTTTTGAGTACTTGCCCCAAGAATATTATCAAGCTTTTTTTTTTCTCATCAGTGGAAAGTCGTACCTAATATCATAAACGTTATTCACAATTATTTAATCATCCTAAACATCCTTTTAATTGTAAAGCATACAATAGATACACTTTCACATTCTTTACTGATTATTCCTGTGTCGTTAAAAGAATAGGATAACGTTAGATAAGACTGTAAAACCTCATATTATCATTTTTAAATTAAAAAATGTATACTCAATACCTAATATTTATTAAGTTTTCCTTTAACAAAAAACACATAATAATTCTATAACTTATTATATTCTTAATTGTATAGCATATATTATGTTCCTTTATTATAGAGTACAATAATATATTTTCTTAATCCTTATAGTTACCTAGATACATATTTTACATTTATCATCTTTGAATTCTATCAACGTTGGCCCTCAACCACATACCGAAAGCTACCACCTCAACCCCGCTGCAATGACAACTTCTCTTACGAGGGCTGCTATTTATGTATCTGGAACTGGCCACTTACAAGAACAATATTTAAAAAGTAATTACAACATTTGAAAATAGAACTCTTTGGTTGAAGAATACATTTTGTTTCATGTGACTGTCAATTATTTTTCCATTGTGGCGTAATTTTGAAAATTGCGTGTCTTCATTTGCCATGGATTTAACGCGTGAACATTTTCGTGCAATGATTTACTACGATTTTCGGCGTGGGCTAAATCAACAACAGTGCTTTATTCAACTCAAAGCAACTTTTGGAGATGAAGCACCATCAAAAACCACTGTTTATCACTGGTACAGTGAGTTTAATCGTGGGCGGTCTATGCTCACGGATGAAAATAAAGAAGGTCGCCCAAAAACAGCTGTTGTCCCACAAAATATAAATGCTGTGCGGGAACTAATAATGCGTGATCGTCATGTTACATATCGCGAGATAGAGGCGTCCTTAGGCATAAGTATGACGAGCATACATAAGATATTACACGAACATTTGGCTGTAAAAAAAATATGTTCGCGTTGGATTCCGCACAACTTGACAATCGATCAAAAACGGGCTCGTGTCGATTGGTGCAAAAAAATGATAAAAAAAATACAAGCGTGGTACGTCAAAAGCCGTTTATAATATCTACACAGGTGATGAATCTTGGATCTATGCATATGACCCCGAAACTAAACAACAGTCAACGGTGTGGGTGTTCCAAGATGAGCCGAAACCAACAAAAGTTACTCGTGCAAAAAGTACTTTGAAGCAAATGGTCGCCTGTTTTTTTGGAATTAATGGACATGTGGCTACAGTGCCATTAGAGAATCGTAAAACGGTTAATTCTGAATGGTATACGACCATTTGTTTACCAGAAGTCTTTGAAGAAATAAGAAAGGACAACCAACAACGCAGAATCATATTACATCACGACAATGCTAGCTGTCACACCTCAGCTGAAACAACTCAGTTTTTGGAGGGTCAGAAAGATCGAATTGACTGGTCATCCGCCGTACAGCCCTGATTTGGCACCTAACGATTTCTTTTTATTTCCATACGCGAAGAACAAATTACGTGGTCAACGTTTTTCGAGCCGCGAAGAGGCTGTTGATGCGTTCAAAATGCACGTTTTGGAGATACCTCAATCAGAATGGAAAAAGTGCTATGAAAATTGATTCCAGCGTATGCAAAAGTGTGTCGATCATCGCGGCGAATATTTTGAAAAGCAATAAAACCATATTAAATGATATATGTTTGTTTCTTTTTTTAATTCCGGATACATAAATAGCAGCCCTCGTAGATGTCTTGGAGAAGTTGGTATGACGATGGCAGTTTGACAGTTTTGAATTATTCCAGTCCAACTCTGCCATCACCTTTTCCACTTTGGGGCACCCAAACATTTCAATGCTTACATGTCTGAAGCCCAACGTTGATAGCAATTTTTTTTCAACTGTGCCCCCTTTATACGCCCATAAGTATTGTTTATTTGGATCGAGGGAGTGTAAATGCTCCACTAAAATTTCTTGGGTTATGTCTCCATCGGAATTTCTGAACGCCATTCCATGAACATAGCGTTCACAGAATGCAATTTCCTTACTTTTCCCCAGATGGAGAAACCATAACGGTAATTTAATATAGTGCAGGTACATCACCTCTTTCCAAATATCATAAATACCAACCTCTTTGAAGTATATGTCACTCTTAAGGGGGAAGCCATCGATGTCTATTACATACCTAATGTCAATATCCATTATCCATGTTATCATTAATATTATTTCTCGACATTATAGCGCGCACACACACTATTACTACTTTAACAGTCTTTTTAAAACTAAAAAAATTATACAATAATTGTCTTTTACACTTGTTTGTTGTCTATATGTCCGCACAGTCTATTGTTTTTGCATATGTCACACAGTCTATACCGTTAACACCAATGGCACAAAATACGAAGTTTAACAGTTCACTTGTCAACTTGCCCGTAGGTGATATGGTGTGAGCGAAATACTCTGCCGGCACTTCACCCAACGACCGTAACCACTCTTCGTGATCGATGTTTACACACCCCGCTGTATCCTCGAGATGCTCTGCGATATCATCCCAAATTTAAATCAACGTGTAAATGCTAACATCACTCAGTCCACTCCTTTCGTTCTCGCTGGTGAGCAGTATATGTACGTCTTCACGCAATTTACGTAATGGGATAGGTCGCGTCCACAGCTTCAACAACCTGTTGGTTGATAAACATTTTATCCATTCCCTCTTACATCCGGCATACATTGTTTCTATTATCGACATCATATTTAAGGGTAGTTGGAATTTACACTGCAATACAAAAAAAACATGATCACATGGAAAAGTTAATTGTCCATGTATTACCCTCTCGACCCCTGTTAATTATGTTTACACCCTGATTAAGTATTGCCAAAATATCTTCATCTATGTCGTTATATCTCGATGGTAATGCTACAACGTATCCATTGTCGAGATGTACCACTGTATGCAATGTATCAGCATGAATCTTTGATGGAAATTTGAAAGCTCCAATGATTTTATAAGGGATGTTTATCTCAAGATCCTCCAATTTTTTCCATGTCTTATTATAATTATTTAATTTTTTCAGAGCTTCCCCCATTGATATTTTTAAACTAAAACACTTTTTATACTCACAATATTCAAAAACTTCTAGCGGAAATATTAATTACTGTATTGCTCACGAGTGTGGTACTGGTTAAATGTGATTTCAAACAGAACGCTTAGGACTACCTATTTATAGTTAAAAAAGCTCTTAGATAAATTTTCTCTATTGTTCCCCACTACCACCTGATAATATATGTATACGACAGAAACCACTTCCTGTGATAATATTTTATTAATAATTATATTTTTAACGGTATTTAGTGATCATATTCACAATCTGTGCCCATATTTACAATCTGTGCCCCTTTTTTATTCACATTCAGACTTCCCGTAATGTCCTGAAAATATATGCATAGGTAATACTAAAAGTTCTACTAGGTGCACAAGATTTAGCGACGAAACCGGAATTTTATAGTTTATCGATTTTTCAGAAAATTTTGTGACTGACCATGTGAAATCAAAATGTTTAACAAAAACAATTTATTCACGATTTTGTATTTTAGATATTTCAAAAACTTTAATGTATGATTTCCACTACAATTATATATGATAAATAAATTTTAAAATAATATAAAATTGTTGTATACAGATTACAGATACTGATAGCTTAATATATATCAAATATACACACAAAATGTATATAATGATATTAAGCAGGATCTTCATAAATTTTTTTGATACATCTGATTATCCTTCTGATAATAATAGGTATGGCTAAAAATCTTGTGTTCGTATGTGATTTGTCATTATAACGTGAAACTGTATTTTTAAGCTTAGTCAATATGATTAATGAAAATTAATATTGTGAGTATAAAAAGTGTTTTAGTTTAAAAATATCAATGGGGGAAGCTCTGAAAAAATTAAATAATTATAATAAGACATGGAAAAAATTGGAGGATCTTGAGATAAACATCCCTTATAAAATCATTGGAGCTTTCAAATTTCCATCAAAGATTCATGCTGATACATTGCATACAGTGGTACATCTCGACAATGGATACGTTGTAGCATTACCATCGAGATATAACGACATAGATGAAGATATTTTGGCAATACTTAATCAGGGTGTAAACATAATTAACAGGGGTCGAGAGGGTAATACATGGACAATTAACTTTTCCATGTGATCATGTTTTTTTTGTATTGCAGTGTAAATTCCAACTACCCTTAAATATGATGTCGATAATAGAAACAATGTATGCCGGATGTAAGAGGGAATGGATAAAATGTTTATCAACCAACAGGTTGTTGAAGCTGTGGACGCGACCTATCCCATTACGTAAATTGCGTGAAGACGTACATATACTGCTCACCAGCGAGAACGAAAGGAGTGGACTGAGTGATGTTAGCATTTACACGTTGATTTAAATTTGGGATGATATCGCAGAGCATCTCGAGGATACAGCGGGGTGTGTAAACATCGATCACGAAGAGTGGTTACGGTCGTTGGGTGAAGTGCCGGCAGAGTATTTCGCTCACACCATATCACCTACGGGCAAGTTGACAAGTGAACTGTTAAACTTCGTATTTTGTGCCATTGGTGTTAACGGTATAGACTGTGTGACATATGCAAAAACAATAGACTGTGCGGACATATAGACAACAAACAAGTGTAAAAGACAATTATTGTATAATTTTTTTAGTTTTAAAAAGACTGTTAAAGTAGTAATAGTGTGTGTGCGCGCTATAATGTCGAGAAATAATATTAATGATAACATGGATAATGGATATTGACATTAGGTATGTAATAGACATCGATGGCTTCCCCCTTAAGAGTGACATATACTTCAAAGAGGTTGGTATTTATGATATTTGGAAAGAGGTGATGTACCTGCACTATATTAAATTATCGTTATGGTTTCTCCATCTGGGGAAAAGTAAGGAAATTGCATTCTGTGAACGCCATGTTCATGGAATGGCGTTCAGAAATTCCGATGGAGACATAACCCAAGAAATTTTAGTGGAGCATTTACACTCCCTCGATCCAAATAAACAATACTTATGGGCGTATAAAGGGGGCACAGTTGAAAAAAAATTGCTATCAACGTTGGGCTTCAGACATGTAAACATTGAAATGTTTGGGTGCCCCAAAGTGGAAAAGGTGATGGCAGAGTTGGACTGGAATAATTCAAAACTGTCAAACTGCCATCGTCCTACCAACTTCTCCAAGACATCTACGAGGGCTGCTATTTATGTATCCGGAATTAAAAAAAGAAACAAACATATATCATTTAATATGGTTTTATTGCTCTTCAAAATATTCGACACACTTTTGCATACGCTGGAACCAATTTTCATAGCACTTTTTCCATTCTGATTGAGGTATCTCCAAAACGTGCATTTTGAACGCATCAACAGCCTCTTCGCGGCTCGAAAAACGTTGACCACGTAATTTGTTCTTCGCGTAAAGAAATAAAAAGAAATCGTTAGGTGCCAAATCAGGGCTGTACGGCGGATGACCAGTCAATTCGATCTTTTGATCCTCCAAAAACTGAGTTGTTTCAGCTGAGGTGTGACAGCTAGCATTGTCGTGATGTAATATGATTCTGCGTTGTCGGTTGTCCTTTCTTATTTCTTCAAAGACTTCTGGTAAACAAATGGTCGTATACCATTCAGAATTAACCGTTTTACGATTCTCTAATGGCACTGTAGCCACATGTCCATTAATTCCAAAAAAACAGGCGACCATTTGCTTCAAAGTACTTTTTGCACGAGTAACTTTTGTTGGTTTCGGCTCATCTTGGAACACCCACACCGTTGACTGTTGTTTAGTTTCGGGGTCATATGCATAGATCCAAGATTCATCACCTGTGTAGATATTATAAACGGCTTTTGACGTACCACGCTTGTATTTTTTTTATCATTTTTTTGCACCAATCGACACGAGCCCGTTTTTGATCGATTGTCAAGTTGTGCGGAATCCAACGCGAACATATTTTTTTTACAGCCAAATGTTCGTGTAATATCTTATGTATGCTCGTCATACTTATGCCTAAGGACGCCTCTATCTCGCGATATGTAACATGACGATCACGCATTATTAGTTCCCGCACAGCATCTATATTTTGTGGGACAACAGCTGTTTTTGGGCGACCTTCTTTATTTTCATCCGTGAGCATAGACCGCCCACGATTAAACTCACTGTACCAGTGATAAACAGTGGTTTTTGATGGTGCTTCATCTCCAAAAGTTGCTTTGAGTTGAATAAAGCACTGTTGTTGATTTAGCCCACGCCGAAAATCGTAGTAAATCATTGCACGAAAATGTTCACGCGTTAAATCCATGGCAAATGAAGACACGCAATTTTCAAAATTACGCCACAATGGAAAAATAATTGACAGTCACATGAAACAAAATGTATTCTTCAACCAAAGAGTTCTATTTTCAAATGTTGTAATTACTTTTTAAATATTGTTCTTGTAAAGCTCCGTTTAGACCAAACGAGCGAATGCTCATTCTAGTAAAGCTCTTTTGATGTAAACTAACAACGAGCATTCTTTCGTTGTTCTAGTGTGTTCACGTGTTCGGCGGTAAATAGGTAGAATGCTCTAAGAATCTCGCTCGTTTAGGTGGGTTTACACCAAAAGAACATAAAGCAAGAACAGCACAAGAACATTCTTTCGTATTCGTTTAGTGTAAACTATAATTCGTTACAACATACTTTAGATCGTTTACACCAATCGAATCAACAAGAACATCAAGAATAAGAATTTTTGCTCTATAGATGAGAATCATATAGCTCCGTTTAGACCAAACGAGCGAATGCTCATTGCTCATTCGTCAATTCGTTGTCGTTTGATGACTATCAAAATAAAGTAGTTAATTTATTTTTATAGTCATCAAATGTTGGATCCCATAAACATCTTTTGTTATGGTATAATTCTATCATTTGTAAACATTTTTCATTACTCCAATCCATATTTACGAAATAACCTTTGATAAACTACCTAACACCAGCCGCCAAAAAGTAAAAATATCAAGAACACTAGAATCCCTTTGAAGAGACCGCCTCGAAGAGCGAGAACGACCGAACACGAAAGAACGCTCTAGGCAATTGCTCAAGCCCTCTTGCGTCGTTTACACCAAACGAGCGAGATTCTTAGAGCATTCTACCTATTTACCGCCGAACACGTGGCGAACACACTAGAACAACGAAAGAATGCTCGTTGTTAGTTTACATCAAAAGAGCTTTACTAGAATGAGCATTCGCTCGTTTGGTCTAAACGGAGCTTTTGGTGTAAACGACGCAAGAGCGCTCGAGCAATTGCCTAGAGCGTTCTTTCGTGTTCGGACGTGCTCGCTCTTCGAGGCGGTCTCTTCAAAGGGATTCTAGTGTTCTTGATATTTTTACTTTTTGGCGGCTGGTTTTAGGTAGTTTATCAAAAGCGCGACGGCGACTGCGACGGCGACTGACAGGGAGACGACGTCTGTATGAAATTCGCGCGAGGACTGAATTGGCCGCGGGCCGCGAGCCTATATTTATGCTCGCGCGACACCAGCGCCGCGTATCGCGGGACGGCCAGTTCTCGCGCGGCAATCTTTTAGATTTGTAAATTTTTCTTATTCGATTTTTTTTCTCTTTCTTGTTTTGTAAATATTTTTATCTCTTTCTTTACATCTCTGTCTAATCTAGTTAACCAATCACAAACAACCTTTTTACCTTTGTACAGATTTGTAATAATAATAATTAACTCATTTTTTTTGTATATAAGCAGCGCATTTTTGTAAATAAATCACTCCATTTCACCACAGTAAATCGAGTTTTACTCTTTACTCCTCCGACCTCTAGTGAACTCTTAGAGAAACCAACCGATCCTCTAAACTAATATTATAACTTGTGAGTAACCATGGCCGATAGTACCTGCTTTCCATCAGGTGACCCGTTTGCTCGTTCACATTTTATAATATATAAATTTCGCTCTTTTTTTGACACCGGCAAAAGGCATCGGCTTAGTTACCTCTAACAAAATAAAAAAAAATTGACGTTAGTAAACAATATCTATACTTATTACTTATAATATTATAAAGAGGTAAACTTTGTTTGTTTGTTTGTTTAATTGTAATGAATAGGCTCAAAAACTACTGGACCGATTTTAAAAATTCTTTCACCATTCGAAAGCTACATTATTTACGAGTAACATAGGCTACTTTTTATTTTGGAAAATATAGGGTTCCGTAAGATATTTAGGTTTTTCTGACACAAGGTGAAAAAAATCAACCAGAAAAGTTACTTATTTTGCGTACTGTTACATCCCTAGTTAGTTAGCACATTCCGTTTAATAAGCATTTCTATATTCTTCCATATTTTTCCGTTTACGTTGCAGTTTTCATTTAGCATTCAATTCTAGTTCAATTTATTTAACAGTTAGAATCTGGAAGCCGGGCTATAGTAACGTGTGGGAAGTCATAATTTGTAGCAAAGTGTAATTAATTTTAATTTTGGGAAAATAAATTAGTTTAGGGTGAACTTTGGGTTTTTTTTTAAAACTTACACAGAGGGTGCCGCAAAACAAATTGGTGTCAGAAGTGGGATGTAATTTGATCCCGTAAGAAGTCTAGAAAAATTAGACCAGGGATCACGAACCCGTGGCACCCGTGTTTTAAAGTTTTTTTGGTCGACGGTAAGACTCCGCCACCGAAGGCGCGAGCCCGCACCACGTTTTTGGACGACAGTAAGCCTCCGCACCTCTGCGCGAGCCTGCTCCAACCGGTTCACACACTCGGACGACGGTCAGCCTCAGGCCCTAGCCTGAGCCCGCTTCAGCTACAACCCCACGAGGACTTCGGTCTGCCCCAGCAGTTTCAACAGCGGTGCTGTGCTGTCTGAGCCGCTCCAGTCTAACTCGCAAGGGCCACATCATCGGCCCCCAGCTCCGGGTAAAGCGTAGCTTCTGCACGCGACTCCGGGTCCACTCCAGTCTCCACGGCATGAAGGTTATCGTCGTGTTCCTGTGAGTGTTTTCTAATTTTTCTAAATCGTCTGTTTCTACTAAATTCAAGAAATTGTGCTAAATCAAAAGTGTTCTAAATTGTGAAGTGAATAATTCTAAATCTAATATTTACAAACTCTTAAGTCTAAAATAATTCTAAATCCTAGTTAATTCTATTTCTTATTTCTAAATCTTTATTGTGTTTCAAAATATATTTCTAATTTTTATACAAGTTCAGCATAACATAATTCATAATGTCAGTCAAAGGAGAGTCATCTAAAGACAAAATGTCCGAAAAATTAACGCTTTCATTTTTAACTAAATTTATTAAACCTTATTCTGGTGACAGAGAGTCACTTCCTGCATTTCTCACAAATTGTGAAAATGCTATGTTATTAGCTAGCCCAGAACAACAATTAATTTTATGTAAATTTATTATTTCTCAATTAGAAGGCAAGGCACAAGTTGCCTGTAGTTTAAAAACATTTTCAAATTGGGCGGAATTAAAATCATTTTTGCGCTCAACTTTCGGCGAAAAGAAACATGCAACTCATTTATTATCTGATCTCCAAAATTGTAAGCAAATGTCTAATGAGGATGTAATTAAATATTCACTTAGAATAGAACAAATTTTAACTCGAATTCAATCTAATATTCATTATAGTTGCGTAGATGAGACAGAGCTTCCCGGTCGAATTGCGGCTATGGAAGAACTCGCTTTAAATACATTTTTATTGGGCTTAAATTCTTCTATTTCTATTATTGTTAGGTGTAAAAATCCTAAAACCCTCAGTAATGCAATTCAATATGCCACTGATGAGGAGAAATTATTTAATTTATCAAAAAATAGCACTAGGGCTCAAAAACAGTGCTCTATCTGTCATAAATTCGGGCATGGCTCTTCTGAATGCTATAAAAATAAAAAGCCTAATTTTCAAAAATCTTATCACGTTAATCCTCAACATAATTTCAATTCCAATTCAAATCCTAATTTTAATACTAATTCCTATCCTAAAAATAATTCTAATTTTCATGCTAAATCGTGTAATTATTACAAAAACGTCGGTCACACGATCATGGAATGTCGTAAGCGTCAATTTAACCCATCAGTCGTGGCAAAACGAGACACAATAGCTTTTTCATTGTTATCGCGGCCGGATGTGGCCGCTTGGGGCTTCATGAATTAATATGAAACGCCGCGTAAATGCTGGCAACGCACAACGCGACGACGGTCATATTGCTTCACATACATGTGACTTTGAATATAATGCTGATAATGATCATCAGACTCAATCCAAGCACGATGATTTAAATTAAAAAGGATTTTGGTTCCGTGTCTGCCAAAATCCAACATAAATCATAAGGACACGATATATTCTAAATCTTATTATAATTTTCCTAATTCTACATCTCAGCCACAGATGCTGAGTCCATCTCAGCCAAAGATGCTGAGTCCACCTCAACGAAAAACGTTGAGTCAAACTAACTTTTCTAAATCAACATCTCAGTCACAGTTACTGAGTCCATCTCAGCCACAGATGCTGAGTCCATCTCGACGAAAAACGTCGAGTCAAACAAATTTTTCTAATATTACATCTCAGCCAAAGATGCTGAGTCCATCTCAACAAAACATCTTGAGTCAAACAAATTCTTCTAAATCTTCATCTCAGCCCAAGATGCTGAGTCCATCTCAACAAAATAAAATGTTGAGTCATAATTCATCCCAAAATTTGGGTCCTACTAGATTTTCATCTCGATCAAAAGAGTCGAGTCAAATAATTAATACATCTCTCTCAAAAGAGCAGAGTCATTTCAATTTTAATGGCCAAAATAATTGCCAAATGTGTAAAAATTATTCTAAATCAAAACATGTCTCATTTTCTAACTCAATTAATTCTAATTCGTCTCAATCGTCTCAATCGCCTAAATCGTCTCAGTCTAATAAATTAATTTCTACTAATTATTCTAACTTAAATAATCCTAAATCTACATCTCGGTCAGATGAACTGAGTCAAATTAATTTTAAGGACAAAGGTGTCCAAAATACTAATTCTAATATTAATACTAAGTCACTTAAATCTAACATAAATCCTAGTTCTAGTTCTAAATCTATATACGAAATTAATAATTATACAAAAAAGGTATCATTGCCTCATACTTATTTGCATTGTAAGCATGCACCGGGATCGGGTATGCTATGTTTTCTAGTTGATACGGGATCAGCCATCAGTATTATCAAGGGGTCCTGTCTAACACAAATTCCAGATCTTTCACATGAAATCGTTAAGCTAAAAGGCATTAACAGTTCCGAAAATCCTGTTGAGACATTAGGAACCTTTCAACTCGAATTTTCTATATCTTATGAACAATTTAATTACAAGTTTCATGTGACAAATGACGACATAAACTTAACTAATTACGATGGTATTATCGGTAGCGATTTTTGCAATTTCTTTAAATCTAACATTGATTATTCTTCTAAATCTATGACTATAAATAATCATTCTATTCCTATTGTTTACACTCAGCCAACGTATATCATTCCGGCTCGTGCGGAAGCCTGTATTGAGTGTACTGTATCAAATTTCTCGCCCGAGCTTTATCATAACAATGAAGCTCTAGTTCTAGATCATACCTTAAGTCAAGGTGTTTATGTCGCTAATTGTATAGTAAAGGTCAAACCTAATGGGAAAGTGAACCTTACTATTTTAAATACCACTGAGTCCGATATTGAAGTCAAAGATTATCACGTAAAATTAACACCATTCGAAAATGAATGTCTAAATAATTTTAAAAATTGTATTAGCGTAAATTCTATTTCTAGTTCCAAGTCAAATCGCGCAAGTCAAGTACTAAATTCAATTCGATGTTCTCATTTAAATAATGAAGAAAGAAAAGCTCTTTTAAACTGCGTCTCGTCTTACACTGATATTTTCCATTTAGATGGCGAGCCTTTAACCTGTACTAGTGTCCTTGAATACAGTATTAATACGGGTGACACTCCTATCCATGTTAAATCCTATCGTTTTCCTGAGTGTCACAAAGAAGAGGTCGATTCCCAAATCCGCAAAATGCTAGATCAGAAAATTATCCGGCCTTCTTCTTCGCCTTGGAGCGCCCCAGTTTGGGTAGTTCCGAAAAAAATAGACGCTTCTGGCAAACAAAAGTGGAGAATCGTCATAGACTATCGTCGCCTTAACGACGCCACTGTTTCAGAGTCTTATCCACTGCCTCTTATCACAGACATCCTAGATCAACTAGGTCATTCAAAATATTTCAGTACCTTAGACTTAGCAAGTGGCTTCCATCAGCTTAAAATGAGTCCCAAGGACGCCCCAAAAACAGGTTTCACAATTAGTACTAATTCAAGCATGTCTGGACATTATGAGTTCACTAGAATGCCTTTTGGGTTGAAAAATGCCCCAGCCACGTTCCAGCGGTTAATGAATACCGTATTATCAGGTCTACAAGGTCTAGATTGCTTTATTTATCTCGATGACATAGTTATTTTTAGCAAAAATTTGCAAGATCATATTACAAAATTAAAGCGCGTTTTCGACAAACTTCGTCAAAGTAATTTAAAGCTTCAACCAGATAAATGCGAGTTTCTTCGTCATGAAGTCGCTTATCTTGGTCATGTCATCACCGATAAAGGTGTCACTCCAAATCCTGATAAGGTCAAGGCCGTTTCCTATTTTCCAGTTCCCAAAAATCCTAAAGACATCAAATCCTTCTTAGGTCTTATAGGCTATTATCGCCGTTTCATTGATAATTTTGCAAAGCTTACTAAGCCTCTTACTTGTCTCTTAAGAAAAGATGCTGTATTCCACTGGAATGCGGAACAGCAACAAGCATTCGAATTTTTAAAAGAAAAGTTAATTTCTGCTCCTCTTCTCCAGTATCCCGATTTTTCTCAACCTTTTAATGTTACTACTGACGCTAGTAATTATGCTGTATGCGCAATTCTATCCCAAGGTCCCATAGGCAAGGACAAACCTATAGCATACGCCTCGCGAACTTTAAATAAGCCTGAAGGCAATTATTCTACGACGGAAAAAGAACTTCTAGCTATTTTATTTGCCGTCAAAACTTTTAGACCATATTTATATGGCAATAAATTCAAAATCGTTATGGATCACAGACCACTTGTGTGGCTATTTAATGTAAAAGATCCAGGTAGCAGACTCATTCGCTGGCGCTTGAAACTCGAGGAGTATGATTACGAGATTGTTTATAAACAAGGTCGTCTCAATTCTAATGCCGACGCTCTGATAAATAACTTAAATAATTTAACATATGAAAAATACTTTAAAAGTCAATTTACAAATCAACTTCCAATTTCTAATACTATTATCGAAGAATGTACTCAAAGTTTACATTTATCTAAATTAAATAATATTGCGTGTCCAGTTTCTCTAGATTTTGATAATTCTATTCCACATTGCGAAGAAATTTTATCGCAGCTAGAAAATGCTGACGAATTACTAAATTCTGAACGTGAGCCGTTCACAATAAAACATTACAATTTTAAAGATAAAAATTACTATTTCCTTTTTACTAAAGTTCATCATTTTGATGAAACTCACTTTAAAGATATTTATAATCTATTAATTAAATTAAGAAATATTTTAGTCGATTGCCAAAATGTTACGGATCTTGCCATTTCAGATTTTTCAGATCCATTTTCTAAGTTATCTTATACTAAAATTTATAACATGATTTCCTATATTTTTCATAATACTAATATTAAAATTTATATTTACAAAAATCAATTAATTTATCCTACTCCGGTAGAAGTTCCTAAAATTTTAAAGGAAAATCATGATACCCCTATTGCGGGTCATCCAGGTTCACAGAGGATGTATAAAAGAATTAAAGCCAGTTATTACTGGAAAGGAATGCGCTCTGATATTGAGCACTACGTTAAAAAATGCAAACTTTGCCAAATTAACAAGCCTTTGCGTAAATCTAATAAAGCTCCAATGGAGATAACTTCTACTTCTACAAGGCCATTTGAGAGATTAGCTCTGGATATTGTGGGCCCTCTGCCCGACGCGGGTTTCCAAAATTTTAAATTCATCTTAACGTTACAAGATGATCTAACTAAATTTACTAGTGCTTACCCTATGGTTTCGTCGACTAGTGACGAAATAGCTCGAAATCTTGTTCATTTTATGTCTCTTTTCGGATTTCCTAAAACTATTCTAACAGACTTAGGTACGCCCTTTACGTCTGATTTATTCAAACAATTAACTGATATT
This sequence comes from Polyommatus iphigenia, assembly GCA_963422495.1. NCBI lineage: Eukaryota > Metazoa > Arthropoda > Insecta > Lepidoptera > Lycaenidae > Polyommatus > Polyommatus iphigenia. The sequence continues at coordinate 39,659,619 of OY730182.1, forward strand.
TTAAAAGTCAAAGCATTATTTACTACTCCTTATCATCCTCAAACAAATGGCGCACTAGAACGCTCTCATGCAACTTTAAAAGAATATTTAAAATCTTTTGTCAATGAAAACCAAAACGATTGGCATTGTTATTTATTTACTGCTATATTAGCTTATAATACGACGCCGCATTCTTCTACTAATTTTACGCCACATGAACTATTGTTCGGCTATAAACCTTCTATTCCTAGTTCTTTATACGAGAGTAATAATAATACTACTTATAACGAATATATTCGTGCTTTACAATATAGAATGCGCTTTAGTCGCGAAAAAGCAATTCAGAACCTTATTAGTAGTAAAGAAAGGTCAAAACAATATTATGATTCTAATTCTCGCGAAGTTTCTTATAAGTCAGGCGATATGGTGTATTTAAAACACCACCATAGATTAAGAAAAGCCTTATCTCCTATATGGAAAGGCCCATATAAAATTCTTAAAGTTCATAATAAACATAATGTGACTCTACAAATAGGTCGCAAAAATGTCAAACATCATATTAATGAAATTAAGCCTGCCACTTCTTAGTTTTCTATCTCTATGTTATAAAAACATATTTCGTCTCTTTCTTTTCAGAATATTATGCTGTCAAGGCTTTTGCCGCAGCGACGCGGAGTCAAATATCATTCCTATATCGCATAGTCCAGGAATCTATTTTGAACCTGTTACTTATGTTAATTTTTATAATGATTACTGGAAAGTTGTTACGCATATCGATTTATTTTCTCTCGAACCTTATTTAAATAAAATACGAAATCTTTTATCTTATACAATTGATATTTGTAACAAGATTCAATCGCAAGATTTAAATTTTTGTAAAGACATATCTAACCCTATCGAGGTCTTAGTTCACAGTAACAGTATTAAATTGCAATCTTTGTCTCATATTATTTCTGAACATAAGACTACTAAAATCAAACGGTCACTAGAATTTGGTGGCGAAATTTTAAAGTTTTTCTTCGGCACGTTAGATGCTGACGATGCTAGAAAATATGATGCTGCAATTGAGTCTTGTAAGAAAAGCGAATCTGAAATGTTTCAATTAAGGCGTGATAATATACACGTTATAAAGTCTACAATTAATAATTTTAATAATACTATTTTCAAGCTCAATCAAAATGAAATGAAATTAAATACGCAAATTAATAATATGAATAATATTCTTTCTAAAATTACGGATACAGATAATCTATTATTATACAATTCTAAATTAAATAATTTACTTAATATTATCGAAGGTTCTTTTTTTAAAACGGGCTTTGGCCCACCACACATTCCCACCACTGTATCTCCTGTGTCGCCAGGATCGACAGCGGCATCCAACCACGAAAACCCTTTGATATGATCTCAGGGAGCCCGAGGGACATGCTAATACTGTCTTGGGACCCGCAACGAAATTAATCAGAAGAAAATAGGAGGAGTAGGAAGAATCCAATTTCCCTCCCCATAAAAGCGGGAGACAGCACAAAGTTGCAATGACCGAAAGTCAAAGAACTTAAGGGGGAGCACCACGGAAATAAGGTTAATAATTGTGACTCCTAAGCCAAAGCTAAGTTAATATTGGAGTTTATTGTGTTTGACTGTTGCCAATAATAATTGTGGCAAAAACGCTTGAAGGCACGGAAGTTCCTAGCGCTGTCCACGAGATCACCGTAGTATGCTACTCCAGATGTACAGAATAGGTTGTTTAGCATAGTAGTTCTTTCGTCCTGCCAGAGACTGCACTCCCAGAGAACATGATGCGCGGTTTGTTCAAACATGTTGCCTTCGGTCGAGCACTCGCACATGGGTGATGCTACTAGTTTAAATCCGTAAAGTTTGGCCTTAAAATTTCCATGACCGGTCAGGAATTGAGAAACGCAGTGATCAATATCCATCCAATGTTTGGATAGCCGTTCACGAATATTAGGGAAAAAATTATAAAGGTGTCGCCCTTTGGTGGAACAGTCCCATCGTGACTGCCATTCGGAGATTAGGCTTTGCACAGAGTTTTCTAAAGGTTCAAACAGTCTTGCTATTTTAATTTTATCGCGAGCGCTTAAAAAGAACGGGTTGTCAATGTTTTTTTTATGATAGTAAATTGTCGCACGACGCTGAATCTCAAGGTCAACGGGTAAAACTCCGGCTAACACAGGTAAGGCTTCGGTGCTTGTGGTCCTGTAAGCTTTGCATAAGAATATAAGAGCAAGACGTTGGCTTTGTAGCAACTTGCGACGAGCCGCGCCGATTGTTGCTCTGTCAGCCCACACGGGGGCCCCGTAGCAAATGCTGCCTAGGTAAGTAGCAGTATAAATTAATTTTAGGGTTTTGAAGGAGAGGCCCCATGTCGACGTAGATATTTTGGTAAAGGAGTAAAAATTGCGCTTCGCTTTCTCACCGGTTTGAATTATATGTTCTAAAAATGAAAATTTATTTTCCAAGTAAAAACCAAGATAACAGAGTGACTGTTTGCGTTTAACGTTAATATTGTCAAGTTTAATGCTAGGGGAAGATATAAGGGACCCTTTTAAAAGAATTTGGTAAGTTTTATGCGCGGCGAATTTCAGGCGATTACGTTTACCCCAGCTCGATATTAAATTAAGACTATCATTGGCTTTAGATTCAATTTCGGAACGTGAATTTGCATGAACGATGAGAAAACCGTCATCGGCGTAGCCAACTAGTACGCACAGCGGTGGTAGGGGAAGACTTAATAAATCATCAAATCCGAAATTCCATAATTTTGGCGAGATAACAGAGCCCTGAGGGCAGCCGCATGTTAAATCTTTGGCGTGTGTACAATGGCCAAGTCGAAGCTTAGTTTGACCGTTAAAAAAATAAGAACGTATTATGGCATAAATATTAGAGTAGCAACCTCGATTTTTTAGTTTTAATAATAACATCGGCCACCAAGCATGATCGAACGCGCCGGAGATATCTAATGAAATGGCGACCACGTATTTAGATTCCGAATGATTTACTATTTTTCTAACTTCCATAGCCGCGTCAACAGTCGATTTCCCGGCGGTGAAACCGAACTGATGACTATGAAATTTAGGGCCACCGGGTAGCAGGCGAGGTACGATGAGACGTTCTAGTAATTTACCTAAGCAAGGCAGTAACGTTATCGGACGGTAAGATTTTGGGTCGTCAGGAGGTTTGTTTCCCGCTTTAGGTATTAATTTTAAGCAACCGGTGCGCCAAATTTTTGGAAATATACCTTCTGCGATACATCTGTTGTAAACATGTAGAATCGATGAACTGGCCGCTAAGCACGCTTGTTTTATCATAATATTCGATATTTTATCCTCGCCCGCAGATTTTTTTATAGGCAAAAGGTTTACTATTTTACTAAACTCCTCCGAAGTTGGTAAATCTGAGGCCGGTGTATGTATGGGGTCTAGCATTCTACTCCTAATGTCGCGGTGGTGTTCATCATCCAAGGAGGGCTCGTCGTCTGGGATGAGAACGTTTAGATATGCCTTCGCCGTTTCGTCTAAGCTACAAGTGTAAGAGTTGTTAATTTTAATATTTGAGAAAAAGCTTGGCTCATTACTACTACCGGGTTTAAGCTCGTGGTATAAAGAGGACCAGGGGCCCTCTTTATCCAGTCTATTCGCGGCATTCTTCAACATATTATTTTTCGCTAACGTAACGGCGGCGCGATAGCGTGACCTTGAAATGCGTAGGTTATTCAAACTAATTATGTAATTATAATTCGAACGATCGTGGCCAGATTTACGAAGATTATTGATTTTGCGCCTGGCCCTTCTAAATTCCCGACGAAGATTAAGAAGGTCGACGAAGATTAAGAAGGTATCGAAGGTTCTTTGCTCACTATTTCTAATTTACTAGATACTACCTTAAATTCTATTCTATTTTCTAAAGTTAATGTTTTACATCCTAGTGTAATTAGTCCTATAAATCTCTATAATGAGTTAATTAAGCATAGTGATCAAATAAGTAAAAAATTGGAGTTCCCAATTTCTCTTAGTATAGAAAATATACATACTTTAATTGATATTTCTAAAGTTAGTTCTTATTTCTTAAATAATAAAATAATTTTTATTTTACAAATTCCTTCACACCTGAAAAATTTATAGTGTATAAAAATATTCCTTTGCCAACGCCTCATGATGATGCTCATAATACTTTCGCGTTAATTCAATCCTCTGACTCATATATCGCCTTGAGCGACGACAGACTGCATTATGCTATGCTGAGCTCTTTAAATGATTGTAAATTAATAACAAGTAATTATTCTATTTGCGAATTGTTCAACATTTACTCTTGTGTTAGTAATCCAAATTGTGAATCGAAAATCTTAACTGAGGTCACACTTTCGTTGCCCTCTGAATGTAATTCTAAAATTCTATACGGTAATATCGATATATGGCAAAAGTTGCAAAATAATAAATGGATTTTTGTACAGTCAAAACCAAATAAATTAACTATTCGATGTGATGATGAAATTAATGATTTTTCTATCCAGGGTACTGGTATTGTTAAATTAACAGCTGATTGTGTCGGCTATTCTAAAACTGTACAATTGTTACCAACTAATTCTTATACTTTTATGATTAAATCTCCTTTAGATATAAGTTTTGATATTACCGAAGACGATTGTTGTAAAAAGGACATATTTAATAAAAGTTTACCACATTTATCTCCTATATCCTTAAGTAAAATAAACTTAGACTCTTTAAAATATGCCTCTCATCAAATGGACAATTTAGAAATTGAACTTAACAATTTAGAAAAAGAATCTCATTTTATTAAATATGGCCAATATTATTCAACATTTACTTATAATATTTTAATTGTGTTTCTATTTTCGTATTTTGTGTATAAGATTTTCAGATATTGTTTTAAAAATAAAAATTCAATGAATGAATCAGGATGTTGCATTCAGATCTTCAATCAATGTAATAATAAGAAAAATATAAGACATAAATCTAAAATTTCTAATTCTATTGAGATGACTCAGATTTCATCCTCAGATGAAGAAAGACAATCTGTTAAATCCTTGCCATTGCAACATCAAGCAAATATTTTTGACAAAAGTCAATTTTCTTCTCATAGAAATTTAAATTTTTAATTCAAAATAATTTTGTTTATTTTTTTAATTTTCAATTTCTTTATTTTTGTGAAGTCTACGATTTTTTTATTTTATGAATTTTATGATGTTTCACTATGTTGATATTTTAATGATATTTTAATAATGTCAATGATGTTTTATTTTTAGATATTTACTTTCTATTTCATTTGTGTTTTATATTTCCATGTTCTGTAGACTTCGCACACTTTACGTCTCTATCTTTTTAACTTCGCTTATCTTAAAAAGATAAAGCTTCGTCAAAAGGGGGGAGCTGTTACATCCCTAGTTAGTTAGCACATTCCGTTTAATAAGCATTTCTATATTCTTCCATATTTTTCCGTTTACGTTGCAGTTTTCATTTAGCATTCAATTCTAGTTCAATTTATTCAACAGTTAGAATCTGGAAGCCGGGCTATAGTAACGTGTGGGAGTCGTAATTTGTAACAAAGTGTAATTAATTTTAATTTTGGGAAAATAAATTAGTTTAGGGTGAACTTTGGGTTTTTTTTTTAAAACTTACACAGAGGGTGCCGCAAAACAGTACGCTGCCTAAACTATAAAAGATAGAACCATACAATGTTCTAAGTAAATGTAGATCTTATAAATATCTACAAAAATGTCCGCGACACACTATACCTATCTATGGCAAGTGAGGCACAACAACCATTTTTTTATTTAAAAATCTTGATTTTTTTTGGAATACATTGAAACGCATTTATTTTACTCATGCTGATAATCCTTATCAAAATAAATTATTTATTTCATCACTAAGTACAGTTTGTGTAGATAATATTTGGTGTTTGAATGATTAAAATTGGATGTTTAGTTTAGAAGTTATGGCGAAATTAAAAATTGCGTTACGCCCGTTTCGAAGTGGGCGCTACCAAGGCGGGGGTGCGCGTAGCGAAGATTATGACCGGTCCTGCAGCTGGTGAATTAGCTCATATACCTACCCGTTGCTTATACCAAGAATACCAATGATCCCTACATAACAGCTGATTAGCCTATACCCTGCAAAAGGCTCCAATTCCCTGTGAAACGTAGCTTTTGCGGCGGTACCGACTAATGCGGGCCACGGGTAGTAATAATGAATACAAGTCAAAACTGCTGAATCGATTTTAATCATTTTTTCTGTAGATATACAGGGTGACCGGTAATAGGTCTGTTTCCTTTTAACATGTAAAAATACATCACTTTTGCAGCCTAAAAAGCTATATCATACCCTGTCCAAAAGCTAACGGTTACCGAGATATTCAAGATTTTGTATTTTTTTCAAAAACACCCGATTTCAAAGGAAAACTTTAAATAAAAAAAAATCTACCTATTAATTTCTTAATCTTTAACATAATTTTAGTTCTTAGGTAGATAAACTACAAATACAAAAGTTATTTATCCATCTAAACAGGAAACAAAAATTAGCAGAGTGTTTCAAAAGTCTTAACAAAAAAAAATTAAAATGATTTTCCCTCATTTCACCCCTTATTGTTTAAAAAATCAATAAGACATTAGTCGTACAAATTACTTAATTAAATTCCTTATTTATTAAGCTATCCAAAAAGGTATAATTTGTAATGCAAAAATCTAAATAACATCTTACTTAGGGAATATTAAGGACCCTACGCCGATTTGTCCAAATGAAGAACCTGCTAACTACCTGAACTAAGTAGCAGGTAGTAAAATTCTAATTAGCAAATTGGAAAAGTCTAAATAAACATTTGCTACGTCAGGTTAAGTTAAATAAAAGTCTTTGAATAAAAATTAATATTTTATTTACATAATAAGTTGATAATTATTACGGTAAATCCTGTTCGAATTGTCGTCCTCGATTTCTGATGCACTTGCGTAATCTTAAGCGAAAATTAGATCGCGTTACTCTACTTGTTAAAGTTTCTCGGATTTCGTTTGCTGCATAAATTATTCTTCTCCTCAGTTCATGTACATCGCTAATAGGTGTTGCGTATACTAAAGACTTCATGTGGCCCCATAAATAATAATCGCAAGGAGTCAAATCTGGAGACCTTGCGGGCCAAGGTATTGGACCGCCGCGGCCAATCCAACGCTGCGGGAAATTTTGATCCAGCCATTGCCTAACTGTCACTCTGTAGTGTGCCGGGCATCCATCATGTTGGTATATCATACCTCTTCGGGTTTCAACTGGTATATCTTGCATGAGCTCGTGAAGATTATTTCTCAGGAAATTTTCATACGACTCCCCGTTTAAATTGTCCGGTAGAAAAAACGGCCCAATGCAATGATTATGCAAAATTCCCATCCAAACATTCAGGGAAAACCTCCTTTGATGAGCACCTTCTTTTGCCAAGTGGGGGTTTCCACCCTGGGGAGCCCAAAAGTGCATGTTGTGGTAGTTTGTTATGCCGTCACGCTCAAACTTCGACTCGTCGGTCCATAAAATCTTTCTTAAGAAGTTATAATCGTTTTCATCGGAGTGCAGCATAAAGCGGCAGAAATCGAGCCTCCTTGCAGGGTCTCCTTCTTCTAATGCTTGTACTGGTGTGTAGTGAAAAGGGTATAACCGAGCGCTATGTACGGTGAACCACACTTTCCACTGCGTTAAACCCAGTTGCTTCGCTACAATTCTTGTAGAGGTGGTCGGATCTCTTGCAAAACGTTCCAATATTCTCTCTTCATCTTCTGCAACATAACGAGGAGGTCTTCCTGCATCACGTCGCCTTTGATGAACAGAGCCACTTTCCCGCACGCGTTGGTACGCCGCGGAAAAAACTCCAGCACTTGGTACATTAATTCGACGGGGAAAACGACGCCGGTACTCTTCCCGTGCAGCGGCTGCGTTGCCATCACAAAAACCGTAGCAGTACAGTATGTCAGCGTACTCTTCATTGCTAAAAGATGCCATTTTTGATAAACAAACTTGATCAAAAGGAATCGCAAATAAAACGTCAGCGCGCTCAGGACGAGAAGCGTTAACTAAACAAAAACTCTACATATTGCTCTTTAGACAGACCCGAACTGTTACGAACCGACGCGAACAGTTACGAAGAAACCGGATTTTTTTAAACCGACCAATAATAGATCGCTTCTTCCTCCGATAACAAAAGAATTTGACTACCTGGCAACCTAACCCTGAACAAATTGTAAGCCAAAAAAATTGTGCTGAGAGTTATTATCTTACCTTACCAGATGTTTGTGAATTTTTTGCACACAAATTATACCTTTTTGGATAGCTTAATAAATAAGGAATTTAATTAAGTAATTTGTACGACTAATGTCTTATTGATTTTTTAAACAATAAGGGGTGAAATGAGGGAAAATCATTTTCATTTTTTTTTGTTAAGACTTTTGAAACACTCTGCTAATTTTTGTTTCCTGTTTAGATGGATAAATAACTTTTGTATTTGTAGTTTATCTACCTAAGAACTAAAATTATGTTAAAGATTAAGAAATTAATAGGTAGATTTTTTTTTATTTAAAGTTTTCCTTTGAAATCGGGTGTTTTTGAAAAAAATACAAAATCTTGAATATCTCGGTAACCGTTAGCTTTTGGACAGGGTATGATATAGCTTTTTAGGCTGCAAAAGTGATGTATTTTTACATGTTAAAAGGAAACAGACCTATTACCGGTCACCCTGTATATTTTATACCCGTGCGAAGCCGGGGCGGGTCGCTAGTACTACATATCTGTGTTAGTCAGGGGGGGGACAGAACTGTGGAAACGGTGTTCCACCAATGAACGATCTCGCCATATATGGCTACTAAGAAAAAAGAAAAAATATGTTTTTAATAGCTGGATACTAGTCCTTTGATCACAAGTGATACCAACTTCTAAAAATATTTAAAAGGGCTCTAGCACACGGTTATTGTTTTATAGCGATGTAAACGTGATATTGTGGCGATACAAACGACCGATTTTAGTGATGAAAATACTTAAATGTATCGTGCCACAATGTTGGATGACAGCGGGGACTACAAAGAAGAAAGGGTGAGTACATTAGGCGCGTTTTGTATCGCGTTGGCAGGTATTACACGCATCAATATAATAGGCCGAATCGCAGTATCGCAGTACTATTTGTGAATCCCGTGATACTAGAATCGTGATAATATTGACCGTGTAATTTAGGCCTTTGAATCATTAATATTGCTAGCAACATTCTTAGTGTATAGTCTATGCAACATTCTTTAGAAAATGGTTGCCGATAAGGCGGCTGGTTTCTAAATATTTTTTTCCAAAAAAGTCTATTGCTCTTAATTTTATATTAACAGTGATATTATTTAATCAGAATGAGTAGTTATTGCATTTTCGGCTGCTCGCGAAAGGAAAGTAAGTATTGGAATATAAACATAAATATAAATTTCATAACCTCGCTACCTCGTATTATAATAATAAACGGTATTTAATTGTTAATAAAATCAGATCAGCAAAATTTGTTCGTTTTACCTTTAAGAATACACATAATATAATATAGTATTTCACACTACGTAATACATAGTATTACATACTACGTAGTATACAATACCTACTAGATTTCTTATTCTACAAGACTGATTGATTCTATCATATGATTCAGACTCTTTTCTGTATGATATCCATAATCCATATTTTTTTAGGATCGAAGACCGCACATAGATTTCCGTCACCGAAATTTCCTTTAGTATATAGAGCTTGGTTGGAACTCATCCCAAGCAAATTTGATAAGGAAAATTTCGACTATCGCAAATATAGAGTTTGCGATAGACATTTTGAACCAGAAGCAAAAGCAAAGTATGGTGCTGGGAGTCGCCTTAAAAGAACCGCAGTTCCAAAACTTCATTTACCAGTTGGTAAGTATATGACTTTATAAATTATCTTAATATTATTGAGTCCAGTAATAATTTAATATCATACCATCACAAATCAAATCATTTATTCACATAATGTACTTTAATAAAGGTGTTATCTTATGTCTAATATGTGCTTACATTATACCATTAATTAAAAAGCTATTGCGAGACACAATAGCTTGATTGATGGGTTAAATGGTGTGTAAAACTTGTTTAACAATAATAATAATTCATTCATTCATTTACCTACATGCTTGCAAGTTTAAAATATCAAAGTAAGTCAATACTAGTAATAACAATAAGTCAAATAAAATAAAGAATAATCATTCAAATTATCTTTAAAAAAATACATTCTAGATACCTATGCTATAACAATAAAACAAGTCATAAAGAAACAATTCATTCATGGGCGCCGGCAGGGGGGGTGCCAGGGGGTGCACTTGCACCCCTTGGGAATCTCGGGTTCAACAGGAATTATTGAAATAAAAAAGCATTTTGTAACCCTATTACCATGCCGTACAAAGATAGTTTGTAATGTTTCGACACTAAATATATTCTGTTGACGTAAATAGATAGTCACTGTTGTTCATAAAAAGTAAAAATTCTTCATTAACGAAATCAAACGGAAAAAATGCATACTGTAGATAGATTGTTAAAAAAATCTTCAGACTATTTATTATCAATTGTACAAACATGTATAACGTAATATATATTTTTCTAAATCTTAGCAGTAAATTATGGATTGAGCTAGATTAACAAAAAACCCGTTATTATGAATAATTAATAACGTTTTTGTAACTATTTTAAAACACTTGATTAAATAGTGTTATGAATGTAACGTTGTAAACTCAGTTTAATTTCAATTGAATGTAAATAATTAGTTTATTCATAATATTCTTCATTAAAAAAATTAAACGGATAAAATGCAAACTGCAGATAGATTGTTAAAAAAAATCTTCAGACTATTTATTATCAATTGTACAAACATGTATAACGTAATATATTTTTCTAAATCTTAGCAGTAAATAATTATGGATTGAGCTAGATTAACAAAAAATCCGTTATTATGAATAATTATAACATTATTGTAACTATTTTAAAACACTTGATTGAATAGTGTTATGAATGTAACGTTGTAAACTCAGTTTAATTTCAATTGAATGTGAATAATAAGTTTTGATTGAGTGATGCATGACAAAATGTTTTACGGAAAAAATGCAAACTGTAGATTGATTGTTAAAAAAAATCTTCAGACTATTTATTATCAATTGTACAAACATGTATAACGTAATATATATTTTTCTAAATCTTAGCAGTAAATTATGGATTGAGCCAGATTAACAAAAAACCCGTTATTATGAATAATTATAACATTTCTGTAACTATTTTAAAACACTTGATTGAATAGTGTTATGAATGTAACGTTGTAAACTCAGTTTAATTTCAATTGAATGTAAATAATTAGTTTTGATTGAGTGATGCATAACAAAATGTTTTAACTTTTATTTTACGAATTTAATTGAATCTAAACAGAGTGTGTATGATGTATGTATTCTAGCATTGTTTGTTTAAAAAAATAGACTCACCGAGTTTCTTACGCCGGTTCTTCTCGGTGGGTGGGTCAGCGAACCGGTGGCAGGGACTTTATATTGACCAAAAAGTAAAAACAATAAATAATCATATTCGTCAAAATTTTGTTTTTATTTGTTTTATATTGTCGGATTTTTATGTTTCAAAGACTTTGTTTTTGTGAAAATTGGGTATTGTTATGTGAACTAAACATAACAAACTCAGTTTTTACAAATTCAAGTTTATTGAAACATAAAAATCTGACAAGGATATCCTATCCCCATAATATCCTAATACACACATACAAACATAAACGCACACATACACACCTATGGAGTTTTAATCGAACCAATTCTAGATGGCGCTAGCTGTCCCATCAAATGTCAATTCGTGAGCCGTCAAACTCTTCTAAGACGCTTATCTGTCTACAAATATATAATAATAATCTGTGGTGTTAGTAAACGTCACTTTTCGAAGAAGGAGTAGAAGATTGATCGGTGTAGAAAATATCAATATTTTTTAAAACTTATTTTTATGCAATTTCACAAATAATTCCTGGTTTACTTTTAATTACACAAATGATATAAATGATATAATTTTCAAAATATTACAAAAAATAAATAAATTTACAAAATGCAGTGTCGTGCATGCTTAAAAGTTAACTGCGAAAGTGTGACTCTTCTTGATGAATATAAAATGAAGTGCTTCAACTTGATAACAGATATAAATGTAAGATGAATTCAATTACTGTTGTTTATTTTTATTAATTTTTTGTAAAAATTAATCATTATACATTTTGGATTATTCTACTTTTCAGATACACAAGGAAGACAGTTTGCCACAACAACTGTGCGAAAATTGTGCCAAAGATCTTGAATTTTGTGTCGGATTCAGAGAAAAATGCATAACATCAAATTCCATACTAGTTAGTGCTCGAACATGGAATGAGGTTAGTTTATTTTTTTGGCATACTCTAGGGCAGGGACTCTCAAACTTATTTTGTCTACTGCCCACTTTGAGAACAAATTATGTCCTAGCGCCCCCTTATTGTTTCAATTTGAAATGCATCCAGATGATATGAAGTAACAAATCCTCTTAACAATACCCCTATTTTTTTCTGGGTCCCATACCATTTAGACCTGCAGCGCCCACAAGGGGGCATTATCACCCACTTTGGGAAAGACTGCTCTAGGGCCTACTGTTTAGGTTAAGGCCCTAAATGGATTAGCATAAGTCTGTAGTAAGTGTGTGAGCAGAGTGCTTTTCTTTATTAACCCATCAGTTGTGGCAAAACGAGACACAATAGCTATTTCATTGTTATCGCGGCCGGATGTGGCCGCTTGGGGCTTCATGAATTAATAGGTGGGATTGAGTTTCTACATCTGTACTGTGTTTTATGGTGTTTCAGGATTCAAAAATGAAAATCCAGATTGATCAAGTTTAAAATGCCATAAGGTAAAAAACATGAAATAACATTTTTTCAAGCCCCAAGCAGTTGCATATATTAACAATAGAAAGGCTATTGTCTCGTTTTTCCACAATCAAGGGATTAAAGGTGCTCCCTCACTGGGAGCATTCACCTGTAATGTATCGTTACAGAGTCAAGCATTACGTCAGTCAGGGAGGAGAACCGAGCATTACAATGCGCACCTTGTAATGATACAATGTGCACTATCTTGATACAACTTGTAACATCAATGCTATGTGACAGTGAAGTCAACTTGCTATGTAATGCTCAAAGTCGAATCTATAATGTTACATTACACAATGCTCCACAGTGAGGAAGCACCTTAAAATACAAATAATTCATAGGGTTAATTTTTTTAACAGATTAATGATATTGAAAAAGATAATAAAGTAGACATAAAGATTAAGAGTGAATGCAATGATCTGGAAGGCAATGACATACAGGAAACTGAAATTAATTTTGATACTGAGATAAAGGCTGAAGACAATGATTCAGATACCAGTGAGACACTGCAATGTGAATATGAGTTAGTGTATGAATGCTCTGGTATGTATTATTTATATAATGATTTAATAAACTAAAATATTATAGCATGAATAGTTTAGTCTTGCCTAATGTCTTTAGATTTTTATAATGACTCACTTATAGTTTATAGTGTATGTAGTATAGTTTTAACTTGTTATAATTAATTATGCTGTAATACTGAAAACATTTTTAAATTCAATTATAATGACTGATATGATGATAACCCACTTTTCCTGATATTTTACTCCCTAAAATTGAAGACAGTTCAGCACAAACGAGTAAAGTAAATACCAGAAAAAGGAAACCGGATGCATTGAAAGAAGATACTATCAGAAGCAATAAGAAACAGCCTGCGCCTACAAAATATGATTGTGGTAAGTTCTCCATGAATTAAATTTAAATTACGTTTAATAAGCAAAATAGCAAAAGATAAATGATAACTCTTGCTTAAAGTTTCTTTCTATGCAACACCATCAGCCAAATGATACAAATATTTTTGTCAATTACCTTAGATGTATCTTTTTATACCTTTAGAAAACATTACTGATATTTATACAGGAGATAACGTCATGATATAAATTTATTTTTCTTGTGTTCGTGAATTTGTTGAACTTTACAATGATTTCATGAAAATTTAAAAAATGCAAGTAATTCACGTATCCATAGTCCATACTAATTATACTAATATTATAAATGCGAAAGTGTATCTGTCTGTTACCTATTCACGCTCAAACCCCTGAACCAATTTGGCTGAAACTTGGCATGGAGATGCATACTTATTACTTTGAGTCCCGGGAAAGGACATAGAATACTTTTTATCCCGGGAAAAGTATATGTGATAAACGAATTTTCGCGCTCATACCGATTTAAAGATCTGCTGTGATGGTAAACTGCATCTGTCACAGTACATAATTTTACTTTGTATATATTTTTTAAATAAATACAAAAAGTGGACTCCATCCTCATCAGGTTATCGTAACAAAGCAACTAAAGTGCAGCAAAAGGGGGTGTATTATAATTGTTTTGTACCCCTGTGTCCATCCAATTCAGCGAAGTTTCCTAATAAAATATTTCTGAGTGGACCCTCTGATCCAAAACTAAGAAAAAAATGGTTCAAAGCTGCGCAGAGAAATTACTGTTTATCTTCAAAGACTGTCATCCGATGCTGTGAAGATCATTTTGATGTAAGTCCCAAACATTTTATTGAATGATAATGTAGTATTATATATTTTTATTGACACCCTATTTAACTTAATCTTCTATTAATATAAAATTCTCGTGTCGCAGTGTTTGTGCGCGAACTCCTCCAAAACGGCTCAACCTATTTTAATGAAATTTTGTATGAACATTTGTTAGGCTTCAGAATAAGTTTTTATCTACTTTTCATATTGATACTAGAAAATATAATTTATATGACAGAACAACGTTTGCCGGGGCAGCTAGTATATTATAATCAGAATATAAAGTCAAAGAATTTGATAGAATTTTGAGGTTTTGTGCCTTAATCCTTCGATCGCGGATTCTTGGAAATCTATTGTTATTCTATTGTTGTCGCGGTCGCCGGTGTCCTTATGGGGGTCGATAAGTTAATTGGCCGTTTAGAGTTTAGATGAATTTATTTGAGATAGGTACAAAATATTTCTTTTATTTATTTATTTATTTAAATCAGGCTACGTAGGCCCATACAACATAATATACCTTAAAGTCTAACATACATATCAATTATAATCTTAATAACTACACTTTATCACGAATTAACGGCGACGTGACGCGCGCTTCATTCCGGAGTCTTCCCCGGAACCTTCGGTAAACCACATCAGTCGGCCAGAATTCCTCCGCTTCAAAGGTCGACAGAAGATGCGTCGGTACTCTCACCACAAAGGAACTGAAGTTGACCTTGTGGCGAGAGTCGAGACTGCAGACGTTCGACCCTCAGGCGGAGGGATGTCTTCTTACTGATGTAGTCCACGACGTCCTCGACCTCCATGGACCAGTGCAGGCGGGATATGTACAGGGGCGTCGCGGGGACCTCGCTCCGCAGACGCAGCTCAGGTACATAGGGCGCGGTGCCGCGATGGTTGCGGGCGGCGGGCTTCTTCTTCCTCTTCTCCACCAGTATGAAGCCCTCCTTATCGCACCCCCTGCTCTCGTCCTTGCCAGGTCGAGAAGACTTGGCCTTGCGACTCTTCGTAGGCTTACAGCCTTCCGTAGTCTTGCGACTCTCCGAAGCCTTACAGCTCTCATTCACCCCATTTTTATTCGCCCGCGGGGGAGGTGCGGGGCGACCAGCAACAGTCGCGTAGTTTTGCTGAGTCGCCTGTGGACTCGGCGTCGGCGCAACCGGGAGGGGAGCGCGGGCGGGGGACGCAGCGGCGGTGTTCGTTGACCCGTCCGATAATGCTGACGGGCTAAACGACACCGTCTGCGCGCCTCTACGGCGGGTGACGAATGCAGCGTTAGGTGACCTACATAATGAATTATTACTTTTTAGTTGTGATAATTCACTACGTAGATCACTAATGATGGATTCTGACGCCTGCAGTCTACCCCTGACTCCGGCCAGTAGCTCCTTCAGGAACCTGATGTCCTTCAGCAGGCTGACGACGTCGACGTGGTCCAGCGTGACGGGCGGCAGCTTGTGCAGCTCCTTTGCCACAAAAGCCGGCACCTCATCCGGATCCGTCTGCTTCAGCAGGGAGATGATGTCCTGCACGCTTCTTTCCGTTCCGTCTCTTCGTCGCGACGGCATGTTCGCGCTCTGGTCGAGCGTCTCATACAGCAGCTGCTTGCCCTTGCAAATCTCCTCACTGGTAAAGGAGGACTTGCAGATCTGCATGATGCTGACCTCGTCCATGGTGTCGATGGCGTGCTGGATAAGCGTTGGCCACGAGCGCCATGGTCACGTGCAGCGGCAATGTGCCGCGCAATTCGCGAAAATATTAATTAACTAATATTTGCGGCGTGTGTAACGTGGAGCACGACCGTTCGCTAGCTCGACACATTACACTTGATTTTATATGTAAGTATACAAATTATAATATTAAACAACTGGTTTAACCGTTGCTCAATTCCTAGTACAAGTTATACGTGGGAGAGCCATGCTTCGGCACGAATGGGCCGGCTCGACCGGAGAAATACCACGTTCTCACAGAAAACCGGCGTGAAACAGCGCTTGCGCTGTGTTTCGCCGAGTGAGTGAGTTTACCGGAGGCCCAATCCCCTACCCCAGGGGTTCCCAATCTTTTTCAGCCCGCGGCGCAGTTACAAATTTATCACTTTGTCACGGCGCCCTATACTACAAAAAATGCAGCCGGAATACCTTCAATGATAATATTTTTGTGGTTTCTGATAATGAAAGAGGATCGACTCACGGGCCACGGCGCCCCTCTTTACTTTTTACGGCGCACCAGGGCGCCGCGGCGCACAGTTTGGGAACCCCTGCCCTACCCTATTCCCGTCCCTACGCTCCCCTATTCCCTTCCCTTCCCTACCCTCCCCTATTACCCTATTCCCTCTTAAAAGGCCGGCAACGCACTTGCAGCTCTTCTGATGCTGCGAGTGTCCATGGGCGACGGAAGTTGCTTTCCATCAGGTGACCCGTTTGCTCGTTTGCCCCCTTATCATTAAAAAAAGTTCTGCTGGGTTTGTGATCTGGGGACTGCGTGTGGAATGTCCTAAGTATCGGTTTTTTTTTTCAGTTGGAGAATGACATCAAAAACTGGATGAAGTATAGATTTTGTGGAGGAAACATTTTTCTGAAAGAAAGTGTCATAGTAAAAGGAGGGGAAGTAGGGTAACTCCGGCCCAATCCGCGATTTAATTACCTACTGTCTTAGGGTTGTCAATTTTAGGCGGCGCGGCGGCGTTGTGATGTGGGAGCGGCAAGCGGCTGTCCGCGCTTCGTTCGCAACCGCATGAACAGCGGCAACGTCGCGGTCTTCCGACTTCAGTGACTCTTGATTGTCCATTTATTATTTCGGCCAATTTTCGTGCATATTTGCATGCATATTTTGGCACTTGGATCGTGTATATAATCAGATGTCTAAATAAAATTATAAATATACTTACCCTTTAAAACAACATTAAAAACTAACGCCTGTCTCATATAAGTATCTACTATAAAGTTAAACAAATCTGTTGTTATGATTCGAACTTTGCTTTATGTGTATAATTAATATCTGATTTACAATTAGTCAATTACTTATTTTTAATTACGATTTAAAATAAGTAATTGACTGTAAGTAGTTAGTTAATATACCTACAATACAGAGAAATCGACATTACTAAACGTAAACAAAGCAATAGCGGCAAATTAGTTGACTGATCAAAAGTACTTACCTAAAACATTCTCTTATATTTTATACTATGTTCTTGTGGGAAAGTTTGTGTGATAGAAAACTAATACAATAAAAAAGAAGTAGGTATCTGATCATCACCCAAACACACAGCAATATTTATTACTCCTGCGATTATGATCGGACATTTTTGATTCGTTTGGCGCGGCGTGGCGCGACGCGGGCGTGCAGAGTAAAGTGTTAGCCCCGACTGGTATGGTCCGAAAACGGTCCGAGATTTTAATAAGTGTGCGTGCGGCGACGCATTGATACTATGGCGCACACATACAAGCCGCGCGCGGTGCCTTTGTATGAAGATAACTTACTTCCCCTCCTTATACTATGAAGGTGTGGTATCACATATTTTTGCATGCCAAAATAGAATGATACCAAGTTAATCTAAATCAGTAACAAAGAAAAGAAAAAGAGCTGAAATTGAAAGTGTTGTAAAAATACCAGGTATGATATAAAATTGTAATATTTTTTTAGAATTATTGAAGGAACAGTATGGATATCCAGTATCCATATTATTTTTTTAATGTTTTTTTTTTGTTTTAGCTCCAGTCCTAGAAATCAAAGAAACTACTGCTTTTGAAAATATTAAAATATGCAATGTTAAAAGTGTCCAGACTATGCTATAATCATTTGTTGTGCTTATATCAATTTAGGTACAATAAGCCCTTACTATAAGTACATAATAAACGAAATTTTAAAAATCATAGCGTATTATTTCATAAATGTATGAAATCGAAAAGTAAGTGATATGCCCTTTTATCATATATCTTTATACAGAATGTTACTAACACATGCCCATACAAATAAAAAAAAAAGTTTGCTCTTTCAGCGCTACTACTTCTATAGTGAACTCTATTTATGGGACACATACATAATTACATACCCTAAAGTAATATCAATTTATTATGTTACACCCTGTATATTACTAGTCATTTCATTTGCATTTGGATTGTGCCGCAGACCATCGCGTCGTTTAGATTTACAAACTAGACAGATGGCGCTGCAAAAGTATGCAGTACCATAAAGTTAATATACCTAGCGGAATAGAGCAACAATCTCGAGCTGTCAAACGAAACCGAAATTGATTTACATCTGTGTGTAAAAATATGTGTATGTCTACACTTACTGCATCTTTCTATGAGATTAAATTGTCAACGCGCCGATAAGTGCCGACTGGACGTCAAAAAAAGAGTTCTGCCGTCTTGTATCACACGTCACTTTTTACTGATAGTGACATCTCGCTTGCTCAGGTCTTTGTCTCTCTATTCCGCTAGGTAGAGATTAAACTACGATAACATGGCGCGCCCCTCCAAATTACTGTTTCAATGTGTGTAGTCACATCCTTATGAAGAGTTTAAGTGTAGTAAGTATTCTACCAATCAACCAGTACTCGTAATATTTCGCTAAATGTCACTTATTACCAAGATTTGTTGGTCAACTATGTATAAGTGTCTTTTTTCTAAATAAATTTCTAAAGGACAAAGCTAAAAAAAACCCAGAGCGAACATTAATACAGGTGTAGCTCAGAATTTCAGTGATATTAAATGAAATTATTCTGTATATATTTCAACTTAAGATTTGATGGCTAAATGGGAGATATTGCTATTAACATTTCGTCAGGGGTAGTTTTTTTACTTCCTTTAATGTTATAATGTTTCTTTGCAGTACTTAGCACCTGAATTGTTGTTAGAATGCAGTTCATCTTTTATTGTTTTATAACAATAATTATAAATCTCCGTAATTAAAGCGGTCCATAAAAATATGTAACTATTTTAGGCTGTGTCATATGTGTGATAAAAAACGTCGTTCATAGTAACAAAAAAAATATTATTAAACAGTTTACATATTATCTACAACTAATGTGATATTTTCTAACATAAGAGCGGAGTGTAAAAAATCGGACTGATGTCTGGCCCACCCCAAAAAGATGAAGAACGATGAAAAAAAATATTACAATTATTATATTATGGGCACAACTTCCCAAAGTTCTTCTTCCGTGTATGCAGGAGCAGTAATGCTCAAGTATGGCTCGTCGGCCTTAAAATGTATGTATCGTCTTGCTCCTGACATGCCTGATTGTATTCTATATCTATAATCAATGTATTATTTTCTTGAGGCTCTTGTAGTTGAACGCGCTTCGGATGTCTAAAAACTCCCATGTTATACACACCTGCTGCAATAGGAACGGGCGATTTTGACATGGTACGTTCCCAATGCAAACAAAATCAAAATATCCTCATGAGTTGGCCGAGGGAATAAAATAAAAAGAAAATAAAATCGAGTATAGACAATGTCACATTAAATGTAGAAGGTAGCTGGTAGGTACAACGTACCTAATCAAACTGTTTGAAATATATTTTGTGTTAATTTAAATTATTTTAAACAGTGTTTTTATCACGCAATCCAAAATAACTAGTTGCCCATTAATAGATCGTTTTTATAACGGAGATTTGTAATTACATATTATAAAACGATAATAGATGCACTGCATTCTGTATGATGACCTCTGTGGCTCAGTGGACGAGTGCGTAGGTGTAGCTCAAGCCAGGGGTCGCGGGTTTGAATCCCGCCGACGGAACAAAAGGTTTTCAAAGTTACTGGGTCATGGATGTGTATTAAATGTGTATCATATAATAAAAATCTTAAATATATATTATAGTATAAAAAGTATTAAATATATTTTCGTTGTCTGGTACCCATAATACAAGTCCTTCAGGTACTTAGCACGGGGCCAGACACACGTGGTCAGAAGCGTTCATAGATATTATTATTATTATTCTAACTACAATTCAGCTGTAAAATGTCGCAAAATAACATAAATAAATAAAAATTAAACATCACTCCTTACGAAAAGTTAATAGCAATATCTCCCATTTAGCCATCAAATCTTACAATGAAATATATACAGAATTATTTCATTTAATATCATTGAAATTCTGAGCTACATCCTGTATCTGTTCGCTCTGGGTTTTTTTTTCATACATGTGGATAGCATTGTTCTTTCTAACTAATCATGACTAGTCGACCGCGCAAGACAGCGCACTTCAAACGTTTTGACAACGCACTTCCAACGTTTTGAATTTTGGAGGGGCGCGCCATGTTATCGTAGTTTATCTCTATATTAAATTTATGTGCAGGACAAAATAATATAATAGGGGATATAATTAAATATTTTATATCTTTACAGGACTCTGTGCAGATAAATTAGAAAGGGATAAGTTATGTGACCACGTCAAAAGTCACGACAGCAACAATCACTGTGGCATATGCTCCTCCCAGCTCAAAGACTGGGAGACGATGCTGTACCACAGAATATCTCATCTGCAAAAACCCAACATTATGTGCCACATTTGTTTGAAAATTTTTCAAGTTCCTATCAGCTTGGAATATCATTACAATGTAAAACATTTTGGTAAGATTGAAGTAAGTTGTTATTTTTTCGCCTTGCAAACCACAAAGTAAAGTAAAATCAACAAAACTTGGTTTACTACTGAACCCTAATACGGAACCCTAACAAGCTTATTTTTTGTATATTGATAGGTTATTAACTTATTAGCTATATAATTTAAGAGTAACGTTGTCCTACAAATATAACAGTCCATGTTTTAGGACCATTATGTCTCTGTTGTATGAAATCCTTTCTGTCTCTGTTAGCTACCACTTTCGAGATTTTTTGCAAATAAAAATGTTGTTCGTCTTATCAAAATCAAGCTACTCACAAAAAATTTGCTTGTTAGTAATAAAAAAAAAATTGTTCTAGGGCTCCCGTACTAATATACCTGTACTTAAATATTTCATAGACACACTTCCAGTAATTTCAATGAATGTTTTTTTTTATTTGTAGGATGCAGCGA
Organism: Polyommatus iphigenia; assembly: GCA_963422495.1. Classification (NCBI taxonomy): domain Eukaryota; kingdom Metazoa; phylum Arthropoda; class Insecta; order Lepidoptera; family Lycaenidae; genus Polyommatus; species Polyommatus iphigenia. The sequence continues at coordinate 39,681,297 of OY730182.1, forward strand.
AATGCAGAGAGTGCAATATTGACTACAACACCCTCAAAAGTTTGAAGCAGCACAGAAAAACGGTACATAACGACACTGATAAAACTTATAAATGCAAACAGTGCTCTGAATGGTTAGTATTTGGAACGAAGTTCCTTATCGCGCGTTCGGCGTAAAGGGGGCTAGACAGAACGATATTTGACCTCGACACTTTCTTATTAGTACTATCTGAGAAGTTGATTCCTATGCAGATGGGGGACTTACGTAGTTTGGTCGCATTACGTCAAACCCAGCCGACAGATCACAATTAACATTGAATTGACATGATCGACCAAATGACGTTGGTCTCTCAAATACATAGGAATCAATTTCCTCGATGGTACCTGCATGGTAGGGGCAGAGGGCGTTGATAGCATTCCTGGGCGTCAACTAGATGGCGTTTTTTGAGTATAAACAGCGATGTGTTGTTAGTATTCCTGGGCTTTAATAGATGGCGTTTATTTTATAATTTTTTAGTGTATAATATTATGTAATACAGGTTTTTTGGACATTAGAAATAACTTCGTTCCATTCCGTGTCCCTTGACACCTCTCAAGTTTTTTTTTTATATTATTGTGTTTTAAAGTTAAATTTATCTATTAAATAAGTACTTAAATTATCTCTAGATGCAATTTAAAGGTAAAAATTGTTTTTTTTTTTCAGTTTCCGTAACGATAATGTCCTTCGATATCACAAAAATAAATATCATAATGAAAGTAATGAGACGAAGAACAAAACTTGGCGTTGTAACGAGTGTGATTATACATGTAAATCATATTGCTCCTTTAGGGTAAGTAAATATGAAAAAAAAATTGCTTTATTTTTTTTTATTGCCGGCATCAGATTCTGTGTACTCCAGGCCCGATCTAAAGGGGGGAACCGGGTATTTTCCTAGAGTGGCAAAAAATGAGGGACGTCAAAATTGTATTCCTATCTTTCAAACTAGCTAGTAGTTATTAGCCACCCGAGTTTGAGAATTTTACCTTCCCACTTACTTCGGGAGATTGGAGAGTGGAAATATTCAAGTATTTTATTTAAATGCCCATTCTCAACAAAACTAGCTTGTGATTTATATTGTTTTCTGTATGTAAAGGGCGGCGAAAATTATCTTTGCCCGGTGCGGCTTAATAGCTAAATAGGGCCCTGTGTGTTCTGTATTCATTCATTCTTCAGTTCTGTACCAAAAGGCAAAACCGGGGCTACTGTTTGAGGCCGTTATCATACTTATTACTAGCCGCCGGCATGCGGCTTTAGGGAGAGCGCAGCGAAAACGTTGTGTATACGCCGCGGCTGCGCACCGAGGACATGCGTTTTCGTTTGCAAAACACAGAACCTCGCTATCGCATATCGAAGAAATTAATTCATAGGCAGTTGACGGACCTACGTCATTTGGTCGGATTATGTCAACTCGTCATGTAAAGTTATATACAAGGTGGAAGCCGGCTACATGAAGTTGCAGCAGACGACGTGTCGTCGCGACACTACTGGTTTCTATGTATTTCTATGAATAAGTGTCGCTAGCTGCGCAGGGTATTTCATAGAAATACATAGAAACCAGTAGTGTCGCGACGACTCGTCGTCTGCGGTTGCTTCATGCGCTGCCAACCGGCACCTTAACCGATTCGTTGCCACCTTCATTTTCACGAATTCTTACCACAGGCCAAGTAGTTTGTTCGATGACGCGCTATGAGCGGCATCGGCCCTGCTAAACGATGACGCGCCACGTGCGGCATTGGCCACTGGTTGTGTTTTATGCACATTTAGACTAAGAAATTGTAATTACAGTATAATAAATTAGTTTTAACGTGTTTTTTAACAATCTTTGTATGCCGCGCCTGGCGCGTCATCGGCCTCACTGAATCTTTTTAAATGACGCGCTGAGCGCGGCAGTGGCCACGAATCGGTTAAGTCGTCATCTGTCGGCTGGGGAAAATGCGACCAAAATACGTATGTCCCCCAACTGTATGAATCAACTTCTCTGATAGTACGTTCCGTGTCCGCATCGGTTCGTTTAAGGTGACGCAGCGTTAAAGTAAGAAACCGTGTTGGATGTGTTTTAGATTGCTTGTTTTCTATGAGAGGCCGGCCCGGCCTCTCATAGAAAACAAGCAATGGAATAGCAAAAAATGGAAAGGGCGTAAGCGACAAAATGGTTTTTGTCGCATAATTTAAAAACCATAAATACATTTCATATAAGCTATGCACAAATTAAAGTGCATGCTTGAACCAATTTATGTACAAATTTTGGAACCTTAAATCACTCTCCTCTGTTGGAAAAATAGGAATCCCTTTTTTTACAGAGGTCTTTTCGATTGATTACTCTGTGCTATAAAAGTTGTCCAATCGTGTTATGCTATGGGCAATTCAAAGACAAAGACATGATGAATACTGACAATGAACTTCAATTTCTTAGCTTTAGTCATTGCTGAGAAAAATCGGCATCGCTACAGCCAAATTATCAAGGCGTCGCCTTAACGTCAAGTTTTTCGCCAACTGATAGTATGATAGGGCCATCACACAGCTCAAGACGGAGACAATCAAAATGTGGCTCCTCATTCAACTGCCACTGGTTTCATTACATTTTTATTGCAATCACTAAGCAATATTACCTTATTTATTGTTACAGAAACACAGACTTCGGGCTCACACACCTAACATGGTGTGCTGCAAGTTTTGTGAGGCCCTGTTCAAAGACGAGAGCGGCCTCCAACGTCACAACTGCAAGTACAGCGCTCCAGCCGTGTGTCCCGTGTGCGGCGTTGTGATCAAAGTGCCTATACAGGTATTAAGTTTTTTAAACAGTCAAAGACTTTTTATTCACACAAAAAGTGTATATTTATACAATACTAGCTGACCCGGCAAATGTTGTTTTGCCATATAAATAATTTTTGGTGTGAAAAATAGATGTTGGCCGATTCTCAGACCTACTCAATATGCTCACAAAATTTCATGAGAATCGGTCAAGCCGTTTCGGAGGAGGGAACGAACATTGTGACACGAGAATTTTTTAAATAAGATTAATACAACAGACTAATATTTGATAAACTAATATCGAATGCAAAAACTTAATTTAAACTGATTTATTTACTTTTTATTGTAGTTTAACTTTAGCATTTATTGTATTAGTCTCAGACTAATATGGATGGCCCTATCATACTATCAGTTTAAGTAAATAAATCAGTTTAAATTAAGTTTTTGCATTCGATATTAGTTTATCAAATATTTGCATTTTGCATACATCTGTACATAATTATACGAAACTTTATGACGCAAATTTATCCAGAATGAAAAATATTCTATGTTCTTTCCCGGGATTCAAAGAAAATTCTCCATAGTATGGCATACTAAATAGAAAAATCACTTAAGCGGTTTCGGCGTGAAGAGGTAACAGACAGCATTTTCGCATTTATAATATTAAGGGGCCGGGTACCCTCGAAATTCTCATACATACGTAATACTAAAATAATTTTCTCATACGAAAATATTTAACATGTTTGAGTTATTTTTCAGCTTAAAATAGTAATTATCTAGGTTCCTGCACAAAAATTTACTTCAAAATACTTAAACACTAAAAAATTTTTTTGTTTTAAATTTTTTTATAGTAAATTTACTACTAAATATTTAAACTCTAAAAAATATTTTTTAGTATTTAAATATTTTGTAGTAAATTTACTATTTATTTATATATTTTTTAGTGTTTTACTCTATTTTTTAGTGTTTAAATATTTAATAGTAAATTTACTAAAAAAAATTTAAAACAAAAAAATAATTGTGTTTAAGTATTTTGAAGTAAATTTTTGTGCAGGAACCTAGGTCATTACTATTTTAAATTGAAAAACAACTCAAACATGTTAAATATTTTCGTATGAGAAAATGATTTTGGTATTACGTATGTATGAGAAATTCCAAGGGTACCCGGCCTCTTAATAAGTAAATATGGAACTATAGGTAATAAAATATGAAAATGCATATATTTTAAAATAAATTCTTATAGCTGTTTTAGAGAACTAAAAAGCCTGCGCATAAAGTTGTCGACCTATACGTCTTATTTGTTGGTCATTTTTTGTAGATGAGGCGACATCTAGCGTCGCACAGTGACGAGCGTAAACACAAGTGCGACCGCTGCGACGCCGCGTACAAGTCGCGCGGCGCGCTGCGGGTGCACTTGAACAAGCACGACGGTATCCGCGCACACAAGTGCGAGTACTGCCCCGCCGCGTTCTGGGGACATTCCGCGCTTATTAAACACCGCAGATTACATACTGGTATGGTAGGACATCAGCCATTTTATTTCATAATATACTCAGTATACAGGGTGCAATTAAACCTTCCTGCCAAATTTTTTCCAGGACTTTTGTATCATTAGGAGAGTCCATTAAAGCAACAAAAAATGGGGGTTATTTTTTTATGACATAATATTTTATCCCATTTAAAATCGTTGCAGAACGGTCACTAGCGGCACGAGGCGGCGCGGGGGAATGAGAGAGGCTGACGGGGGGGGGAGACGCGCGCGCGTGGACTCGTCACGCGCGGGCGACGCGTCGTGTCCATTAATTGTAGTGTTTTTTAGGATAACTTTCGGAAGCTTTTTCTCAACATTTTAGTACTGAGTGATAATAAAAGAAAAAATACGTGTATTTTAATTTTAAACAAGGATCATTATATCAAAATTTGGCAGGAAGGTTTAATTGCACCCTGTATATTATACTGGTAGAAAAGGCTACTTAATATTTAAACACGTCTAGTCTGATGAAAGAAAGATAGGAAGATTTTTTTCGATGGCCTTGCCATCACATGTCAGACGGCGTCCTGCAGGCCGTAGAGAATTTGTGGTGGGTCTGCGGTCGTGTATCACGTGTTTCCCTTAGTTCCACCTTCAGAAGCAGGAACGCCGTTGGGGTTTTAGTAGGTAGCCCCGGGTGCGGATCCTACGTCCGCCCCGGGGGGTCCCACATACCTCGATGGTCCTTCCCAAGCCCCGGGGATGCGCAAACATTCCCCCAACGGAAAAAAGGCCTTAGAGAATTTATAAGAGTGGCTGGACACTTTTTGCTAACACATAACGATTAAAATTCGTAGTGCGGACAGTCCCTAGTCCCAGTAGTCGTTTGTTTTGAGTTTGCGTGAAACAAATATAACTATTTTCAGGTGAGAAGCCATATGTTTGCAAGGTGTGTAGCAAAGGTTTCATATCCAACCATAACCTCAAAGTCCACATGAAAGTACATGGTGTACACAATCTGATAAAGAAAAAAGGTGCTGGAGAGGATTCTATGGATAATGTGCAACAAAGTAACAGAAGTAGTTCAGTTGACTCGGCAGATTCTGTATAATATGTCGCTTATTTTGTGAATAAACGTTTTAAATAGGTATATATTTTATTTTACTCTACATATATAATATATTTCAGCTACTCCGCCAGCTAAGTTACGAGGCGAAAAGAGTCGAGGCTAGCCAGACGTTCCTTTAGCGGGCCCCTAGCCTAGACGCTATCGCCGCGACGTCAAAACTGATTTAGTTACTAAATTAGGACAAGTGGAATCAGAAGCTTCTAATTATTAGTCTTCTTTTTAGGATCCTAATTAGAACTTCTAAATTTAGTCAAATGGAATAAGCGCTTAAGTCAGTCAGAAGCCCAAAGATCTCTTATAGTCTGATTCACAAGTGCCATTTTCGTCAAAACCTGATCTCATTCACCGAAAATTATGATTTTGGTCTCATTCGATTCGGAATAGCATCTAGAACATTCTATCAAAATTACAAGAGGGGCTGAAAAAAAAAGCAAAAGTTATAAACAATTAGGTAAACATGAAAAGAAGAGTTTGGTTTTTTTTTTAATATTTCGAAAACTATTTGAGATAATCAAAATTTGAAAATAGATCCTTAAAGAGCAGGAAATTCCCTAAAAAAAGTCCTAGATCCTGGAACCTTATCAATATGGCTTTAGTTAAAATTCACGGAAGAAATAGCCCTATTTACCGATATTCACACCAAATGTCACAGGAAATATACATTTTGGTTTTGACAACATCTTACCTGCACTTGTGCAAGATATTTTACCAATAATGAACATCAAAAACCCAAATAACACAATATGGGAAAAAATAATAAAAACCACACCAACAATAAAAAGTAGAAGAAGTTTGAAAGTGACATGCCCGCCAAAACTCTCTTTCAGTTGTCAGTTTTCAGTTTGACAATTTGCGTGTTCCTAAACTGTTACCAGTATACTGGCCTAATCGCTTAGGCGTATGCTCTTCAATGAATAAGGAAACATTAAAAGTCAATGATGCTCTTCGTGACTTGACAGTACACTGATATTTTTTGGAAATACAGCCCATATGTAGTCAGTGATGCCAACCTGCAGATAATTTCAGATCGGTGGGGAACCAATAGAAAATCTAGAATTGTCTATCGTTGCGCCGTCTGGTGGAGATTAAGAATAAGAAAACATCACATTAAACAAATTGTGATAATTTATTTTTGTTAACGGATTATTGTTTATTGATATGTCTACTTAGTACCCAAAAGACGATGGGCAAAAATGTATGGAACCTGGGACCATCCACCAATGGCATTGAAATATGTGTCATCGGATAGGTCTCTTGATTTGGAACAATTGCTAAGATACATTTGTTATTACAGCTGACCGTTCCGAGTTATGATACTTGTAAGTTCAGATATAAAGGTTACGTTTACCCACGACTAGCCAAACTACTTGATTACCCAAGCTATTTTATTAGCTTCTATTCTCTGAAAGTCTGCCCTCCTGTTATTTAAGTACTTGCTTTTTATATAATAATTGTAGAGGATGTTTGTTGCATCCATTTCGTGGCGTATATGACCTTGAGCGTCTGTGAAAGTGGTTTATAATAGCAGCAGCTATTTAAAAATTCACGAACACATAAGGCAGCGCTCTATTAAAATATTTTTGCCGTAGCAGCTTTAAATCTCTTTAAGGCGGCCGTTCACCACTTCCACTACCCAGCGGCACACTGTCACTACATATTATAAAACAACATAATATGTCACTACATATTATAAAACTAAGTCGATTTTTTCCCTCATGTGACATGTCCCTTTAAAGGTTCACTTTAATCTTTAAAACTACGCAATGGATTTTGATGCGGTTTTCTTTAATCCTTCGATCGCGGATCCTTGGAAATGCTATTGTATTCTATTATTGTCGCTATCACCGGTGCTCTTATAGGGCTTGAAGGATTAATAGATAGAGTGATTAAAGAGGAAGGTTTATAAGTATAGAAACATTCATTAAATAGTGGAGAAATACTGTTATTTTTGGGGTTCCTAATGTGATGTCGTAAATAATTACATTTTTTCTGCTTACATTGCAAACGCAGGCTGAACCCTACGAGATTTATCAAAATAATGTACATTGTACACAATGAAAAGGTCTTTAGTGAACAAAGGCTGGGGTCTTCAAATTAAATACTGGATGCGCGGAATCACTTTATTACACGTTAAGTTAGGTAGGCGGTGGGCAGACGACTGGTTCTCGCAGGAGCCTCGCCACGCCATGAATATAGCTGATTTAACAATATGCGATTAGCGAGAATTATAACACACACTACATACACCCCCTTCTAAAAAAAAAAATGATTTACATAATTGACAAATAACAAAAAAAAAATTTGAATTTAGCAAACATTAACATTTGGGAGCTTATGTTGTGACAAAACACTTAAATCTGTACCCTGATTACAATTTAATTCCTTCCTTAACATCTTCCTTGCACGAGTAACACAAACTTTGTATATTTGAAATAAAGTGAATGCAAATATTCCTAACTTAACGTCTTATAACAATTAATAATATGTGCTGAGATGACATTACGCAACCTTCGCGTACCTACTTGCTAACAAAAATGCCAATGCACCAATAACCTAGTTACCATCTAAGAATCTTACAGGTCTTTTAATTTTTCTGCCACTACGTGATTTCTGTAAAGGCGTATACACATTAGCCTCACTATGCTGATCTAATCTACTGTCATGTCTAACTTCATTTTCTTCTAAAATATACGCGGGCTTAAGTCTATCAATCGACACGTTAGATTGTCGATTATCAATTAATATTTTAAAAACTTTACTATCTCTTTCTAAAACTTTATATGGTCCGCTGTACGGAGGCGTTAGCGGTCTCCGTACCGCGTCCACTCTTAGAAAAACATGTGAACAGGAGTTTAGATCAGCATGCACAAAAGTACTATTACTATCTTTACATGCTCTTTTTACGGGCTTAATTTTATTCAAAGTGTCTCTTAAATTACTTACAAATGAATGTGGATTATCAATTTTCATACTTTTATCTGAACAAAATTCTCCTGGCAACCTTAAACAATGACCCAGAGCAAATTCCGCCGGGCTAATATTATCATTGTCCGCTTGACAAGCAGCTCTCAATCCTAACATGACCGTAGGTAGTTCTACTAACCATGATAGATTATTATTCAGTCTAGCCACCAGAGCCGATTTCAAAGACCTATGCCACCTTTCTATCTTACCATTACACTGTGGGTGGTATGGGGTAGTTCTTGTTTTTTGAATACCTAATAATTTCATTAAATCTGTGAATAATTCGCTTTCGAACTGTCTACCTTGATCCGTGGTAATAATTTTGGGACAACCGAAACGACAAATCCATCCTTCATAAACTGCTCTAGCTACCGACTCTGCGGTCATGTCCTTCACAGGGCAAATCTCAGGCCATCGCGTTAATCTATCAATCATAGTGACACAGTAACGGAAACCGTGCTCAGTTTCCGGTAAAGGTCCTATCAAATCAATGTGCAAATGTTCATAACGCTCACTATGATTAAAATCGCTAAGTTTCGAAACTGTGTGCCGAATAACCTTACTTTTCTGACACCTCACGCACGTCTTTGTTCAGGTCCCTACGTCCTTATTCATACCTGGCCAAAAAACTTTTTTACTAATTAACGCACGCGATGCTCTAACTCCGGGATGAGAAACGTCATGAAATTTATGAAAAATACTTTTTCTAAACTGCGCTGGTATATACGGCCTAATATTCTGAGCTGATGTTTCACAATATATTTTAATATCGTCCTTATTATCGAGCGCTGTTTCCATTGCAATTTATCATTTGTTTTCATCAAATTCGCGAGCTCAGCGTCTGTCGCCTGTGCTTTCGCAACCTCCACGTATTCGTTCGAACTAGATACTCTCGATTCTCGATAAAGCGTCGGCCACCTAATTTTCAGTGCCTTGAATATGTTGTATGTCGCTTGTAAATTCGCTAATATACAACAATGGACGCGCTCGCCTAGGTAACTCTTTATTAGAACTTAATTTACTCAAAGCAAAAGTGAGAGGTTTATGGTCCGTGTAAACTGTTAAATTTCTACCTTCGATTAAATCCCTAAAATAAAATATTCCCGAATAAATCGCTAAAAGCTTGTCATACGTGGAGTACTTCTTTTGCGGTTCTGATAATCTTTTTGAAAAATATCCTAAAGGTTTCCAAGAATTTCCTTCCCACTGATTTAACACTGCCCCTATACTAAAATCTGATGCGTCAGTCATTAACCCTAATTTGGCATTAGATATCGGATGCGAAATAGTGACGTCTTTTTTCAAATTTTCTTTACACACTTCAAATGCACTATTCGCCTCGTCTGTCCAATCTATACGCGTCTTATCTCGTTTTTAGCCCCGTGTAAATACCTATCTAAAACACCCTGAACTCGAGCAGCGTTAGGAATATGATTTCTGTAAAAATTTAACATGCCCAAAAATCTACGTAACTGTTCTATTGTCTCTGGTTTCGGATATGACTCGATAGCTTTAACTTTTTCCGGCATCGGACTTATACCTTTTTCTGAAACTAAATAACCTAAAAATTCTATAGAGGACTGTCCAAAAACACATTTACTTAAATTAATAGACATTTTATATTTATTCAACCTTTCAAATATTAATCGCAAATGTTCTCTATGTATGTCGGGGTTATCCGATCCTATGATGACGTCATCTATGTACCCGAACACGACTGACTGACCTTTGCCCCCTGTACAGTCGCCGTCATAATTCAATTGTTCTATGCCTGATAACACTGTATTATTGATAAATCTTTGATATGTTTGTGCCGCGTTACGCAGACCAAACGTCATTCTTGGAAATTCAAAAAGCCCAAATGGCGTAATAATAGCTGTTTTTTTAATGTCATCTGGATTAATACCTATAAAGTGATACGCCCTACAAATATCTAACTTTGAAAACAATTTCTTATTATGTAATCCATACGTAAAATCTTGTACTCTAGGTATCGGATAACGATCTGGCTTTGTAATTGCGTTTAACATCCTATAGTCCCCGCAGGGTCGGATACCACCATCCTTCTTAGGTACAATATGTAAAGGGCTGGCCCACTCACTATTTGAAGGTCTACATATGCCTAGCTCTTGCATTAACTGGAATTCCTTTTTAACCCTATCGTACCTGTCGGCTGGTAACCTCCTGGCACGCGCGTGGACAGGTGGTCCAGTAGTCTCGATGTGATGATACACGGAATGCTCTGGGACATCCTTGAAGGCTGGCGGGCGCGTGATGTCCTGAAATTGTTCCAGTACCTAAATCCGCGTAAGGATGGTTGCTATTTATACTTATAATAGTGCCGACAAAATTTGTACTTTTAATTCCACATACATTTAAGCTGGTAACTGTATCAATTAACTTATTATTATACAAATCTACAGTTAATTTAAAATTCTTCAAAAAATCGGCACCTATTATCGGCTGCTTTACATCACATACAACAAAAGGCCATTTAAATGACCGTCTTAGGCCTAACGATAACTCTAAATTACATATTCCATAACATTTAATTTCGCTGTCATTAGCAGCATACAACTTTAGATCGACTTTTTCGATAGGCTTTCTAACACAACACTTTGGAATTACGGAAATGTTAGCGCCTGTATCGATCAAAAAACTATATTTCGTTAAATTATCTCTAATCAATAAACGATGGCTTTTGGTTACCTGACCTTGAGTACAACCGTCCACCGCGGGTAAAGGGTAAAACGTCCTAGTAGTCGGGTCCCGCTACTACTACTACTAAGACTTCGTTGCCTGTCCGTCTGTCCATCCGTCCGTCTGTCTGTCTCCAGGCTGTATAACAAGAACCGCTATAGTAATAGACTTCTGAAATTTCCACAGATGTAATGTCATTCTACATCCAATATGGCTGCTCATCCAAGATAGGGGAATAGTTGAAAGCACTTCTGCAAGATGGGCATCAAATAAAAGGGCTCATTGAGAGTGAATTGAAAATAAATAGGGTCTAGTGAAGTCGTGTCGTGACGTAACCTGTCGTGTCGAATCGTGTCATGACATGACATGTCGTGTCGTTCGTGCCGGGTTTTAGAAAATGCCCGGTTGAAACCGGTCACCCTTCATGCGCGAGTCCGACTCACACTTGGCCAATTTTTCAGATTTCCTGCTGACCTGGATACCAGAAATTCATGGCTTAAAATAATTAACCGTCCAAACTGGACTCCGAAGAATTTTGAAGCATTTTGAAGAAAAGTCACATTTTACTTCAAAATTACAATTTAATTATATATCTATGCAGTTTTATTATATCCCATTTTATTATTTTTACAATCTTACAATTATTATTATTCCATGATCGATATTTTGTCGAATTATAAGTTGTCAGTGATGACTGATGACACGCACACGTAAACATAATTGTATACACAGATGTACCTAAATCAAATTTTGGTTAAGCTTGACAGCTCGGGATTGTTTCTCTATTCCGATAGGTATATTACCTTTATGGTCCTACCTAATCGGACATAACAAAGGAGTCGGTCTGCAATATTTCATGTTTAAAAAGTGCTAATAAAAGTGTTAAGTGAACGTTAAATGCAATATCTTGTTGGGTTTTGTGGTTCCGCTGTATAATAAACCATAAAAACGGCCAAGGAATGCCTCAAACACGTGGATTTAACATAACATACGTAATTTTTCAACAACGTTTTTTGGGCTTATCAATCGGTATTTTTGTAAGCTAAAAAGAAAATTTATAAGTTTAATAATCCCATAATCATGCTTTATAAGGCATTAGTGATAAAAATGTCACATCAAGTAATAATTTAGCCTCAAATATTGCATAACTTTTTACGTGTACTTTAGGGATGCACTTTACTTGAAGTATAGTTTATCGATAAAAATATTGTCATGATGAAATAATTTTTTTTTTTCAGGATTTGAAAATGCTTTAAAATAGACGACGAACAGAAGTATTTAGACGCAAGTTTCATGCAAGTTTTTAATTCTCACTCCCTCATGAAGGCATCACAATATTGGGATTATCATTTCAAACGTAAGTTTGAAACAATGATTTTATTGAAATAAAAAAAGTTCTAACGGAGAGCAAAATAATCGCATGATCAACAGCTCTCACACCTCCCCCTGTAAGTACTCAGTTCGTTACTTAGATCTACTTTTTGAAATTTTATCCTGGCATTACTCTTTTTTAATAAGTAAAATGCAAACATTTAATAAGGCTAAAGTCATAATCATTTAATAAAATAAATTTAATACCTCGAACATCGAATTCCAGACACAATAGATATTCAGTTGTTATGCGGCACCTGGGTTCCACTTGGGGCTTGATGGGTTAAGCATGGAAAAGTTACATAAAGCATATTGCCCCATATATAATATTATATGTACATACATATTTTATAGTATTAAGTACATTTAATGACACTAAACCAACATTTTTTTTAGGTTATTGGAATGCTCCTAAAGAACAGTTCAATATGGTGGTGACTGAGAGACCTATAATGAAGATAATATTATTTTTAAGTTTAGATTATAACCGAGTATTCTGGTGGTGAGATGGAGTGAGGAGGGATGGTTTAAGTGAGGAAAATCCCCTCCTTATCACTACCACCTTCAGCCACCTTCAGGAGACCCCCTCGTTAAGGAGATGTTTACAACTGTTTTCAGTGTTTGAATATTTTTCATTTAAGAGGCCGGGTGCCATCGAAATTCTCATACATACGTAATACCCTAATCATTTTCTCATACGAAAATATTAAACATGATTGAGTGTTATTATATTTTGAGTGTTTCAATATTTAGTAGTAAATTTACTACAAAAAAAGTGTGTCAGCTCTGACGCATGACTGGAGTTTACTCCTTAAGTACGAGTATAGCAATATAAATACATCGACACTGATAGAAACAAACAAGCCCAATAACATATAGTATATAGGTATAGTCGCCTATACAGCATACCATATGTACGTCTTAATCATAAAGTTAATATACCTATCGGAATATAATATTATATAATAAAAAAAAAACACTCAAAAAAAAAAAATAATAAATAATATATATAATTATATAATATAATATTCCGATAGGTATATTACATTTATGGTCTTAATACACTCACAGCCAAATTAGAAAGTTGCGCACTAAAGGTGCGCACCAAAAATGTGACACGATTTTTCGTTACTTGTTAGTAGGTTTTTTCTCGTACTCGGATTTTTCTCATACTTGATATGAAAATCGATTCTTAAGGAGTAAACTCCAATATTTAAACACTAAAAAATATTTTGTAGTGTTTAAATATTTTGTAGTATATTTTTGTGCAGGAACCTAGGTAATTTCTATTTTTTAAGCTGAAAAATAACTCAAACATGTTCAATATTTTCACATGAGAAAATGATTTTGGTATTACGTATGTATGAGAATTTCGACGGCACCCGGCCCCTTAATTTCTAATTTTTAATATGTGTGTAATATTATACAATGTGTCCTAACACCGGTGTCCAATCCTTACATGTTATGATGTATGGCATAGGTATTTTATTGACTGAAGGATCGGCCACTGGTGTTGGGACACATTATTGGACACATTATATTATTATTATGTGTCCCGTCACCAGTATCCAATGCTTTAACGTCTTTATTTCTTCGATAATACATAAAAAATGTTATTTTACAAAATTGTTGTATAATAGTTAAGTATAATAAAGTATATTTAATCGTCTGTTGTTTTTTATAAAAACTGTTGATTTTATTGATATTACACTCCGGTCAAGCCTTCGTGGCTTATGGAGTATAAGTACATAATTATTATATTTTTGACTATTTGTGTAATTACATACTTAAATATTTTATTAACATAAGTATTTTCATAAACTTAAACATAAAATGGCCACGCGCTGGCGAGCTAAGAAGCCATCTACCATATCCTTAATCTGTGAATGGGATGTTTTCTTATTTTTAATCTCCACCAGACGGCGCGACGATAGACACTTCTAGATTTTCTATTGGTTCCCCATCGATCTGAAATTATCTGCAGGTTGGCATCACCGACGACATATTGCCTGTGTTTCCAAAAAATATCAGTGTACTGTCGAGTCACAAAGAGCATACGCCTAAGTGATTAGGCCATTATACTGGTAATAGTTTAGGAACACACTGTTAAAATAAAAACTTGTCAAACTGAAAACTGACAACTTAACGGCCTTGAGGCGGCCACTAGGAGGATAGATTAAAGGAGAGAGCATTAAATCGGTGTATAAGCGTGAAAAGCGTGTCAAGTTGCGTCCGACCTACTCGGTCATAACAAGGAGTCGGTCTGCATATTTCGTGTAATAAAAGTGTTAATAAAGGTTTTTAGTGAACATTTTATGCTAGGTATCGTTGAGTTTTGTGGTTCCGCTAAATAATAAAGCATAAGAACGGCCAAATAATGTCTCAAACACGTAGATTTAACGTTAAGTACGTAAGTTTTGAACAACGTTTTTTGGGCTTTTTAACCGGTATTTTTGTAAACTGAAAAGATAATTTACAAGTTTAAAAATCCCTTAATCGTGCTATATAAGGCGTTAGTGGTAAAAATGTCACATCAAGTAATAATTTGTCTACAAAAATTGCAAAGCTTCTTCCGTGTGTTTAGGAATGCACATTACTTAAACTATAGTTTATCGATATCATGAACTAAATGACTTTCTTTTCAGGGTTATAATATGCTTCGAAATTATCGACACATATAAATATTCAAGATAATACACGCACACTACTTGTATGAAAACAAGCACATAATGGCCACGCGATCGCGGCCTAAGACGGCATCTATATTATAATACTTAATCTGTGGGCGGCCATGCTACTTTGAAACTTCTTTCTTTCTTTTTCTTCTTTTTTGGCAATTTGACACAAAGGATGTGTATGTTGTGCCACAGACAAGGTAAAAAGGTAAGGAATATGGCGGGAAAACCATATTCCTCCTATTATAATTTTCATCATCGTTTTCATGTATCGTCAGGTCTAAAGTCTAGTCAAAGTCTAAGTAAAAGTCAATACAGTCACAGGAGTCAAGTCGGTCGATTCAGTAAAGTGGTAGACGCTTTACTGAAACTTTCGATGGAGTTTTGGAGGGAACACAAAATAGCACGTTTCTGGATATTACATCACTTTCCTACACTTGTGCATGAACACGAATATCTAATGGTTAATATTCTACCAATATTACACATTAAAAACCCAGCTAACACAATTTTAGGAAAATAATACAAAAACACAACAGCACTCTTTCTTTCTTTCTTTATCTTCTTTTTTGGCAACTTGACACAAAAGATGTGTATGTTGTGCCACAGACAAGGTAAAAAGGTAAGGAATATGGCGGGAAAACCATATTCCTCCTATTATAATTTTCGTCATCGTTTTCATGTATCGTCAGGTCTAAAGTCTAGTCAAAGTCTAAGTAAAAGTCAATACAGTCACAGGAGTCAAGTCGGTCGATTCAGTAAAGTGGTAGACGCTTTACTGAAACTTTCGATGGAGTTTTGGAGGGAACACAAAATAGCACGTTTCTGGATATTACATCACTTTCCTACACTTGTGCATGAACACGAATATCTAATGGTTAATATTCTACCAATATTACACATTAAAAACCCAGCTAACACAATTTTAGGAAAATAATACAAAAACACAACAGCACTCTTTCTTTTTTCTTTCTTTTTCTTCTTTTTTGGCAACTTGACACAGAGGATGTGTATGTTGTGCCACAGACAAGGTAAAAAGGTAAGGAATATGGCGGGAAAACCATATTCCTCCTATTATAATTTTCATCATCGTTTTCATGTATCGTCAGGTCTAAAGTCTAGTCAAAGTCTAAGTAAAAGTCAATACAGTCACAGGAGTCAAGTCAGTCGATTCAGTAAAGTGGTAGACGCTTTACTGAAACTTTCGATGGAGTTTTGGAGGGAACACAAAATAGCACGTTTCTGGATATTACATCACTTTCCTACACTTGTGCATGAACACGAATATCTAATGGTTAATATTCTACCAATATTACACATTAAAAACCCAGCTAACACAATTTTAGGAAAATAATACAAAAACACAACAGCACTCTTTCTTTCTTTCTTTATCTTCTTTTTTGGCAACTTGACACAAAAGATGTGTATGTTGTGCCACAGACAAGGTAAAAAGGTAAGGAATATGGCGGGAAAACCATATTCCTCCTATTATAATTTTCGTCATCGTTTTCATGTATCGTCAGGTCTAAAGTCTAGTCAAAGTCTAAGTAAAAGTCAATACAGTCACAGGAGTCAAGTCGGTCGATTCAGTAAAGTGGTAGACGCTTTACTGAAACTTTCGATGGAGTTTTGGAGGGAACACAAAATAGCACGTTTCTGGATATTACATCACTTTCCTACACTTGTGCATGAACACGAATATCTAATGGTTAATATTCTACCAATATTACACATTAAAAACCCAGCTAACACAATTTTAGGAAAATAATACAAAAACACAACAGCACTCTTTCTTTTTTCTTTCTTTTTCTTCTTTTTTGGCAACTTGACACAGAGGATGTGTATGTTGTGCCACAGACAAGGTAAAAAGGTAAGGAATATGGCGGGAAAACCATATTCCTCCTATTATAATTTTCATCATCGTTTTCATGTATCGTCAGGTCTAAAGTCTAGTCAAAGTCTAAGTAAAAGTCAATACAGTCACAGGAGTCAAGTCAGTCGATTCAGTAAAGTGGTAGACGCTTTACTGAAACTTTCGATGGAGTTTTGGAGGGAACACAAAATAGCACGTTTCTGGATATTACATCACTTACCTACACTTGTGCATAAACACGAATATCTAATGGTTAATATTCTACCAATATTACACATTAAAAACCCAGCTAACACAATTTTAGGAAAATAATACAAAAACACAACAGCACTCTTTCACATGCCCGCCAAAACTCCCAGCACTCTTTCACATGCCCGCCAAAACTCCTCTTTGAAACTTCTTCTACTTTTTGTTGTTGGTGTGGTTTTTATTATTTTTTCTCAAATTGTGTTATTTGGGTTTTTGATGTTCATTATTGGTAAAATATTGGCCATTAAATATCCGTTATCGTGCACAATTGCAGGTAAGATGTTGTCAAGACCAAAATTTATAATTCCTGTCACATTTGGTGTGCATAACGATAATAAGGGCTATTTCTTCCGTGAGTTTTAACTAAAACATCGTTATATTAACTTTATTGTCCTATTCATTGGAATATCATTCTGTCTTTTTCAAATTGAAATGTATCAAGTTTTACATTCGTTTGCCCAGTTTTGTAGCAGTTATTGATGGTATTACCTGGTATTACCGATAGTTGTCTACCCATACGCCATCTAGTTACTAAAATGGAAGCTGTTTGACAGTCAAATTAAAAAAATAAGAAAATGCCCCATTACTACTGTTGACTCGGTGTTCTCCATGTTTTTTCAGTTTTCACTTTTATTTTTAAAGTACTTATAATAATTATTACTATATTGCCAGAATAAGTGCACATTTTAATTCTTTGATCAAAAACTTTGATATCAAAGAGAATATATTCACTACGTGTTTGATATTTGGAATTTGGAAGTACAATAATGCAGTGTCGAGCTTGTTTAAAAACAAACTGTAGAAATGCAACAAAACTCGATGAATTTAATGTTAGGAGCTTTAATCTCATCACGAATTTAAATGTAATATTTCTTTTATTATTTCTATGGTGTGAGTATGTTCATACCTATACAGTTAATCACTTATCTTAAAATCTAATATAATAAAATCTTTAAAATTTTTAGATACAGTCAGGCGATGGTATGCCTCAACAGCTCTGTGCAAAATGTATAAAAGACCTAAAATTTTGTATTGCGTTTAGAGAAAAGTGTATTTCTTCCAATTCTGTTTTATCGCAAGAAGTATTTCACAAAGTAAGTAAATATTTATTACATCTGAATTTAATGAAAGGTACCTACATAATCAAACATTATTGTAATGGCATCAAAAACAATTTTCAGAAATTGAAACCGGATGAAATTAAAGAAGAGGACCTTGAAAGTAACAGTGATGCTCAAAATGAATGGGTAAGTTATGTATTTTCATCAAACAACACTGTTCTTTTGTCTAACTAAACACTGCAGTTTTGGGACCCGTAAAAATTTTGAATTTTATCAGTAATGCATAACTTTTTATGGATCAATTTGATAATTTTACATGAACCTGATAATATGTTCTGTTACAGAAAACAGAAATACTTATTGTGAAGGCAGAGGAAAGCAGTGAAGTAGAATGTTTGAAAGAAGAATCACTGTCTATGTCTAGTGAGGACCAGTTTGATGAAAGTTTTCAAACTTATGTAGGTAAGAAGTCTAAGAACTGAACCTCTTGCATAATATTTTGACATACATACTCATAAATTAATTATTGGTCTTGGTTTGCTTTTGTGCCAGCAACTACGAATAACAAAACTAAGGAAACGTAACTCCCATACTTCAACCGTTTTAAATTTGGCTTCTTTTCGAACACTAAAATATGACAATTCAGATTCTCGCCAAGGTCGTTTCCCAGGTAACGTATCATAATATTGCGCGCTGGACGACAGCCTGCGCGGTTATTGTCACTGTCACATTTATGAAACAAAGCCGTGGACAATAATTGTCAAAAGCGGATGACATTATGCAGTATACATAATGTGACCATACGTCCCGCTTTGGGCGGGACAGTCCCGCTTTCAGGCAGTCTGTCCCGCTGTCCCCCGCGAGGCCGATATTGTCCCGCTTTTGCAAACGGACCAAACGACAAATTAAAAGTATTTTTATGTTTGAAATGCCTGTGTAATGCCTCCTCCCATTCAACAAATGTGGTTATTCTGCCATGCTTATACAGATACACACTAGACATTCACAAAATACTCAATTGTATTAAACTAGATACTTTCATAATTAATAATAAAATGAAAATAAAATTTACTTGGGGGGGTAAAACCGTCGATGTCCCACTCTGATAAAAAAAATAAATGGTCATGTTAAGTATACACCAAACATAGATATGTTTGGTCTAGTAGATACTATCACGGTATAGTAGATACTATCACGGAGAAAGGAGTACATAATTATTATTTTAAAATCAAACATTTTCCTCTGATCCTTAAGTCATTGATAGTAATAATATATAATAATTTTGAACAAACCTTGTACGACTCGGACGAATTTAAAACTATCCAGAGCACCTAGACAAGACGTTTTCAGATTACAAAAATCTATGTGCTAAATTATTACAGAATTATTACAGAATTGAAATAAAAAACTTACGGTGCAAATAGGCAATGCAGATTTCCGTAATCTCTTTAATTTTCGGTCATTAGTCTCATTACTCATACAAAATATATCATGACTATTAAAGTGTATGCTACATAAACGAGTATTCTGGCTCGGCATCCAATTCGGTTCGTTTCTTACTAAACGAAGTACGAACAGCATTATAAAAATAAGATACTCCTTACTGATGTCAGTCAGACCCTCGTTTATGATTAAATTGTTACATCTTGCATAACACTGTCCATGGCGACTTTGTAAAAATTTTGTAATTATATTATTTTTTTATTATTGCATTTTTACAATAACATGTAAGCTTAATTAGACAAACACAAAGAGACCAGCTTAATTTTACGCAAATACCCTGGCATCCAACTTAATAAACCATCTTTTTGGGCATGTTTTTGGGTCGGAAAAAATACAAGAACTTTACCTAAGCATAATTTTAAAAAATTCACTTACTGATGAAACTTGAAAGGTTATTTCTGTATTAAAAGTCGTATCTGTATGACTTCTACACCATTTCACAGGGCATTTAGGCATTTTAACAACAAAAATGTTGTAAAAAGCTACGTAAAAAGTAAGTAAACAAATTGTAAAATGAGTTTGACAATAATTATCATGTCAACCTGGTTGAATATCACTCGTGTATATATACACGAAAAATGTGTACCGAACACATGCATAAAGTATACATGTATTCGGGTCACATTTTGTAGCTTTTTGGTGCACTTTTTTTGACGGAGTTACTCTTCCTTAGTTTTGTTATTCGTAGGCCAGCAATCAACCAATTCACCTATGTCCATTGTGCATACTAATATACTTCATCTACTTTTGTGGTTTATAGAATACATTTTAAGTTTTGTATATTTTTCATATACTATAAATATCAAAAAATCAAAAAAATGTTTGATTGTCATAAAGTTATCCTTTAGTGTGTATTCAGTCTGTAAATATTTTGTTTTAGATGATAAATATAATTTAGATAGCAAGAAAAATAAAAGAACATTAAGAAAAAAAAAAAAAGGTGGCAACTCCAAAAAGAAAAAGGGAACTACAAGGGAAGCACGAATATTATATTATGATAGTAAAAAACATGAATGTGGTAAGAAAATTTTTGAATACGGTAACTTAAAATTAAATATTTGGTATATAAGATAGTCTGTAAATATATTAATAAGGCCTTAAATTAAAATTCTGCCTTTTTGGTGAGAGAAGGGCAAAGGTTCTAAACATTTCATAATCATTTGTGGCCTTGTCTAACTAATCTTTTTAAACTTGTTTATTCATATGTTAATTCTTTTATAGGCTTATGCTTGGAGTACCTCGATGAAGACAGTTTGTTTGAACATGTGAGCAGTCACAAGCAGAGTAACTTCTGTCAAATATGCTCCAAACATTTTGCATCATGGCCAAAACTACTTGTACACCGAGCAGAACACTTAACAGGGCAGTCATTTGCTTGCCATATCTGTTTAAAGCGGTATCGCCTAACCCTGTCATTGCAGGACCATTACAACGTCAAACATTTGAATAACACTCTTGTGAGTACTTTCCCAAACACTACAAATAGAAAGATGACCAATCTTAAGTGTGTCATAATAATTTTAATTGTGCTTAATTCATGAAGCCCCAAGCGGCCACATCCGGCCGCGATAACAATGAAAAAGCTATTGTGTCTCGTTTTGCCACGACTGATGGGTTAAAGTAAGGTTGCTAACATAGTGCTTAAAGGTTAATGGTAAATACTGTGACAGCATTATACATTTTAGCACAGTTGAAATGAGTGGCGTAACTATAATTATTATAAAATTCTTACCTCACGGCCTGTTGGGCCAGCCGCTGGGGCCAAGCCTAAGAGACCGAGCATTAATTGTGCAATATTTAGTATCCATCATTCATCCATCGTTCTAACACTTTAATCATTGATAAAGTAATAAGTGTTTTATTTATTCAGAATACATTATTAAGTATTATCCTATAATTTTATATTTCAGAATTTATTACAATGTTCGGATTGTGACAAGGTCTACGACTCTGTAAGGAAACTACAGAAGCATATTTGGGCATATCACGGCAGTAAGACTTACAAGTGTGACAAATGTTCCTTGGAGTAAGTTTTTTTTAATTTAGTTCAGGGAACTGTTGCAAAAGAGGCAAAGTCGAGTAATAAACTCCATTGTTTTAAATTCAATTTACCACAGAAGTTGCAATAGTCAACTAGGATAAAATAAAGATTTATGGTTGCTACTAAAAAGTACAAATTTTGCCTCTCTATGTGAGTGTAAACCTGTTAGATTTTATAATAAAATCCTTTTTTAATATCTTGGTGCAAATACTAAATACACAGTATATTTTCAGGTTTCCACACAAGCAGTTATATAACTATCACATGCAAAGAAAACATGCGGAGCGAACCATGTTGTCCTGCGATCAGTGCGATTATAAAAATGTATTTCCTAGAAACATAAAGGTATGTCAACTCATTAGTTTACACTCTACACAATCTTCTACAAGGTAGATAAATGAAGTTGCTATCCATACTAATATTATAAATGCGTAAGTGTGTCTGTCTGTCTGTTACCTCTTCACGCCCAAACCGCTGAACCGACTTTGCTGAAATTTGGCATGGAGATACTTTGAGTCCCAGGATACAGGATACTTTTTTTTCCGAAAAAAATGTACGGTTCTCGCGCGATAAACGAGTTTTGGCGCAACGGAGTTGCGGGCATCATCTAGTTTATTATATTTAACGTGTGTACCCACAATTCGCCTAACAATCCTGCATCGCGCTATCGAAGTTTCGGAGAACGGCAAGATATATTATACAACGTCTGAAATGACGTCAGTGGCTTCGGCCTGACCGAGCATGCTATCTCGCTCGGTCGGAAGATCGTCCTTTTCGGCCGCCACTAACATCGTTAAAAACGCATATTTTGTATGTACGCTGTATCGCTGGATATCTAGTTATGGATACTTTTATTTTACCTTTGCTTTGCTAAAAGACCTATTTGAGATATAAAAAGAAATATTCAGAATTTTTATGTTATTCATTTTTAAGGGTTCCGTACCCAAAGGGTAAAAACGGGACCCTATTACTGAGACTTCGATGTCTGTCCGTCTGTCCGTCTGTCTCCAGGCTGTAACTCAAGGACGGTAATAGCTAGAGAGTTGAAATTTTTACAGATTATGCATTTCTGTTGCCGCTATAACAACAAATACTAAAAACAAAATAAATTAAATATTTAAGGGGAGCTCCCATACAACAAACGTGATTTTTCAAACATTTTTTGCTCGGTATCAATGATGACAACAGGTAGGCACTTGAAATTTTCACAAAGGCCTTAATTATATGTGTACTTTAATAATTAGTAATAATATTTAAATAAAATAAAAATTTAAGGGGACCTCCCATACAAAAAACTCTATTACGTACTCTATTACGGGTACGGAACCCTTCGTGCGCGAGTCAGACTCGCGCTTGGCAGATTATTTTTAAGATAGTAAAAGTAGTAACTCCTATTGCGCGTTGGACTAAAAGTAATGCAACCAAGTTCTCCGATACAAATAAAAAAAAGGTATAGATGGAAGACCCAAGGAAGACCCATAGACAACTTAAAACATACAAAATATAGTATGAAATTCATTAATAAGAAAAGTGTAGGTACTTAGAATAAGTGTAAATTTCAGCTGCACGCGCTCCGCATGCACACTGTCCGCAGTGATCGCGTGTCGTGCGCGGCGTGCGGCACGACACTCGCGGACGGCGCGGCGCTCGCCCGCCACCGCTGCACGCCGCGCCCGCACAACGTCTGCCCCATCTGCGGGAAGATACTCACCAGGAACTATAGGGTATATCACGCTATTAGTGCTATAACTCCCCGCCCCCCGGGAAGCCATCGCGACGTAGCCGCAGTGACGTTACCATGGTACTGTCCAACGCTTGTTGGACAACTGCAAACCAAACGCGCAGTCGGATTGCAGTTCAGTTGCAGTTGGCGTGCAGTCGTGCACTGCAAACCAAACAGTTCACACGACTGCACGCCGACTGCAACTGAACTGCAATCCGACTGCGCGTTTGGTTTGCAGTTCTATTGCAGTCGCATTGCAGTCGTGTCAACTGCATTCAAACTGCACTTGAACTGCAATTTGCAGTTGGATTGCAGTTGAAATGCAGTCCGTCTGTGTAGACCCTTAAAGTTAAGAGGGCGACTAACCCAAAAAATCAAACATCGTCCTTCTCTCTTCACACTCACGCCCATCTTTCATATTGTTACGTGCTAGAGTTCGAGGATTCGGAGAGAAAGACCTGGTGACTCTCTGGAAGACTTTATTCACTGACACTAGCTCACACAAATCACTAAGTCCAAACACTAAGCACTAGATCCAAATCACTGAGCACTATCACTGTCCTAGGTCCTAGCCGAGTCGTAGGTTCACTATCACAATCACTCACTATTGATCACTTGTTTTCACTTCGAAGTCGCCTCGAAGATCGCTCAGACGAAACTGAATGCCGGGCCGTCCACCTGCGCCTATTTATATGGGCGACTCGAATTCTAGAAAGTTCCTTACTCGATTCACGTAAACAAGTAAACACGTAAACAAGTAAATAACGGTCGGAACTTTCTAGGAGATTCGAGCATGTACCAACTAGCGTCATCTAGTTTCGAGTAGGGGATTTATGTGTAGTGTGCCCCCTAGTTTTGCCGGTTCGACGCTAGATGGCTCTGTGTGTCCGTATCCGTAACACTACTCCCCTCTTAGAGATGCTCGTCCCGAGCATCATTATTACTGCCATGGTAATGCGCCAGACGGTCTATGTGTACCACTTTGAATGTCCCTCTTGGTTGCTTTTGAATCCTGTAAGTCACATCATTCAATCGGGTAACCACTTTGTATGGGCCGTCCCACTTGGTCTGCAACTTTGGAGATTTCCCTTTTCGCCGAGTTGGGTTATGCAACCACACCAGTGACCCTTCTTCGAAGCCGCTCGTGTTCGATTTCCGGTCGTATCTGGTCTTCATGTTCTCACTTGACTGCAACCCGTTTTCCCGAACCATGGCGTGTATATAGCGCATCTTTTCCCTTAAATCGCAGACATAGTCTTGTACGGTCTTCGGTTCCTCCGGTGACCCTCCTGTCAAGAGGTCTACTGGCACTCGCAGTTCTCTACCGTAATTGACATACGCCGGGGTAGCTTTTATGCTCTCATGCTCGGCGGTACGGTACGACAGAAGGAAGAGCGGTATATACCTGTCCCAATCCTTTTGTTTGTCATCTACCAGTTTCGCCAAATGCCTCTCAAGGGTCAGGTTAAATCTCTCAACCATTCCATCAGACTGTGGATGGTACGCGGTGGTCCTCGTTTTATGCATTCCCAAAATTCTGCACACTTCCTGGAAGACCTGCGATTCGAAATTCCTGCCCTGATCGGAATGGATTTCTAGAGGCACACCAAAGCGTGATATCACTTCTTCGACTAGCTTAGAAGCAACTGTTGTAGCTTCCTGGTTTGGTATGGCGAACACTTCGGGCCATTTGGTGAAGTAATCCATGACCACCATAAAATACTTGTTTCCCGATTCCGTTACAGGAAATGGCCCAGCTACGTCAACTGCAATTCGTTCCCACGGTGCGCCAACGTTATACAAGCGCAGGTTCCCACGGCTCCTTGTTTGTGGTCCCTTCACTGCAGCGCAAGTAGTACATTTGCGGCACCAATCCTGCACATCATCTCGACAATGCAACCAGTAGAATCGTTCTCGCACTTTTGTTAACGTCCTCTTGACACCTAGATGACCTCCTGATACGCCATCGTGTATTTCACGGAGAACATCTGGTACTCTCGTCCTTGGGACAACTATCTGAAGATGGAACTCTCTGCCGTTAGTCTTCTCCCATTTCCGGTAAAGTATTCCATTTTGAAGTATCAGACTGTCCCATTGCGCCCAGTATGCCTTAGTGACAGCGCCAGTGGGTGCAACCTCACTCCAGATTGGTTTTACGTCACCGCGTTTCTTCCATGTGATGATATGCCGAAGGTCGTCATCTCTTTCTTGAGCCTCTCTCATAGCATCATTCTCCCAGAGACCCAAGGGACTTGTTCTGGTTAACTTTAATGTTATTTCATTAGATTCCTGCTTAACACAGTGTTTGCAGTCCTCTGAACACGGCCTTCGTGAAAGTGCGTCGGCATTCCCATGCGCCTTTCCGCTGCGGTGTTCCGTCTTGAAGTCATACTCCTGTAGTTGTTCAATCCATCGAGCTACTTGGCCTTCTGGGTTCTTGAATTGCAGTAGCCACTTCAGGGCTGCGTGATCAGTTCGCAGTAAAAACTGTCTGCCGATGAGATATTTGCTGAAATGTTGTAGCGTCTTTACAACAGCCAAGAGTTCTCTTCTTGTCACACAGTAGTTTCTCTCTGGCTTAGATAAAGATTTGCTGAAATATGCAATTACAACTTCTCTCTCACCCTGTTTTTGAGATAACACCCCTCCAATGGCCGTGTTGCTTGCATCCGTGTCGACTATAAACTGACTTGCAGGTTGTGGATACCCCAGGATTGGTGTTTCACACAGATGTTTCTTCAGTTTCTGAAAAGAATCTTCAGAAGTCTCGTCCCAAATAAACTGTCGTTTATCCTCTGTCAGCCGATGTAATGGCTTGGCTATCTCCGAGAATCCCTTAACAAAACGCCTGTAGTAGGAGCATAGGCCGAGAAATGCCCGCACTTCGGTTTTGTTCTTAGGGGTTGGCCAATTTTGAACTGCTTCCAGTTTCTCCGGGTCCGTCTGGATTCCATCACTGGAGATGACATGGCCGAGATAATTGACCTTACTCCTGAATAAACGACATTTTTTCGGATTCAACTTTAACTTGGCCCCCTCTATTTTGGCGAAAACACGTTCTAAGTTTCGCAAATGGTCCTCGAAGTCGCGGCCAACAATGATGACGTCGTCCAAGTAGACTAAGCAATCCTCTCCAACTAAGCCTGCCAGTACACACTCCATGAGTCGCTCAAATGTGGCAGGTGCGTTGCACAATCCAAAAGGCATGACGTTCAACTGCCATAAACCTTTACCGGTGGAGAAAGCTGTCTTCTCCTTGTCTTTTGGGTGAATTTCCACCTGCCAGTATCCAGATTTCAGGTTCAGGGTCGAGAACCATTCCATGCCACTCAAGGTATCCAGAGTGTCGTCAATTCGAGGTAATGGATAGCTGTCCTTCTTAGTGACATCATTGAGACGCCTGTAGTCCACACAAAATCTTGTGCTGCCATCTTTCTTCTTCACTAACACAACAGGTGAGCACCACGGACTTGCAGACGGTTCAATAATCTTATGCCTTCTCATGTCCTCCAAAAGGCTTTCAACTTCTTTTTCCTTTGCAATGGGTATCCGTCTTGCTCGTTGACGAATTGGGTTCTCGCTTCCGGTATCTATCCTGTGCTGAACCATCGAAGTTCTTCCAAGGTCGCCTTCCTGACTGGAGAAGATATTCGCGTGGCGTTGTAAAAACTTCTTAGCTTTCATGCTCTGCGAATAAGTCAGATTACTCTTGCAGTCATCGAGTAGCTCAGTCACTATTCCATAGTTGCTGCTGTTGGCTGAGTCTGAGCCTGTGATCGAACTACACTTTCTCATCCAGACAACTTCCTCGCACTTTCCAATGACGTCACCTTTGTTCAAGCAGATCTCGCGATCACCAAGATTCAAAACCTTGACGACAGCGTTACTGCTTCCACTAACAAGGGTTCTCGCCGTCATCAGTTTTTGCGCTGATGTCTTGCTAGGTGTGTCTTCGATCAACACACATCTGTTTGACTTCTTCTTTCCAGCTGGCGGTAGTTTCACCAGCACTCTAGCTTCCGCTCGTCCAGGTATAATGACTTCCTTTACACATGCGACTTTCCCGCAGGCGCCTCCAAGGATGAAAATTTCTTCTTCGCCACACTTGAAAACTCCGTCAGCGACATTAATTCCGCAGTTGTGCTTCTTCATGAAATCCAAACCCAAGATGCAATCATCCATAATCTCAGCCACGATAACGTCATGAGGGTATGAGGACGCCCCTACATTAATCGTAACTGACATTTCTCCCAGGACGGGTATTGGCTGACCGGAGGCAGTAAGAAGCCGACAGCTAATTCTCCTCTTATGTCTACTTGCGGCTTTTACTAGATTTGGGTTCACTATCGTTCTAGAGGCTCCTGTGTCTAGAGTCATTTTGCAATCCGTCCTGTTAATAGTCCCCTGAATCACAAGACTATTCCCGCTGCATGCTTGGGAGATAACAGTTATCGGGGCTTCCTCCGCGTCAGCCAGTACTCGCCCCTTAGTCCTGGCTTTTATTCGTTTCCCTGATCCCGGGCAGGGGACGAAGCTCCTTGCTTCTTCAGCTTTTCTACTTGTTCCTCGAGCCTTTTCATCCTTGCCATCTGGGTCTCCTTCTGCGGGCAGTTGAGCTGAAGATGGCCCCTCTCACCGCACTTGTAGCACATGGCTCCAAAACTTCTCTTCGTGGGAGCCTTGACCTCTTTAACTTCCTCAGAGACCTCATGGATCTTATGGGTCTGTCGTATGTCACGGCGAACAGCCTCGACCTCCAAAGCATGCGCCAATGCTTCCTTTAGCGAGGTGTGGTGACGTAGCCTCACTGCCGCTCTGACCTCGAGGTCCCTGATTCCGTCGACAAATGCTTGCACAATATTCGTGTCAATCATCTTGGAATCGGCTCCTGGGTGTGCCTTCTTGACCAGTTTTTCAATTTCCAACGCCCATTGTTGTAGTCCCTCTCCTGAGCGTTGGACTCTGTCACGAAGTTGAGCACGGAACACGTGCTCCAGGTGTCGCTCCCCGTATCTGGATTCAAGGGCCTCCATCAGGTCTTGGAACCCATTTCCTGTATGTGCTTCCAGGACCGACAAAGCTTGCCCTCTGAGCGCAACAGTAAGAGCGGTCAGGCATTGTTCGTCAGTCCATCCGTTGGCAGAAGCAACCGTCTGGAATTGCTGACGGTAAGCGTTCCAAGAAGTAGTGCCGTCGTATGGCGGTACTTTTACTCTTGGCCCGTGTGCCACTCCGGAAGTTCCACTACACGTCGCGACTCCTGTGGTTTCCAGGCGCACTACTTTCTTTTGTAGTTCTGTGAGGCCGGTTTTCACATTTTCCACATCAGCCCCTAACCCGGTAACTCGTTCGTCCATTACGTCGACATCTTTACGAAGCTTTGTCACCGTGTCACTGACATCCTTTATAGCCAAAAGCGCTTTTTCTTGCAGGCCCTTTTGCTGCTCTTGTGACTCCTGCAAGGCGCAGAGCTTGCGTTCTTGCAGCTCTTGCAAAGCGCCAAGCTTGCGATCATGTGACTCTTGTGACTCTTGCAACGCGCTGAGTTTGCGGTCTTGTGACTCCCTCATTGACTGAATTTCAGCCCTTTGAGAAACTTGCAAAGCCTGAATTAACTCAATTATGCTTTCCAATTGAGGAGCCATTTGAGGGGCCGTAGAAACTACGGGCGTGGCAGGATGGATGTAGCTAGTCGACGGGGCCTGAGCAGGCGGGGGCCAGTGGGCGTGGCCTGGTGGGCGGAGCCAGTGGGCGTGGCCATGTCCAGAGTGGGCGGGGCCTGAGGGGCGTGGTCAGTGGGCGGGTCCCGGTGGGCGGAGCTAGTGGGCGTGGCTTCACCCGAAGTGGGTGGAGCCTGGGGGGCGTGGTCAGTGGGCGGAGCCTGGTGGGCGGGGGCAGCGGGTGGGGCCTGCCCCGCAGAGGGCGGAGCTTGGTCCCCAGTGGGTGTGGCCTCCGCAGCTCCACCTCCAACTCCTCTCTTGGAGTCAATGGCAGCAGCTCGCTGCGCCCTTGTCCTGACACTCCCCTTGAAGTCCTCTCTCGGAGTAGTCAATGGCATCTCCAAATCCCACTTCTGACACCAGTTGTTACGTGCTAGAGTTCGAGGATTCGGAGAGAAAGACCTGGTGACTCTCTGGAAGACTTTATTCACTGACACTAGCTCACACAAATCACTAAGTCCAAACACTAAGCACTAGATCCAAATCACTGAGCACTATCACTGTCCTAGGTCCTAGCCGAGTCGTAGGTTCACTATCACAATCACTCACTATTGATCACTTGTTTTCACTTCGAAGTCGCCTCGAAGATCGCTCAGACGAAACTGAATGCCGGGCCGTCCACCTGCGCCTATTTATATGGGCGACTCGAATTCTAGAAAGTTCCTTACTCGATTCACGTAAACAAGTAAACACGTAAACAAGTAAATAACGGTCGGAACTTTCTAGGAGATTCGAGCATGTACCAACTAGCGTCATCTAGTTTCGAGTAGGGGATTTATGTGTAGTGTGCCCCCTAGTTTTGCCGGTTCGACGCTAGATGGCTCTGTGTGTCCGTATCCATAACAATATTATGCCAGGTGAAAAAGGACGACGGGGATTCATCGCCAAATTAGTTATTTTCTCAATAACTCGATAAATATACAATATTTTAAAAATCCGCTAGGTTGGTTTCTCAATGATATAATTTTATACAGTGTGTTAAAATATTAACTCAGTTCAATGCACGGTTATGGCAATAAATGAAAAAGTCGTGAAAATTAGATGCATCTTTGCGATTTTTTTCTATAGAGAAAATTTTAAGATATCGTGTTTTTGCTCAGATACCTAATTTTAGAAAATAAAACAATTCGGGGCTTATTTTCAAGTACAAAAATGAATTATAAAATCGTCAATTTGGGGTTAGTCGCCCCCGTAAGATTAAAAACAGCGCTTTGCGGCGACCTAGAGGTGACATGGTAGCGTCACTGGCTATGGGATTATTAGATTAGATTATCATTTATATTGGATCCTAGATCAGATCTAAGATCATTGAGTCATTTATATTGGACTAGCTGTTGCACGCGACTCCGTCCGCGTGGACTTCAGCTTATAACGCGCGGTAGTTCCCGTCAGAGAGTAACTTTAAATATTATATAGTAGGTAGTTCCCGTTGAACCATGTAGGCTACCACGACAGAGGTGCTGCCGCGGTACGCTTACTTCAAACGTCAATGTTTACACTTTACAGACAGACAGACACGTCACACATAAAACGCCCCTATTTTTGCGTAGGGGTTAAAAACTGGGGAGTGGGGTCGAAGACGTCGAACATCAACTCTTCTTAATATTAGTTTAAAAAAAACGCAAAAGGAATGATTCATCCTTACCACCGCTTATAGTAACACGTTTGAGTAAGCGCTTGTGCGATGTATCATGTAGGAGGCGGCACGGCGCCATCTATTATGAATTTTTGGAACTAACTTAATTTGAACAAATGTACCTACGCATTTTCACCCCCTTACAACCCTTTTTTCCAGTTAAAAAGTAGCCTATGTCCTTTCTCAGGCTTTAGACTATCTGTGTACAAAATTTCATTACAATCGGTTCGGTAGTTTTGGCGTGAAAGCGAGACAGACAGACAGACAGAGATACTTTCGCATTTATAATATTAGTATAGATTAGTATTTAGTATACATGTAGATAATATAGATTATAGATAAATGATTAATTTTATCCTTGATCATAGATTTTTGACATTTGCTGAGAGATTGGATCCAATATGGTCATAGAAATAGGTGTTGCCAGCAGTGGCGTGGGGTGAAAAAAAATAAAGGTAAAGCCGGACCAAAAAACGGCTAACTCGTGAATAAGCAAAATTTCAATTCTTGTAAAAAAAACGTGCAATAAATTACTTACCTGTATTAAGTGTGTTAGTTTAC
Source organism: Polyommatus iphigenia (assembly GCA_963422495.1). NCBI lineage: Eukaryota > Metazoa > Arthropoda > Insecta > Lepidoptera > Lycaenidae > Polyommatus > Polyommatus iphigenia. The sequence continues at coordinate 39,712,743 of OY730182.1, forward strand.
CTTTTCCATAACTACTAGGGTGCTTTGCTTGCATTGTGTGCGTTGCATGCAGTGTTAGTGTTGTTAGTATTCACCACCTCATGGACGTGCGTACCATAAAGGCAAAAAAGCACTGCTTACCTAATGATAAATACTTGCTATACACATATTTTAATTTAACTTTCGTACGTTTTAGATGACTTTAATTATTATTAATAGTAAAAATATGAATACACATTAACGCCTACTTTTATAAAATAGCACCAATTGATTTGCAAAACTACATAAACATAAGTCGGTAAGTGGTAACTAGGCGCGCCGCGCAAGGTACGCACCAAAATTATACTACATATCTGTGGTTACAGGCACTCGATGTCTCGCAGACCCCGCCTATATGTGTGAGTTAAGATTTTCGTATTCGTACACTGTTCGCAAACGTGTGTGCGTGTGCGATTTACTTGGCCAGGACCTGCCGCATGGTTTCCGAGCTTAGCCGAGCGCCGGCGCGTTCGGAAGTAATCGGATATGTTCGTTGCCTATAATCCGAGTAAAAATAATAGACGGAAATCTAATTAATCACATATGCACATAATGCATTTTTGTTTAGTACGGTTTATATTTGTTTACATTACAGAAGTGTTTTGTATTTTGGGAGGCCATTTTTTCATGTGATGAGCACTGTAACATATTATTTTTGTTTGCGCCAGTATATTTATAGTTTTCTTAGAAGATTTTTATTATTTTAGCATTTAAAAGTTTGTACATTTAACAGTTTATTAGATATTAGTTATTACTGAGTTTCTAATTTCTATATTAAGTGCGTTTTTTGATTTCTTAAAAATGTTATTTGACTGTGAGGTTTGTGTTGAAAATGTGTTTATTAAAAATTAAAAAAAACAAGTTTTCACAATTGTCATTCAGTGAAAAGATTCTAATTGTGATTTGTGTCGAAAGGTAGGTACGTGTACCTGAGTTACAACAATTAAACCAGCAACAAAAATGAAATGTAAGTAACTCGAAAGTTTCATGTAATTCATATTCATGTACCTCTTTATTTTATACTTATATATTATATACTTTATATTAAATGCGAAATTATCTCTGTCTGTCTGTCTCGCTTTCACGCCAAAACTAATGAACCGATTGTAATAAAATTTTGTACACAGTTAGTCTAGAGCCTGAGAAAGGACATAGGCCACATTTTTATAAGACAAAAATATACTATGTATCTAATTTCCATGGAAATATCGATGAAAATGAATTCACATTGCATTTCTAATATATAACAATCTATATTACGCCATACGCCATCTATGGCGTTTTTATTTATTTTAGCTTAGCACACATGTGAACGCAAATGAACTATCATTGTAGTTCCAACACGTGACAACAGATGGCGTTTTTTTTGTTTCTTCATAACAGAACGTACTCATATATTATAATAGTTTAGAAAACATAGTTTTTAATTTATATCCACACTAATATTACAATTTATGCGAAAATATCTCTTTTTGTCCGTTTGTCTGTCTGTTTTGCTTTACGCCAAAACTACTAAACCGATACCGCTGCTTACCCCATGTCAAAAAGCTCTGCACGCCTCTGCACCACCTTCACCATACATGACATCACTGGTATTATATGAACAGTGCATGTCGAGTATGATAAAAGTGGCTTTAAAAAAAGCCGTTTTAAGCACACGTCACTCACACTCACACACCAAAAATAAGTGAATCCTGACTTGCCAGTGTAGATGTTTGTTACTCAATCATGCAAAAACTGGATTTAGATGAAATTTTGCATGCATTCCATGTCAAACATGGAAAGGAACATAGGCTACCTGTCTGAAGTCCACGCAGACGAAATCGCGGGCAAAAGCTAGTAGCAAAGAAATATCAGCAGAAATACGTACCTATATGTTTAATTTTGTTATTTGTCGTCTGTCGTCGTTATTTAATATTCCTATTCTACAACCTGAAAAATTACCTAAGAATTATTATTTATATTCTAACATAATTCTACGGTTTTTCTTTACGAAATGTGCCAAAACATTATCATAAAAGTCGCTTTTTTGATGCAATTTTAATAATACATGTTTTTCAATTGAAATTACACCGAGATTTGACAATCTAGCCTCACTTTGGCTGTTTCGTGTATAGGTATGAATTCGCTTCAATGCCGAAAACGACCTTTCAGCGGAAGCCACCGATACAGGAAGAGTCAAAACAATTTGAGATAACATTAAAAGCTGAGGAAAAGCTTCACTCAACGCGGATTTAAAAAGATGTAAATAAAGTTCATAGATATCTAAATTATTAAATGTTGAAGTACTGTATAAAACTTTTAATTCGTTTTTTAATGCGTGAAAATCAAATATATTCGGGAATTCGGATATTAATGCAGACACACTTTCCTCGAGAAAACTACTACGGTAACTCGCGTATTTAGACTTATTGACTAAATCAAGAAAAGTTAAGTTTTGAAACGATGAATAACGGGAGTTTATTTGGCTTTTGATGTTATCTATTATTTCAACGAATAAACGCTTGTATTGTGTTTTCAAGTCAATTTCTGTATCCATCCGCCGGCGCCGTCGTGGTGGTTCACAATATTCCTGAATACTATTGAAAATAAAATCAAATTGTTTTAAAAACTCTTCTGATAACCAAGATTGAAATGCACCAATTTCTCTGATTGAGATTTCGATGTCGACTTGTTTGCTTTGAAGCAAAGCAAACAAAATGTCAGTTCTGGCAAAAATCTCTGAAAAAATATGCAAAAGGAAACAAAACTGCATATCTTCTAATTTAGTTACAAACGACTCCGACATGGATATAGAATCAACATCCCACGATTGGGGATTATCTACTATATGATTAAAAGTTTCAATCATATCTAACCTGCAGTTAAATATAACATTAATAATGCGCGAATGATAATGCCACCGTGTTTCGGCTACTCCAGGCATACGACGATCGGAAAACTGTTTTAAAAGATTTGACCGTTTCGACGATTTGTTGAAAAACCTGACAATTCCATTGATATGGCCGAAAAATGATTTTAATTCTGAAATATTTTCTAAAGATTTACTTAAAACCAAATTAAGAATATGAGCATAACACGGTACGAAACGCGCGAGAGGGCATTGACCCCGTACTAGTGCTTGAACGCCTCCACGTTCACCTGACATAACGGCGGCACCGTCATATGTCTGACCGATCAGTTTGTCTTTGCATCGATATTGTTCAAGAATATCGAGCAACTGAGTCGCTAATACAGTCGCAGTCCGGCTTTCGCTAACGTCGTAAAAACCTACAAATCTTTCTTCCAGACCATTTTCGGACAAATAACGAAATATAACAGACAACTGTTCTCTATGACTGACATCTGGGGTTTCGTCAATCATAACTGAAACGAATTTGGCATGGCTAATCTCACGTCTAATCTCGTCTAAAATTACCGCCGCGGTGCATTGTATAAGATCATTTTGAATGTCTCCCGATAGACCGGTAAACACGGAGTGTGAAGTAGATGAGCATTGTTCAAGATGGGAGTCTATAACGCTATCGTACTTACTTAAATAAAATAATGTTTCTATATAATTGCCACGATTGTCTGAATTAACGTTTTCACTATGCCCGCGGAAAGATAACTCCTGTTTTCCAAGAAGAACAACATCTATTGTCTATTAAACGTTTCATTAAGTTTCGATTACGTTCCACTTTTCGATTATGGGATTCATAATTATTTCCGAGAAATGTTTCTATTCTACTATTTCCAAAATTGTGTAATAATATACAACTGCGTAAATGTTTTTCGGTTTGAGTATGTTTCCTAGCCGAATTGGTCAAATTATTGATGTCTGAGAAACCCGTTTTATTCCAAGCACTATTTGTATCGGAAAACAGCAAACATGGAAAACAAAATAACTTATTTAATTTGCAACTGCCCGCTATCCAATTATATTTATCATACACTGAACTGTGAAAATGTTTGAAAAACCCATCCTTACGCCTATAATCAATTTTCATATCGGGACGCGCCCGTCCTTGTTTAATGATATGTTTTTTATTTTCGAACGATTGTTTTGAGAACGAATTTAAGTCATTTAATAGGTAATCCGTAAGACAACAGTCAATTTGTACTAATGCTGCCATTTCTCACCTAACCGTGTCACGACAAATTACAAAGTAAGTAAAACAAACCAACCTTTACGATGTAACAAACAAAAACACAACACAACACTTGGCAAGTAAAATTTCACTACTTTCGATTCTTTTAAACTATATAATATTACAATCAAGCTAGCCCACTAACTTAATAAACAAAATTTTGCATATTACAATAATAGCAGTACAAAATGAGTGCAAATGAACGCGTAATATAATTGTTGTGAATTGAAATGACAGCACGCGCCGGTCGGCCGCTGCAATTAGCTCTGTTGTGATTGGACGAAATCTTTTAAAGCGAAACATGCGAAACTAAACCTTAACACATGACAAATAAAGACTAGGTAGGCTATGTGGGATCGGCTTGTTGTTCGACAATATCGACGAGTCGTTTGCATGTAGTAGTAATGTGTATGTGTGCGTGAATTTCATACATTTCAAATGTTTGGATTCCCGATGTTTTGAGCGAGTTCCCCGGCAGTACGTACGCGTTCTGAATGCGATCGTAAAAACGGGTATGTGTGCGTTTGCGTGATTTTAAATACATGGCGAATTATTTTTATGAAATTGTAGGAAGCGGGGTAAGCTATAATTATTAATAATAAAAAATGTATATATTAAAATTGGCCAAGGTAAGCCGGTAGGAATCGTGTTCTATGGAGGCTTCGCCACTGGTTGCCAGTTATTTAATATAAAAAAGAGTTTTTAATTTCTTGTTCGTTAATATGTTTCAAATAATGTAATGTGATTCTTATATATATACTTGCATAATCTTACTGAAATAACAAAAAACAAGACATATTAAAAATGACGATGTCTTTTGACAAATCGAATTATCTGAGATCTAGTAACCCTGACGTCAATACCTGTCAGCAATAGCGCTCTCCATGGCCATTGCAACCACATATTATGGGGGTGATAAAATAGGATCAATGATATATGATAATGTAATATGCAGCTATATGATTATATGATCAGATATGATCATATAAATGATCCAATATAAATGATAATCTAATATCCCCTATGTCTTGATGGCGTTTTGGCTCCAGATGGTTTAGAATTTAGATTCACAAATCAAGATTCAGAAATATCATGCAGGGCAACGTCTATCGCGTCTGCTAGTGATAAATTCACAACGTCCATTCAGACGTTATAGTTATGGAATATTTATTTTTAACTATTAAGTACAAGTTCCGCGCGGCTTCGCCCGCATAAATTAGAAATTTTACTGACAAATCAGCCAACAAAAATAGCCTATGATCCTTCACACGTGGTAATTTTTTAACCCCCGACAAAAAAAAGGGGGTGTTATAAGTTTGAGGTCTGTCTGTCTGTCTGTCTGCCTGTGTGTGTATCTGTCCGTGGCATCGTAGCATTCAAACCGTTGGACTTTGATCTAGTTTTTTTTTTTTTAAAGCTGACATGGTCGAGAGTGTTCTTAGCTATTCTTTTAGTTCATCATCATCAGCCTGCTCAGTGCTGGAAAATCGCTGTTTATCTGGTTCGTGAAAGGCCGTTGGCAACTTGCAGTCGTTTGATGAGTTTTATATTTTGCCTGGTTCGTGATATTTATGAATTACATACACATTAATGGAAAGTTGACTTTGTGCTGCAGCATCACCTGGTAATCAATAGGATACCCAACTCCTCACCAACTTACAGCAGAGGTTTCGTGTTTAGGCTCATTTTAATTGCGACAACCAGTAAGACGTAGATATACACTAAATATTTGCATGCTGCTGCTTTGTCAAGGTGTGTCGGGGGACCGCCAATGTAGATGTTTGATTTCACATAACATTGATCTTCATAGCAAACCGAATCGAGATATTCAGCGTCTTGACGGTTGTTGTCCCCCGACACATCGTGACAACAATAATTATGGACAAAAATATTACTTTACACTTAGGAATTATTTTAACTTATAGTCAGCAAATATTATTTCATTACTTTTTAGTTTTATGGCGGGGTTTTTTTTTATTTCTTAATTTAATTTTTATTTATTATATCGTGTTTCTTCGCTCCCATAAGGCTGCGTTTCCACCGGAGCTGAGCGAACTTGCGTTGCGAAGAATATGTTTTTAAGAACCAATAGACACGCTTCATTTGCCTGGCCACGTTCAGCCAACAATTCTATTGGTTCTTGTAAAACACATTTCTCGTAACGCAGCTTAGCTCATCTCTGGTGAAAACACAGCCTTAGGCCCGTATTTTTGGTCAGTACTCAAGATGCATCTCGGTCTCAAGACACGGTTCAGGCTCTGTGATTGGTTGGCTGTCAAAATTTGGACCAATCACAGAGCCGAACCGCCTCTTGAGACTGGGTCGCATCTTAAGTACCGACCAAAAATACGGGCCTAAGTCTCAGCGTGATAAATTATCACTGACTATATATTATCATTTATCACCGATAATATATAGTCTGTAGCCTTTCTCGATAAAAGAGCTATCTAAGATTGAAAGATTATTTTAAATTTGACCGGTAGTTCCTAAGATTAGCGCGTTCAAACAAACGAACAAACTTTAGCTTTATAATATTAGTATAGATACTACTCATGTAACTAACGTAACGTTACGTACGTACACGTTTTGTTGGTTGTGAATGTAGACTTTTATTTTGGCTAATTATTTTCAGCTGTCCCTCCACCTCAAATCGCACACCGAGGATCGCAGCTACAAGTGCGCGCGCTGCGACGCGACGTACAAGACGTCTTCGGCGCTGCGCGTGCACACCGCGCGGCACGACGGTGTACGGCACACGTGCGACGCCTGCCCGCAGACCTTCAACAACCAGAGCGGGCTTATACGACACCGACGATTGCACACCGGTACGTGATACAGAGTGCTTACTGCTTAGGGCTCCCACACATAAGTGCGAATTCGCATTGCAAATCTGCGAAAATATCTGCGACTATAAGATCTTTGTAAACAACATTCTTTGGAAATAAATGATTATTATGATTATGAAAATTCATAATAAAAATGACAATACGATGCGAATCCGGGGTTTTGTATTGGAGCTCTAATGGTGCATGATGAGTGATGAAGATTGGCGGACGATATCCAGGCGTGCTGCGCAATGGCGTAGCCTGCAGTGGGAAATTGTGTACTGGCTAATTTGCATTTTTGACATTTAACTTATTAGTTATTACTTAGCTACAGAAACTATAGTTCGCGCGGAACTAATTGGCCGCGCCTTAGGTATGTGAGCGGTGGGACGCAGAGGCGGGGGCGCTTGATTTTGACAGTTCTGGCTAGTTTAGACAAAACACACAAGAGATTGCAATAGCAAGATGAGTCCGCCAATAAAAAGACAATCTAAGGAAATACTATTTAAAGTGCATAGGTTTTTAAAAAACGGAAAGCCGATGTCAATAATTTAGAATATAAAACTGATCAATTGTCTTTATTCTTTTCAATAATTAAATAATATTATTGTTCACAATATCGCGAGATTTGTCGTCACTGTCTAATCTCATGTGCGTTGCGAGCAGCAACCCTACCTAACCCCCATCCCTACCTAAGGCGCGGCCAACTAGTTCCGCGCGTACTATAGTGTATGCATTTTGACTAAGTGTAATTCTCATTTAATATTAAAAAAAAACTGGACCAATTAAAAATTTTCAGATAATATTATATATTTATTTTGATAAGTTTAGAAATAACTATCCTTTTTGTTATTCATATATTTTTTTTCTCTTTTAAGAAATAAAATACAGATATATCCCACACACTCTCTTAAACAAAAATACAAATCTTTCCCTTTTAATCTCCAGTAAAAATGTTTGCCGCTTGACAAAGTGGGGTCACGATAGATTATATTAGGTAGCAATATTCTGTGGTTATTGTAAGTATTAATTTTGTGTTTTATTTCAGGTGAGAAACGCTTCGTGTGCGCGGTTTGTGCTAAAGCATTCACAGAGCGGTATAACCTCAAAGTGCATATGCGGGTACACAACAAAGACCTCAAGAAGAGCCTCAAAGCTGACCGTTCTGAATCCGACTGAAGGAATTCAAGATTAGTCCCAGTATTTACGTATTGGGCCGTTTAAACTTAGTATTTTTCTTAAAGTATAGATAGTTTAGGAGGGTTCAAATTAAAGGTAATAACAAAAACTGATTTCTTTTTTTCATCGTATATTTTATAAATTAAATAATAATTTATTATAAAAAACAGATTATAAACTAATAAAATAAAGAGTAAATTGTATCACATACAAAAAAGTCTTTGGCGAGTACAGAAAATGTACTGTTTATCTTATTACTTTCAAGAACTAATAATGTATACAGTCAATGAGGATAGTCGAATAAAATAATTATTTTTGTTATAATATGGAAGAAGTATGTAAGTAGCATCAATATCGATTAAAAAGCATCGAAGAGAAATTCGTTATGTTTTTTATTAACTACCCTCATTTACCTTTTGGTAAAAAAGTTTATAATCTACTTATAGCTATACACAGTACTGTGGCAAGAATTATTTTCTAAACAATAAATTAATATGGACTAACCACAAACACTTCAATACGTAAATATTACAATAATTAAATGCCATGATAACTTTACACATACTTGTAATACACAGTAACGTACACAGTCATCGAGCATAATATCATCAAAAGAGTGGTAATGTTGTGTTTTGCATTAAAAAAAAATTGCCAAAAAAATACGTTTTAATTGGCCGATAATTTCGCGGCTGAGAAAACATTGGTGGGGCAATGTTTTCGGCGTAAGCGTAATTGGTCTTCAGATTAATTATCAGTGATAGTTCATTGATCAGTTTCAGTAAAACATGGTTTGACTAATACTACTAGTAAGTATGGTTATATTCTCGACGTATACAATATTATTATCAAACACATACGAATTGTTCAGTGTCGGTTTATACAAATGTTCAGGTGGTAAATGGTTTATGAAATTGTGCAACCACAAAATACTTTAATGCCAATAACGTGATCCGAATATCAAAAGTATACTCTTTACCACTTGGGGTCAATTCACATCCACACGATAAAACGCAGCGCTGCGTAGTGCAACGCCACGGGCATTTAGATGTGCGTCTCAGTGAGATTGACCCTCAACATAATAATTTTGTGAGATAATAAATGGCAGTGTGTTATTATTATTAAATACTTACCTGTAATAATATTGTACAAGTGACAAAAGATGCCTTTTATCAAAATAGCTTACAAAACTGCCAATTGACAAAACAACCATTAATTTTGTATGTATTATTATTATAAATACGTGAAAGCATGTAAAAGTGTCGTATAAAAACTTTAAATAACGGCATTATCTTCATACATAGATAGCCTTCTGCAAACAAATAATGCAAGCACTGTCCTAAGTATGAACAACTTTTTACATATAATTCAATTAGAAAGTTATCGCCCCTGCCTGTGGCCATACCGGGATTCGGTTATCGCTCTGTCTGTGGTTATACCGGGAAACCATTCCACAGATAAGCAGAATCTGCTAAAAAGGGGTCCACATCTGAGAGGTTAATAAAAGTTGTTAAATTTTTATTATACACTTCAAACTTTAATAGGTAACTTAATGTAAATAATTTACATACAATAGAACACATGATAATGGTCACAGTTAGATGGGATCAGTTTAATATTACGTATAAGGCGGCAGGTATAATATAAAAGGTAGATAATAACAAAAGCAATTATTCTGTAACTACAGTATACTTATAAAACAATGCCTCTATGTTGGTAATAATGTAACAAAGCTACTATATCGTTTAGATGACGTTTAATATTTCTGTCTGTGTGATGTAGGTTTTAATATTTCTGTCTGTATGATGTAGGTTTAAAAAGTTTATTAATACGGAATATGACGCAAAGGTCGGGGCAGAGTGCGCTATTAGCACATACAGCTTATGTCGGCTGTACTCTCTCGCCGAGACATAGCGAGGCGGCCCGAGTGCGAGAGTGTAAATGGGTGCGCTCGCCTCGTCTCGTCTGTCTCGGACCCTCTCGGTCCGGTGTCGGTATTTTGCGCCCGAGACAAAGGGTCTCGCGAGGAAAGCGAGCGCATTACTGTACACTCTCGCGTTTTTCACTACTACTCGCGCCGCTAGACAGTGCAGAACAGAAAAATAACAATAATAAAAGTCATTATAAGTCTTATAATTAATTGTGAGAAATAAAATTAAATATTATTATAGATCTTTGGATTACAATGATATCTTTCGATGCAATGGTGAATGGTGATCATTGATCGTAGATACGTTTTCGCCATTTTTAGAAAAATAATGGTCCATCTTCTCTGAGTTCATAACTGCGATTGAACTAAGCGAGAATGTACATGATCGCACCCGGGCAAGGGCTCTCGCACGAGACTCTCGCCTGAGAGCTCTCGGCGAGAGTGTACAGCCGACATTAAATAACGCTCGACAAGGCTTTAAATGAACGTGGCGAGAAAAGGAACTAACGCTGTTTTCATACAAAACACCATTTTTGACAGTTCTCCTTTACCAGCAGCGCCCATTGACATATTCATTTAAAGCATTGGAGCACTTTAATAATTAATCTGACCAAAATCTGAGATGTTGCACATGTGATATCAGAATATTGAGAGAAGCGTTGTCAAGCCGTCAAGCGTCGAAAAAAACTTTAGTTTACTGTCTATGCTGGCGCTGCAGTTTGTGTGTGTAGTCTATGCTAGATAGACAGTACACAAAAAGTTTTTTTAGAAGAGTACACATTCTAGCGTGAAAACACTGCAGTAATATTCTTCGTAAACACAAAATCGGCATTATGGATAATACTAGTACATTTGTTTATAATTTAAAATACTGTCACGCAACTGCTTAAAATATAGATGAATTTAGACGATTAATTTAAAAAGAGAAAATCAGACATCTAAAAAATGAGATCATACATCCATAAAATAATGCATAAATTGTCTAGTTTTCTACTTCGATGTTTGTTAAAGAAACTTCGTCCAAAAAATGTTAAATTGTTTGAAGTGCAATTACTGCAAAACTGGGAGTGTTTGTGCATAATTTATGTAGAGGATTTATACAAGTATAATATTATAATGTTATATTGCTTTGTACTTTCTTTTAGCACTTTATGTTCAAATCAATTGGACGCATGTGTACAGTGTATATGAATTTGAGCAAACGGGAGAAATTGTAAACATTTAAAAAACCTACTTCAATTAATCGTTTTTTAAGATTTAAGATAAGGCGGAGTAAAGTGTTAATATCTTAAGTACTTACAAATACGGCAATAATGACGCTAACATAAATGTCTTTTGACTGAGCCGGTTTTTCGAGTCTTTTGCCTGCCCTTCGGATACACACAAAGCGCCATCTGGCGGCGGAAGTTTCGAAACCCATATTTCCATCCGATAATTTTTGTGTGCGTCCAAATCAGCAGCATGCCCTTTCGCCATCAAAACCATAGAATTGAACTAGATTTCGTTACCGTAATTATTGGGTATCCTCACGACGGTCTCCTTGCCCACTCTGTCCGTGTCTACGAGGGATCCGGAGCTGTACTTCTTGGTCTTGGGCGCGAGGGGCGGGAGGTCGGAGCAGGTGGAGGACGCGTCGTCCCTGGACAGCTTGAGGCTTGTGGCTAGGGAGCCGTTGGAGGCGTGCGGGGGGAGGAGGGGCGCGCGCTCGTCGCGGCGCCGCCCGCAGCTGCCGGCCTCTGACGCCGGCGCCGCGACCTCCGGGCACCCGCCCAGCTGGATCCAGTCTTGCAGTCTGGAAGTATAAGATGGATTAAAATATATTTAAGAAGTAGCAAAATTATTTTACGGATTTGCGTGGTGGCCGAAAAGGAAGATCATCGAGCGACATAGCATGCTCGGTCAAGCCGAAGCCCACTGACGTCATTACAGACGTTGAATACAAAAATGAAGGAAATAAATGCTGTATAAAAAAAGTCTTAGTCTTAATGAGATTTCAAATAGTTGAACAATATTATTGAGTGAATTAACATTTCTTTTTTCATGGAGAGTAAGTAGTGATCATTAGCTTTATTTAATTAATTACAAATTACAATGTCATAAGTGAACGTGATTAAAACGAAAACATTAATATGAATTCCTGCACGCGAGATCAAAATGAGATAAGCGTAAAATGAAAGTGTAAATATAACATACTCTTAAATCGTTGATACGATAAACTAAATTAATTAGACCACAAAAGAAATTAAAATATGCTTTTCAGATCTAATCTTCGACCGACAAATCCAATACGTAAACATTTTTTTTATCATGGGTTAACAAAAAGTAACTCTAAGAACAGTGGCAAATTAAAAGGAAAGGTATAAAGAATTTAAAGGCATAACTTAACTACGAGCTAGATACATCCAAGCCAGGTTGGCGTACGGTTGCGTTTAAGCGAGAGGACTGAAGAATTTCACCTGACATAGGTATAGGCTCCGAAAAAAAAAATGACTACAGTAGGAACTCTATTAATCCGCCAAATTTTGTCGTTAGACATTCGGATATTCGAAAACCCCAATACATAAAATTATGCGTTTTATAAACTACACATACAATCAAAGTGTATAAAGAAATTAAGGCCCTTCCCCTACGAAGATTCCGTAATTTACCGTATTTAGAGCCTTATAAACTCGTGATTTGAAAGCTACAAAGTTATAATAAAAATACAGCAATCATCTTCAGTATAATATCAACATTCCTTTCCCCGTTTTAAATTTTCTATTTTTGTTTATTATACTCATGACATTAGCTTCCAAAGTAATACCAATTTATTAAAATTGAAGCATACTTTCGCATTTCCCTAGTATATACAAATTACGTTTATTCGAAACACACGACAACAGATAGACCATTTCATTAACTACACTCCCCGTTTTATTTTTTTTTAGATCAATTTAAACTAAGATATGTAAAATAAAAATAGAATTTTTGTGAGATCTCGGCAACGCGTCAAATGTATGGTCAAGGTTGTTTGTTCGGGGGATGGCCTTAATAAGAGATACGTGTTTTCCGAGGGTAGTCCGGATCGCGAATCCGTATAACTGAGGGCCGGATAATTGAGTTTCTACTATATAACATTGAAGGGCGAACCTATGGACGATCTCCTCGAAGTTGGGTCGCCGCTGCGGCACGTGTCGCCAGCAGTCCCGCATGAGCGCGTACATGGGCGGCGGGCACGCGGCCGGCGCGACCAGCAGCTCGCCCGCCCGCACCATCGCTATCACCTCCTGGTTGCTGTACCTGGTGGACATGCCGTCAGTACATTTTTTGAAGTGGAACTTCTTTGGCCGATTTTGTAAAATTTGAGGGGCCGCAAATCGCAAATTTAGCAATAATATTGTATCACGACGCGACGCCGTCACGATTTCGGGCAGAAGCTTCATTTCTGACTCATGTAGTTACTGTTACTATCACATACTGTCATGGGCGCCGGCAGGGGGGTGCCGGGGGGTGCACTTGCACCCCTTGGGAATCTCGGGATCAACAGGAATTATTGAAATAAAAAGCATTTTGTAACCCTATTACCATGCCGTATAAAGATAGTTCGTAATGTTTCGGCACTACATGTATTCTGTTGACGTAAATAGACAATCACTGTTGTTCGGTAAAAAGCATAAAGGTAATATACCTATCGGAATAGAGAAACAATCCCGAGCTGTCAAGCTTAACCAAAATTTGATTTACATCTGTGTATACAATTATGTTTACGTGTGCGTGTCAGTGATGTACAAACATCTTGTAATTCGACAAAATATCGATCATGGAATAATAATTGTAAGATTGTAAAAACAGAATGGGATAAAATAAAACTGCATAGATAGGTATAATACAAATTGTAATTTTGAAGTAAAATATGACTTTTCTTCAAAATGCTTGCTGCATAATTAAGTATATGCATGAATTTTTCCTCGGAGTCCAGTTTGGACGGTTAATTATTTTAAGCCATGAATTTCTGGTATCCAGGTCAGCAGGAAATCTGAAAAATTGGCCAAGTGTGAGTCGGACTCGCGCATGAAGGGTGACCGGTTTCAACCGGACATTTTCTAAAACCCGGCACGATACGGCACGACATGTCATGACACGATTCGACAAGACAGGTTACGTCACGTCACGTCACATCAGTACACGACACGACACGACTTCACTAGACCCTATTAATTTTCACTTCACTCTCAATGAGCCCTTTTATTTGATGCCCATCTTGCAGAAGTGTTTTTTAAAACTATTCCCCTATCTTGGATGAGCAGCCATATTGGATGTAGAATGACATTACATATGTGGTTCTTGTTATACAGTCTGGAGACAGACAGACGGACGGATGGACAGACGGACAGGCAACAAAGTCTTAGTAGTAGAGCGGGACCCGACTACTAGGACGTTTTACCCTTTGGGTACCCGGACCCTTAAAAACGATAAATTATGTATGATAGTATATTAATATACTTAAACTAATTATAAACTACGGATGAGTATGTTATCATTTCAACATTCGTAGATAATTAGTATACTTAACTAAAAAATATTTTTATATCGATACTACTTATCGATAACTTGATGCAGCCCTAGTGTAAAATATATGAAAATTGTTTACACAAAATATCCTTAAATTGTGCACCATGGCTAGTCAAGTTATGTTTTCCATATAAATAAATATTTAGAGAAGTGAATTATGAAAATCAATACCAATAACTCGTAGGGAATTGGCAAAAATAAACTTAAAACTAGGTCCTGTCGATGTAGAATAATTCACCTGTGAAATGAATATTTGTCCGGGTTTTTTCGATGTGTGGATCCACAATCATTCCACAAACATTTAACCTCTAGAGCAGTATTTCTAAAAACTATTCATTATTTAACTTAAAATCACAATTTTTCTGAGAGCCCAAATTGACAACGATCGGCTCAGGGGCAGACAGACTGTCAAACAGATGAAAAAAAAGCTATGCAACCTCAAATCACGCTTCTCTTTCTATCAGTGTTACTGATAGTGACATCTCGCTTACTCAGGCCTTTGTTTCTCTATTCCGATAGGTATATTAACTTTATGGTAAAAAGTAAAAAGAAAAGAAAAAAAAAACTAAAATCTGCACCCCTTGGAAATTATTTCTGCCGGCGCCCATGCATACTGTTACTATTTTTCTATTATATGAAACTGACGACGATTCGGGATTGTGACGCTATTTGCCACTGATTAATCTAGCGCCAAAGAAACATTTCATTTCTTTTCATTAACGACGAATGACGAAATCTTTAAAGGTGCCTCTTCACAATGGTCCATGCTGGCCGACTACAAGCCATCGCCATTGTGTAGACGGGGTAATGGCCAGTCAGTAATGAGCCTTGTTAAACTCGCTCGGATCGTGGTCTACAGTTCGCAATGGCCTGCAGTGGGACATTGTGGGCCCTTGTGTACTGGGGGCTTAAGACCTTCGCGATTCTCTCGAGTTTGACAAATATTTTACTAAACCAATGTCACTCACCCATAATACGGTTGCAGACCGTAGCTATATATCTCCCACAGCACCACACCATACGACCAAATGTCACTTTCAGTTGTAAACTTTCCATAAAGTATTGACTCTGGTGGCATCCATCTCACAGGTAGCAGACTTTTTGACTGTACCTGTTGGGATAGGCATGTCTTAGTAGATTATTTGTAACTAGATGACGGCCGCAACTTCGCTGCACCAAAATTCGTTTACCGCGCGGGAACCGTACATTTTTCCCAGATAAAAAGTATCCTGTCTTTTTCTAAGACTCACCAAATTTCAGCAAAACCGGTTCAGTGGTTCGGGCGTGAAGAGGTAACAGACAGACAGACACATTTTCGCATTTAGAATATTAGTATAGATAATATTTAAGATAATATAAACGAAAATAAAATTGATTTACAATACTTACTCTATAGTAGTCTGAACTGTAGATGTCTCTTGAGAGGCCAAAATCTGATATTTTTACTACAAAATCATCTGACACCAGACAATTTCTAGCAGCTAAATCACGATGGACGTAATGGTGTGAGGCCAGGTACTGCATGCCCGAGGCTATGTTGCAGGCGATGTTCAGTAGTCTCGTGGCAGGGAGCCCCTTGCCGGAGGGAGGTGCCCGGCCCATTAGGAACTCGTGCAGGTCTCCGCGCGCCATGAACTCAAACAGCATACACAGGGGCTCCTCCCTCAGGGCCACACCCACAATGCACACAATATTCTCATGATTGAGTTCTGATATTAAATCTATCTCCCTTCTGAAATCCGCCTTCGTTTTTGCCGACGCATTTTCTTTGAGAGCCTTAACTGCAACATACTGCGTCTCACCATTCTTTTTCAGTGCTCCTTTGTACACTTTTCCAAAGGCTCCCTCGCCCAGCTCTTCCAAGAACTTAATTTGTGACAATGAGTACTGGGGTATTCGTAAAATACCATTGCCTCTGGTGCTTTGAGTTTGCAAATGGGGTTGATTTTCGTTATTTTGGTTCGATAGCAGCTCATTCATTTCTATGGGCGAGTTTAGTCTGGAATTGCCGTAAATGTTTTTGTCAGCATTAGGTAAATTGATGTCTCTTATGTTGGCTGCATTCCTTTTGTTCTGGTGCCTATAGAAGAGACACACTATGAATCCTATTATACCACAGGTGAGTATCAGGAATATAGCTACAATGTAGATCCAAATTTTATGAGCACATTTAGGTATATCACATAGTTTAGCTATTTTTCCATCATTGTCCACAACACACCACGGCTCCGATTTGATTGCCCCGGGATTTCTACAGTAGCTGTGTCGGCCCGCTAGCTCCGGATGTTCGGAGACTTTCACATACATTTGTTTTGACCACTCTATACAAGGGAGCCCATCACTTGTTACGTTCACTCGACCCAAGTATCCGCTACCATTTTCCCAGTAGCATTCATCATCTGAAACCATGATGGTACCGATTCCGATCTTCAAGCAGTCGGGATCATTCTCTGGCAAGTCTTGGCATTCCTCTAAAGTGAGCTGCTGGCCAATGTGAGGATGTCTCTTGGCAATGGCATACTCCATTTGACAGAGTTCGTTCTCCAGTATTTCACAGTCCTGTTTACAAACTCTTCTCAAAACTGATGAATTGTAGCGGTAATTAAATATCTGCATTGAAACATTTTTGTCAGTGTTCTCTATGGCTTCTGAGATGTCAGTAGTGTCATTTAAAATCTTCTTAGCTTGAGCGAGAAAGAAATCATTGGTTTCAATGTGATGGCGACAAATAGGGAATGTGGAGTAGCAGAGGCTCGGGAGTGCATAATTTTCACAGTGCGAGCTTATGTCATTAGAATATCGGGTAACCTGGAGAGCTTTCTTCAGTTTGTCCTCCAGATCTACCTGTGTAGTTTCATACGGTATATAGACAAACTGGCCCTGCAGGAATGTACTACAAACCATACCTGTGTACTCCTGACATAGAGGTTCAAGTTTCTTAGGTGAGAATTTCTTTTCCTTGGGTTCCTCTACTTTTTCATCAATGGTAATACTTTCAGGCAAAAGGTTCGTCGTCGCCTTTATATCAATCGCGATACTGTTGTCGCCGTTCGGCAGGGAGGTTGTGAGAACTGGAAGATTGGCATTGCTCTCTTCTACCACCAGCCTGGTCGTCATCTTCTTTTCGTACGACTGTTTTATAACACAAGTATAGTTGGCTTCGTCGTCGAAATTGAGATTTTTAATTTTTAGGTAGGTACCAATACTCCCGTTGACGTTATCAACTTTGGTTGATATTTTTATTTGGTTGGTTTCGTGGAGTACCTTGTTGTCTTTCAGCCAGTACAGCTTGACGTTCTTCATGAGCGTCTGTTGAATATGTTCGGGCGGGAACTCTTTAAGGGAAGTTTCGATGCCTTCTTTGTTTTTGGTGTAGTGTACGACCTTAGTGAAGTTCATCATTGCCTCGCACTTGAGCCGCACGTCCGACGACACCGGCTTCCTGACGACTGGCGGCAGAGGTTTAGCGAAATATATATCCAGCTTTATATTCCATATTTTTTGTTCTGAAGATGAATTTGACTTCATAGAAGTGAAAGTTTCACTTTTGTTTACGAGCGACTGATGGCATTTGTCGAGTATTGATAAAAAAACTAAAATGTATAGATATTCCATCGCGAACACTTTCCATACAACTTGTAATAAGTATTGACGCGTTTTTGTTACATTATCATAGCGAATCTTATCAAAATTATCATCAGACACCCAATTTCACCGAACTGTTTTCTATCTTGACACGTATAAAAAATATATGGATTTGATGTATGCATAAGAATCTAATGCATAAGATTCTAGGCAAAAGCCTAGAAATTATTCACAAAAATTAGACCACCAATCACTAAAATTAGAAAATTATCAAATAAATTTATGTTTGATCGCCATTCTCTTTTCTTTCTTTCTTTTTCTTCTTTTTTGGCAACTTGACACAAAGGATGTGTATGTTGTGCCACAGACAAGGTAAAAAGGTAAAGAAAATGGCGGGAAAACCATATTCCTCCTATTATAATTTTCATCATCGTTTTCATGTATCGTCAGGTCTAAAGTCTAGTCAAAGTCTAAGTAAAAGTCAATACAGTCACAGGAGTCAAGTCGGTCGATTCAGTAAAGTGGTAGACGCTTTACTGAAACTTTCGATGGAGTTTTGGAGGGAACACAAAATAGCACGTTTCTGGATATTACATCACTTTCCTACACTTGTGCATGAACACGAATATCTAATGGTTAATATTCTAACAATATTACACATTAAAAACCCAGCTAACACAATTTTAGGAAAATAATACAAAAACACAACAGCACTCTTTCACATGCCCGCCAAAACTCCTTGTACCTATCTATTTTTTTTTTTTTTTTCTTCTTCTTTTTTGGCAACTTGACACAAAGGATGTGTATGTTGTGCCACAGACAAGGTAAAAAGGTAAGGAATATGGCGGGAAAACCATATTCCTCCTATTATAATTTTCATCATCGTTTTCATGTATCGTCAGGTCTAAAGTCTAGTCAAAGTCTAAGTAAAAGTCAATACAGTCAAGGAGTCAAGTCGGTCGATTCAGTAAAGTGGTAGACGCTTTACTGAAACTTTTGATGGAGTTTTGGAGGGAACACAAAATAGCACGTTTCTGGATATTACATCACTTTCCTACACTTGTGCATGAACACGAATATCTAATGGTTAATATTCTACCAATATTACACACTAAAAACCCAGTTAACACAATTTTAGGAAAATAATATAAAAACACAACAGCACCCTTTTACATTCCCGGCAAAACTCCATCGCCATTCTCATTCAATCACGAACTGAAAGCGCGGGAACTTGAATAAGGCGGTCGCGGTATTTTTTCTTAAAATTTTAAAATTATTTTTTATATGTAAATAGTTAATTATATAGTTTATTTTTAGTCATATTTTCTCTCATTAGTAGTGTAGTTAAGTTTTATTTAGGTAAGTCTTCTTTTATTTTGTAGTTTATAAGAATACCATGGAGGAGCCCGATCCGGGGGGACCTGGTCCCCCCGTTGGTCATTATGTGACCATTTCTAATGAATCGAGTATGGATACAGATGCTTCATACTCAACAAACCCACGTAAACGTCCAGCTTTATCTAAAAAGCGCTGTAGGAAATGCATGAAAAAAATTAAAAGTGACCCAAGAAAAGCTAAAAAAGATGTTAATTGCATATGTTCTAGCGATTCTGAAAACAACATAGCTTGTAACGACAATAATATAATAGCTGAGACACAGACAATTGACAATACCGCGAAAAACCAAGGCTTAGTTGATTCTAGGGTAAGTAGGTTAATATATAAAGACACTGACTCGACTCCATATGTAGTTCACATACAGAAAGTAACAAAATCTCCTAATGAAAATGTAAATTTTCATCCTATTGTTTTTGGGCATTATCTAAAGAAAAATAACATACAAAATATAATTAATGGTAGCATAAAAAAGATAGCAAGAAATAGACTGTCTATTTCCTTTTCTGTTTATTCGGATGCAAACAACTTTATAAATAGTCAAAAATTAAGTGCAGATCAATATAAAGCTTTTATACCTTCCTTCCAAGTCAGCAGAATAGGCCTAGTCAGAGGGATTCCTGCTGATTGGTCCGACGAGGACATAATTAATAATATAACAGTTCCCGTTGGTTGTGGGGAGATTTTAAAAATAAGGACATTAAAGAAAAAAACTGTTATCAATGGAACAACTCAATTTAATAACACTGAGTCGGTTGTTATAACTTTTGATGGACAAGTATTGCCCAAGAGGGTATTTATGTGTTACAATGCCCTGCCTGTAGATCTGTATATATTCCCTACCATACAATGTTACAACTGCTGCAGATATGGTCATGTAAAAAGTCAATGTCGATCCACTCCTAGGTGTTATAGGTGTGGTCAGGGTTGGAGAAAGCTGCTCAGTGGAGGAGGAATCTGTTTATTGCTGTATTTGTCATGGTTCACATATTGCTACAGACAGAAAGTGTCCGGAATATCAGCGGCAAAAATCTATAAAAGAGTCAATGGCACATAATTGCTTGTCATATTCTGAAGCCTCCAAACTCCATCCGACTGTGTCTAAATTATATTCAGATGTACTTTTATCTTCCAATACTTTGTCAGCCCCTGTAAATATTCCAAAATCAAACTCTGTAAATAACAACATTAGAAATAATAGTAGTTTAAGTCAAAAGTCATACAAAAAAACAGTTTTTAAACAACCTAAATCTCCTCGTAGACAGGAGTATGGGTATGATAGACAAGCTCATAATAGTTTAGTAAAGGACTATAATCCTCCATCAGGAAGTAATGGATCAGCCTATCCTACACCTAATTTTGATATTAACTCTATCCAAGACACTATTATAGCCTTAAACAAATTAATTACATCCCTATCTACTTTTTCACCGTCCAACGTAGCTTTACTGAATACAGAATTAAATAGTAATAATACATCCAATAATGGACCATATAATACAATGGAATTGCCGAAGCGCAGTTAGTAAAAAACATGAAATCTTATATCTAATTAATAAATATAAACCTTCTATTCTTGCCTTACAAGAGACATGGCTAAAACCGGAATCTCTCTTCAAGATTTCCGGGTATACCTGTCTTAGGGAAGATAGATCAGATGGGCATGGTGGTACAGCCTTGCTCATCAAACATCATCATTTATTTCATCACATCTCTCTCCCTCCACATCACTCAGACTTTTCAATCATTGCTGCATCTGTAAATAACATATGTTTCGTTTCATTGTATATACCTCATCCCTCATATAGCATTTTTTCTGATATTCATAATTTGATTGGCCAACTACCCAAGCCAGTAGTTATACTGGGAGACTTAAATGCACAACATCAATCATGGGGTAGTCATAAAGACAATCCATGGGGACGGGAATTACTAGACCTAGTAGATTATCACCACCTGTGCATCCTTAATTCTGGCCAGCCAACCCGTCATACTGCCCCTCATGAAGGTTGCAGTGCTCCTGATTTATCCATCTGTTCTCCCAATCTTTCATCTATTTTTCACTGGCACGTTTTAGAATCTAGTCACGGAAGTGACCACTTTCCTATCATAATATCATTTCCAGGTAGAAAAACTAATAAACCATCCAATCATAATCAATCATCAATAAAATATCATGTAAACAATAATTCAGATTGGGATAAATTTAAAAATTTACTTTTAGATCAGTTGCCATTTCTCCCTGACAATAAATTTGAAAATGAATCCATTTGTGCAGAGGCCTTGGCCTCAGCATTTATTAAGGCAGCAGATGATTGTTTTCCTAAAAATATCTCTTCATCTAACCATAATATACCATCTCCACCTTGGTGGGATCATGAATGCACAGTTGCTATTAGGAACAGGAAAGTAAGTGAAAAACAATATAACAGAAACCCAAATATAATTAATTATCAACTTTATCTTGACTGTGTTCGTGAAGCAAAGAAATTGTTTAAGAGAAAAAAGGCAGAAAGCTGGAAAAAGTTTTGTTTATCTTTGAGTCCGGATGTACACCCTACCACAGTGTGGAACAATATTAGGCGATATAGGTCAGCATTTAAATCTTCCTTCCATCCTATTCCTGAATCTTTGTCTGATAATTTTCTTGATAACCTAGCTCCCCCTTCAGTTTCCTGTCTATCTCCATCTCCACTAGATGATGTAAGTTTCAAGGATTTAAACTCTCTTTTTACTCTAGAAGAACTTAAAGGGGTGGTAAAAAATTTAAAAGACTCATCTCCTGGATTGGATGGCATTCCTTATAGTTTTTTTCAGCATGCAAATGACGACATTTTAGAATATTACCTTAGATTAATTAACCAAATTCTATTAACGGAATATACCAACTTCATGGAGGATGCAAAAAGTAATTCCTATATTAAAACCCAACAAACCACCTTCTTCTGCTACATCGTATCGTCCCATAATATTATCTTCAGTATTATTAAAAATTGCCGAACATTTAGCCAAAAATAGGTTAGAGTGGTTTGTTGAAAAACATAACCTCCTGTCAAATTCACAATTTGGATTTCGGAAAGGTAGAGGGACCATAGACAACATTGCCATTCTAACCACAGACATTCGTATTTCATTTACAGAGAATAAATTTGCTCTTGCATGTTTTCTGGACATAAATTCTGCTTATGATAATGTAAATATAAGTAAAGCCTGACCAAAAAAATAGAAAACCTGCCCTGAGGGCGCTAAATGAACTATGAATATGGCAACATCTAGTACAGTGATACACTTGCGAATTGGCTAGTGTACAATTTTTAGCTAGTGTTTAATATAGACTAATTTTAATATAGACTATACAAAACCATAGCATTTATGTATAGTTTTAAAGTATATAGGCAGTTTAAAAAAGTACAACTTCATAATTTCATTATTAAACTTTTATTTAAATTATTCATCAAACTCAGAATCTAAATATTCAACACATTCATATATTATTTCATCTTCATGGTCAGATTGTAGTGGTTCAATGTCAGATATCTCTGACTCATTGCCACTTGTGGATGTTTCACTGTCATTGCCGCCAACATTTATGATAAATTGTTCAATTTCTCCATCAATTACTGGTCCCCTTTGTCTATATTCTTTTTCTATTTTATTTGTATGATCACAACAATTACTCCATGTATCGGCAGTAATATCCTATAAGAATAATTTAAAATCAGTAATGGTAAACAAAATATTTAATTTTATTTTTGTCGAAATATGTGATATTTACCTCAAAACAGTTTTTTACAAGCTGCATGAATGTGATATTGTCTAAACCAACATTCTTTGTGGCAACCTTCCCTTTTACAATACCCCATATCATCTCAATAGGATTGAGGTCACAATGATAAGGAGGCAGTCTTAATATTTTGTGACCATAATCCTGTACTAAACTATCAATTTCATATATCGGGTCAGGTTTGTTTTGATTGACTATAACCATTAGCATACTTTTGGTGGCATAAGCAGGGTAGGCAATATCATTTGATGTAAGCCATTCTGCAATTTCATGTTTTCTATTATTCATGTTTTGCCTTTGCATATCTTTTGCCTTTAGCAACAGATTTAGACACACCAGGCTCATTTTCACTTTGCCAGCATTTTGCATGATTGAGAGAAGTATGAATATAGCTTTCATCGAGGTTACATACAACTGGCATACCGCTCTCCTTTACATCTTTGATTTCTTGTAGATATTTATCCCTCCAAGCTACTATATCATACCGCTCCATAAGAATTGTCCTTTGGTTTCTACATTTTTTAAATTTATAACCTAATTTGTGCAAGAGTAAACGAAGAGACTCTCTGCCACCAACAAAATTTATGGATTCTTTCAGAGCATCAAGCAACCGCTTCAAACTCGGTACTTCTTTTCGGACGGTATAAAATTCTTGTATTTTATGCCTAATTGCACAGAGATCGAAATCATCCAGATTGATTTTCTTTTTTGTTTTCGGTTTATTTTTCTTTGGTGTAGAAAATACAACTGAAGTCTGACCTTCTCTTCGTATTTTCATTACGGACGATCGGGATACACCTAAAAACAGAACTTTTAAATTAAACTAATCACAAATTAGCCAATTCAAATTGCACACACTATATGAGGTACCTACCAGTCATGTTGACAACAAGGTCCGTGATGTTATTTAGAGGAATAGAGTCCATTCCTTCAGACTTTCTTTCCGACAAGTAATTATTGATATTATAAATAACTTTTCTTAACTGGCTTTTAATAGTTTTCGGCATTATATCGCGTAAATAACCCACTTGTCTAAGAAATATATCACGCACAATCGAGAACACACTTTGACAGATGACAATTATGACATCTCATAAAGATTATTGCCAGTTGAAGAAATTAGTTCCAGTAGTTTTCCGCAATATGGCGAGGTTTTTTATTTTGTTGGTCGGGCTTTATATTAAAGGAAAAGTTAATTCGCTTAGGGGTGCCAACAATTTTAGTAAATTTTATTATAAATCTATTGCTAATAAGGATTATAGTTTTAAATTTAGATGACCGTACACTAACAAGAGTAGTTCGTATAGGAATACCGCAAGGATTTGTTTTAAGTCCTTTATTGTACGACTTATACACTGCTGATATGGAAAAATGTTTGGACTTAAACATAATAAAACTATTACAATACGCAGATGATAAAGTTATTTATATAATTTCTCATTCTATACGTGATGCTTGTAGAGATCTGTCAAATGCTTTAACGAATCTAAAATCCTGGATGGACAGGAATGGCCTGGAGTTGTCAGCCAATAAAAGCTTGGTAGTTTTATTTTCACGTATGCGTATACCACCTCCTGTAACAATTTTTTATGATGGAACTCCAATTCCTGTAAAAGAGAATGTAAAATTTTTAGGATTATATTTAGATTCAAAATTGAATGGTAACGCACATTTTGACTACATCTATTCAAAATGTGAACGAAACCTAAATATGTTAAAAAGTCTTTCCGGTGTTTGGTGGGGATCCCACCCCTTTACAATGAAACTAGTTTACAATGCGATGATAAGAAGTGTATTAGATTATGGGAATTTTCTTTTAGAACCATGTAACTTGAGTGGATTACAAAAAGTTGATAAAATTCAAGCTAAAGCTTTACGCATAATCTGTGGGGCTATGAAATCATCTCCGATAAACGCTCTTCAGCTGGAGTGTTGTGAACCCCCTCTTCAACTCCGACGACAATATCTGGCAGATAAATTTTTCCTTCGCTGCTATCAATTTCTTAATCATCTTTTAATTCCTAAACTTAAAACTCTATATCAACTTTGTTACAGTAATAGTAAATACTGGCTTCACAAATCTAAGCCCCCACTCATTCATAGCTATAGTAAATTTTTTACTTTGGACGCTCCTACTTTTCGCTCCCCATCTTTTCCTTTATTTGAATCATCATACGAAGCTCTAACTCTTACACCCGATGTTCGCTATGATATCGGTATCAAGAAGTCCGATAAATATTTTGCTAGTAATATATTTCAGTACATTACTAATAACAATTGGCAGGGATGGCATCATTTATACACTGATGCATCAAAGAATTCTGCAGACAGTCATGTAGGAGTAGGGATCTACCATTTACAATATAATATTGTACAAAAAGTTAAATTTCCTCCTGAATCCTCTGTTTTCACTGGGGAGTGTTATGGTCTTTTCAAGGCTGTTGAGTACATTCTACTCGGTAGGCTTGAGAAGGCTCTAATATTTTCGGATTCCTTAAGCGCTTTGCAAACCCTAAATAAGTTTCCTTTTAAATTAAAAAACTGTTTTCCTATTATTATTCAGATTCGTAATCTTTTATTTAAATGTAAATTAAAGGGTTACTCTATTACTTTTGTATGGATTCCTAGCCATTGTGGTATTACAGGCAATGAATTAGCTGATAAATTGGCAAAAGATGCTATTTTAAGTGGAGATGTATTCCCCTTTCAAAATTACAGTCACGATTTGGTTGCTCTTGCCAGGAGCTCTCTCGTTGTCTCATGGGATGAGTCATGGAGACTGAGCAGTCAAACAAAAGCAATTAATTACCAAAAAATTCAACCCGTGATCCCAACTAAGCTTTGGTTTTCCCGAATTCATCTTTCAAAAAATGCAACAACATCCATTATTCGAATGAGACTGGGTCATTTGTGCATTCCTACGCATCTTATGAGAATCGGCGTACGACGCGATAATTTATGCGAATGTGGTGAAATTGGTGATTTAAACCATATTATTTTATCGTGTCCCCTCCACGATCATTCCCATTTATATCACAGCTTATCATTAATACCTATCCCATTGCCTACTTCTGTAAATATACTTCTAAGTTATGAAAATAAACATGTATATATTTGTTTAAATAATTACTTATCTTTAAATAACATTAATATTTATTTTTTTAGTTTTTAAGTTGTATCTTATATGAATATATATTTACTACTGTTTTATCTTTTATTTATTTATGTAGAATTTTAAATTTTTAACTATATATTAACTTTTTCCAAATTCCGTTCCTGTTATTCCTTCCGCTAGTTCCTTACCTTTTACTCGTCTGTGGCACATCATACGCAAAATTGTGTCAAGTTGCCAAGAAAAAAAAAAAAATCACAAACTTCATATAAAATACTTCTTCTTCTTCTACGTCCTAAACTCTAAACTTCTATTGTCTTTTGTTTTTCTGACGTTTCAGCTGACAGGCAACCCAGAAACCGGAAGTCACGACTCTAGAGTCTAGTCTAGACGTCAGACGTCTTTCCAAAGTCTTTCAAATGTTGACTTGTGATGTGCGTCAAAAACCGACAAAGGTACGGATCAAGAATCTTAGTACGATACCGTAAACTACCAGTCATTGGACAGCTAAGGATTTATTTTACAGAAAAAGCTCTAAAACAAATTATACTTCGTATGAAATAGAAATAGATATCATATTTGTGTTCATAAATTATCTAACTTAAGATATGCAAACATAAAAATGCGACGGTTTTTCAGTTTATATTGATTTTTTGGTAAAAATTGAATGGTAGGTAAAACACAGTCATGGGACGGAATTGCAGTAGTTGGGACACCCAAAACCAGTAGTTGGACAAGCAAAGTTTGATTGAAATTTGGTTAAAATTGGTATTGTAAGTAGGAAACATTATAAATAATTGTTGTTTTCACATATATTTTTATTAATTTATTGTACAATAAGGTATTTTAATTAAATATTTAACAAAAAATTACTTTAAAAATGTTACAACTAATATTATAACTTTATAAGTATGAAAGTCTGTTTATCTGTCTGTCTGTCAATTACTTCTTCACGCTCAAACTACTGAACGGATTTTGCAAAAATTTGGTATGGAGGCACTGAGTCCCGGGAAAGGAAAAATAGTACTTTTGGTCCCGGGAAAATGTACGGTATCCACCCGATAAACGGACTTTGATGCAATGGAGTTACGGCCGCCATCTATTTCATCTTATGTGAAAGGATGTCCGTCTCTTTATCTGTATGTCTGTATATTACATTGTTCAGGTAAAACCTAACTCAAATACATAGTTAGAGATTTCAGATTGTCCTCATCGAGCCAATCGGCATATTCAGACAATATTTCAATATGGAGCACAATGCATAGCAGCTCATTTGCCTGTCGCTGTGGCTGTACTCTACTTTCAGGAGGAAGTTGGGCTTGTCTAATAGATCCCACAGGTTGCACAATATGTTCTTGACTCTTGAGTCTGGATTATACTGATGGGTAGCAAAAATTGTATGGCATTTGTTTAATTTAATTCATTGTGCACAAAGTCGAGGGATTTCATGAAAATATATACCTAAACTAAAGGCTTGCCATTTGCCTACTTTAGCGACAAAAATAATAGGAACGTACTACACAATCCAGGGATTTCCTAATAAAACATAAACAAAAAGGGTAGCTGATTTTGAAAATTCTTATTCCTCTATAAAACCGAAAAAAAATTAAAGCGTTGTTTAAATATCAGCCCTTGTGAAACGCACCGAAGCATTTTACAAGGGCCCCAAATTGCGTTAACGTTCCCTTATTCATTCCATACAATACAACTATGAACTAACGGCAACAAGTAGGTTTTTAAAGTATTCAGAAGTCACACTTCATTGAAGTATTCAGAAGACACAAGTCAGCTGCAAATTATTTAATAATAATTACTCTCATCTTTCGAATATCATATATCAAGCAGATCAGTATTATTTCATCTAATGACGTCCAATAACTCTTTTTCAGCACTTTTACAATACCAGTAGTAGGACAGGCCAAAAAAACCTATAAAAGAGATAATAGGTTATTAAGAATGTACAAAAATACTTAATAGATTGTTATTTATACAATAACGCGTTTATTATAATAACATACACAACGTGTATCATAAAAAATATTATTAAAAACTTTAGCATGTTTCCAATTTTTTTCTTTTCATTTGCAAAACCAAGGCGCACGTGATGACCACGGCGACAAAATGATGTTTTATTTTGGTTACACCGCAACCTGATAAAAAAATAATCTATTTTTATTGTAGCGTGAATGCCCTTCAATGTTAATTCCATTATTATTTACATCGTATAAAAACCACAAACTTTTATTTTTACGATCAAATTGTAAAGTGTCCATCTACTGAAAAATTCTAATGACTCGTTATTTACCCTACGTATATTTGGTATTGGTCATATTTGTCAAATAGGCAAATAAGGCAAATATTTGTCAAACATACCGTCTACACATGGTGATTGTTTGGCGAATACATCAAATACCTACGCAAGTACAAATAGCCATTTGAAGTGCCTGCATTATAGAAATTGATAGAAATCTTGTCTATGGTTATTGATTTCGTTTGAAGTGCTATATTAATCTTGCTTGCTATATTAATCTGTGTTGAAGTGCGGTAAACCGTTAACAGCGAATTATTGCAAAATTTTATAGGTTATAACAAATCCCGTTATAATTATTTGCATTTGTACAATTTAAGTATATAATACGCCTTCAACGAAGAATTTCATATTACTTCCTCTAAATACGCCAAAAGTATGCCAAAAAATAAGAAAAAGCAAGAAGCTTCTAGCAGCAGTGACAGTGATGAAGGTCCAACCGATGTATGTTTTTATTAATAATTTATAATAATAATCCATTTTTAGGGCTTATATTTTTTTACTTATAGTATTATTGTGATAGCTTGACACAAAACCTTTGGTACTATTGCCGGTAACCTAATATTTTATGCTTGAATTGTATGGGCTTAGCCACAAGTCCAAAAATCTTGACTTAAGGGGCGGGGTACCCTCGAAATTCTCATACATACGTAATTCCAAAATCATTTTCTCATACGAAAATATTTAACATGTTTGAGTTGTTTTTCAGTTTAAAATAGTAATTATCTAGGTTCCTGCACAAAAATTTACTTCAAAATATTTAAACATTAAAAAATAAATTTTTGTTTTTAATTTTTTTTAGTAAATTTAGTACTTAATATTTAAACACTAAAAAATAGAGTAAAACACTAAAAAATATATAAATAAATAGTAAATTT
The DNA here is from genome assembly GCA_963422495.1 of Polyommatus iphigenia. Taxonomy (NCBI): domain Eukaryota; kingdom Metazoa; phylum Arthropoda; class Insecta; order Lepidoptera; family Lycaenidae; genus Polyommatus; species Polyommatus iphigenia. The sequence continues at coordinate 39,742,435 of OY730182.1, forward strand.
ACTACAAAATATTTAAATACTAAAAAATATTTTTTAGAGTTAAAATATTTTATAGTAAATTAACTATTTATTTATGTATTTTTTAGTGTTTTACTCTATTTTTTAGTGTTTAAATATTTAGTAGTAAATTTACTAAAAAAAAATTTAAAGCAAAAAAAAAAAAAATTTTGTGTTTAAATATTTTGAAGTAAATTTTTGTGCAGGAACCTAGGTAATTACTATTTTAAACTGAAAAACAACTCAAACATGTTAAAAATTTTCGTATGAGAAAATGATTTTGGAATTACGTATGTATGAGAAATTCCAAGTGTACCCGGCCTCTTAATAAAATTCCTTAATTCTACATGCTTTTGTTGCAGAGAAATCCTCCACCAGAGAAAAAAGCAAAGACTGGTGGTTCCAGAACAGACGACAAGGAACCAACATGGGTATTGCAGAAGAATAAATTGGTGAAGGTCCGAGAATTCAAAGGAAAAGTTTATATTGATATAAGAGAATTTTATGAGAAGAATGGTGAATTGTTACCAGGCAAGAAAGGAATAAGTCTCACTCCGGATTTATGGCGAAAGCTGTTGTCACTGGGGGATGAAATAAACGAAGCTGTTAGTTCTTTATGTTAAGATGGAATATTTTCCACTTTGTTTATGAATTTAATGTATTTTGTAATCACTTAAACCTTTTATTATCGTTTAACTTAGACTGCATATTTAACCCGTCGATCGTGGGAAAACGAGACACAATAGATATTCTATTGTGTCTCATACACCGGTGACCGTATAGGGCTTGATGAATTAAGAAAGATTGCATTTCCCTGTGTACAGGAAATATGTACAATAATTATTATCATGTGAAGGAAAAATTAAACCAAGAGTTGGTTGCAAAAAGATTTATTACCAGTTTAGCAAAATGAGCACATATTTTATTAAACAATAAATGCAATGCCATACAACATTTTGAAAAATTAATTCTAGAAAAACCCAAGTTTCTGCAATTGAATTTGCAAATTAATGTTGTATGGGTATTACCTAGTCTAGAGTAAAATGATAAAAAAATCCTAAAATGTGTAACTAATTTACAATAATAATATAATATTTCTACAAAACTATTAAAATGAGGTCACCTTTTCCCAGACACTTGTATAAACTACAATAGGTAAAAGTTAAAAAATATGTAGAGTTAAAAATACATGGATAAAGATTTTGATAAAGATAGGTAGTCCACTACTTTTGAATGGCATTCTTTGGTAGACAAAAGTTTAGCACTAATAATTTTTTTTTATCTTTTTTATTATGTAGAACTACTATTCGTCAGCTCACAACTTGGCGGTGCGGCGCGGTATTGTAATGAATAATGATTTAAAAAATTACGAACTAAAGCTCGACAAGGCTTTAAATGAACGTGGCGAAAAAAGGAACTTAACGCCGCCACCATACAAAAACGCCTTTTTGACATGTATTTGACAGTTCTCCTTTACCGGCAGCGCCTCCGCCTACGTGCATAAAGCATTGTCGGCTGTCGCTCCATACCAACCAAGCTGATCTTAATATCTACTGGAACATTGAAGAATGTTTTTTGTACGAGTACTTTGTTCCAAATTAGTACTATGTTAATTTGGAACAAAGTACTCGTACAAAAGAAGGCTACACAGGTACTTAATAGGGATTTACAATAATTTTTGCATTCACAACTAGATTCGTTTAGTTTTAAAACACACACATTATAAAGATAGAGATTCAAACTATACCACATTTTTTTCCATAACAATTTTCTTTTCGTATTCATTACTTGCAAAACACACTATACCCAAGTCATGGTGCATATTTACTCCTAGTACACAGACAATTTTACAAACCACAACGTGACAATGGATTTAAAATCCAAATCACAAAAAATATGCCATAAATAAAATACTTACGACAATTTTCTGAAATTCTTTAAAATAAACCATTTTAGCTACATTCGTAATTTTCTAAATTTGTATATACACACCTTCAGCGTAGGGAAAAAAATTCCTACGTAAATAAAGCATCCAAGATAATTTCTTTGGTTCAGTTTAAAATAAATAAAATCATTCTTTATAAAATAATATTTGGCCACAAAAAATTATACAATTAATAACATTTTGCATAAATACCTAACAATGACAACCATCAACCGTGATATTAAAAAACGAGTGATTTAAAATCACAAAAAGATTAAAATCTACGATAATATCAGTTACATTAATATAATGACCAGAACCAGATAGAATTTTACTACTTCGAAATTTAAACCTTTGGTTTGATCCGGAAACAAGATATCTTAAAGTGTTCACACATCTCCTGTACCTGCAAAAAATTATATAGAATTGATGAGAAAAATCTGAATACATTATGCAAGTATGGCGTAAAAATGTTTTACACTAACGGCTCTAGTTAATAAGAAAAATATGAAATCAATGTTAATAAGATGGATATTATGTTCGAGTCTAATTTTGGATTAAATTGGATCTTAAGTTAAACGAACAACTGACAGCTCAAAACTATGAGAGTCACAGGGATACAATTTGTGTGAGTATTTTATATTATGCTATTATGTAAATCCCCCCTCCCTAAACAGACGGCGTAACATGGACGTGCGTACCATAAAGGCAAAAAAGCACTGCTTACCTAATGATAAATACTTGCTATACACATATTTTAATTTAACTTTCGTACGTTTTAGATGACTTTAATTATTATTAATAGTAAAAATATGAATACACATTAACGCCTACTTTTATAAAATAGCACCAATTGATTTGCAAAACTACATAAACATAAGTCGGTAAGTGGTAACTAGGCGCGCCGCGCGAAGGTACGCACCAAAATTATACTACATATCTGTGGTTACAGGCACTCGATGTCTCGCAGACCCCGCCTATATGTGTGAGTTAAGATTTTCGTATTCGTACACTGTTCGCAAACGTGTGTGCGTGTGCGATTTACTTGGCCAGGACCTGCCGCATGGTTTCCGAGCTTAGCCGAGCGCCGGCGCGTTCGGAAGTAATCGGATATGTTCGTTGCCTATAATCCGAGTAAAAATAATAGACGGAAATCTAATTAATCACATATGCACATAATGCATTTTTGTTTAGTACGGTTTATATTTGTTTACATTACAGAAGTGTTTTGTATTTTGGGAGGCCATTTTTTCATGTGATGAGCACTGTAACATATTATTTTTGTTTGCGCCAGTATATTTATAGTTTTCTTAGAAGATTTTTATTATTTTAACATTTAAAAGTTTGTACATTTAACAGTTTATTAGATATTAGTTATTACTGAGTTTCTAATTTCTATATTAAGTGCGTTTTTTGATTTCTTAAAAATGTTATTTGACTGTGAGGTTTGTGTTGAAAATGTGTGTTTATTAAAAATTAAAAAAAAACAAGTTTTCACAATTGTCATTCAGTGAAAAGATTCTAATTGTGATTTGTGTCGAAAGGTAGGTACGTGTACCTGAGTTACAACAATTAAACCAGCAACAAAAATGAAATGTAAGTAACTCGAAAGTTTCATGTAATTCATATTCATGTACTTATTTATTTTATCATTTTATAATATTATATACTTTATATTAAATGCGAAATTATCTCTGTCTGTCTGTCTCGCTTTCACGCCAAAACTAATGAACCGATTGTAATAAAATTTTGTACACAGTTAGTCTGAGCCTGAGAAAGGACATAGGCTACATTTTTATAAGACAAAAATATACTATGTATCTAATTTCCATGGAAATATCGATGAAAATGAATTCACATTGCATTTCTAATATATAACAATCTATATTACGCCATACGCCATCTATGGCGTTTTTATTTATTTTAGCTTAGCACACATGTGAACGCAAATGAACTATCATTGTAGTTCCAACACATGACAACAGATGGCGTTTTTTTGTTTCTTCATAAAAGAACGTACTCATATATTATAATAGTTTAGAAAACATAGTTTTTAATTTATATCCACACTAATATTACAATTTATGCGAAAATATCTCTTTTTGTCCGTTTGTCTGTCTGTTTTGCTTTACGCCAAAACTACTAAACCGATACCGCTGCTTACCCCATGTCAAAAAGCTCTGCACGCCTCTGCGGCGTAAAGCGTGGGCGACGGCCTCGTGGTCCAAGAGGCAGTAGACCACGAGGATTTTTTAGGATTTACGAGTTTTGATACTCATATTTTTATAAATAAAAATTGGAGTATAAAAAACTTGTTCCGCAACAAAATCCATCCTCTTGCGTCATCAATCAAAACCTGCCTCGCAAAACATATTATTTCGCCCACATCAAGCCCACATAAAATTTTGGTCTTGCTCCGTAACACTATCCTAAGGTTGGGTTGCACCAGAGGCGTGGTTAAAGTTAAAGTTATAGTTAAGGCTAAATTTAACTTTAACCTTAACCTTAACTTTGACCGGAGAAATTGACAGATGACAGCTGGTCCAACAGGGTTATAAATGAACGTGGGCGCTGCTGGTAAAGAAGAACTGTCAAAAATGCCTTTTTGTATGATGACAACGTTAGTTCCTTTTTTCGCCACGTGCATTTAAAACCTTGTCGAGCTCTATATTGGTTATGGTTAAATATGGCGTCTTGATGGCGTCCATTTTTAACTTTAACCAAAGATTTGACATTTTGCATTGTAGTTTAAAGTTAAAAGTTACAGTTATAGTTAAAGTTAGTTAGTGCAACCCAACCTAAATGTCACACGTACCAGCAGCGTGCCGTATCTGCAGTGCGTGAAGGTGGCGGCGGCGGTGAGGGCGACCAGCACGACGAGCTCGGCGGCCGGCGCCCGCAGCGCCACGCACACGCCCGCGCCGTACACGCACACCAGCGCGTTCACCGCCTCGCACCGCGTGTCGCTCATCTGCGCGACTATCAGCCGGCACTGAGGAGATATATTAGTTATACGAGACCGAGAACTGAGAAGTCACCACTAAAGTGTCACCACGGTCAGGCCTTGATGCAGAAATTTGAAAATTGTGGAACACACAACATCATGTAGAACACAATACATACATATTGTGTGATGTCAAAATTGGCCCAAGCTCAGCTATACGCAGCAAGCAAGCTCGCTGCACTGATATTCTGCAAGGGCCAATGAGTGACATCACCACAAAATAAGGGGTAAAAACTATACTATACTCTTATAATTATAACTTACAATAAAAGCTAACAATAATTTAAACAAAAAAGCAAAAACAATAAGCATAAACAACTAAAAAAGAAAAATACAAGGTCTTTGAAAAAACACACAGCTCAATTATTCTGTCAATTGGCAATTTGTTAGGGCCGCCATGATGAAAGAAGAAGAAGATCTATATGGCGTCTAATATTTACAAATAGATAGGTGGATTTTTGCCGGGAATGTAAAAGGGTGCTGTTGTGTTTTTATATTATTTTCCTAAAATTGTGTTATCTGGGTTTTTAGTGTGTAATATTGGTAGAATATTAACCATTAGATATTCGTGTTCATGCACAAGTGTAGGAAAGTGATGTAATATCTAGAAACGTGCTATTTTGTGTTCCCTCCAAAACTCCATCAAAAGTTTCAGTAAAGCGTCTACCACTTTACTGAATCGACCGACTTGACTCCTTGACTGTATTGACTTTTACTTAGACTTTGACTAGACTTTAGACCTGACGATACATGAAAACGATGATGAAAATTATAATAGGAGGAATATGGTTTTCCCGCCATATTCCTTACCTTTTTACCTTGTCTGTGGCACAACATACACATCCTTTGTGTCAAGTTGCCAAAAAAGAAGAAGAAAAAAAAAAAAAATAGATAGGTACAAGGAGTTTTGGCGGGCATGTGAAAGAGTGCTGTTGTGTTTTTGTATTATTTTCCTAAAATTGTGTTAGCTGGGTTTTTAATGTGTAATATTGGTAGAATATTAACCATTAGATATTCGTGTTCATACACAAGTGTAGGAAAGTGATGTAATATCCAGAAACGTGCTATTTTGTGTTCCCTCCAAAACTCCATCGAAAGTTTCAGTAAAGCGTCTACCACTTTACTGAATTGACCGACTTGACTCCTGTGACTGTATTGACTTTTACTTAGACTTTGACTAGACTTTAGACCTGACGATACATGAAAAGGATGATGAAAATTATAATAGGAGGAATATGGTTTTCCCGCCATTTTCTTTACCTTTTTACCTTGTCTGTGGCACAACATACACATCCTTTGTGTCAAGTTGCCAAAAAAGAAGAAAAAGAAAAAAAGAAAGATAGGTACAAAGTACAAACTGAGGATACAAACACAAACTATATAGAATGGATACAAATATTTTATGAAAAGAGCATATTAAAAATAAAATAACAGACAAAATCTTAAATAGGTACCTAATGCATACAGAACAATCCATACACAAACGAAGACTAGAAAGATCGCCCCGCCGTTGGATAACTAAACAATGCAGATCGTGGTGGTATTGTATTTACTTGTTTTTGTGAAGTAAGCAAGTGAATTTTATAATGGCGACTAAACGAAGCTTTTGATTTCAGCGCCCAGAGAGGAGGTGCGTAGCCTCCAGCGGGAGGCTGCATAGCCTCCCGCTGTTGGAATAACCTCCCGTTCCCGGATCGTTTAGATATGCATCTAAACGATACACGGAATGCTGCTGTTCTATGCTGTGGTGTTATGATCTGATACTGGGAGGCTCTGGTACTCATACTCACATCACTAGCCCAAGATAATTTTTCATATAATCGTTCCTTTTTTTGAATTCAAAAGGTTCAAATGTCAAAACTTTGACGTTTTAAATTTTTTTTAATTGTTTTTACTTTGACACAAACATTCGCCACCTGCCACTCGATAGGTACTTTACAGACAGCCTTTACCAAAATACGTACGTAAGAAAATACTTACAGAGATATTAGAGAATATGGTCCCGGTTAGCACGTAGAACAGGCGCGGGGCGGTGCTGACCACGTCGCCGGGCGAGTACACCGCCCACGCCACGCTCAACGCCACGAACGTTGCCAGCGGGATCAGCGGCCGCATCGCCTCCGAGAACGATCGCATCTTGCCAGTGCGGTCGCGATACGATCTGCGAATAGATTATTTTTTAATTGCGCTTTATGGACTGCTGAATTTACTAAGTTCAAATTGAAATAACTGTTTCGTTGCTAGTTGCTACGATGCCATGGATGGACAAGCAGACAGACAGACACGTCTAACTTAAAACCCCTCTGTTTCCATCGGATATTAAATAAATCAGAGGCGGCGTGAAATATACAAGGTGTAACAAAACTAAGAGCGCTTACAGACGAACGGCACGTGTCGGCGGCACGCGTCGGCGGCAGTCGACGGCAGACGACGGCACGTGTCGGCGGCAGTCGGCGGCATTCGACGGCAGCCGTCCACAGTTTATCACGCTTGCAGTTGTGACGTAGCGCGTAAAGGTAAGCGTCCACAGGTCGGTATCGTACGCAGCGGACGTCTCGCATCAAGCGGACAATTTTTTTACAGTACGTCCACTGTATCGGCAGCGTACGGATTACCGACTAGCCAGTATTTTTATCTTCAAATTAGTCCAAACAAAGTTCCTAAGTCAAAATTTCTGCTTTCGACTATTCCATCCACACCCGCCTTTTGAGCATTCATTTACTAGGCTAGTCGGTAATCCGTACGTTGCCGATTCAGCGGACGTACTGTGAAAAAATTATCCGTTTGATGCGAGACGTCCGTTGCGTATGATACCGACTTGTGGCCGCTTGCCTTTAGGCGGTACGTCACAACTGGGGGCCTACCACCACCTCTACTAAGCTGTCGCTTAGATAGATAATAAAATATTTATATATTTATATAATTAGATAGATAATAATAAATAGCTTAGACAGATAAGCAATAATTACTTTAACGTCAAGCTATGGAGGGTATATGAAAGGAGCAATATCTTATATGGGGGATATTTCAAAAAGTGTCCAGCCGTACGCAGTAAATAACAGTTGAAAAATCCTCCACGACTGGCGCTAGCTGCATCCGAAGGGTATGGAATGAATTATGGAGTGTAGGAATGAATGTAGCCGTTGGTGACGAAATATAAATTATTACTGGAATATAAATTATTACTAGAATTACTGGGTTAATACCAATATATTTTGAAAAATATAACCTAAAATAGCTGAAATAAAAGTTGCTAAATGATTTAATTGTTGCTACTGTAGCCCCACCTAATTAACATGTTTAAAACCTAATTTAACGCATTTCAGTTGACACTTTTTACATACAGAGATATTCCTCCTTTCATATACCCTCCATACATCAAGCTAGCGATCTTAAAAAAGTTGATATTTCACAGCGGATTTAACAATGTTTTGTATTTTTTTACTGTTTTATATAAAATTATATTTAAAAAGTGAGTACGGTAATGTTATTGTTATCTTACAATAAAGTGTTCTGGAAACATGATCGTAATAGGAAAGGTCGTGGTAGGCCCCCTGCCAGCGTCATAAACTGTCAACGGCTGCCGTCGACTGCCGCCGACACGTGCCGTCGACTGCCGTCGACACGTGCCGCCGACACTTGCCGTTCGTATGTAAGAAGCCTAACTGATAATACTTTGGGGCTGTGTATGTGTTTCTTATATGTGAGAGTAGCAGCGCTGAAAGAGCAAATTTTTTTTGTGATTTGATTGAGCAAGCGCCGGCGCGTCACAAATTTTTCCATACAAAGATGAAAAAAAAAGTTATTCTTTCAGCGACGATTTTCACAGCAAACCCTATACATATACCTCGACCCATACACACCCTAAAGTATTATCACTTAGTTTTGTTACACAATGTATACAATAGAAATGATATTTATATGAAAAGCAAATTGCAATGTTTAAAACGGTTTAAAACCTGAAGGCCCAAAATCCATCGTGCCTAGTAGCAGTGCTCACTTGTAAATGTTCCACAGTATAACGGTCTGCGAGGTGAGCATGGCGGACAGGTACAGGACCACCTCGAACACCAGGCCCGGCGTCAGGCCGCCCGGCAGCCGCACGTGCCACGCGCGCACCCCCACCGCCGACGTCACCAGCAGCAGCACGCACGAGCCCTGGCGGATACATAAAAAAATAATAAAACACAAATTTTTTCGTGCACTTTTTCCACTATATTTCCACCATATAAGTGCACGAAAAATTTGAACACAAACAAGTGATCAATAGTGAGTGAACCAGTGAACCTACGACTCGGCTACGACCTAGGACAGTGATAGTGCTTAGTGTTTGGACTTAGTGCTTTGTGTGACCAATTTTGTGTTTGTGAATAAAGTCTTCAAGAGAGTCAGCAGATCTCTTTCTCTCCAAAGGCCTGCTGACTCTCTTGAAGACTTTATTCACTAACACTAAGATCCAAACACTAAGCACTAGGTCCAAACACTAAGCACTATCAGTGTCCTAGGTCGTAGCCAAGTCGTAGGTTCACTAGAATCACTCACTATTGATCACTTGTTTTCACTTCAAAGTCGCCTCGAAGATCGCTCCGACTAAACTGAATTGCCGGCTCGTTTACCTGCGGCCATTTATATGGCCCGATACGAGTTCTGGAAAGTTCCATTCTGGATCGTATCTAATTCGCGTAAACAAGGGTTGGACTTTTCTAGAAAGTGCGCGCAGGTAAACATACACCTAACGCCATCTAGTATTGAGTAGTGGATTTACGCTGTCTTAATTCTCCGAGTTGACGCTAGATGGCACTACGTGTCCGTATCCGTAACAATACTAATATTATAATAACTGCAAAAGTGTTTCTGACTGTCTATCTGTTACCTCTTTACGCCCGAACCGCTGAACCGATTTTGCTGAAATTTGGTATGGAGATACTTTGAGTGCCGGGAAAGATCATAGGATACTTTTTATCCCGAAGAAATGTACAGTTCCTACGCGATTTTTGGCAACAGAGTTATCAAGTAGAGTAATTAAAGTAACTCACAAGCATGGTAAAGTCGTATCCCCAGGGTAGGAACATGACGCCGGTGTTGTACTTCTCCCAGTGAGGCAGGTAGAAGTTCAGGAATATGTTCCATATCACGAAGAAGTAGCGGAGTGGACTTAGCTCATCTCTGAAATGTATAGGTTAATGTTAATCCTTCGATCGGGGATTCTTGGAAATGCTATTGTATTATATTGTTGTCGCGATCACCGGTGCTCGTATGGGGCTTGAAGGATTAATTAATATTATTACACCATACCATAATATAACATATTGTATTGTAAAATAATTTTATATTGTTGACGTTGACTGCCCTAGAAAATCGTGCAATTCATATTATTTTTCCATAAAAATAAATAGCGGCTGTCTTAACAAAACAGTTTGTATGAGATCTAAAGGATTTGACTAAAAGGATCCTGCGCTATTCTCAAATTGCCGAATTCTGTCCGTAGCGGTCATTGATCCTTTGTCAAACAACTTGTCATATTTCATCATTTTCTATACAAACCGCGATTATAGTGCCAGGTGTTTCTAGTCTAAGGACGATATCGTATTTTGCATATCTTAACTCGATGTGAACCGAGTATGAAGTCTATTTTATTCCTTAAGTAAACAGAATACCTTGCAAGCACTTTTCACATGGCTCCTAGACTAGAAAGATCAATGACCACTGGTGCCACCTTAAATTATTTTGACTATAGTTGATATGATAAGAATACCATAATAAACTATATCTGTCTCGTCCGAGGCAAGTTGGCTGAGGATTTTCACGCGGCTGCTTCTTCCATAAATACATAATAATATCCACACAAAACTGCTAATTCGCATCGCATCGCAAATATCTACGACAAAACTCATACTAAAAATGACATTGCGTTGGGAATTCGCAGTTAAGTGTGGGAGCCCCTAATTAATGCGCAGTTCCTACCTGCCGAATATGGAGTAGAGGCAGGTGGGTATGAGGACAGCGGAGTAGGAGTCGAGGCCGTGGTCGAACAGCTCGCCGAGCGGCCCGCTCGCGCCCGTGCGCCGCGCCTGCTTGCCGTCGATGCCGTCTGGAAAACATGTACTGTCAACTGTGCTAACTAATTAGAATATGCCTGTTATGTTATTAAATATGAGCCCACTGAGTCATGGTTATATTTCACACACACACACATTAAAAAAAAAACCATATTAATATTTTTTGTTTGTTATTTGGGCAGAGTCTAGGGCCCTAGAGTCTAGGGCCTAGGTTACGTAGTAACTATTCAGTAATCTGTGCCTAGGCTTTCAAGGTCTGCCGGCTTGTGTCTAAACCGCGAATTTTACAGACTGTCGATATTTATAATATTTATGTGAGGATCTGTTTCACCACTTACTAATAATATGCCGGATAGGCTATTCACAACTTATCTGACAGATAAGCTCTATACTTCATCTGTCAGATAACTTGTGGTTAGCCTATCCGGCACTCATCAGGAAGTGGTGAAACAGGCCCTTAGTACTTTGACTTAAGTATCTGCATAAGGGCAGTTTTCAATTTGAGCATCTCTAATATTTTAAAACGATGAGATATTTTCCTGTCAAAACGCACATGCGAGCATCAGGGAGTAATCACGATTTCGACCCTCGTGTGCCACACTCTCCTATAAGATAACTAATTTGGTCAGGGCAAGAATTCCTTTTAAAATATAGTGCTGACTGCCGTCTTCAAATATTCGTGTGATATATTACATTGACATTTATTACGACACGCGCCGTAAAGTATTGATAATAATTATCTATCGTACGAGAAATCCAGGATGCTGTATTAGGAGTCCGACGCGACGTAAACAGTGATAACAAAGGGCATCTAATAATAAAAAGTTCAACTGTTGCATGCTATGTAATGTGACGAACACTTTGTATTCATTTCAATATAGTTAGTACAGGCGTGTATATTTTTGACCGACTTCCAAAAAGGAGGAGGTAATATGTTCGGCTGTATGTATCTTTTTTTTTTTTTTGTATGTTCCACGATTACTCAGCCATTTGTGGTACGATTTTCAAAATTCTTTTTGTGTTGTATAGGGTTTAGCTCGAATTTGGTACCATGTTCACAAAAGTGGTGATCGGATGATGGGATCCTTGAGGAATCGAGGGGACTCCTTGAAATTTATATGGAAACATATAGTGATTTTGATTTTTTCTGAAGCATTCGACGTAAATGCTACCAAAAAGTAAGACTTTGCACCAGGTTATACCCTGGATCCGAAGGTACCGAACAGAACTTTTGAATGCTTATAGATAGAGGTTCGGGGATTTCGGCGTTGTTTAAACAACTGAAAGCATAAGCCAACACATCAATTTGATTGATTATCATCATCACAACTATAATTATACCATGGGTCATCACACTATGACCCAATTATTGGTATTTTTCGTGATATTTTGCATCGAAGCAGATGTTTTTGATGATGATTTAGCTGTTTGTGGACCGATTTTCAAAATTCTCGTGTTATTGTATAGGATATAATCTTAATTTTGTATAACAATTACGAAAGTGGTGAGCTGATGATGGGATCTATGAGCAATCGAGGGAAATCCTTTAAATTTATCAAAACACTCATAGTGGTTAAAATGATGTTTCTAGTAAGTTAAACATATGTTAAGAATAAGAGAAATTTCCTACGAGGGTGTCTCTTGGTCCAAAGGCACTGAACAGAACTCCTAAACCTTTGAAGATAAAAGTTTGGAAATTGCAGTATCGCTTAGATAACTGCAAGCATTTACCACAATTTCGCTTACAGTAACATAATGTGAATAGTTAACATTCGTATTGGTTATTTACACATAAAGCCTTATTTTGTAGATAACTAAAAAGAGTGAAATTATTATTTTTAAGAAAAAAATTAAAACCGACTTCCAAGGTAAAAACAATAGTAATATGAACTAAAAAGTATTAAATAACTCTTACTCTTTAATAGTGCCTTTTTCAGAATTCGTCTAAATCTCAACTATTTCTGTACATACTACAGTCTTCATTACTTTGAAGTCGGTACCAGTCCCAAAAGTTTCAGATATTTAGACTTTACTGAACTCACGATTAAATTTGCTGGCACCGACTTCAAAATAATGAAGACTGTAGTATGTACAGAAATAGTTGAGATTTAGACGAATTCTGAAAAAGGCACTATTAAAGAGTAAGAGTTATTTACTCGTACATCACGACAATGCTAGCTGTCACACCTCAGCTGAAACAACTCAGTTTTTGGAGGGTCAAAAGATCGAATTGACTGGTCATCCACCGTACAGCCCTGATTTGGCACCTAACGATTTCTTTTTATTTCCATACGCGAAGAACAAATTACGTGGTCAACGTTTTTCGAGCCGCGAAGAGGCTGTTGATGCGTTCAAAATGCACGTTTTGGAGATACCTCAATCAGAACGGAAAAAGTGCTTTGAAAATTGGTTCCAGCGTATGCAAAAGTGTGTCGATCATCGCGGCGAATATTTTGAAAAGCAATAAAACCATATTAAATGATATATGTTTGTTTCTTTTTTTAATTCCGGATACATAAATAGCAGCCCTCGTAATACTTTTTAGTTCATATTACTATTGTTTTTACCTTGGAAGTCGGTTTTAATTTTTTTCTTAAAAATAATAATTTGTATACTTTGTACATAAATATTTTAGCTATATACTACACATGTATAATTGTATACTTTTAAAATATATACTATAGATATAAAGCTCTTAAAGCCTAGTAGCACATTTAAGCCTGATCTTTGAGAACTGTTTTGAAAGAAAATAGTAAGGTGCTACATTGATGATCCTTATCCTGTATGCCGAGTATGCGCCGCAGGGCATTTATGGTCCTTACATAATTATGAAATTGGCGTTTTGTATGGGAGGAATATAAAGTCGATTTTTTTTGTTTATTATTCCTTCAAGCCCCATACGAGCACCGGTGATCGCGACAACAATAGAATACAATAGCATTTCCAAAATCCACGATCGAATGATTAAAAGCAGTTTTATCACTTACACCGAAGCCTGCTGCTAACTCTGAAGTGGTTTGCGATGGATCCGCTTCCACAATAGCCTTTAATTCTTCATCGGGTCGTCCACGGGGCTTGTTCTGAAGGTCGAAATTTCCAGAACGAAAACGTTGGAACCAAAACCGTACCGTGTTTTCTTTTGCGTCACCAGCGCCATACACATTGTTAATTCTTCGAGCTGTTTCTGCAGCACTCGTGCCACGGTAGAACTCATATTCGTAAATAAAGCGATATTTCAATTTTTCCATTGTGCTGAACGATATTTTATGATTTATGAAATGTTAAACTTGGTGCGACATGCCTCCGACTGCATTTTGTAGTCCACTTTCTTCTTCTACATTTTTCTATGTAACCTTCTATTCCCCTGGCATGAAACTCGTAAGCAAGAGTCGTATCAATTAAAACATGGATTAGACGCCTCCGGCAGAATTAGGTCTTGTTTCGGTCTTCTTAGTTAAAATTGTTTTGCAGTCGGGTTTTTTGATTTTTGAATTAATTTATTTTATTATGAGTATAGGCCACTTTAGTTTTGCCGTCCCTATGTACGAACTCTGCCGCAATCCTAGGAGTTAGAACCCTGCCGCCCCCAAGACGCCAGGTTGCCGCCCATAGCCATAGGCTATGGCTTATACTGCCTATAGGCTATACATAAATCCAGGGCTGATTTGCGGTCGATAGCCCGGACTCCGGTGTACAATTTTTGAGCTTTATTGAAACGTAACACCGATCGCTACTTCGACGGACCTGGGGCCCAATTCTCAGGATGTGAACTTTTTCCTCGTAAAATTATTTCATGAACTATTCGTGTCTACAGTCTACTGGCAAGTTCGAATGATCCTTAAAACTCTATTCTGGGGCACCAATAGAACAATTACCAATCAAACTGTTGAGGTGTTCCTGCCATAAGGGGGCGTCCACAAATTACGTGAGGTGTTTAGGGGGGGAGGGGGTCGAGTCAAATCTCTTCTAATCTCACGTTGGGGAGAGGGGGGGTCTCGGCAAATCTCACGTAATTTTTTTCTCAACAAAATAATACTATTTTGGTCCATTTCATCCAGATTGTACGTATGCTTAAGATTTTATCGTAAGCGTAATCGTTATACGATAAAGATCATTCACAAAATTCGTTCGAAAGAAAATCTACTGACTGTCAAACCAAACGTTTACGTAAGAAACCCACATTTTGAAAAATCTTACGTGAGATTTGTGGGGGGGAGGGGGGGTTAAATAAAATCTCACGAAATCTCACCAGAGGGGGAGGGGGGGTCAAAAAATTAAAAAAAAAACACCTCACGTAATTTGTGGATGCCCCCTAAAGGGGTATTATTCTCAAATTTCGAATGTTGATTCAATCGCAAGTTGTCTCCTTCGCCTTAGGCGCGAGTGACACAGACTTGATCGAGGTATGAAAATAGATCCCCCGTTGAATACAGTGGATCAAATTTCATATTAGGGTGTCTAGTGCAGGTTTCAGTAGAGACTCGGCTCTGATTACCCGATATCGTATGTCGGTAATGATCTTAGCAATACGCTAAAGAAAAACGAGACCCTATCTATACTTATTATAAAACAAAGTCACTTTTTTTCCCTCATGTCCCTTTGTTCCCTTTAATCTTTAAAACTACGCAACGGATTTTGATTATTCTTTCAATGTTAGATATCCCATTTATCGAGGAAGGTTATAGGCTATATTTTATCACGCTAAGATTAATAGAAGCGAAGAAATATAGGAAAATGTGGAAAAAACTGGGAAAATTATTTGAAAGGGCTAACTTGAACGCGCTAATCTCAGGAACTATAGGTCCGATTTGAAAAATTCTTTCAGTGTTAGATAGCACATTTATTGAGGAAGGCTATAGGCTATATTTTATCACGCTAAGACTAATAGGAGAATGTGGAAAAAACGGGGGAAATTATTTGAAAGGGTTTATCTCGCGAACTACTGGAGCAATATTTATGTTATTTGGCACAGATAAGAAGTAGACCACATGAAGAATCGTGATAGGCTATCGATTTTAATCATTTTTTCAGTGGCTTAATATTTTATACCCGTGCGACGCCGGGGCGGGTCGCTAGTACTACTATAATAAGGCATCACCGATCACTGTCTGTATATTAATTGTTAACTAGAAAAAAATTTCAGAGATGATTCTTTTTAATAACATAAGAGGGCAAACGAGCAAACGGGTCACCTGATGGACAGCAACTACCGTCGCCCATGAACACTCGCAACATTAGAAGAGCTGCAGGTGCGTTGCCGTCCTTTTACGCTCTCTTCTTGAGGTTTGCAGGTCGCATTCTTTCGGAAATACTGTTGGACGTCGGGCGTCGGAAATAAAGTAGCCTACACTCATAAAATATATCAATCCGGCACTCCGCACTGCTTGAACAAACAAACAATAAATTATTCTGAGACAGGATAAAAACATTGTTTAATTGTGAACCTATCCAATATCCATATAAAAAACGTAAAAACCAAACGTTTTTTGCTTGATAATGTCATAAAAGTTCGCGGAACCTTCGGCGACTCACACTTATCCGGTTTTTACGACGACAATAATGATTATACAATAGAACAATAAGGATTGTTTGCTGTAATTTTGTCTTGGACTTTAGTTTTTTTACAAACAAAGGTTATTTTTTTCATTCCATGGCAATAAACATATTTTACAAACTTTCTTAGTTAAGTTATCTTTTTCTTGTCACATATTTTCTCATTGACCCATCAATCCCCAAGCGGCAGCCGGCTGCCGCATAACAATTGAAAATCTATTGTGTCTGCGATACCCATGATGGAGGTGTTAATGTTAATTATAATTTTTTGGGCTCTAATATTGCATAAAAACATAAAAATGTCAACAATAAACATGGGTAATTAGCTAATTACTAATTTTATCTCTTCAATTATTGAATATAGAATATGTCTGGAATAGTAAATGATATTATAATACCTAATCGCTATAGACAGAATTATAACTGTTCTAAAAATAAATTACTGTACAATGTACCATGTCAGAAAGGTGCCTTGTGGTACTTACCATGGTGAGAAACATATAGCGCATTTTCACTGGTCGATAGGGCCCGCATGCGGGGTGCGGGAGATCATGCCTCGACCAATTAAAATGCGCCATTAGTTGTCATAGACTCCCCGTATGCTGTATACCGCACGAGTTAACGACTAATGAAAATGCGCCAATAAAGATGTGAGAAAGCTGTTAGATAAAATATTATGTACAAGTATACTATTCAGATTACAAATCAAAAAGTATTTTGTCCCATTGCTGAATATTTTTCACAACAAATAGTTTAGGAATATAACACAAAAACTGTAAGGCATCATGCTCACCTAGTGTGTAAGCCACGAAGAGGTTAACCGCGCTCACCGCCCACACCCAACTCGGGATTTGGTCTTTGGTAGCGTTCTCTTTTGTTAGAGCATAAAATCCATAGTCATAGTAGGAGAAGAGCAAAAAGTTAAGGACGGTCAGTAAGAAGCCAGTGAATGTTAGCAGGTTTGGTGCAATCCACATTGGACAAAACTGTAAATACATTATTGTTATGTACACAAAAATTAACATTAATATTACTGATTTACCAAAAATATAATATGAAATGGTACATAACACTGTGCTGAAACTTTATTAATTGTTGTTCCATTCCTTATATTTTTGGTAATAAATATTAAAAGGAACACAATGAAAAAGTGTATATTGTTGAGTAAAGATGTTGTGTTCATTGCCTAAATGCCTAGTTATATTGAGAAAAAACTGCACAGCATCTGTGTGCAACGATAAAAGCACATGTACGGTCACAAACATTAATAATAATAATAATATCTATGAACGCTTCACACCATGTCAGTCTGGCCCCATGCTAAGTACCTGAAGGACTTGTGTTACAGGTACCAGACAACGGAAATATATTTAATACTTTTATACTATACATATATTTAAGATTTTTATTATATGATACACATATTTAATACACATCCATGACCCAGGAACTTTGAAAACTTTTGTTCCGTCAGCGGGATTTGAACCTGCACCCCTCGGCTTGAGCTACCAACAGCCTACCAACTGAGCCACAGAGGTTGTGTATATTGATCTTTATATTCAAAACAATGTGACTAAATGCACAGATACATATTTATAATGCCACACATTAGAAACTTTGTAGACACAGTTACATTTTTAAAAACTGAATAGTATTAAAAGCATGATATGTGATAAAATTTATTCATACTTACTGTTTTTTCATGACAAGTTTATCCTTATAATAATAATATATAGATAGACCTACATATTTATACTTATTATATTTTGTGACAGTTCTGTTTTTCTCCATTCAATTCATAATAATATAAATATTAGTGTCAGATTTGTAATTATTGTGCATATATGTTTTATGAGCAAATAAAAATATTTACCTGCACACACCAATTCCAAAACGGATGCATAACGTAATTACTAAGAATACTCGTATCTATTGAATTATACTGTAAAGAAGAATCATGTTATAATATTTTGGTCTGTATACACTTCTCGTTTAATTTTAATTAACAAAATAAGTATTTTCCGGTACGTACCTTGTATTTTGAAAATCCTTCTAATTGTTCCTGCGACAATATACGGTTGCGAGCCATTATGAATATAATATTTTCACTATTTGGCAGCAATTAATGTCGAAGATTTACAAAGTTGATTAATTTAATTAATTAAAAATATGGTAAAATAACACAAGTATCCACAGCAACTTACGATTTGCAATTGTCATTTTCTATCATGTCAACTGTCAAATGTCAGTGATTTTTTTTCTTATTATGGCACTTCGGCTATATAATCATGGCCAGTGTCGAGTTTAATTAAATAAGCCATATTGATATGGCGGGAAAACAATATTTTATAATACAATTTTCAGCGTCGTTTTTCTATAGTGTCAGGTCTAAAGTCTAGTCGAAGTCTAAGCAAAAGTCAATACAGTCAGGAAGTCAAGTCGGTCGATTCAGTAAAGTGGTAGACGCTTTACTGAAGCTTTCGATGGAGTTATGTAGGGAACACAAAATAGCACGTTTCTGGATATTGCATCACTTTTCTACACTTGTGCATGATAAAGAATATTTAATGGTTAATATCCTACCAATAGGCAATATTACACATTAAAAAGCCAGTTAACACAATTTTAGGAAAATAATATTTATTAATAATTAGAGATGTGCCTCATGTGTAAAAAATCAAACATCGTCCTTCTCTCTTCACACTCACCCGTCTTTCATATGCCAGGTGAAAAAGGACGACGCGGATTCATCGCTAAATTAGTTTTTTCTCAATAACACGATAAATATACATTTTAAAATTCCACTAGGACGGTTTCTCAACAATAGAATTGTATACAATTTGTTAAAATATTAATTAGGTATAATAAGTGAAACCCTAGCTCACCTATAAACAATATAATATTTTTGATTTGAGTTTAGTTTTGTTACAACTTACACCCTGGCCTGTATACAGAGTATACGTGATATATTAACTTATTAATGCACAATTAAAGCAATAACTGAATAATTCGTGAAAATTAGATGCATCTTTGTGTTTTTTTTCTTTCAAGAAAATTTTAAGATGTCGTGTTTTTGCTCAGATTGAATTCTTGGAATTAATTTAATGTGGTATCTAATTTTATAAAATGAAACAATTCGGGGCTTATTTTCAAGTATAAAAATGAATTATAAAATCGAGAATTTTGGGTTAGTCACCCCCTTAAGTAGGATTACTTCGCGTAAGTACGTTATACTTTATTTTGTTTCTACGATACAGTTGATGGTTTTCATTAAATATTTCATGTACATGCGCAAAAAAAAGGGAGATTACAACAAAATAAGAAGAAGAAGAAGAACTTGAATTAAAAAGGCGGGAAAATTTAGTAGTATTCGAAAACAAGTTTATCAAGTTGTTTTCAACACGGTTTTCCTAAATCGTCAATTAGTATAGAACGTTAAAGGCTAAACAAATCGACATTTTGTTAGAGATAACTGTAATGGGCTAATGGCTTCATTTATTACTTATATTTGACCATTAATTAAGTACATAAATATATTAGGTATGTGAATTATGAGGAATTATACTTATTCCGTCAAGAAAGTCATGACAGGCGGGAAAATTTTTAAATGAAATAAAAAATATGAGAACTTTATTAATTCGAGATAAAAATGTGCAAGGTGACAATATTTAAAATGTAATTAGCGTTCTCTGTGAAAATACAAAGAAAAAAATACACCTTTTATGCGTGATTACGTTTAGAAAATTTTCGCGCCTGTCATGACTTTCTTGACAGACTATATTAATATGTGATAAAATATGTTTCACCCTTGATTAGCTTATAATATGTAGAATGGTGTACTTGTAAAATGTAGAATCCTAACCGTAATTAAGCAGTTACCATACGGCATACATGTCGTTGACAACGTTCGACTTATTCTCACTTGTTAGGGGGCGTCCACAAATTACGTGAGGTGTTTTTTTTATTAATTTTTTGACCCCCCCCCCCCCTCCCCCCTTGGTGAGATTTCGTGAGATTTTATTCAACCCCCCCCCAAATCTCACGTGAGATTTTTCGAAATGTGGGTTTCTTACGTAAACGTTTGGTTTGACAGTCAGTAGATTTTCTTTCGAACGAATTTGTGAATGATCTTAATCGTATAACGCTTAATATTTAATCGTAAGCGTAATGCTTACGATTAAATCTTAAGCATACGTACAATCTGGATGAATTGGACCAAAGTAATATTATTTTGTTGAGAAAAAAAATACGTGAGATTTGGCTCGACCCCCCCTCTCCCCAACGTGAGATTAGATGAGATTTGGCTCGACCCCAACTCAACACCTCACGTAATTTGTGGACGCCCCCTTAGTTGTTACGTAGTTTACTTATTATAAGTATATCCTCTTTGATCTCACTGACGCGATCCACTACTTTAATCATGTGCCCAGGCCCTGGACCACTCACCGTGGATCTTATAGCTTCATGCTAAAAGACCCAACAGTCCCCTTTCTTAAATAACAAGATAAAAGTGATAATCTACTGCAAATCAGCAGGGGGTCCGAGCTTATTATCTTTTTAATCGCTCACATACCTCACATAGATAAAGATATTAATTGAATGTTTTCGAAGGAATACAGGATAACAATCGTAAACACATTAGTGTAGCGAGCGAGGAGCGAAGCGGCCGTATCGCTACTTATCATTTTCTATAATTAAATCAACATTTGATTAACGCGTCCGAGTAAAATGTTGTACAGATCGGCGGCTCTTCGCACGAAGAGACACGTGTTGAAGAATCTCGCTTACTATTCCACGTCTAAGGTACGTCCAAAGGGTACGTCTGTAGCCATTAATGTTGTGGGTGTAGTTCATGATTTCTTGGCAAGTGAACAAAAAAATATATATTTAAAAATGGAATACCCATCGTGGGAAAAACTGGCACAGAGAAAAATTATCGAGACAGTAATTAAATACAGAAAGTTGTAATGCTATTAGAATTTTTCTGATTTCCTATTAGAAATCAAAATCATGAATAAACCAAAGAATATTAGTATTTACTAATAATTAGTGAAAAAATTATAATTCCCACAAAAAACGCGTATTTGTAGGTATTTGATATAAGTAGGTACTTGATTTTAGTAGAGTTTTCAATATAGACTTTTTTTACAATATAAGACTAACTTAATAAAGAATAACAGAGTCATGTGGGTCAAGTGTGCGCATTTAAACTTTGATGCTTTAAAAAACTCAAATATTATTAGTACAATGAAACAAAACTGTGTTCATTTATAAGACTGTTTATTTGTCACCAACTTAAACACAACAATAGTATTTTTCAATAGCTTATATTTTAAGAAACTTCGGAAAATAATAACCCTTCAATTTGCGCACTTTTAGTACACACATTTGCGTACACATACCCCAGTATTGGGGTATGTGTACGCAGCACTTTGGGTAAGTGTACGCAACAACAAAATATATATAATATTTTAGAACATAAAGAATATTCTTTTATAATTTTAATTTGTAACTACTTATAGTTACTTAAGGTAATCAAAAAAATCGTCTTAAATCAAAATATGAGAACAATAATTTTCACTTAGAAATATTTAGTTACTTCGTCATACATGTAAATTGTAATACAAAAAAAAGTGCCGTGTGCGGAGCTAGTGCACTGTTTTTGCCACCAGGCTCAACAAAGACTTCATTCAATCCAATCTTCAGTCGGTAGTTCAGAATACTGTTCGCCACAAAAGGGAAAAGGTTTCTGCGCATACTTAACCCGAAGCATAGGAACAGGGTTATACGAATATCGTTAATTCCTGCATCATCAGAATATCTTAAACACTGGCAAATAACAAACTTGATATTATGTTGCACTCGATAGTAAAAAGCATATTTAGAAAAAAAATACATGACTTCAAAAGATTACGCATCAAAATTTACAAAATATCGTAAATATTTGAGCAAAAATCTTCATTTATCTGTCATTCCAAAATGGCGCGCGCGCAGCCGCTGGGACACGAGCGCTTCGCAGGGCGCCCTGTGGGTTATTGAAGAGGGGGGTTGCCGTTCCTTAGCGTCATATAGTTTTCGAGATATTTACAATGCACACACTTAGACGCTGCGCACACTTGACCCACATGACCATATATTTTATTAAATACTAGCTGTCCCGGCAAACGTTGCTTTGTCATAATATAAAGTATTTCGCCCATATTATTTTATTGAAGTGACTAAATAAGTATGTCACCATGGCAACGTCGATCGCTATCCCGTCGCACAAATTTAATGGTCGCCGTCAGTCTCAGGTTGTAATAATTTACTATTATTTATTCAACAAATGCACTTATCAATATATAAAGTACCCAGTACTAGCCTATTCTCAGACCTACTGAATATGCATATAAAATTTGGTAAAAATCAGTAAAGCCATTTCGAAGGAGTGTGTGGACTAACATTGTGACACGAGAATTTTATATATAAGATAAGTAAGTATTTTTGTAGAAATTATTTGTAAAATAAAAAAATAAAAAGTAAATTGTTTGTACTAAAGAATAAGTAATAATTATCACCACACTTTCTTATCTTGCACACGTTACATAATTAGGCGACGAATTTTTGGAGTACGACAAATAGGACAATTTCATGTCATGCAAAGGAAACATCCAATTTCTATCAAGTCGCAAGGCTTTAAATTTTTCGTAGATTGAAGAGTGTAGAGCATTCGTAGCGCTCTACGTCAACTCTACGTCAACTCTACGTCAACTCTACGTCTGCTGCCGCTTCTGCTCCAATATCCGTATTTTTTTCTTTAATAATACTTAAAAACCTTACTTATATAAAACAAGTAAGTAATCAAAGAAGTGGTAGGTACATTATAATTTTACGGAAAATCACATAAAATATTTTGCTGTCGACCTTCCGGAAACGAAATTAATTGATAACAAAATCAGATGACTTGTATCGAAGCGACGATATAATTTTATCATTTAATGACTTACTTTCGAAATATAATTCAATAATAACAACATAATATTAATCTAATCTAATCTGTGGATAGATTTAAGTATGTTACGATGGAAACTACAGTCTACTGTGTTATATTTAAACTTATTTTTGTGTTTCTAACATATTATTATCCATACTAACTAATATTATAAATGCGAAACAGTATCTGTCTGTCTGTCTGTTACCTCTTGACAGTTCACGCCCAAACCTCTAACCGACTTTGCTGAAAGGGGTATGAAGATTTTGGCCGACCTACCTGTCCGCCATTGTGTTTTTTCGCGTTCACGAATATTTTTTTCAAAAATGGATAACTAACATCAATACAAACAAAAAATAATCTAATGAAACCGTATATATTACAAATTTGCAATAAGTAAATATTATATTAAAATAAAGTGGAATAAGTGCAAGGAAAGTGTAAAAAATAATCTTGGACAAAATCACTCAAAGTGTCACGTTTCGAAGATATGAGCTGCCAAAGTTTTACCAATAATTTAAGATTATATTGCAACTTTGGCTCAAATCTTCGAAATGTGACACAAACGCGGTTTTGTCCAAGATTATTTTTTGTTTGTATTGATGTTAGTTATCCATTTTTGAAAAAAATATTCGTGAACGCGAAAAAACACAATGGCGGACAACAGGTCGGCCAGGGTCCATAATTATAAAAATCTTCATTCTTCATACCCCTTTGGTATGGAGATACAGCTACTTTGACTCGCGGGATAGGGTACTTTTTATCCCAAAAAATGGACGATTCCCGCGCGATAAACGAATTTTGGCGCAACAGTGCGTCTATGGCATATCTAGTAAATTTTAATGTTTAAATATAAACTGGACAAATTGAAGGATCGGCAATATGATAAAAGAGTATTTACGAGTGCTTCCCTTCATCGGAATACGAATTAAAACAATTTCTTGTTCTAAACGCGTGAATCAAATCTTCTATTGACACTGACCGGGGAGTTAATGATAGATAATAAAGATATTAAGTATGTGGCGGTACCCACAATTCGCCTAACATTCCTGCATCGCGCTATCGAAGTTTTCTGAGCGCGTCGGTATATATACGACAGCTGACATGTATCAAAGTGGGCTTCGGCCTGACCGAGCATACCACCTCGCTCGGTCGGAAGATCTTCCTTTGGCCTCTACGCATTATTCCCACATTGGTGACCCTCGACAGAACACGCCTCCTTCATCATCATCGCTCCCCGCCCCTCCGCACCGCGCCAGCCAGCTTCGCCTCATCGGGTA
Organism: Polyommatus iphigenia; assembly: GCA_963422495.1. Classification (NCBI taxonomy): domain Eukaryota; kingdom Metazoa; phylum Arthropoda; class Insecta; order Lepidoptera; family Lycaenidae; genus Polyommatus; species Polyommatus iphigenia. The sequence continues at coordinate 39,767,222 of OY730182.1, forward strand.
CCTCGTCCACTAGCCGCAATGTACCGCGGCCTGGGCGACTCCGCATCGGCATCATCGGGCTTTCTCACTACACCGACCGGTCAGCAAGCAGAGCACATCTCTCCTGGTCAGCACGTAGCATCGGCCCCGCACGGCAGCTTATCCGACTCACTGGATCCCGTGCAGCAGCTTACAGTTCCGACTCACTGGGACTCACTGCAACAGTTCCGACTCACTGGGACTCTCACTGGCACTGGCGACTAAAAGCAAACAAGGCTTCGACCTCCGGTCTTCGGGGGGGAGTGATGTGGCGGTACCCACAATTCGCCTAACATTCCTGCATCGCGCTATCGAAGTTTTCTGAGCGCGTCGGTATATATACGACAGCTGACATGTATCAAAGTGGGCTTCGGCCTGACCGAGCATACCACCTCGCTCGGTCGGAAGATCTTCCTTTGTGGCCACCACGCTTATTCCCACAAGTAATATAAGTAGAAACTATAATACAAAGATTATAATTATTACTTATTAGTTTGTGGAAAATTCGGCCAACAGATTAGTTTATGCAACCTAATTATTATATTGTATTTTTCTATCTATTGTAACTATAAATCTATTATCTACATAATATTATTACTCAATATTTTTATCAAAGACTTACACTATCTATCTTTTTGCGTGTTTTGGCTTCGTGGTTACATTTAAAATGGAATTAATTATTAAATAAGAACAGCTCCAGCAGGACACAATTTATCACGCTTAGGGCCTGTACTTCACCACTTCCTGATAAAGTGCCGGATAGGCTATCCACAACTTTTTTGACAGATTCTCCATACTCTATCTGTCAAGTTAAGTGGTGGATAGCCTATCTGCCACTTATCAGGAAGTGGTGATACAGGCCCTTAAGGTCGCGGACTACTCAAAACAATCGAATCGAACCGAGTAGAATCATATGACCTCTTTACACAATATAATGAAGTTGGCCAAATATGCTCTTAAAATCTGTAAATGCCATTCCTCTTGTCACCAGAACCGTCGTGTGATAGCAATCCGTCGTGAGGACCAGTCAGTATGGGAGCGGCGCGCGCCCTTCGCCCCCGCCAACGTCAACCGGCTCGTGCGGAAGGGCGTCAAGGTCATCGTGCAGCCCTCCAACCGCAGGGCCTACCCTATGCAGGTATGTAACGAGAGGAGACAAAATTCTCATAGATGTCCTGAATATTTGGAGGCTTAGGTTAGGTTAGGAGGCTTAGGTTTATATGGGCCTCTGATGCCTGAAATAAAGATGATTTGATTTGATTTGATTAGGTACCTATCAGTTCAGTCTAGAAGAACGTTCGAATCCATTTTGCTCAGAAAAGCGGGAGGATAAAAGAGTATAACCTGTTGACTGATGGAATAGTGGGCCAAATGGTTCAAATGCCAATTATGCTTTTGCGTTATCTTGATCTTCAATAAACTGATGAGCATACAACAATGTAAAGCAATTATATTTTTCTGCTCCTGTATTATGAAAATTTGAAGAGATTGACTAACTTCAACGATGACCATAACCTTAGGTAGAGTGACAAAAAGTATATTATGTATGCATTAGAATTCACAATTCTCAATTTGGCCAACAATCTAATAACTCTATTTGTACTTTATAAGTTTGTTTGTTTGGTACACTAAATGATGTCAATGAAATGCGTAATAAGTGATAGCGGGATGCGACTTCCTTTCGGAATTCTTCGTGACCCCTTTGTGCTGAGTGTGTCGGGTCACTTGGGGCTGGGGTCAGGCGGTTATCCGTTCAAGTCCATCATTTATGATGGAAATCATTGTGTTGTTTTAAAATGCACTTTTTTGCACTTACTCCTTATATTAAATACAAATCGATAAATTCGTGTTCGTAATGTGCTATATCAGTGGTCACCAATTAGTTTCGCTCGGGGTCCGTTTTAAGAAATAAAATGACCTTCGCGGTCCGCACATAAAAAAAAATTAAACAAATGTAATTACGGAAATTACAAAGGTAAGTATTTGTATCAATGAGAAAAGTGTATTTTTTTGTAATGTTCATCAGTATCTCGAGACCGAAATCAATTTTAACGAAGTTCATTTTCGAAAGTTCGAACATGCTTGGTCGGCACACAATGGGTCGGCGGTCCGGATGCGGACCGCGGTCCGCCATTTGGTGACCCATGTGCTATATTATAATATTATAGGCTAAAGCACATTAATACACATTCTCTTATTATATATAATATCATAGCTTAGTAGGCGTATATAAGGCATTAGACTCTGGAACTCTCTTAAATTCAAGATGATTAAGTGTTAACTTTCTTTATTCATAAAAATAGATAAGAAACAAAAAGAGAGCCATCTCGAAAATCTCGAGCTTTTTTTCGAGTCTGACGTCCAAGTGTGTGCGTAAAGGTACAAGTTGGAAGCTGGCTACATGAAGTTGCAGCAGACGATGTGTCGTCGCGACACTACTGGTTTCTATGTATTTGTATGAAGTGTCGCTAGCTTCGTGTCGCTAGCTGCGCAGGGTATACATATAACATATCATATAAAAACAGAAAGTATAGTGTCGCGACGATCACGTCGCCTGCGGTTGCTTCATGTCGTCCGCTGCCAACCGCCACCTGTATTCACTCTCCTTCTAGACTCCTAACCGTATATTCCTTACCACAGTCATACATAAACGCTGGCGCGGTAGTCCAGGAGGATATCAGCGAGGCCGGGGTTATCTTCGGCGTGAAGCAGACGCCGGTGGACCTGCTCATCCCCAACAAGACCTACTGCTTCTTCTCGCACACCATCAAGGCGCAGGAGGCTAACATGCCCATGCTAGACGCGATATTGGCCAAGGTATGTGATATTACTTTCATCATACGTCTGCAGTAGCGGCTTTAGGGGGAGCGATGCTAGGCGACCGCCCAGGGCGCTGCATAAAAAAGGGCGCCGTAGGCAGAAAAAAAGGTTCCTGCGGCGTTTAGCTCTAGCCTGTAGCAGCTCTCTGGGTGCCAAAACCGGCACTGCACGTCTGCTGAATAATAAAGAATAAATATAGATTATAGAATCATCATCATACAGGACTATATTTTTTTTAACTAGACTATGCTGTCCCACTGCTGGGCAAAGGCCTCCTCCAGGGTCTTCTATTTCACTTGCTCCTGCGCCACCGCTGGCCAGCCCGGCTGGTATGCCAGCTCATAATCAGGATTATAATAGTACTTACATTTCAATAATTATGTATAATGTATTATACTCGTATCTTACTATTAAGTTTTAATGTCGCGGTTGCTGCAAGATATTAACACGGCCATTGATTTCTTAGTAAGCGTTGAATGAGACTAATAAAAATAATGTTTTTATACTAACGCATATAACTCTTATCGTGGTAAAACTAATAAATACTTAGCTTTATCTTTTAGACAAACATGCTGTGGGTAAATTCATCTGGTTTGTGCTGCAAGCAGAATAGATAAATAATATGTATATTTATATAATTCATTACTAGCTATTTGACCGAGCTTTGCTCGGTATTCGATAAAACACGAATAAAATGACATTTTCTAAAAATGATTCCTAGCTAGATCGATTTATCGCCCCCGAAACCCTCTATATACATTTCATGAAAATCGTTGGAGCCGATTCCGAGATTCCAATGTTTTAAGAAAAGTCGCCTTTGTAATATCACGCAAACCTTTAACAACAAACTTTTAAACAAAGAATATCAAATTCATCAAAATACTTTTAAAAACAGGTGTTGCGAATTTGTATTGTTGTTGCCAATTCTTGCACTTCGTAGCGGTGGCGTAGCAAGATCTACAACCTTGCTACGACGTAGCTGGGGCATACGAATAAAAACTCTGCGATTATAATTTACGTGTTTATTGTTGTAACGATTGCAACAGTATTTGCAGCTGGTTCTGGTTAACTTTAATGTTATTTCATTAGATTCCTGCTTAACACAGTGTTTGCAGTCCTCTGAACACGGCCTTCGTGAAAGTGTGTCGGCATTCCCATGCGCCTTTCCGCTGCGGTGTTCCGTCTTGAAGTCATACTCCTGTAGTTGTTCTTAGCTACTAGCTACTTGGCCTTCTGGGTTCTTGAATTGCAGTAGCCACTTCAAGGCTGCGTGATCAGTTCGCGGTAAAAACTGTCTGCCGATGAGATATTTGCTGAAATGTTGTAGCGTCTTTACAACAGCCAAGAGTTCTCTTCTTGTCACACAGTAGTTTCTCTCTGGCTTAGATAAAGATTTGCTGAAATATGCAATTACAACTTCTCTTTCACCCTGTTTTTGAGATAACACCCCTCCAATGGCCGTGTTGCTTGCGTCCGTGTCGACTATAAACTGACCTGCAGGTTGTGGATACCCCAGGATTGGTGTTTCACACAGATGTTTCTTCAGTTTCTGTTATAGTTGCAGCTAAGTCGTACATAATTATACTGAGCCCTATTTATATTCATATAAAAAAAATAAGCGAAGTATACGTAAAACGTATTACCCTAAAAGGTGATCGCAAATTTACCAGTAAGTATGCGCCGTACGCGCCGCATTTAAAGTACGCGGGTTTTAAGTTCGCGAACTTACTCGCCTCGCGTCGGTGACACACGAGAATCGCTCACACTGGATTACCATGCCCCCAGGCTCGCGGCTCGCGGCTCGCGGCTCTTTGCTGACACACAGGCGATTAAGATCGTCGAGCCATAAGTCCGCGTACTTACTCGCTCGTCTGTCACCCCCTTTGGAATTCGTTGTATGAAATAATGTATACCTCTCACGTTTGTCCGCACCGAACGCGCCGCATTTCTTGAATTATGCAGTGCGTTCGGCACGTACGGCACGACCGGTGCTGACAAATGTGCGATCAGCTTAAAGACACCACCGGATCGTTATAAACCCTTTCCTTTCAGAACATACGTCTGATAGACTACGAAAAGCTGATGGACGACGCGGGCAACCGCGTGGTGGCGTTCGGCAAGTATGCCGGGGTGGCCGGCATGATCAACATCCTGCACGGCCTGGGCCTGCGGCTGCTGGCGCTGGGCCACCACACGCCCTTCATGGTAACTCCCCTTTCCTGCTGTGTGTATTGAGTGAGGTGCGAGAGAGACGGACGACGCGGGTAAACGGCGTCTGACAGCTAACTAAGTATATATACTACTTATAAACAAAGAAAGGACGAATACAAGCAAACAGACTGGATGTTCCTTAGGCTAAAACTTATTTCATCGCTAAAGGCTTTCCTTATCTTATATTTCTGAAGATATTCAATCTTTATCCAACTCCTTCTTAAAAGCCATTATACAGGCTACAGCTTCTCTCTGAAGAAGAAACAGATTTCACCACTGATACATACAGAAAAGACGCAATCACTGTCATACGCGGTTACAGACCCTATAACGTTCATAAACTACTACATATTTCCCCCAGCACGTGGGTCCGGCGCACAACTACCGCAACTCGAGCATGGCGCGTCAGGCGATCCGCGACGCCGGGTACGAGGTAGCTCTGGGCATGATGCCCAAGTCGCTCGGACCGCTCACCTTCGTATTTACCGGATCCGGGAATGTATCACAGGTATACTTCCTCCTTCGCCATAAAATATTTGATTGTAACTATATAAAACGGGATTTGTTTAATCTTATTCACATGCGAGTATATTATATGTGTGCGATTTATCGGCGACGCAATGTCAAGGGTTTTTCTGTTGCCTGCTTGATTAATAGCAAGTTGCCGTTGCCGTCAGCAACTTGCCATTTCTTACATCATGATCATCTGCAGTGTATTAATGAGAAGAAGGCTTAGTTATAAATCATAATCTAACATTTAAAGTAAAAAGGTATTGCTGTTTGGACTAAATATGCAACATGCAGTCAAGAAACGAGCCATCGATACAACAAATTTTGTTATTCCGATAATTTGGCTTCTATTCCGATAATTTGGCCCTAATTTAAAATAATATCTAATTTTTACATCAGGGAAGTCAAGAAATCTTCCAAGAACTGCCGCACGAGTACGTGCCACCGGAAATGCTGCGGAAGGTTGCAGAGCATGGCAGTAAGTAATACGTTTAAAATACACAAAAAAAGTAGAGGCATAAAAGAAAATTTAAGTCATTTAGACAAAGAAATAAAAGATATAATTATTGCAATATTGTAAAGTGGTTAAGTTAAAGACCAACAGGTGAAAAACGCCCCACTCAGTGACAATAATTAAAGATTGCTTATCTGATAAAATATAAGGACCTTATGACAAAATTTGTATCTTCTTATATATAAAAATGGATTTTCAAATGTGTTAGTCGCGCTAAAACTCGAAAACGGCTGAACGGATTGGGCTGATTTTAGTCTTAAAATATTCGTAGAAGTCCAGGGAAGGTTTTAAAGTGACCTGTGACACGAAGTTCACCGGGACAGCTAGTTAAGTAAATAAAAGTTAAGTAATTAAAAAAGCCCCTGCAGACGGCAGACTTTTAATCGGCCGAAAGTTTAGTTTGGCTCTTGATCAGTATCAAGCTATATAATATTATGGAAGTGCGCAAATTACAACGATATCGGCCGATAATTAAGTTTGATGAGCTATGCGATTGCCATGAAACTTTACCATCGGCAAACTGTCGGCCGATGCTAAATCAGCACGACGTTCTTCCACGACGACGATGATTGTTTGTTCGGCCGACTCGGCAGAAATCCGAATCGTGTAAAATTTTCCATTCAATAACCTATCGCTGTGAATGGAACCGCGTGAGAGCAATCGGCTCGATGTTGGTGTGCGCGCCTACCACCAACCTGACTGTTTAGTTGACCCCCTGTGCGCACTGACAGCCCAACCAAAACAATCTATCGCTATAGCGATAGATTGTTTTGGTTTGGCCGATTAAAAGTCTGCAGTCTGCGGGAGCTCTAAGGAATATAATGTAGCTGTCGCAGTCATCTGGTTCAATCTGCGATTCGATTGAATGACTAGCGCATTCATTGAATGACACCATTCAATTGAATGCCTCGGCCGAACGTCGATTGAACGATTGCCACTCAACGTCCAACTAGTTAGCGAGTTATAACATAGCCCTTTGAAGATAGCGGACATAGAAATCAGTCAGGTAATTGAACGTATTTCATTTTTTCTAAAACAAATATGGCGTCAAACAGCTCGCACAGCTGATAGCACTGTGTTGATATTTTGTCGATTACTTTAAAGTTTAAAGTGCTTTATTTGTAATAAAATAATATGACAGCGTGGGCTTACCCATAAGTATACCCCGTCACCGGCTACTTAAAAAAAATTATAGCATCCTATATAACGACTTCACTGTATGACTTTTAGTCAAGACGTTAAACGTCACAGTCAACGTCTTGACGAGTTGTCCTTTAGTCATTCGATTGAATGGTGTCATGCAATGAATGCGCTAGTCATTCAATCGAATCGCAGATTGAACCAGATGACTGCGACATAGCGACTTCCAAAGCGATGACCTTGACAAAATTATATTTCGGTTAATATGTGAAACGTGTAATTTTACTCAAACTAATCACTGTGTTATCTCACACGCCTACCAGCGCTGTTTTTGGCAAGTTTTATCTGCTGATATGAATACTATGTGTTGTGAATGTGTGAATTTCAGCTCTTATCACATTTGAAATTTACATTGTGATTAAAACACATTACGTGTCGGTAATAAACAGATTTGCGAATTCGTAGAATTTATTTTTAGGTCTGTGCATCTATGTCAACTGTATAATATACTTCCAAGTCGACATAATATTAGACCAGCCTTTCCCAAAGTGGGCGATAACCCCATTGTGGGCGCTGAAGGTGTAAAGGGTGTGGGCAGTGGGACCCAGAAAAAAAATGGGGGTGTTGTGTAGAGGCTTGGGGGGTGATTTATTTCGTCTGAATGCATTTCAAAGATGGCCGTGCTAAAACATAATATTTTTGTTCTCAAAGTAGGCAGTAAACAAAATAAGTTTGGGAACCCCTGTGTTAGACAATCGTAAATATTTATCATAAATTCCCAAACGAAGTAAGGAGTAATTTTTGAGATCAGTTGACTATAGTTAGGGTTCTGTATCAAGATTCAAGTCTACCAAAATAATGTACACCTCAATTTGTTACAGTTTGAATTATATACTTAGGTAGGTACTATTTGTTTAAGGATTTTAATATTATCTAAATTTCTATCAGAAATCAGAACAAATTTAATCAAAACATATTTAATGGAGGCAATGAAGGTTTTCACCTCCGATTTCGTTGAACCTCCATCGATTTTCATGAAAATTGGTGAGTAGGTGGGGGATATCCTAAGAAACAAAAGTGACATAGTGTCAACTTGCCCTTTTGCCCTGGGGGTGGATGCCAAACCTTCACGGGGGGTGATTTTTTTTAATAAAAATAACACCAGGAATCAATAGACACACAAATTCTAAGCAAAATTTGCAATATAAAGTTTTTTTGAATAAATCAATACTTTCGGAGTTATTAAAGATCAAAGATCATGTTTTTGCATGAGAAAAATACATGTCTTAAAGCGGTTTTTTATAATTAAATAAGAAACTATAGGTTTTTACGAAAAATGTGTAATTACCAAAATTAAAGCCAATAAAAAAACAAACTAATTTCTATCCTAAAATACCTTCCTATATTCATTCAAAGTGAGCTATAGGTGATTGTATATATATTTTCTTTCGGCGAGTACCTAAGTCTAAGCATTCAAACTTAAATAACGGTAAACCGATGCATTTTATGACATGTACTTCCTTAAAACGTTTTAAAGTGCTTAAAATTACCTTTTTAATAAGCATTTTAAAAAGTAAATAGCATCAAAATTGAACAAGTTATGATAAAAATAAGATGACCTTTACAATTTTTTTTGGAAAAATCGAAAAATAAAACGTTGACCATTTCTACAATAATTCAAATTTATGGTTATCCCCAAAGGCTTTTCTTTATTTTAGCATAAGTAATGACCTCAAAAAAATTTCTTGGTTTAGAATGCTTAGTTTTGAAAAAAAGAATGATTTAGTAAAATCCAAATTATTAAATTTTTTCTAAATATCGTTTTGTTTTGAACATAACTTCAAGAATATTGAACCTTCGTAAGAATTATAAAGAGCGAAATTTGTGTCCATTTTTTAAGAAATCTTTTGATTTTCTTTTGATTTTTACAGGATGAAAAATAACGAAGATAGAGACGTTTAAAGCCTAACTTTTACCGCGAGAACCATGAAACCGGGACCTTTTAATCCTAATTTTTTTTAAACCAAGGGCTTTTAAAAGTATTTTTCAAATTGATCTTAAAGCTCTTTAAATCAATAAAAAAACTTAAAAATTAACAGAGCTATTGTGATATTAACGAATTTTTTTTTTTGAAAACCATTTTGAAGCTGAGATTTGGGATGAAAATATTGTAGTAAACCCTGTATTGACAGGTACATCTATACTAATAATATAAATGCTAAAGTGTTTTTGTCTACCTGTTACCTCTTAACACCCAAACGGTTCAACCGATTTTGCTGAAATTTAGTATGAAAATACTTAATACTTCGAGTCTCGGGACTGGATATGGACATATGATACTTTTTATCTCGAAAAAATGTACGGTTCTAGCGCGATTGCAGGCGTCATCTAATCCATACTAATAAATATACATTAATCTTTTCAAGTCTTTCAGTATTCAGAAAGTAAACGAAACTGTATAAGAGAGGGGCTTTTTATAATGATGTGCGTCTTTTAAATATTTCAGTCTAGCAGATTCAGCCTTTGCGCCAATTTTTTGCACAGAGGGTAGTTTGAAATCGTTGTTTGAACATTTTGGACTAAATAATATCAATGCTTAAAATATATTACTTAATAAAATTTATCTTAACTATGAAAAAATATTCGAACTCATTAAAGCTGATAAAAAACTTAAAATAAAAACTTAAAGCTTATTATTCAAACATTGGGTAGTTTACAGGGGTGAAAAAATTTCGCAAAAAAAACTTAATAAGAAATTAATACTAAACTTAGTATTAAACTTATTATTCAGTTTATTTACAAGTAAATAAACTGAAAAAATTGGGTTCAAAAACTTAAACCTCATAAGTTTTTGAACCCAATTTTTACCGTTATTCCGCAATAAAGGGGTACTTTTACGGGTTTTTATTTCAGTCTTATCCAAAAATTATATCATAAATATTAAACAAACTCTTTATGTAATGTAAATATACGATTTTAAAGCAAAGAAATACAAAAAATGTTTTCTTCACGATTAAAGGGATGGTTGCAAAAAGGATTGAAAACCTAATTATAATATAATCATAAATCATGAATAAAACATTAAAAACATTTATTTTATCAAATTAAACACAATTAGTTAAGCCAGAATGGTTTAATCTGCATTTTTTCTATTTTCAACAAAAGGGGTGGATTTCACCCCTAAAATAAAAAAGCGCGATACGAGCGTACAGTACCCGGCGATAAATATTGCACATCGACCTTTGGAAAGTGACAGTCAGCTAATTTCGGTTTTTAACCGACTTCCAAAAAGGAGGAGGTTATATGTTCGGCTGTGGATATATATTTTTTTTATTTTTATTTGTGTATGTTCAACGATTACTCCGCTGTTTGTGAACCGATTTTCAAAATTCTTTTGTTGTATAGGGTTTATTTCCAATTTGATACCATGTTCACAAAAGTGGTGACCTGATGATGGGATCCATGAGTAATCGAGGGAACTCCTCAAAATTTATATGAAAACGTATGGTGATTTTGGTTTTATGAGAAGCATCCTAAGCATATGCTACCAAAACGCAAGATTTTGCACCAAGGTATACTATGGTTCCGAAGATACTAAGAGAACTCCGGATTCCTTATAGATACAAGTTTGGGGGTTTAGGCGCTGTTTTAAGAACTGAAAGCATATGCTACTATACAAATTACATTAATCATCATCATCATCATCATCATTACCACGTTAGGGTCACCAATGTCACCAAAATTGAACATAACAAAATATTCAACCTTATCTCCAGTGCGTAAGGCTCACATTTGACATTACTTCTGAGAAGTAAGTTGCTTCGATAATACAAGTTGCTACTGCTAGTGCACTGTCACACCAATCGCGGTCACGAGCAGCCACGGGCGGCCGTAGACGTCTCAAGCGATACTATGTATTACAATAATAAAGATAAAGTTCAAAATCATATGACACTGAAAGCCTCGCCGCTGCTATTCCGGTTTAGCGCTGCCCTAGCACGTGTCCACTTCGATTTTTTTTAAATGTATTGTTTAAAATTATCTGCAGCTGATATTATATTTTGTTAGTGTGACTGTTAACAAATTATAATAAGATACGTAGAATAATATACAGGTGTATTATTCTACGTATAGTACGCGATGGTTTTACAGGTAACTAAAAAGAGTGAAATTATTATTTTTAACAAAAAATTAAAACCGACTTCCAATGTAAAAACAATAATAACATCCTTATAATATGAACTAAAAAGTATTAAACAATTTTTCCTATCTAATGGTGCCTTTTTCCGAATTCGGCTAAACCTCAACTATTTCTGTACTCAATCTTCATAATTTTGAAGTCGGTACCAGATATAGCTGAATCCAGATGCCAGAATATTTGAAATATTTGTAACTGGCAAAAATAAAAATAATAATGTAGAGCGTTATCTCTTACGCACGAAATACAAAAAGTCCGGTATACATTAGGAGCTGTTAAATAAACCATAATTATTATGGTTTGCTTCTTTTGTCAATTTTATTATTCTTTGTATAAAATACACCAAATTTTCTAAGTTATGGCTTTAGGTTCGGGTAAAATAAAATAAAAAAGCGTGTTCAAATTATGTTTACGTATATTTTAATTCTTTTGGAAAATTACAGCTGTAGCAAATTTAGGGGTGTTAACAACTCTAGATATATATTTTGAACTGGACGCGACTGCACTCTATTGAATTTGAACAACGACTGACATAATGTCAAATAGGTGTGTGCTACAAAGATAACGCTCTATGAAACCGAAATTAGCCGATTGTCTCTTTCCAAAGGTCGATGTGCAATATTTATTGCCGGGTATTGTAGTCACTTTTAAAGTAGAGGGCTTAACGTACTTAATCCCAAATTTTCATCCAAATCGATGGAGGTTCAACGAAATCGGAGGTTGCACCTGATTTTTGCCTTCAATTACTGTACTAATTACCTATCTCTACATCTTTTCATATTATCATACTGACGTTTTAAATGTTCTAATTGGTTCCAAGCATGTTCCAAAACCCAATTTTGACATGAAATAATATAATATAGTAAAGTTTTGTGACTTGGCTCGTGTTTTCACCATCTTAAAAAAGCTTAAACCTTAAGCCAAACCTGCGCGACCAAAGCGACTGCGAAGCGGAAGCGTCTGCAACGCGAGACGTTCGCGTTGGCAGAGCGGGAATAATCTACGGTTTTGCACCGTGGTCGGCAGGTGTGCACACCAGTTTCGCATTGCAGATGCTCCCGTCCCGCGTCCCGCCCGCGTTACTGACGCGTAGGTTTGGCCGAAGCCTAAAATGATTAGTCCTAAAGCGGACTTTACGACCATATTCGTGTAAACCCTCAGGCCCCAACAAGATCTACGGGTGCGAGGTGCGGCGTCGGCACCACCTGGTACGCAAGAACGGCGGCGGGTACGACGCGCAGGAGTACGAGGAGCACCCCGAGAGATACATCTCCACCTTCGCGCAGAAGGTATGTTATGGTAGCAACGGCCGCACTTATAGTTAAGGAATGATGACTAAACTTTAATTTAAAGTTTGTTAAAATAATTCAGATTTATATTGGTTCGTCTCGGCGGGGGAACCACCGTGCCCCCAAATAGAAAGAAGTTTGTGTAAAAAATTTAATTAACTAAAAGTTAATTATAGGATACACATGCGAGGCATTTGATATAACAGTTCGTTAAGTGATTCGGCGGCTGGCACTTATTACCAGCCTTGTGGAAATCCATTTCTAATCTTGCTGTCGAAACTATCGGATACAAATTGAGTTTTGACTAAAAAGCCCTATAAGCCGCTGGCTGATTGTAATTTGTAAGCAATTATTTCAATATAAGGATTCGTATGATATTTATGAAAGCAAATGGCAAGCTTTTTTAAAACACTTCGTATTCTGAGTTGACTGAAAAACAAAAACGCTATTCAAGATATTCAATTAGGACGTGGCATTTCCAGACATCCGATAAATCTATACTTATAAAATTACATGTCCTGACTGACTGACTCACTGATTCATCATCGCTGAGCAAAAACTGTTAAAGTTACAGCCACGAAATTTGGTGAGTAGTGTTGTTTTATTAAGTAGACACCCACTAAGGAAGGAATTTAGAAAATTTTACCCCGAAGGGGGTGAAATAGGGGTTGAAAGTTTGAATGAAAGTCCGTCATTTCTTGAGTTAGAAATATGAAACTTTATTTTTGGGTTACTGATAAAAAATGAATGAATACGTATTTAAGCGTCTTTGGAAATTCTACCCCCAAGGGGGTAAAATTGGGGTTGAAAGTTTGAATGAAAGTCCGATATTTTTTAAGTTAGAAACTTGCAATTTTATGTTTGGGCTACTGACTAAAAATGATTGGATGCGTGTTTAAGCGTTTTTGGAAATTCTGCCCACAAGGGGGTGAAATGGGGGTTCAAAGTTTAAATGAAAGTCCGGCGTTTCTTATAGCCTAGGATACCTTCATAGAAGGACCTTCACCGAGCTGTTTACTGGATGAAAAGTATTTTATATTCAATTACGTATGTCAACAAATTAATTGCAAGTGGGTTGCCTAAAAAATTTCAGTCCAGAATAAAAAAATAAAAAAAAAAACAAAAAAAAAGTTTTTTTTTACACTTTTCTGGTTTGTTTAATAGACAAATTCCATACCAATCGAAAGTATGAAGCCCATAGAATATGCATTAAGCATTAACCAGACCGGTACCGATTAGTAGTAGTATCGATTTACCTGCCTACCCAAGAGTTGTGACAGGAAAAAAATAGACAACCTAACGTTTTCATACTCTACGGGCTCCATACTTTCGATTGGTATAAAATTTGTCTATTAACCAAACCAGCGAAATGTTAAAAAAAGTTTTTTTTTTCTATTTTTTTTTATTCTGGACTGAAATTTTTTAGGCAACGCACCTGCAATTAATTTGTTGACATACGAAAATGAATATGAAATACTTTTCATCCAGTAAAGAGCTCGGTGAAGGTCCTTCTATGAAGGGATCCTAGGCTATTAAGTTAGAAACATGAAAGTTTATTTTTGGACTGCTGATTAAAAATGAATGGATAGGTATTTAAGCGTTTTTAAAAATCCTACCCCCAAGAGGCTGAAATTGGGGTTGAAAGTTTGAATGAAAGTCCGTCATTTCATGAGTTAGAAACATGAAACTTTATTTTTGTGCTACTGATTAAAAATGAATGGATATTACGTATTTAAACGTTTCTGGTAATTCTACCCCCAAGGGGGTGAAATTGGGGCAGAAAGTTTCAATGAAAGTCCGCCATTTCTTGAGTTGGAAACATGAAAGTTTATTGACGTTTGCGTTTGTCGTTTTTTTAAATAGGGCCCCGTTTTTACCCTTTGTATAAGGAACCACAAAAAGGGGAAAACTATCCATCTTTGTTATTATACTATGTTAACGCGGACGAAGTCGCGGGCAACAGCTAGTCTCATATAAAACGGCCCATTCACTATCCTGCATTGCAGTCCACCGTGCAGGCCTGCAACACCATTCACTATCCTGCTATAAGCCGCCATGCAGTCCGCCGGCTTATGCAGGATAGTGAATGGTGTTGCAGGCCTGCACGGCGGACTGCAATGCAGGATAGTGAATGGGCCGTTTTACATCACTTTCACAACGAAGTTTATCGGCTAAATATTTAAATGTTTTGACTAGTTTCACGTATGGTTAACCTTCCTATAGGCTATACGCGTTCAGTAAATACGCGAAACCTTCAGCGGCACTCGACACTCGACAGTGCATTGTGGAGTTATCACCGACCTCGGAGCATGCTGAGGTCGCTGCAATCTTATCTGTGACCTTCTGGATTTAAAATGGGCTTTCTGATGAAATCAGATTTTTTTAAATTTCTGCTTTTTGTCATTGACGTAGGCATAGTCACGCTCACGTCGTTTTCGGGTTACAGCTATTTAGGCACCATACAAAAATGCTTGCTTAAACCTTTGGTTCTAAGTAATTTCCAACAAACTGACGTAACTATAACATTTGGTCTCGTCATAATAACCTCCGACCACCCTCCGACATAAATTTATACGTCAAAAGTTGAATCATGACTGGACAGTGGACACTCTACCGCGTGTCTAGAATATGTGAATTGGACATGCTACTAAGAATAATTATAGAGACTCTATTTTATAAATTATCTCTTAAGCATATTAAGAAACTTTGCATTTAGGATTTTAGTCAATTATGTCTAAGCCCTGATTACCTCTTAAAGACACGTGTGTGTGTTGTATGTTGTAGTATCTACAAAGTACAAACTAGACTCGGTACCGTCCATTTCCAGATAGCGCCGTATACCTCAGTTTTGGTGAACTGCATCTACTGGGCGGTGGGCAGCCCCAAGTTGCTGACCATCCCCGACGCCAAGCACCTGCTCGTCCCCACACTCACACCCTGGCTGCCGCAGAGCATCGGCGCGCCGGCGCTGCCGCATCGGTAAGTGCTGATCAACCAAGTAGAGCATGGGTTCCCAATCTTTTTCAGTCCGTGGCGCAGTTACAAATTTAGCACTTTGTCACGGCGCCCTACACTACAAAAAATACAGCCGGAATACCTTTAATGATAATATTTTTGTGGTTTCTGATAATGATGGAGGATCGACTTACGGGCCACAGCACCCCTCTTAACTTTTCACGGCGCATCAGGGCGCCGCGGCGTAAAGTTTGGGAACCTAAAGAAAGGTAAATCTTAATAAACCTAAAGGTTTATTAAGATTGCCAGCTAACTACACTCTAATGTTAGCGATCTCGGCAACAAGCTGACTACACCGAAGAGTGTATAACAGCTTGTTCAGCTGAACAAGCCAAAAAAGACCATCCTATGACAGACCTATGTCCTTTTCCAATTTCAACAAAATTGGTATAGCAGATTTAGGGCCTGTTTCACCACTTCCTGATAAGTGCCGGATAGGCTATCCACCACTTAACCTGACCGATGAAGTATGAAGAATCTGCCAAAAAAGTTGTGGATAGCCTATTTGGCACTTTATCAGGAAGTGGTAAAACAGGCCCTAAGCGTGAAGAGATAACAGAGAGACAAATAGATAACACATACTAATTGGAATATGAAAGTAAGTCTCGCGTTAAATTCACAGCACAGCAGTTACAGCCAAGAGTCTGGCTGAATGGTGAGGTGTGCTTATCACATTATGTTCCAGGATGCTGGCGATCTGCGACATCTCGGCGGACCCGGGCGGCTCCATCGAGTTCATGAACGAGTGCACCACCATCGACACCCCCTTCTGTCTCTACGACGCCGACCGGAACAAGGACACCAAGAGGTAATGATCAGACAAGTTGATTCCTAGACAGATGGAGGACCTAAGTAATTTGGTCGCGTGTGAAACCTAGCCGACAGATGACGACTTCCATTAAGATTATGTAATCCGGCCAAATATCGTAGGTCTGCCTGCAGTGGATCAATTTC
The DNA here is from genome assembly GCA_963422495.1 of Polyommatus iphigenia. NCBI lineage: Eukaryota > Metazoa > Arthropoda > Insecta > Lepidoptera > Lycaenidae > Polyommatus > Polyommatus iphigenia. Next base: position 39,783,891 of record OY730182.1, read on the forward strand.
GTCGATGGTACCATATGCCATCAAATTATAACACCGTAAACATGTACGGTGTTATAATTTGATGACATTCATACAATGTTGCAGATGTAGTGCCAAAAAAATAAAGACACAGGAACTTGTGTACATAAACAACGCTAGCGCGAGTGATCGATAACAATGTTTCCGATTTCTATAAAATGGATAAAATATAAATTGTTATATTTTTGAATCAATTCAATCAATAATCGTTTTCAGAACTACCATTTGCATTCTCATTATATCTCTACTTATTGATAAAATCTGACTCTACAGGAAAACAACACGTTTTGTGGAAAAAAAAAAACAAATCTCTCTCTAGAGTTTTCTGACTCTATAGTCGATACTCGTAATATTCAGAATGCAAATGATGGGTCCATAACAGGTATAACTTTAGTTTCAAGGGACCGGGTGTGCTGGTGTGCTCCATCGACAACATGCCGACACAGCTGCCGCGAGAGTCCACCGACTTCTTCGGCGACCTGCTCTACCCCTACTCCGAGGATATCATGGCATCTGATGCCACTAAGCCACTGGAGGACCACAAGTTCTCGCCTGTCGTGCAAGGGGTGAGTGAGAGATATATCGCTCCGTCTCGGAAAATATAGTGGTATTTTAGTAGTGTAAGAGTAGTAAAAGGACAAAGAGGGAGAGCTATGTTTCTGCTCTATCTTTTTTGCTCTTGTTGGGGAATAAAATGTTTCGCACATCTTCCTTCCCTTCTTTTGTACTGAATATCCGCTTCTAAAAGCGAATGAAAATATGGGACAGATATGACGGCTTGTGTAAATAAACCATTAACATTATCAACAAACATTAAACAACAAGCGTCAGCAGTGGCCGATAAGAGTTTATCTTGTAGAAAGTAAATCACTTGTGTCGTATCTTTTCCAGGCGATCATCACGAGCAATGGGAAGCTAACACCGCCCTTCGAGTACATAAACGAGCTCCGTATGTCCAATATGTAAGTATCTATATTCTATACTTATTATAAAACAAAGTCACTTTTTTTCCCTCATGTCCCTTTGTTCCCTTTAATCTTTAAAACTGCGCAACGGATTTTGATGATTCTTTCAGTGTTAGATAGCCCATTTATCGAGGAAGGTTATAGGCTATATTTTATCACGCTAAGATTAATAGAAGCGAAGAAATAGAGGAAAATGTAAAAAAAACGGGGAAAATTATTTGAAAGGGCTAACTTTAACGCGCTAATCTCAGGAACTACTGGTCCGATTTGAAAAATTCTTTCAGTATTAGATAGCCCATTTATTGAGGAAGGCTATAGGCTATATTTTATCACGCTAAGACTAATAGGAGAATGTGGGAAAAACGGGGGAAATTATTTGAAAGGGTTTATCTCGCGAACTACTGGAGCAATTTTTATGTTATTTGGCACAGATAAGAAGTAGACCACATGAAGGATCATGATAGGCTATCGATTTTAATCATTTTTTCAGTGGCTATATATTTTATACCTGTGCGACGCCGGGGCGGGTCGCTAGTATACCATAAATACAAGAAGCAACTTAGGGCCCTATAAGGACACAGCGACTAAAATTAGCGTTGCAGAAGCGATACTATCGCGCTTCCTCGTCGATACAGTCGCCAAGCGGTTGCTAACTGTATGCCCTAGGCCCAGTTAGCACACGGGGCGCTCATTCAGTCGCGATTCAGTAACGGAACAAAAATAACTGAAAACCCCATCCCTCCGTTTTCGGCCCGCAGTCGTCCGACACGGTCGTCGGTCGCGCATTTGCATAGCTACAGTTGCGCGTTGCAAATACAACTGTTAGCGTGATCGCGCATTTAGCAAAGATCGCATTGCCATAAGAGGTCATCGTGCTAGGGCCCTTACATTCGTATTCTGTAAGTTGATTTTTCGAGATTTCATCCACTCGACTCAACCTTAGTCCTTAAAATTATATGTCATTAGTTCAGTTTTTATTAGTCCATTAATGTCCATGTTTTTTTTTTGTGTTGAATGCCTCCGTGGTTCAGTGGTTAAGAGCGTGGCTCTTGACTCGGAGGTCGTGGGTTCGATTCCCGCGTTTAAAACATGTTATTTCCAAGTTTGGTTACAATGCAGGCTGATCACCTAATTGTCTGACAAGTAAGATGATCCATGCGTCGGATGGGCATGTAAAAAGTCGGTCCTGCGCCTGATCTCTCGCCAGTCGTGTCGGTCTTTCGTCCCACTGTGTTATGAGAGTTAAGGAATAGAGAGTGGTCTTGTGTATTGTGCACACACTTGGGCACTATAAAATTACTCCTGCGTAACTGGCCTGGTTTCAATGTAACCGGCCACCGTCACCGAAACCGGTTTGGGAGTTATTATTATTAATGTCCATGTGTTGTTACAGCCGATCTCGTCACAAGGTGGAGGGCGGGGACCAGCAGACGCCGGTGCTGGTGCTGGGCTCGGGGCTGGTGTCCGCGCCCGTCGTCGAGTACCTCGCCCGCGACTCCAACATCGCCGTCACTGTCGGTCAGTAGTCAGTACCTACTTTTAGCAGAGGGTTAATTCACAATGAGTAATTCCACTCGGATTCAACATCTTTTATGCACCTCGTCTGGCGTTGACCAACAAATAATCCTTGACATTTATTTATTTATTTATATTTAGTATACAGACAGGTTACAGTCATTGCATGGTTGTACAAACATAGTCTTAAGTTCTAGGCTAGACAGCAACCCAAAAATAGTATACATAACATAATTATTATTAGGTTGTTACTAAAAATAAACTAATACAAAGAAAACTGATAATACCCACTACGAAACATTGAGTATACAATGAGTGACCAATATTAAGCTTACTTATATTACTAAACTTAAACAAAAAAACAAAATAAATAATAATATGTAGATTAAGAGAAAAAAAAAAGAAAATAATTTTAAAAAATTATACGAATCTTATGAACGATGATTGATCTGAGTTTATAATAAAATATGTATATCAGAGTCGGAAACAAGAGATGGCAAATACTTGGCTTTCATAATATTGTTGATCGTTTTCTTATAATGTGAAAATTGACGAAAAATGTCTACGCTCCAACTACCCACTACTAGGTCATTATAAGTACGACACATTCTAACTAGCGGATTGTAATAGGACGTATTGTTTTTGAATGCCTGTATAGCGAACATTTTCGGTTTACGCGATCTATAGCGAGTGTTAATAGTAATTTGTGATAGAAGATTAGGAGCATCAATAGAGGAATGGAGTATTTTATGTAGGTAAAGAAGATCGTATCTCTCACGACGAGCACTTAATGGTAGCACGCTGAATTTGGACAATTGAGTGGTATAGTCTTTTACCACACGACCGAGATTAAGTTTTCGTGTAACATTCACAACAGGAATTGTAAATCATATTATATTGTATTCCTATCAATAGACAAATACCGTAATTAACATGATCGCATATAGGTTATGCATTTATTGGTGTTTACGAAACGGTTGCCCTTGACGACTTTTTTGTTGAAAATTTCGTTTTCAGCTTAATTTTCTCAGAAATTTCAAGCGCAATGATTTGATGCATTTGGATAGCGTTAAGTATATTTTGGTATTGTAGTAATCACAAAGGCCACCCACTCATCACGCACGAATTCTCGGTTGAAGTTTGCGATACAATTACAATGTCGAGCGGTGTTTATGAGAAAATTTCCCATTTTCCCATGTGAAATAATTTGATGAAAATTTTGATAGAAAATGTATGAGACTTATATCAAAATCTTAAATAAATTTAATCTAAGTAATATTAATGCCTATCATTACGTCCAATTAATGTCTATTATAACATCCAGCGTCCCACATGCGCGAGGAGGCGGACGCACTAGCTGAGCGGTACGGCGTGCGCGCGGAGTACCTAGCAGCGGGCGATGAGAGCGCGCTGCGAGCGGCGACGGCGCGCGCGCGAGTCGTCGTGTCCTTACTACCGTACGACCTGCACGCTGCCGCCGCGCGTGCGTGTCTGAGTGCGGGCGCGCATCTGGTCACCGCGTCGTATGTGCAGCCCGGCGTGCTAGAGCTGCATGACGCGTGAGTATAAGATAGTACTAAATAGTAAGGCGGGTGACGAGCCGTCGTGTCGCTGCTACCGTACGACCTGCTCGCTGCCGCCGCGCGTGCGTGTCTGAGTGCGGGCGCGCATCTGGTGACCGCGTCGTATGTGCAGCCCGGCGTGCTAGAGCTGCATGACGCGTGAGTATAAGATAGTACTAAATAGTAAGGCGGGTGACGAGCCGTCGTGTCGCTGCTACCGTACGACCTGCACGCTGCCGCCGCGCGTGCGTGTCTGAGTGCGGGCGCGCATCTGGTGACCGCGTCGTATGAGCAGCCCGGCGTGCTAGAGCTGCATGACGCGTGAGTATAAGATAGTACTAAATAGTAAGGCGGGTGACGAGCCGTCGTGTCGCTGCTACCGTACGACCTGCACGCTGCCGCCGCGCGTGCGTGTCTGAGTGCGGGCGCGCATCTGGTGACCGCGTCGTATGAGCAGCCCGGCGTGCTAGAGCTGCATGACGCGTGAGTATAAGATAGTACTAAATAGTAAGGCGGGTGACGAGCCGTCGTGTCGCTGCTACCGTACGACCTGCACGCTGCCGCCGCGCGTGCGTGTCTGAGTGCGGGCGCGCATCTGGTGACCGCGTCGTATGAGCAGCCCGGCGTGCTAGAGCTGCATGACGCGTGAGTATAAGATAGTACTAAATAGTAAGGCGGGTGACGAGCCGTCGTGTCGCTGCTACCGTACGACCTGCACGCTGCCGCCGCGCGTGCGTGTCTGAGTGCGGGCGCGCATCTGGTGACCGCGTCGTATGAGCAGCCCGGCGTGCTAGAGCTGCATGACGCGTGAGTATAAGATAGTACTAAATAGTAAGGCGGGTGACGAGCCGTCGTGTCGCTGCTACCGTACGACCTGCACGCTGCCGCCGCGCGTGCCTGTCTGAGTGCGGGCGCGCATCTGGTGACCGCGTCGTATGAGCAGCCCGGCGTGCTAGAGCTGCATGACGCGTGAGTATAAGATAGTACTAAATAGTAAGGCGGGTGACGAGCCGTCGTGTCGCTGCTACCGTACGACCTGCACGCTGCCGCCGCGCGTGCCTGTCTGAGTGCGGGCGCGCATCTGGTGACCGCGTCGTATGAGCAGCCCGGCGTGCTAGAGCTGCATGACGCGTGAGTATAAGATAGTACTAAATAGTAAGGCGGGTGACGAGCCGTCGTGTCGCTGCTACCGTACGACCTGCACGCTGCCGCCGCGCGTGCGTGTCTGAGTGCGGGCGCGCATCTGGTGACCGCGTCGTATGAGCAGCCCGGCGTGCTAGAGCTGCATGACGCGTGAGTATAAGATAGTACTAAATAGTAAGGCGGGTGACGAGCCGTCGTGTCGCTGCTACCGTACGACCTGCACGCTGCCGCCGCGCGTGCGTGTCTGAGTGCGGGCGCGCATCTGGTGACCGCGTCGTATGAGCAGCCCGGCGTGCTAGAGCTGCATGACGCGTGAGTATAAGATAGTACTAAATAGTAAGGCGGGTGACGAGCCGTCGTGTCGCTGCTACCGTACGACCTGCACGCTGCCGCCGCGCGTGCCTGTCTGAGTGCGGGCGCGCATCTGGTGACCGCGTCGTATGAGCAGCCCGGCGTGCTAGAGCTGCATGACGCGTGAGTATAAGATAGTACTAAATAGTAAGGCGGGTGACGAGCCGTCGTGTCGCTGCTACCGTACGACCTGCACGCTGCCGCCGCGCGTGCCTGTCTGAGTGCGGGCGCGCATCTGGTGACCGCGTCGTATGAGCAGCACGGCGTGCTAGAGCTGCATGACGCGTGAGTATAAGATAGTACTAAATAGTAAGGCGGGTGACGAGCCGTCGTGTCGCTGCTACCGTACGACCTGCACGCTGCCGCCGCGCGTGCCTGTCTGAGTGCGGGCGCGCATCTGGTGACCGCGTCGTATGAGCAGCCCGGCGTGCTAGAGCTGCATGACGCGTGAGTATAAGATAGTACTAAATAGTAAGGCGGGTGACGAGCCGTCGTGTCGCTGCTACCGTACGACCTGCACGCTGCCGCCGCGCGTGCGTGTCTGAGTGCGGGCGCGCATCTGGTGACCGCGTCGTATGAGCAGCCCGGCGTGCTAGAGCTGCATGACGCGTGAGTATAAGATAGTACTAAATAGTAAGGTGGGTGACGAGCCGTCGTGTCGCTGCTACCGTACGACCTGCACGCTGCCGCCGCGCGTGCGTGTCTGAGTGCGGGCGCGCATCTGGTGACCGCGTCGTATGAGCAGCCCGGCGTGCTAGAGCTGCATGACGCGTGAGTATAAGATAGTACTAAATAGTAAGGCGGGTGACGAGCCGTCGTGTCGCTGCTACCGTACGACCTGCACGCTGCCGCCGCGCGTGCGTGTCTGAGTGCGGGCGCGCATCTGGTGACCGCGTCGTATGAGCAGTCCGGCGTGCTAGAGCTGCATGACGCGTGAGTATAAGATAGTACTAAATAGTAAGGCGGGTGACGAGCCGTCGTGTCGCTGCTACCGTACGACCTGCACGCTGCCGCCGCGCGTGCCTGTCTGAGTGCGGGCGCGCATCTGGTGACCGCGTCGTATGAGCAGCCCGGCGTGCTAGAGCTGCATGACGCGTGAGTATAAGATAGTACTAAATAGTAAGGCGGGTGACGAGCCGTCGTGTCGCTGCTACCGTACGACCTGCACGCTGCCGCCGCGCGTGCCTGTCTGAGTGCGGGCGCGCATCTGGTGACCGCGTCGTATGAGCAGCCCGGCGTGCTAGAGCTGCATGACGCGTGAGTATAAGATAGTACTAAATAGTAAGGCGGGTGACGAGCCGTCGTGTCGCTGCTACCGTACGACCTGCACGCTGCCGCCGCGCGTGCCTGTCTGAGTGCGGGCGCGCATCTGGTGACCGCGTCGTATGAGCAGCACGGCGTGCTAGAGCTGCATGACGCGTGAGTATAAGATAGTACTAAATAGTAAGGCGGGTGACGAGCCGTCGTGTCGCTGCTACCGTACGACCTGCACGCTGCCGCCGCGCGTGCCTGTCTGAGTGCGGGCGCGCATCTGGTGACCGCGTCGTATGAGCAGCCCGGCGTGCTAGAGCTGCATGACGCGTGAGTATAAGATAGTACTAAATAGTAAGGCGGGTGACGAGCCGTCGTGTCGCTGCTACCGTACGACCTGCACGCTGCCGCCGCGCGTGCGTGTCTGAGTGCGGGCGCGCATCTGGTGACCGCGTCGTATGAGCAGCCCGGCGTGCTAGAGCTGCATGACGCGTGAGTATAAGATAGTACTAAATAGTAAGGCGGGTGACGAGCCGTCGTGTCGCTGCTACCGTACGACCTGCACGCTGCCGCCGCGCGTGCGTGTCTGAGTGCGGGCGCGCATCTGGTGACCGCGTCGTATGAGCAGCCCGGCGTGCTAGAGCTGCATGACGCGTGAGTATAAGATAGTACTAAATAGTAAGGCGGGTGACGAGCCGTCGTGTCGCTGCTACCGTACGACCTGCACGCTGCCGCCGCGCGTGCGTGTCTGAGTGCGGGCGCGCATCTGGTGACCGCGTCGTATGAGCAGCCCGGCGTGCTAGAGCTGCATGACGCGTGAGTATAAGATAGTACTAAATAGTAAGGCGGGTGACGAGCCGTCGTGTCGCTGCTACCGTACGACCTGCACGCTGCCGCCGCGCGTGCGTGTCTGAGTGCGGGCGCGCATCTGGTGACCGCGTCGTATGAGCAGCCCGGCGTGCTAGAGCTGCATGACGCGTGAGTATAAGATAGTACTAAATAGTAAGGCGGGTGACGAGCCGTCGTGTCGCTGCTACCGTACGACCTGCTCGCTGCCGCCGCGCGTGCGTGTCTGAGTGCGGGCGCGCATCTGGTGACCGCGTCGTATGAGCAGCCCGGCGTGCTAGAGCTGCATGACGCGTGAGTATAAGATAGTACTAAATAGTAAGGCGGGTGACGAGCCGTCGTGTCGCTGCTACCGTACGACCTGCACGCTGCCGCCGCGCGTGCGTGTCTGAGTGCGGGCGCGCATCTGGTGACCGCGTCGTATGAGCAGCCCGGCGTGCTAGAGCTGCATGACGCGTGAGTATAAGATAGTACTAAATAGTAAGGCGGGTGACGAGCCGTCGTGTCGCTGCTACCGTACGACCTGCACGCTGCCGCCGCGCGTGCCTGTCTGAGTGCGGGCGCGCATCTGGTGACCGCGTCGTATGAGCAGTCCGGCGTGCTAGAGCTGCATGACGCGTGAGTATAAGATAGTACTAAATAGTAAGGCGGGTGACGAGCCGTCGTGTCGCTGCTACCGTACGACCTGCACGCTGCCGCCGCGCGTGCCTGTCTGAGTGCGGGCGCGCATCTGGTGACCGCGTCGTATGAGCAGCCCGGCGTGCTAGAGCTGCATGACGCGTGAGTATAAGATAGTACTAAATAGTAAGGCGGGTGACGAGCCGTCGTGTCGCTGCTACCGTACGACCTGCACGCTGCCGCCGCGCGTGCGTGTCTGAGTGCGGGCGCGCATCTGGTGACCGCGTCGTATGAGCAGCCCGGCGTGCTAGAGCTGCATGACGCGTGAGTATAAGATAGTACTAAATAGTAAGGCGGGTGACGAGCCGTCGTGTCGCTGCTACCGTACGACCTGCACGCTGCCGCCGCGCGTGCGTGTCTGAGTGCGGGCGCGCATCTGGTGACCGCGTTGTATGTGCAACCTGGAGTGCTAGAGCTGCATGACGCGTGAGTATAAAAGTACAAACGTCTCAGTCCTGGGTTCGTGCGTAGGTAAAGGCCGTACTGGCGCCATAGGAACGATGCGACGCCGCACCGCTCGTGTGGCCGTTAGTGCGGCGCGGAGTAATGTGGTGTGATATGGTACCACATCGTGTGTCCTTACCGAAAGGCTGGTAATGAGGGTTTGTGATATTTCATTTGCCACTAGGTGGAGCTATGTAGCCATGACAGACACACATGACACAAAATATATCTTCATATTTGTCAAACGCCTAGTAAATCACGAAAAAGCTTGATAGCTTTTTCGTGCAATTAACATGCCACGAATCACGATACGGCTGTTAATTGTTGTTATAAGTTATAATAGTATGTTTGTTTAGTACGACATTTGTCACGAGAGACCCTACAAATAAAATTAAAAATATCGAGAAAAATCATAAAATAGACTAACGCTACGCTCGTAGCACGCTCGTAGACCTACGTAGCACTCGCGTAGCACCCAGCGTAGGCCTTGCTACGAGCGAGCCTTAACTTGTAAATACTGTGGCGTGGAATTCTCTATAATATAAAAGTCAAATTGACATTGTGATCTATAAACGCACCGCCCAAACCACTGGACGGATCGGGCTGAAATTTGGGATGCAGGTTAGGCATCCGCTAAGAGATTCTGATCAATTCTACCCCCAAGGGGTTAAAATAGGGAATGAAAGTTGGTATATAATAATACTTCTTAACGCGAGCGAAGCCTCGGGCAATAGCTCGTTCTCTATATTTTTAATTAGCTTCGTTTGCCTCTAACATTTTGAAGATTGTCATTCAAATACCTTACAGACCCTAGCTATTAGTGCTACTCTCTCCTAAAGAACGAGTTACTGCTAACTGATTTGACTATACTAAACTGATCATACTAAGAGTAATATTACCTGCAGGGCCCAGGAGCAGGGGCTGACGTTCCTGAACGAGGTGGGCCTGGACCCGGGCATCGACCACCTGCTGGCGCTGGAGTGCATCCACGACGTGCAGAGTCACGGCGGCCGCGTCGACTCCTTCGTCTCCTACTGCGGAGGTACGTTATATGGAAGTCCTACCTAATCTACCTATACAGGAAACATAGGCCTAGGTTTAAAACCAAGTCCATCCAGTCAAAGCTATTAGGATCAATCAGAGTTTCTGGAATTGTTATAACTTAGTTGTCTCTTTTACACGTGCACGGAAATAATGCTTGCGTTTATTCAACAAGACAAGCGTAATGGCATTTTCAGTTTTTACGTGCTCTGCCACCAGCGGAGCTAATCGCTATTTCCGTCCCACTCGGACTTGAAATCTTAAAGCACATCTTGCAGCTAGCATGACAAAATTGGTTAACGTTTATTACGAGATATTACATGGTAAGAAGCTATCCACGCATGATTTCAAATGGACATAAGTACCATCGAAGAAATCGATTCATAGTCAGTTGATGGACCTTCCTCACTTGGTCGAATTATGTTAACTTAAGGTAAGTCATCATCGGTCGGCTGGGTTTGACCAAAACGCGACCAAAATATATTACGTAGGTCCGCCATCTGCCTAAAAATTACTTTCCGATATTTTACGCGGCTAGTCGCGATTGACAAAAGTTCGAATAAAATGCCACTTTATGACATACACTATAGGCATAATTTTCTACTGACATACGTGTGTGGCGACCCATGCTGCCGCCGCTTGTAGCGTAGCAGAGTAGTGTACAATGAAACCTATGGCCTATGTCACAAATTTGCATTTTATTTGAATTTTAGTCGGTCGTGGTTAGCCGCGGCAAAGATCGGAACGGTGACTTCAGAATCAACTTCTCTGATAGTATCTTCCTGTAAATTGAAATGTCGTTGTGTGTGCAGGTTTGCCGGCGCCGGAGTTCAGCGACAACCCGCTGCGGTACAAGTTCTCGTGGAACCCGCGCGGCGTGCTGCTCAACACCGTCTCCGCCGCCAAATACCTCAGTAGAGGACAGGTCAGTGATCAGAAGTCTTAGGGCCAACCCACACGTACCACAACCACACGACAACCACAACCACACCGCAACCACACCACGTGGTCGGGCGTATATTTCGTATTGTAAATGAACTGGACCATTCACACGTACCACATTTCGCAGTCGTTGTCGACTACTTGTCAGATAACTTGTCAGACGCAACCACGGCCGACCACATCGCAGCCACAACGTTGCATCGATGTAACGACAGTGCGCGCACACCGCCCGCGCTCTTCCCCCCTCCGTTTCATTGACTTTCGTACGTAACCACATCGCAACCACTGGCGACAATGCAACCACGTCGGCATTTTGTCGAGACCACAACGCAACTACAAAAAGCTGGCAGCGACACCATTCACACGTAACCACTGCTCGACGACATTTTGTCGTTGCGATGTCGTGTGGTTGTGGTACGTGTGGGTTGGCCCGTACTAAGTAGGGCTTGAAATGAACAGAGTATCTTTCAATAGGATCAAAGGTGAACTAAAAGAAATAGACCTGAAAATATCCCCCTAAAAATATTTTTTGGGAAAGGACGATTAATGTATATATAATTATGTATTGATAAGAGTGTGAGAGCTTAGCGATATAATATGGGATTGTTAGTGCCCTGTGCAGTTACCACAAGCGAAGCGTGCTTTGGTGGGGCCCCTAAAAGGATAAAGATTAAAAAGATCAAAGAAATTGCTTTTTGACCTTTATCATTATTGCAAAATCATTTTGAAAGTTTTTATTATTTTTTGCTCAAGAAAGTTGGAGGGTCCGCATGCATTGCCCGGGGCCCGGTATAATTGATCATGCATCAATATTAACTGCATGCATCAATTGAACGCTGCTGCCAGTGATGTTGATTCAACGACTTAGCTTGCAAATAAAGTTTTAGATTTTTTTCTTATAATTCGATATGAGCTGCGCGCACGAAAAAACATGACGCAATATGCGGCGTTACCTCGCTCTGAGGCGTTCCATTTAGGGCTATGACGTTGTCACGTTCAACTATCGTCATTAAATCGACTTTACAGACAACCGAGTTCGAGTCGAGTTCGAGTCGAGCTCGAGTCGAGTTCGAGTCGAGTTCGAGTCGAGTTCGAGTCGAGTTCGAGTCGAGTTCAAGTCGAGTCGAGTTCGAGTCGAGTTCGAGTCGAGTTCGAGTCGAGTTCGAGTTCGGGTCGAGTTCGAGTTCGAGTTCGAGTTCGACACAAAACACTATTTAATTAGAATTGTTGTATGTCAGATAGTGGAGGTTCTGAGCGGCGGCGAGCTGATGTCTGTGGCCCGCGAGCTGGACTTCCTGCCCGGGTTCGCGTTCGAGGGATTCCCCAACCGCGACAGCACCAAGTACTCTGCGCTATACGGCATCGAGGACGCGCACACCATGTTCCGCGGCACGCTGCGGTACAAAGGTATTCCTCAAACTACTTGTTGCTATTGAAATAAGGGGGAAAAACAGTGGAAGCTAAACTATGAGCAGCTATTTGTCTTACAAATGCGACTACAAAGGCAAAACAACGCAAACAGTGTAGTGAAAGAAAGGATATAATATGTTTGCCGCTTTACCATTTCCTGTGGTGGTCCTAGTTTTGGAGTCCAAAATTATTATTTCAAAGGTTATATACTTACCTTTAATGCTGTAAGGGTAATTATGACGTAACAAGTAGAGTGCATAGTTTACACCACGGAGCTAAATACAATGCTCCTTCAGAGTTTTAACTTTTAAGTTTAGTATGTCTTAAGGAACCGTAGAGCGTACCCGCGCGCAATATATTGTACAAGCCACTTTGTACTGTGTAGAGTTTTAATAAACAGTAATCTGAGCCTTCGAACTTTTACTATCGTAAGTTTACATTGTTTTTATGATCTTTTAAAATGCTTCTTGTGCAGGTTTCGCGGAGACGATGAAGGCGCTGCAGCTGTTCGGGTACGTGGACCCCAACCCCCACCCCTCCCTGCACCCCGACGGCCCGCAGATCACATGGGTAAGTTATCCTTATTTTAATGTTATACATAGTCAAACAACTAGTGTGAAACCTAACACTGACTCGATTGGAAAAATTACCAACTTAATTTTGATTTTTAATTACAATAATTTTGAAGAATCCCATTCGCAACAAAATAGTTTTCACATCTTCAGTCATTTGAATAGTTTTATACAGAAACAAAATAGCAACACACCGTTTTGGAATATCGGGTGACTTAATGAAACTCAAAATTAAACTTTACTTGTAATTTAAAGCTGCCACAACGCGCCATCTTGGTGATACTTAAGCCGTTTATTTATTCACCAACAATATGAAATCTATCTATTACGATATCCAGGCGGAGTTCGCATGCGAGCTACTCGGTCTGATGGACTCGTCCATCTTCTACGAGAACCTCAAGACGCGCGTGGCGGAGCGGCTCGGCGGCGCGGGGGGGCAGGCGTTAGAGTCGCTCGGGCTGCTGAGCAACGAGCCCATAGTCAAGTGCAACTCGCCGCTAGACACTGTTAGCCACTACCTCGGCAAGCGGCTGCAGCTCGGTAAGTGTGATACAAGGTGTAACAACTTTTAAAAACTTAGTATTTTAGTTAGAAGATCTACACTAATTACAGACCTACACTGTTTTCTTCTTGTCTGAATCGATAGAATAGTGGCTTGATAGATAAGGACGCTGTACGAAACATTGTAATGGTACTGAGTCACGATCATAAACTCATAAAGTGGTCTCGAAATGCAATAAAATTGTCGGCCCAAAATCTTCTATACATCATCATCAATCTTGAATAGACTAACCCAGAGGCTCCTAAAGTGTTCGCCGTGGCACTTTGGTGCGCCGTGGAAACTAAAGAGAGGCGCCGTGGCCCATGAGTAGGTCCTCCATCATTGTAAGCAATCACAATACTTAAATATTAAAGGTGCCTATTTATGTCGACCGTATCTTTTTCAAATGCTAGCTAGGGGTGTGGCGCCGTGTCAAAATACTAAAGTATCTGCGCCGCGGGCTCAAAAAGATTGGGAACTCCTGGACTAACCTAGTCTGTATTTCAGACGCCGGCGAGACGGACCTGGTAGTCCTCCGGCACGAGATCGGCGTGACGTGGTCGGACGGGCGGCGCGAGCGGCGCGAGGTGACCATGGCCGTGCGCGGCGGGCCCACGCACACCGCCATGGCGCGCACCGTCGGCCTGCCCACCGCCATCGCCGCCAAGATGGTGCTGGACGGTGAGTCGCTACAATCCAACTCTGGATTTATGTATCTAGGCAATATAGGCCAATGGGCGGTAGCAACCTATGTCGCCCTAGGGGGTGGGCGGCAAAATTACAGTGGCCTATACTCTTATGAAATATAAAATCCGGCCCTGCGACAATCAGCTCCAGAGTTTATTGACGACGTGCATTACCCAGCGTACTTTGACGGGGTGATTCGCAGTTCTTAATCGCCACCGATTTGGCAACTTAGTGTGCAGTCATTGGACAACGCTAAGCGCGGACAGACTTTATTGGCTGTCGTGCGTTGAAGTTATCGAATCTAAATCGCATTGTAAAATATGTGAAATAATAGGCTCCTGAGTCGGGAGCCAAGACGTCATTCTATAAAGAAGTGATAAATAAACGTCTTGTCTACAGACTCAGGAGCCTATTCTTTCTCATTTACAATGGAAATTCTTGGCTAAAAGGCCTGGATGCCTTTCTAATATGCATCGTGATCGTACAGGTGAGCTTCAGGAGCGCGGCGTGGTGCTCCCTTTCTCGCCAGTGGTGTACAAGTCGCTGCTGTCGCGGCTGCGCGCCGAGGGCATCACCGCCAAGGAGGTCATCAAGCCGCTCAACTAAACGTGATCACTATCGAGAAGATATTATATAAATCGTGGTCACATTCTGCTCAATGAAACACTACAATCGAAAGAAGAGTATACACATATACACACAAGTCGTGATCACAATCCGCTCAATGAAAACCTAGTCGTAGAATTTTGTTCAAAAACGTCAGTCGTGGTCATGACGAGCGGTTGACTGAGCGCAGTCAATCGTCATCGTGGGCGTGACGCTCAATCAGACTTTCGTCGTGGTCGTACTTCGCTCATTTAAGCATAGTCATGTGTGGTCACTGGTCATACTTCAAATTGATGGTCAGTAAATCCTTACAATGTTTGTCTATACGCTACTTTTACAAGCTAAAAGCACAGAGATTTAGTTAACATTTTGTATGGAGATCATTCAAAGTCCTAGGAAAGGATAGGAAGGATGTAGTATTAAATTATTGTCTTAGATGACCATGAAATCAAACAAAATCTTTTATTATTATTATTATTATTATTATTCATTTTAGGCTTTAGAGCTACAGTAATATATATATGAGTAAAATTTTCGTAGGTAAAATTACAATCTATAAAGTATTAAATTATGATCGACTCATGCAAAAGTAGGATTACTTACCTAATATTATTAATTTTAAATATAAGTATTGTTTTTGCTCAAATGTAAATAAAATATGGTTAGTTAATTAGAAACATCTTTCTATTTTTTAAGATTCTCACTACAATTTTTATCTAATGTTTAATTTATAGTTTACTAGCTGTCCCGGCAAACGTTGTTTTGCCATTTAAAGTATTTCTACTTCATCAGTTGATACAAAATCTTACCCCCTCTTTTGTTGGGTGGGGGGAAAAATTTTATACACCAGATGTTAAGTTGGAAAAAACAGTTAATAATATGAAGTAAGTCCATTAAAGAAAAAAGTTTGATAAACAATCTGACCCCCTCTTTGCTCTCCTTAGAGGGGTGGGGGGGGCTGATTTTTAAACACCAGATTTTGAGGTGGAAGAAGACAAATATATCTGCGAAAACCGTATGCAAATCGGATCAGTAGTTTTTGTGTTAAAGCAAAAGTCTTATACAAAATCTGACCCCCTCTTTCGTCCCTTTAGAAGGGTGGGGGGAATTTTTTTTATAGACCAGATGTTAAGTTGGAAGAAGGCAAATATATCTGCGAAAACCACATTCAAATCGGATCAGTAGTTTTCGTGTGATAGTGGAACAAACATACAGACAGACAGACAGACAGACAGACAAAAAACTAACCACATTTTTGGCTTCTATAGCGATGTAGTAATACCCCCCGCATATTATTATTTGAATATCTTTAATGTACAGAATTTTCATTTCTACAGTTTTATTATATGTATAGATTATAGTTATAATTGTAAATTACAATATTACACTTATTACATTATAGAAAGATATTAATAAGTAAATAATTATAAATATAGTTTTATGAATGTTCAAATACTGCATTTGTAACTAGGTAGGAGCGTGTAAAATATTTATTAAGTTAATAAGAAATAGCGTTAAGTCGACTTCTTTTCAACGAATAAATTTTTACATAAATACATTATTTTAATTTTCTAAGACCTCTCAATGAGCCAAATAATATTAAAGGTGGCTTTCAGAACTTTGCCGCAAGCGACAGCGACCGACAAAAATTCAAATAAAATGCCATTTTAAGATCTATAGCAGCTTTCCTTAACCGGTGGTCCGCGGACCACTGATGGGACGTCCCTGAAGGCATTCCAAGTGGTCCGCGAAGCCATCCTAATAATAATCTGTGAGATTTCAGAAATAAGTAAAGAGTGTGCAGTCACAAAAATCACATTTAAAATTATTTAAATTAAAATCTATAACTTTTAGATTTTTGTCAAATGAAAAAATGTCCTTGTTTTCTTTATCAAAATATAACCCTTAATTTAAGTAAACCAACTGTGTGGTCCCCGGTAGAACAAACATTTGGCAAGATGTTCCCCCATGAAGAAAAGGTTGAGAACCACTGATCTATAGGCTATACTTATGTTTCAATTTCTACCGACATTGGTTTAGCCGTCTAGCGACCCATGCCGCCGCGCCGCCGCAGCAGCTCGCTCATAGAGGAAAATAATACACGGGGCATGCGCGCTGCTTGGCGTGGAGCAAAATGAAACAGCCCATGTCATAAAAATTACATTTTCTTTGAATTTTTGTTGGTCGCCTTCGCTTGCCGCGTTGATTGGAACGGTTAACGGTTAGACCCTTAGACTTTAGAGGAAAAAATATGAAAGTTCAACGTGCATTAAAAGTAACTGAGTAAGTCATGATAAAAAAATATTTATTTTAATCTTATTATATGTGTGTATGTGTTTATAGGAAGAAAGAGATTTTTAAAGAAAATATTTTTGTCACTTCGGCGAACCTCCGTCTCCGACCACATCCGACGCTTTATCACTTACCTGTAGTACATTAGTAACGTGAGACCGCACCACGCGACACGACGTTGCTGCGACGTGACGACTGATGCGTCATGCGACACATTATAGCACTGAGGTTTTGTCGTGTAGCGTCGCTAGCGTGTAGTTCGCTGTGTAGCTTGCCTCATACGATGGAGTGCTTGTAGGGCGAAACGGTGTGGTGTGGCTTCGCCCTAAGCTACAATAAAGTCGCAGAACCACAGAGGTACAGAACCATAGACACTTTGAAGTTTACCATATCTGATGTCACTGGCCGTATGCATTGAAAAAATATCTTTTGACGATTTTGCTCGGGCGGCAAATGAAAATATCGTTTTGGAGCAATGTCATCCGGAAGAAAAAGGTCTGACATGTTTGACAGTCACATATTATTTTTTTGCTAACCTAAAATGTTTTATCAAATGACTTGATTTAGAAGATTTTTTAGTATTTTTTGCGGTTACTTTTTGCATATTTTTGCTAAATCCCGATTGTGTCGATTCGATATATTTATCGCGTTAGATCCGAGCCTAACCGTTGTATGTATCAAGCATGTGTTTTCGTTAGCTTTTCCAATGGAAACCGACTCAAATTCAGTAAGTAGTCACAGACTATGCGCTCGAAGGGACTTGATATTTTCTTAATTAGCTGTAATAGAGATATTAGTAAAATCTTTGAGCCTTCCGTCGAATAAGTGAACAGTCATTAGTAGAGTTAGAACTTAGAGCGATTTTACACTACGTTCGATCCGAATCCGAGATTCACGGGTCACGAAGAGAAATCTGGTATCTGAAACCGGATTTTAATCGGACGTAATGTGAAATCGCTCTTACTTGTGAATAGTGAAGTTACCAGTAACGTCTCTGTTGGCTGCTCTTAGGCCCGTATTTTGGTCAGTACTTAAGATGCAACCCGGTCTCAAGACGCGGTTCGGCTCTGTGATTGGTCCAAATTTTGACAGCCAACCAATCACAGAGCCTGAACCGTGTCTGAGACCGAGATGCATCTTGAGTACTGACCAAAAATACGGATATGCTAGCTGAGGTCAACGATGCGGACGCCCGCCGCGGACGGTGCGTCTTCATACACTAATTGTGAGCCCGGGATGGGTGTCCGTCTCAGCTAGGAGGCTCTTACGTATCACATTCTCTCGTTCTCTCTCTTATATATCTCACTCTCTCTGTTTCCTTCACCAACAATCGCAGAAGGCGGGTCGGTGTATGTCAGTGGCGGCGATGCAGGCGCTGCACCGCCTGCGCGAGTCGCGGCTGCTGTGCGACGCGGTGGTGCGCGCGGACGACGGCGCCGCCTTCCCCGTCCACCGCGCCATACTCTCCGCCTGCAGCCCTTACTTCCTGTTAGTTAAAGTTCTTATCCATCAGAAAATCACTCGATCCAGTAAAATCGTATCGCTTTTAAGGCCCTTCCACACGACGTTTTTTTACGCTCGTTTGTATCGATCCAAACGCAAGTTGAACGCTCAGCAAACGCAAGGAAGCCTAAAGTTTTAAACTGTATATCTGCCAAAACGCGATGAAAACGCTCAGAAGAGCGCATCAAAACGCGCGTCGTCAGTGCGCAAATAATACCTACGTCATGTGGAAAGGCCCTTAGCAATGATCGCTAACTTGAATTATGTAAAGAACGTCTTATTCAGTAAAAATCAGTAAGTTACTTGCGGTAAACTATTTACCATTTAAATAGTCTTAAAATCGCTTTAAATGAATGTGGAAGACACAGCATTTGATTAAAAGAAAAGAAAGGAAGAAAAAAAAATTGTCCCATATAGATTGCCCCCTCCAGTTTTGATAACCTATCTTAAAAATGTGCACGACTTGTAGGCCTGGAGATAGTGACACAAAATTCTTGGTGATTTGTGCCAGTATGGCGGTTTTACAGGGGTATAATTACGTAAAGGCGAAAGGAAAATGATGCTCATAGCGCTCGCACTGGTAGCCAGACGACGCCTTGATAATTTGGCTGTAGCGATGCCGATTTTTCTCAGCAATGACTAAAGCTAAGAAATTGAAGTTCATTGTCAGTATTCATCATGTCTTTGTCTTTGAATTGCCCATAGCATAACACGATTGGACAATTTTTATAGCACGATTAATCAATCGAAAAGACCTCTGTAAAAAAAGGGATTCCTATTTTTCCAACGGAGGAGAGTGATTTAAGGTTCCAAAATTTGTACATAAATTGGTTCAAGCATGCACTTTAATTTGTGCATAGCTTATATGAAATGTATTTATGGTTTTTAAATTAAGCGACAAAAACCATTTTGTCGCTCACGCCCTTTCCATTTTTTGCTATTCCATTGCTTGTTTTCTATGAGAGGCCGGGCCAGCCTCTCATAGAAAACAAGCAATCTAAAACATATCCAACACGGTTTCTTACTTTAACGCTGCGTCACCTTAATCGAACGTGTCGGATAAAAAACGAGTGTCGAACGATTTGTTCCACAAAAATGCTTTTATTTTCAGATAGTCGAAAAAAAATAAGTAGGCGAAAGCGTAATGCCATACTCGTCGGGTGCGGCTTACAGCCCGCCATACCAATTACCGACGCGAATACGTTAATTTTAATAAAAAAATTGAACCATTTGTACCAGGCTAATTTTTGCATAGCTAATCATCGTCGAGTAGCCATTCACGAAAATCACCTTGCCATACTTTTCCGACAGCTCCCAATGGCCGCCATACCACTGCAAAGGTGTAAGTTTTTTTTTCGCCAAACGATTTGTACCCGTATGGCATTTAAATTTTTGGAAAGTATTTCACAAAATATGACCGTTATTATTTTTCCCATACTTCTAGTAGGGGGGAAAAGTGCTGCCATACTTGAAATACTTATTTATTTGACACGTTTTAAAAATACGACTATAAAATACGTAAAATCATTTTTTACATCATGGCATCATTGTATACTCGTCATTTGACAATTGTACCAAAAAAAAATTATTACAGATTGTAACCATGGGCCGGGATTACTATCGGACTTGAGCAAAAAAGTGATAAAAATTGGACGATTTGTACCAGTATGGCATTTGGATTTTTGGAAATTATACGATACAATGTGACCATTATTATATTTGTCATACTTGTAGTAGAGGGAAAAAGTGGCGCCATACTTGAAAAACCGTTTGAAATTACGAATAAAATCTTAGGATTTTGAAATAATATTGTTCATATTCGCCGCCTCCCACATTTATGGCATTATCAGACTCCTATTTATGATCATACAGGGAACTGTTAAAAAAAGTTTCAGGGTGGTACAAATCGTTTGGCGAAAAAAAAACTTACACCTTTGTAGTGGTATGGCGGCCATTGGGAGCTGTCGGAAAAGTATGGCAAGGTGATTTTCGTGAATAGCTACTCGACGATGATTAGCTATGCAAAAATTATCCTGGTACAAATGGTTCAATTTTTTTATTAAAATTAACGTAATTCGCGTCGGTATGGCGGGCTGTAAGCCGCACCCGACAAGTATGGCATTACACTTTCGCCTACTTATTTTTTTTCGACTATCTGAAAATACAAGCATTTTTGTGGAACAAATCGTTCGACACTCGTTATTTATCCGACACGTTCGATTAACGCCCACGCGTTTAGGCTGCCAGTGCGAGCGCTATGACCATCATTTTCCTTTTTGCCTTTACGTAATTATACCCCTGTAAAACCGCCATACTGGCACAAATCACCAAGAATTTTGTGTCACTATCTCCAGGCCTATTGTAACTACTTTATTTTTAAGTTGAAGTGTAAAGTTATAAAGTCTAAACTCTAGAATAGTCTAGATAATATCTAAACTAGGAAGTGAAAACTAGCTAGGTCACGATAGCTTTGACTTTGACCTATAATAATGCAGGTTAAGTATCTGCGTTTGATTATTCCATTATGACTAGGAAATGTCTTTATTTTAACCTTCACAACTAACAGGTTACTGTGTGGATTTTTATTATGACCTTTTTTTCACTAACTGCTATGACCACTACTTAGTAATAGCTATGTTACTATCTACTACTTACTTGTTATCTAGAAAGTCTAACAACACAACATAATGGACATTTCCAAATATACAACATAAAAAAACAAAATGATAACTTCAATTGAATTGAAATCACAATAATATGTGAAAGTAGCAACGCTCAAAGAGTAACTTTTTTTAACTTTCACTTTATTTTGTTACACTTAATTATGTTAGCCGTGCTTACGGGCCTTGAAATAGCCCGACCGAATTACGGTCCGCCATCTGCCTATGGATTAATTTCTCGAAAATACCTTACATACCTTCTTTGACCCTCGTAACAGACGCGGTCCTGACCACGTGTCCCACAGGCTTGCGAGAGTAAAGGCAGGATATCCGAAACGACTGGCAAGACACCATAGCAACTGACACCCACAATATTTTAGGGCACTGTTCACCACAACACTCCACTCGCGCGAGCAGAGCGACGTGCTCATATCCGGCGTCCGCTCCGAGATCCTGCTGCTGCTGATCGAGTACGCGTACCTTCGCCGCATCGACGTCACCGCCGCCAACGTCCACGAGCTACTCATCACCGCGGACTACCTCGCCTTCCTCGGCGTGCTGCAGACATGCTGCGACTACCTCACCGAGTCGCTAAACGCCTACAATTGTTTGGGCATCATGATGTTTGCCAGGTGCACTACGCTTGCAATATGTTTCCGTTTTACTAAAAATGTCAAATACTATAGCGCGTTAGCATACCATAGTAAATAAGCAGACGTTAGCCACAATGCTCATGGAATCGCTTGGAATACCTAATGTCTCCTAGAATCTAATATATTTGTCGCAGTCATCTGGTTCAATCTACGATTCGATTGAATGACTAGCGCATTCATTGAATGACACCATTCAATTGAATGACTCGGCCGAACGTCGATTGAACGATCGTCCCTCAACAGTTAACGACTTCGCTATAGGACTTTTAGTCAAGACGTTAAACATTACAGTCAACGTCTTGACGAGTTGTCCTTTAGTCATTAAATTAAATGGCGTCATTCAATGAATGCGCTAGTCATTCGATTGAATCGCAGATTAAACCAGATGACTGCGACATATTCATTGCTTGATGCTTCTCAATACCATATTATCACATTACTTAAATAATAAAATATAATGGACTCTTTACAAAGCTGCACTCGTAAAATTGTCCTTGACCTTCCATTAATGTAAGTAACTGGTACAAATCTTCCATAAAACGGTCCCTAATGATCTTCTGTATGTAAGCGAATGAATTGTAGGCGAACGTTTTGCTACAAACTGGAGGCTGACGCGAGGAGGTATTTACTGCGCTACTTCGTCACCGTCGCCACTCAGAGCGAGGAGTTCCTGCATCTGCCGCTGGAGGAGCTCAACAGCATCCTTCTAGAAGACGAGCTGAACGTCAAGAGCGAGGAAGCGGTGTGGGAGGCAGTGCTGCGCTGGGTTAACTACGAGCCTGACAAGCGATGGCAGCACACTGTACAGCTGATGGGCAGCATACGCCTCGGCCTGCTCGACACGCAAGTATGAATCACTACGACCCTGTACAGTACAACTACTTTCTATACACCGGTGTATTCTCTGTTCGGATACAATTGAAAACGTAAACGTGAAAAAATACAAAAGGACGACTTCATATTTCTGGCAGTAATTATTGAATGAGGGTGCGATTTCACCTTAGCTGCACCAAGCTGCATCACGAGGAATCTGTTTTTGAGAACCAATAGAATCGCTACATTCTCCTGATTACTCAGCGCAGCAATAATTCTATTGAAGCTTAAAAACCTATTCCTCGCAAGACAGCTTAGCTCCGGTGGAAACGAAGTTCCATGGAAGCCATTCAGAAAGTACTTGTACTGCGAGCTCACTAGAACACCATGCAATGCCAGTGTAAATATTCGCGTTTAAGTTCTTTTTAGAGAATGTGAAGGATCATCCGTACGTGACGGGCAACGAGACCTCGCGGCCGATCATCATCGAGACGCTGAAGTTCCTGTACGACCTGGAGATGATCGCGCAGCGCGACGGCGAGGTCGCCACGCCGGAGATCGCCAGACCACGGGTTCCACATGAGGTGACTTTGAGTTTCATTAGAATTAAGGTACAGTTACACGTCATGCTCAAAAATAGCAAGCTTTTAATTGATATTAAAAATTTAAACAGCATGCTAGTTTTAAGCATGATTGCTTAAAACTAGCATGCTGTTTAAACTCGATACTACTAGCATGGTAGCATGCTCAATAAGCAAACCTGTCCACATGTGCTTAAACCACGCCCTCCGCCACTCTCACCGCAGGTAGCATGCTCAAAAATCGCACGCCTGTCGATTTTTGCTCGAAATAAGCATGCTTATTTTGAGCAATGCTTGGACACACGTGCTCGTAAGCAGCAACTGCTCGGTTGAAGCATGCTACCATAACATTTCAAGTTCAAAAGAGCATTATGTTCCAGGTGCTGTTTGCTATCGGTGGTTGGAGCGGCGGGTCCCCGACGGCTTTCATAGAGACCTACGACACTCGCGCCGACCGCTGGATCAAAGTAATTACTCTTGGCCTGCCCAATTAGTGCAGATTGCTCATAATCGTTCATTAATTCATGATTTAAGATACGTTGAGCAAAAGATTGTTTTAACATAAGTGTTAAGGTGACCTTTGTGTTAGCGCAAACCGGCCACCGGCGACCGCAACTGGTCACAATAATAAAATTGTTGTCTCATAAGATCCAATATAATATTTATAACGTTATAGATTTGGTCTAAAGGTGTTTTGGAATTTGCAGCTTAGGTGTTCTTTGTTTTTTTTTTTTTGTAAAAAAATGGATCATTCGTCAATTAATCATTATAGTAACGCTACTTGTCATAACTCTTAGAGCCTCAACAGACTGCAGACTTTCTATCGGCCGATAGTTTGGTTTGGCTCTTAATCAGTATGAAGCTGTATGGAAGTGCGCATACTACAGTCTACAACGATACCGAGTCTGCCGATAGTTAAGTTTGATGGGCTATACGATTATCTTCGAACTTAACTATCGGCAAACTGTCGACCGATGCTTAAGCTTCCACGCACGCACACGACGCTGATTGTTTGGTCGGCTGACTCGGCAGAAATCCGAATCGTGTAAAATTTTCCATTAAAAAATCTATCGCTGTGAATGAAACCGTGTGAGAGCAATCGGCCGACTGTGTCTAGTCTGCGCACTTACCACCTGACCAGGCACCAACCCAACTGTTTAGTCGACGTAGTGTGCGCGCTGACATCCCAACCTGACCAACCTATCGGCCAATAGAAAGTCCTGTAGTCTGCGGGGGCTCTTACTGATAAACAAATCAATGACGTGTATGTATTTACGACGCGTTCAGACGTGCGCGTTTTCTGCTGTAGCATTTGGAAAAACATGCTAGGCTAAATCCGCGCGCGCGAAAAACGCGCACGTCTGAGCGCGCCCTAATGATATTTTAATAAGTGAAAAAATTGTGTAGCCGAGGCGCATCGAGTTGGTCAGTAGCTCGTTTGCACCTGAACAAAGTCAAAAAATTACAAAACGACCTTACATATCCTTGATATTGACACTACCGAGCGCCGTGCTATTGTCGACCGAGGAGTGTTTTGCTCGGCGTTATCACTGCACTGTCTTGCCACTGTTGCCCGATAGCCCGGGGTCACGTGATAAGACTATAACGATGTTGTGGTACTTTTTGTTACAGATTGTACCAGCTAAAAGTAAATATTTTTTTTATTTATCAACGTGTTTAACAAATACGTGTGGCTCAGAGATTCGCTTGTTTTTTTTGGTTATCAAATAGGTACTCTAGATGGGTGTTGTATTTAAATTAGGAAAAATATATTTAGAAACATTTTCTCCTCTTATTTTTACAACACGTGAAAATAATAAGACAACCCTAAAATTTGTAGGACGAAGAACACCAGTCATTGAACATCTTTAAGGGACATTTCCATCGAATTCTCTTGTCACAATGATTGTAAGCAAACAAAACTACCGAAACAGCATATGATCTAAATTTAGAGTGCCCGATTTTTAATTATTGCTAGCATAAATTTAAATTACTCATCAACTTAATTAACACTCATTATTTGAAAGGGTTGTGTTTTTTGCAGCTTTCACATGTATTGTGCTCCCTGCATGCGTATAGATAGACTATAGGGCATACAGGACGTAAAAAAAACTAAGTAAGAATACGTCTTAATAAGGGTGAACATGAGTTCCGTGTATAGAATTCACTGTAAAAGTAGCAGTGCTGAAAAGGCATTTTTTTTCACTTTTGGGAAATGGGAAAACTCGTGACGCTGGGACGATTGCCCATACAAATCACACAAAAATTTTGGTCTTTCAGCGCTTCTACTTTCACAGTGAACTCTCTACAAGGAACACATACACAGTACACACCCTAAAATATTATTATCACTTAGTTTTGTTACACCTTGTGTATTAACAACTGGTTATTAAGGTAGTAAAACAACATTTGAAATTCGATAGGACGTTAGCTAAATCTACTATAATATGTCCATGTCGTCAGGTGGAGGAGGTGGACCCGGCCGGTCCGCGCGCGTACCACGGCACGGCGGTGCTGGGTTACTGCATCTACGTCATCGGCGGGTTCGACGGTATGGACTACTTCAACTCCTGTCGCTGCTTCGACGCCGTCACCAAGACTTGGCGGGAGGTAGTACCTAGACGAGCCCTTAAGGCTCCCACATAAAACTGCGCATTCGCATCGTATCGCAAAAATCTACAACAAAACTCATACTACAAATTATTGCCGAATTTTGCATTTGCCATTTAGACAGTTTTGCCAGCGAAGCTGGATGTCAAAATTGTTTGGACATTTGCCGTAATGCGTATCTAATGGTGGCACTTCACATGGCTATTGGTATTTGCTATTGAATATTTGTTGCATTTGGCAAAATTATTGACGTACACACAAACAAGCAAATAAAGGCAAATACGGCCTTCCACACATGGACGTCAAATACCAAACTTTTACTTGATTTTCTTAACTTGCCTATTTGACTCTTTTGATGTGCGTCAAAAACCGACAAAGGTACGGATACGTATATTTATTATTGGTCATATTTGTCAAATAGGCAAATAAGGCCAACACTGTGTCAAACATGCCGTCTATACGTGGTGATTGTTTGTTGAATACATCAGCAAATACAAATAGCCATGTGAAGTGCCACCATAAGGTTACATGGTTTGGCTGTCGAAACTATCAAATGCTCTTTGTGTTAAAGGTCACTATTGGCTATTACAGCAAAATAAATTATTCATGAAATGGCACATTAGGATTTTGCCCAATATTTTATCTTTGTGATTTATTCAGTTGGATTTAAATCGGGTTTATGTCAGAATGAGAACCTATTTTCTAAAGCCCGATTGTTATTTCTTGAATTTAATATTATGGATTATGAATTATGCAGATAAAATCGGACATAACGGTAAGCTAGGCACGCAAGTGTTACGAGACCGTCTTTGTAACCACATGTTCAAAGAGTTCTAATTAAACACATTTTATCGATCGATCAAAATAGTTACAAGAATAGACTACTTGACCTACTTTTTTTCTTCATGCTAATCGCTTCTTAATCATTCATTTTCACAAAAAAAACTAATATTTTAATATTTTACACAGTGGAAACCCATAAAAATGTTTATTGAAAAATACGCCTCTTTAATGGCGCCGAAAACACTGTCCGCCATAGTGTTACGTCATACGCTTTGTATTTTAAACTCTCTTTATTGAACATTTTTTTATGTGCTAAATGTACGAGTCTAAAAGTGCCCAAAAATTATAAAAGAGTTAAATAAGAAATTAGAAATCATTTGTAATGTTGAAATCTTTTGGAGAAAAGTTTTGGCCATTTCATATCCCGTCTACAATAAATGGAGATAATATATAAAACTGATGTTTTAAGCGAATTATTCAATAAAATATATTTTACAAATCTTTCTAGGCTTATTCTTATTATTTATGTACAGATAAACTTACATATAACGAGCGCGATAAATAAAAGATATTAAATTACTATGAGGATGACGTCACATCCAAATCGGAAGTACCGCAAAAGCGTTTTCGTCAGTATAAATCCTATTTTCATAAAATCATAATTTCAAATCGACTTTATTTATTAATCATAAGCTTTTATTTGATGATAAGGTTGAAATATGGTTTCCTAGGCCAAGTTCTACTAGAAATATGCATTTG
This sequence comes from Polyommatus iphigenia, assembly GCA_963422495.1. Lineage (NCBI taxonomy): Eukaryota > Metazoa > Arthropoda > Insecta > Lepidoptera > Lycaenidae > Polyommatus > Polyommatus iphigenia. The sequence continues at coordinate 39,811,117 of OY730182.1, forward strand.
TTCAATGAAATTGAATATAGGTCAAGTAGCCTATTGGGCCCCTTGCAGGTGGCACCCATGAACGCGCGTCGTTGCTACGTGTCGGTGGCGGTACTGGGCGAGGTGGTGTACGCGATGGGCGGCTACGACGGCCACCACCGCCAGAACACCGCCGAGCGCTACAACCACCGCACCAACCAGTGGTCGCTCGTCGCGCCCATGAACGCACAGCGGTCTGACGCCAGCGCCGCCGCGCTCGATAGTGAGTTGAGTGACCAAATTATTTGTTTCGGCTGGTTCTTCTCGCCGGGTTAGTTCCCGAACCTCCCGAACCGGTGGTAGGCACCAGAGTTCCGCCGTTCAGAAAAAAAATTGTAAAAAAAAATAACTCTGAATAAATGATTGATTCACAAGTATTCTGAAATTCAGATTTTGAATGGCCAGACCATAAGATGTATAGAAGAGCGGAGTGGCATGACGCCTCACCGCCAATTGTTTTTTTATGAAATACTAGCTGTCCCGGTGAACTTCGTGTCACTTTTAAACCTTCCCTGGACTTCTACGAATATTTTAAGACTAAAATCAGCCCAATCCGTTCAGCCGTTTTCGAGTTTTAGCGCGACTAACACATTTGAAAATCCATTTTTACCCAACTGCTGGGAGGGTTATTTATATATAAGAATATGAGATAAAACATACTGTGCGGCAACGAAACTACGAGCCGCAGCACGCAACACTTTAGTACTATGTAGTATGTAGTAGCGGCGTTAGGAGGGAGCGACGCTCGGCGACTGCCCAGGGTGCCGGATAAAAAGGGGCGCCCCCTTTATAGCACTACCAGCACCCTGGGCGCTAAATAAATCTCGCCCAGGGCAGTGGTAGAGGCTAGAGCTAAAACCGGCACTGGTACAATGCACCGCATCACTTCGCTACTGCATAATGCTGTCTTACCTTCAAAATAATAGAACTAAAACACTGTTTTGCCTCTCATGAAAACTGAGAAATTCTTTATCAGTTTAGTGGTAACTGATGTCTGCTAAACGTTTTCCAAATTCCATAATTAGATTCTGAAAAAGCTCAACTATTCTCTTTGTTGTCATTTTGTGCGGGCTTTGGCCCACCACACATTTTCACCACTGTATCTCCTGTGTCGCCAGGAAAACCCTTTGATATGATCTCAGGGAGCCCGAGGGACATGCTAAAGCTGTCTTGGGACCCGCAACGAATTTAATCAGAAGAAGATGGGAGGAGTAGGAAATAAATGTCTCTATGTTGTCAGACAAAATCTACATAACCGGCGGGTTCAACGGTCAGGAGTGCATGAACACGGTGGAAGTGTACGACCCCGACACCAACCAGTGGACCAACCTGCCGCCCATGCGCTCGCGCCGCTCCGGCGTCTCCTGCATAGCGTACCATGATAAGGTAAGTTTACGTAGCATTTAGTAATATGTGGTAAAGTGGTAGATAATTTATTTTGTAGTTTGTTTTTAAGGGTCTGTTTCACCACTTTCTGATAAGTTCTGGATAGGCTATCCACCACTTAACTTGACAGAATCTGTCAAAAAAGTTGTGGATAGCCTATCCGGCACTTTATCAGGAAGTAGTGAAACAGATCTGAATGCAAGTCTGTCAATTCAGTATGACGTGTATCTTTTTGTGTAGAAAAAAAAGGTTAGTTTTTAAATGGTTCATTTTAAAATTCTTTGACACGCCATGTGCATACAGCCTTCTCATATTGGAACTCATTATAGTTTCTCGCAGCTTTTTCAAATTGGCCCAATACTGACTCATATTTGCAGTTCCAATTTCAAAATTGCCTACAACCCAGAGGTACCTAACTTTTTCCCAGGTGTACGTGATCGGCGGCTTCAACGGCATCTCCCGCATGTGCAGCGGCGAGGTGTACGACCCCTGCACCAACACCTGGACCACGGTGCCCGACATGTACAACCCGCGATCCAACTTCGCCATAGAGGTGATAGACGACATGATCTTCGCGATAGGAGGGTTCAACGGCGTCACCACCATCTACCACGTGGAATGCTACGATGATAAGACTAATGAGTGGTACGTACGTCTCAAATTTATTTTACGATAAAAATTTTCTTTAAATTTTTGTAGATTTTTTTCATATACAACTTTTGTGTTAATTATAATGAATATAAAGACAGATAGGCTCTACACTACTAGAACTTGTATAATGCCTACTTAGCTAGTTAGAGTAATACGAATCACAGGCAAAAATTGTACAGCATTTGCTGTCTTTAGCCTGTCGCAAGATGAAAAATGTTTGTTGAACATTTTTCATCTTGCGACAGGCTAATGACAGCAAATGCTGTACAACTTTCGCTTGTGTCATTGCTGTCAGTAAATATAAAATCACCCTGCGTCTCATATGAACAAATCCTATATTAAATTAAACTCTTTTTTGTCTGGCCTTAAGAGCTTGGAACTTAAATCCCTTTATTAACAACTTGTAACTTCTAAGTAATAATAATTTTATAAAGTTCCTAATCAATAATTATTATTATTTATTAGGAACCCTTGGACCCGTCTATCTAATTCCACGCTTTTGTAATAGAGCCATCACAAGTCATCACTATATCAACATTCAACGTCGATTTTTCCCTTATTTAGAACAATTTGACCCGCAGTTCCGTGTTTGTTTACGTATTACTTTCTTATCATCATCACAACAATTAAACAGGTCAATGACCTTTGTTATTGTAAATCGAATCGGAATACATGTTATACAGGGTGCAATTATTAAACCTTCCTATGTATGGTATGTCGAAGGTATTTTAGCCGAAAGAACTAAAATACTTCAAAGTTTCTAGGTCATTAACATAATGTTATTGATTCAAACATCATTCAAACACAAACATATTACCCTACCTTACAAAATTGGACTACTGTAGGTCTACCAGAATCTGATGGCAAAAAGTGAGAAAAAAATTGACTCTAGCAATACTGGGGTAATTGGAATAAAACATTTTGATCCTTTTTTTCCCTTATAGCGGCTGATTCTGTGTGTGGAACATGCAAATATAATGCAATGATCAAGGATATTTTTTGGAAATCTGCTATCAAAAAGGCATTGGGTAACTTTGTATGGACCTGTGGCGTCATTTTTTTTTCCAGCGGCCAGGGATAAAACCATTACTATTTTGTAGCACTACATTAGAAAAACATATATCAGTAATAAAAATTGTTCTAAGTAATATTGGAGCTGAGCTATGATTATTTTAGTATATTTATTTTTGCACCTTATGTTCACAAAATCAATAGTAATTAACATTACTTTATGGAGCTATCCTTAACAAAAAGACGTAGAAAGGGTATATTAATCTGTTGGATATATATTTCTCACTAGCTATTGCCCACGACTTCGTCCGCGTCAAATAAATTAATAATTTTTCATACATATTTTCACACAGGGTTTAACTCTCGTCCGACTAAAATATAGCCAGACTTGAGACTATATTTCATTAGACAGTGGTTTTCAAAGGGCCGGATGCAATATTAGGCAATTATAATTATTGTTCTTGTGTATTTATGTGTTGTGGGTAAAATGACTCTAGGGTGTTGTTCCCATAATATTATGTCCATTATTTCCACTATTTAGTGAATTTTGGCCACAGTATGACGCCAGACGCCACCTTTCGGCAGATTTTTCAGTATTGCTTTTAATCTACTTCCCGGCTTATTATAGGCGCAGCGCAGACGGCAGACTATCCGTGACGCACTTTTTGTCTGTGGAAATAGAACCTAATATGCAATTATATGCGGACTTATTGCGCGTCGTGTGCGTTACTTCATATAATTGCATAGGTTCTATTTCCCACAGACTAAAAAGTGCGTCACGGATAGTCTGTCGTCTGCGCTGCGCCTATAATAAGCCGGGAAGTAGATTAAAAGCAATACTGAAAAATCCTAGACCTAAATTAGATTTTTCGCGAATATTCTGCGCCAAACAAGACGTATCAATACGTTCGTCGTAGCCCGCTACGCGCCTGCTACGAGCGCTACGAAGCCGCGTAGCACGCGCGTAGCGGGCATAAACATTCAAGTATGAATGCACTTTTTTTTGAATTGTTTTTATTTACATTTTTTCTTCCCACTTTACAAATTTAGACTTTACACTACAATACCAACAAGATTAACTTATTATACGACGAAGATTTTATACAGGGTGTAACAAAACAAAAAAAAAACACAAACTTTAGAGTTCTTTATTTGTGTTAGAACACAATCATTCATACTTTACGGCTTGGTTGTGTCCTAAAATAATGAAACAATAAGATTATATACTTTGTTTTGTTACGGTATTGAGTAATTTCAGTTTGAAGCGGCGTTAGTCATGAGATGGTTTTATACTTCTGTATGAATGTCCTAAATATTGAAGGTTTTTTTGCATTTATTTTTACGTTCCTCTCTCAGGTATGAAGCGACGGACATGAACGTGTACCGGTCGGCGTTGTCTGCGTGCGTGATCATGGGCCTGCCGAATGTATACGACTATATACACAAGCACAGAGAGCGGCTCATGGAGGAAAAGAGACAGAAGATCCTGCTGTCCGAGACGCAGAGACACCCACAGCACCGCGTGCCCGATGTATGTAGTATCTATAGTCCATTAGCCTTAAGTACCCCGCAAACGGTCAAATTAGTTTGACAAATATGTTTTATGTAATTTACGTTTTCATCAAACAGCAGCGCAGACGAACAAACGTGCATCAAATAAGTTTGTCAAACAATTAGCTAGAATCGGTTCGAGATCATGAGATCTTGTTTGACAAATACAGCGGAACACGTTCAAACACGTTGGTCAAACGCTATGTCAATGCAAATTTTCTTCAAACAAGTCAAACACGTAGTTTGTTTGACAAACGCTTCAAACAAAGCTGTACACTATCAAACTGTTTATACAAACACGTAAAATTTGACAAACAATTTGTTCGTTTGCGAGGTACTTTAGGAAGATAGTAAATGTACTATGAATGAATTATTATAATTAAATATTGATACATTGGTAGATCTAAGTTACTTGGTTGGGTAGCTGGACTTAATATAACCGAACTAAGTAAACTAGGTCCGCCATTTACCTATCAAACAATTTCTCTGGTACTACATAAAATCACGCTTTCATAATTCAACACTAAAATATATTGTTTGCAACTTTCTTCACACAGAATATCGTTTATCTTTTTAAGTATAGAGTTGCAGTGGGTTGATCGTGCCCGAAACTATGGATAAGCGGGGAGTGGAGCACCATAGGGTGTTTGTGGGTAGTTCCTCGGAGAGTCCCACATACCCCGGCCGATGTACCCAATCCGCTGGGGATGCGCAAAGAGTTTCCCCATTTAAAAAATGCCACCCAGCTGTCTACTCCGGCGACTTCAGTACTTCGTAAACAGAGATTAAACACAAAATTGTCCTACATAAACAAGTCGTTAACTATAATATAAAGAGCTACGATGGTAAATACTAAATAGATTAGGAAAATGATAATATTTACTTACCTATGTAAACTGTTATATAAGAAACGCCCACAACTCCGTTGCGCCTTTGATTATCACACGGGAACCGTACATTTTCCTGGGATAATAAATTAAGAAATTTAAGAAAACCCCCGCCAAACAACTTTAAAAAGTAATGAAATAATATTTACTGCCTTTAAGTTCAAATAATTCCTAACTTGTGTAAAGTAATATTTTAGTCCATAATTGTTGTTACGGTGTGTCGGGGGACCGCCGCTGACTGTCTCGATCGTTCGCTATGAATTGATTGTGAAATGAAATCAAACATCTACATTAGCGGTCCCCCGACACACCTTGACAACAATTATGGACTAAAATATTACTTTACACAAGTTAGGAATTATTTGAACTTAAAGGCAGTAAATATTATTTCATTACTTTTTAAAGTTGTTTGGCGGGGGTTTTTTTAATTTCTTAATTTAATTTTATTTCATACTTCTTAAACTTGTGTTGGTTATAGTGCAGAATAATTCCTATCAACAGAATTATAAGTATTCTCATGATTACCATCTATCAATGTCCCTTTCGATGAGGCTGTTAATATGAACCCAAACATGAAACCTCCACTTTGGGTTCATACGAAGCTTGGTTCCTATAGAATCCAGGTGATGCTACAGCAGCAGCGTGTAAATATTTACTGTTTGTCTACTTCTTACTGGTTGTCGCAATTAAAATGAGCCCAAACACGAAACCTCTACCTACTCTAAGTTGGCGAGGATTTGGATATCCTATTGATTACCAGGTGATGGTGCAGCACCAGGCCAACTTTCCATTATTATGTGTATACTTTTATTGTATATTCACAAATGTCACGAACTAGAATGAAATATAAAACCCATCAAATGACTACAAGTTGCTAACGGCCTTTCATGAACCAGATAAACCCTGATTGTCCAGCACTGAGCAGGCTGATGATGATGAACTATAGCTAAGAACACTCCCGAGCATGTCAGCTTTCAAACAAAAAAAACTAGATCAAAATCGGTCCACCTGTTTGGATGCTACGATGCCACGGACATGAACCAGATAAACCCTGATTGTCCAGCACTGAGCAGGCTGATGATGATGAACTATAGCTAAGAACACTCTCGATCATGTCAGCTTTTAAACAAAAGAAACTAGATCAAAATCGGTCCACCCGTTTGGATGCTACGATGCCACGGACATGAACCAGATAAACCCTGATTGTCCAGCACTGAGCAGGCTGATGATGATGAACTATAGCTAAGAACACTCTCGATCATGTCAGCTTTTAAACAAAAGAAACTAGATCAAAATCGGTCCACCCTTTTGGATGCTACGATGTCACGGATAGATACACACACAGACAAACAGACAGACAGACAGACAGACAGACAGACACGTCAAACTTATAACACCCCTCTTTTTTGTCGGGGGTTAAAAAGTATCTTATTATGTCCTTTCCCGGGACTCTAACACCCGTATTCACAAACAATACTTCCCTAAGTTAACTGCCATTGCTATGCGCAGTAAGGGATTTTTCAGTTCGTTCCTTTTGACAAGCCTTTCAATTCATAAACAATACTCAAACGATACTTCGCTATGCGTACGCATAGCGTCGTATAGAGCTTTCTGATTGGTCCGTTTTGTTGCGTAGTTCACTTCGTTGAAGTGACACTTCATTTGGCATCTGTTATTCCATTGTTAATTTTTTTTTCGAACCCTTTTAAACAATACTCCTGTACCTGACCACTGACCAGTGACCATCTGTGAAAGAAACAAATATTGTATGTGGGACCTAATATTTACTAAATAAGTAAAAATAATAGCTAAAATAATAATAATGTTGATCATTATCAAAGGGCTGTACGCAATAAACAGTCGAATATAAAAATTAATTCTTCCTACTTATTAATAAATACCTTACCCGAAAACTAGAAGAAGAATAAAATATTAAAGCCACGAGCAATAGGTAAATTAATGGCACTGGAAGACTTGTGCAGTTAATTTGTCCATGATACCATATAATTATCAAATTCCTCTTCGCTGCTATAATCCATAACTTTTTGACGTGAGCTCGACACTATGCGTTGCGTAATATAGCTAGCTGGCTACTTTATCTGTGCGTTCCTTGGAAAGGACGCATAGTGATGAACGCCACTCAAGTATTGTTTATGAATAGGCTTTTGGGATACTTTGCGTCCGCTCGTACTGTGAGACCTCATAGTAATGTTTGTGAATACGGGTGTTAGTATCTCAATACAACATTTTGTCAAAATCGATTCAGTGGTTTGGACCTGAAGATGAAACAGACAGACAGACACAATTTGCATATATAATATTAGTATGGATGTCAGTTTGATTAATGCGGAATGATGTAATTAATTAATAAGCAAGTATTATTATGAATTGCACACGATGTCCGAATGGATACCACGAGACACTAGTGTGCGTTGTCACAGTTGTGTGAGTGACGCGTTGTTACTTCGTATCGCGATTCAACGGATTATCGAGAATGTTCTTCAAATTCTCGTCTTTTCAGAACAAATCTTTGCAATTCTTTTCTTCCCAAAAGGAAAGCAAGAGAATGTAGCAAGGAAAACTGATTCATTGCAGTAGATTAAAAGCATTAATTCCAACCTAAAATCAACAACATTTTATGGTCGCTGTTAAGCATAATTTGTGTATCAACCCACAAAAAATCAGATATTGATTTATGTGTGCAGTTTTGTTTTAAATGATCTAAAAAACAAGACTGCATACCTGTATTCATAACTCAATACGTAATTTTTTGTAGGTTGATACACAATTGCTTAACAGCGACCAAATATCGAATAGTAGAGCCTGAACGTAATCGTGTAACGAGTACCTGTGTATCAGATCCACCTGCTGGAGGACAACGAGGACGTACTGCAGCAGCTAGGACTACTGGAGAACCAACCACCACCGCCGCCGCCGCTGCCGCCACCAGAACACATGGAGCAGGATTAGGACACAGGTAAGTTTCAGTCAATAAGCGTTAATGCTCACATACACTTATGCCCGTTTTCACCAACCACCTACTAACGCTAAGTGTCCCCTAGCGGCCATTAAGTGTGCCTATCTTTCAAGAATTAAATTTTATTGTCTATGTGTCACGGTCTACGTCCTTAGGAGTTAGGGCCGAAGAACATTGGCAAAACATAAAGATTTTCAAAAATGTGTTTGTGTTGAGAAATACATGACCCTAAAAGACCGTTAGGTGGTACTTAACGTTAAAGGCGGTTGGTGAAAACTGGCATTAGTCGCGCAATAAGTGTCAGGACACTGCAGCAGAGCGGCGAGCGCGACACTACTGAGAGTGCCGTGTTGCGTAACTCCGCTGCCAATTTGCCAAATAATGCGTTTAACTCATAAAATGTTATACGTGCCGTAATGCGTTGTGTAGATTACATCGGTGTAATACTATGCTTGCATAAAATGGTTAAATTATAAATATATTTTTATAATCATTTTTTAGGGTCTACGAGATGAAACCTTGCGGAACCTTAGCGTATAAAATAGTTAAAATAAATTACAATAAGTCTGATTAAAAGATAAACATATGAGGTAACTACAGTAGGCAATAAAAATTTCCGTATTTTGTAATTAAAGTTTATTTATATTATTGTATTTACAAATATTTTAGGAGCTTTGGCTTATTTTAAAATCTAATTTTTGAGCAATTATTTCAGTTTTCGAGAAATATATAATGTTATATAATATTGTCATTTCTTTTATTTCAAGTTTATATAACTATAACTATAAATAACATGTATAATATTATATTATAATATCTTTAATCTTGAAGATAAACCTTAAAACAGGTAGAATGAAACTGTTATCTAAATATTATAATAACGTTCATAATTCATTACATTGCTTACTGAATATTCAACAACAGCTTAAATAATTAATATTTTGTATTCGGGTAGAAATACTGCAAGCTCTAAGAAGATAATTAACTAAGATAACAACAACAGTTTAAACAACTCGGCAGTTGACACAGTTGACCACTCTATCAAAACAAAACATCCATGATTTATCAACGGAGAAAAAGCAAATAGATCTACTCGTACTATTGATCTCGGTCGTTTGCAACATTCTATCGCATCGTGGTGACTGGTGGTTCACGTCTCGTACTGGTAGTCGGGCTTCTCGTAGCGGCCGGGCGGCGGCGCGGGCAGCGGCACGGCGGGGCCGGCCGACATGCGCTGCCACGCGCGCTCCGTCCACGCCACCGCCGAGAAGCACGCGCCGTTGCTGAGGAAGGCCCGCAGCGTGACCGCGCCCGCGCCGCGCGACAAGCAGCGCCAGCCCTCCGCCCGCACCGACCGCACCGCGCAGTCCCACGCGCCCGCGTACCGCCCCGCCGCGTCGCCCTGCAGCCGCGACTTCACCACGTCGATGGGGTACAGCACCAGCCACGACAGCGCGCCCGCCGCGCCGCCCGCCGCGAACACGCGCAGCGCCGACGCCTCGCCGCGCGTCATCGCCTCGTACGACGCGAAGTAGATCGCGAACGCCGGGCAGTCGCGCGCCATCGTCACGCCGAGGCCCCGGAACAGCGCCCGCGGGCCGCCGGTCCGCAGCACGTGGCGGGCGCCGCCCCACGCCCCCCGGGGGATCGGGTCGGCGGGCTTGGCGAGCTGCTGCCGCGTCTTGACGAGCTCGACGGGCGCGCACGCGAAGCTCTGCATGAGACCCGCGGCGCCGCCCGCCATCGCCTGGGTGGCGATGGAGTCCTGGTTCGGCAGGGCGCGCTTGGTGTGGCCGTAGGCCCCGAAGACTATCGCGTTGACGGCCGCTACCCCGCCGAGCGGCGCGCCGACGCCGCGGTACGCGGTCGCCAGGGACCCGCTGCGCAGGAGCGCCCTCGTGCACTCCAGCGCCGATCCTCGTCCCGATTGGATGTGCACCTTCAGAGTATCCAGCGGATGGCCGGCTACGATTCCCGCGCAGCCTGAAAACGGTCGGTCTTTACCCTCCACTCGAAAAAATAAAACATTTTAAGCGCGTATCGAAAATATCTCACCTCCGATGCATCCGGCTACGAAGTCGAGTGCCATTTTCAAAGAAGATTACTATAATAATAATATTCCAGGCGAAGATTATCTAAAAGAAAACAACACTAATGAGGTCCTCGTCCGGGGCGATATAAGGTCAACAATTATCGTCGCACTCTCGTCACTCTAATTCAGTAAACTCACCGGTCTCCTTGTTCAAATCAAATAGTCGTAGGGCGTATTGACGTTGCCTCCACCGGAGGTGATGCCAATGAACATATTGCCGGGAAAGCTGGTGTGCGGCGTGAGATGCTGCCAGCAGGAGTCGCAGTTTGAGTATGAAGCTGCGAGCGCCCCGGCCGCGCGGGACCCGTCCGCTATCGCCTCGCGGGTCAACCTCATCCGCGATAACCTAACTTGCTATTGCTTTTGCTATTCTAGATAAAACGTAAGCGGTAACTTTTTATTTCACATGTTTTTTTCCTAGCTTAGGCCCCCTTCCCACTCTTCGCTTATCGTTACTCTAATTTCATAATACCGTACCGTATATAAGAAATTGATAGGGATAGCCCTTTTCTATCGATTGCGAGAAGGACCTCTTGTAGCACTAGTGCTACACTTTGTTACGCTTATAGTAGGTAACTAATTTTATACAAATTCCGTAATTCTTTATCAAATTGGTAACTCTAAATAGTTGCTGAAGCTTTTATTAGCAGTAAAATTATACAGAACAGTCATTGGTTACGACCGTCCTTATATAATACCTATATTTAATATTCATCTATAGCCTGTAACCAAGACAGTCCTTTATATAGGTGTCAATGTACTGTATTAGTTTTAACCTTAGGTTCACTGCTAGATTACCTTCCTCGTACCTAATTTACCAAACTTTAAGTTTACAAACAACAAGCAAAGCCTCCAAGGCTGCAAAGTATCAACTTTATTTTTCACAATGAATGTTTACTTGTTATTTTCCAGTTTTGTAGGTCATGGGTTATTCAAGCAGATAATGTGAGAATATTAATTTCCATAATTTTGCCAGAATATGCTCGCTTGATAATAATTATTATAGCCAGTTATCACTGAAAAATGTTCAGAGCCAGATATATAATAAAATACAAGCACCTCCTATTTTGTACCTAATATTTTATTGGCTTTTGCCTTTTATTATATTATTGTCGTGGGCGGCCGCCGGCCACGACTTGTAGCCCGTGACCCAAGCTCACGGGCCTGCACCCATAAACCATTATCGTCGCGTCGTCTAAGCGTGTTAACACATGGCTGTTTTTACGGCTGTTTTTAACCTATGGTGTCTCCTGCACCGCAGGTTCTGCGGCGTGATCATGGGTCCGACTAGTCTCGTATGTTTGTTGAAAACTGCGGCACCCCTCGCCGCCGCCGCCGCGGCGGCGTCGTGTGAGAAGGACCCATAGAAATACAAGGACAAGGATGAGTATGCAGCCGCGCCGCCGCGGTGGCGGTGCCGCTGACCCCAGTGCCGTAAATAGCCTTTTCTGCGCCCTGTGCGAGCTTCTATAACTGCACCCTTGTTTTTTAACCGACTTCCAAAAAGGAGGAGGTTATATGTTCGGCTGTCCATGGATATTTTTTTACTACATTGGGAAACATTTCTGGGGTGCAGCGGGAACTCATGAGTCTGCCGTCTGGCCATTCTTGCGCCCCCAGAGTATACGCCCTGTGCCTGGGCACCGGTGGCACCGCCCTATTTACGGCACTGCGCTGTCCATGCCGCTGCAGCGCGTGTGTAAACCATCTTGTGTAAACACGCTAAGTTTTTGCAGGCCTTTAGGGTTCTTACAGACGAACGGCACGTGTCGGCGGCACGTGTCGGCGGCAGTCGACGGCAGTCGGCGGCACGTGTCGGCGGCAGTCGACGGCAGACGACGGCACGTGCCGGCGGCAGTCGGCGGCAGCCGACGGCAGCCGTCGACAGTTTATAACGCTTGCAGTTGTGACGTAACGCATAAAGGTAAGCGTCCACAGGTCGGTATAGTACGCAACGGACGTTTCGCATCAAACGAATATTTTTTTTACAGTACGTCCACTGTATCGGCAGCGTACGGATTACCGACTAGCTAGTATGTTTTTCTTCAAATTAGTCCAAACAAAGTTCCTAAGTCAAAATTTCTGCTTTCGACTTTTCCATCCATACATATGAGCATTTATTTACTAGGCTAAACGGTAATCCGTACGTTGCCGATTCAGCGGACGTACTGTGAAAAAAATATCCGTTTGATGCGAGACGTCCGTTGCGTACGATACCGACCTGTGGACGCTTACCTTGCGGGGGTACGTCACAACTGGGGGCCTACCACCAACTCTGAAAGCAGTATTATTAAGTACTTCGAGATTTTGTACCACAACCTCTTAAAAGTAAGATTACTTTAAGAATGTTCATCCAGACGTTTTGTGACGTCATCCCATTTCATCGCTCTCAGCGTATCATGAGCTCTATTTTGAAACAGATGAGCAATATTATTAATTATTATACTTTTACGTCAAACTAGCGATCTTAAAAATTTGATATTTCTCAGTAGATTTAATTGTTTTGTATTTTTTCCTGTTATGTAGTAAAATTATATTAAAAAATGAAGACGGTATGACATTTGGAGTCATTCTTTCACCGATGTTTCTATTCTTGAGAGTTCCTTTAGTTACCAATAACAAAAAAAAAAAATAGTCAACTAACGTAATCTTTTACGCTGTTAGATTTATTTTATTGAAATATTTTAAGGTGTAGTATAAAACCTTTCAAATTCTCTAGTGAGTTTTTACTACATATTTTGTTTAGACAATAATTCATTTGTTAACACATTCTCGCTTTGACCTACAGCAAAATATTATGAACAAATAATTTGATATCGTTCGTTCTATCCCATTCCTAAGTGTCATAAGTTCTAAACTCTAAACACACTCGACCGAAAATAAGCGACCGAAGCTCGGCATGATTACGCTTGTAATGCGCTACGCATACAATATAGGCAACGTGACGTTATTTCGGCATGGTGTGTCATCGGTAATTTAAAATATATTATTACAGGCGTAATCTTGCCGAACTTCGGCAGCGTATATTCGGCATGGTGTGTTTAGACACTAAGATCGCTTACAGACGAAAGGCTCGAGTCGGCGGCATACATACGGACATAGTACGGACATTACATATTTTTTGTAGCCATAATCCAACAATTATAGACAGTCTCGAGTTGATGGACTCAACTGATGTCAGAATGGCCACGTAACCATTGACTTAACAGTCTTTAAAATTCAATAAAAAACTACAATCCATTTTCAATTTGACAACAGTCTTCAACTGTAAATAAAATATCTTCTTCATCGGATGCCATTTTTATGCAATTTGCTTATGATAATTTACGGTATGACATTCAGAGTCAATTAGCTATGTCCACATTAGGCGCTTTCGCCTTCAATTTTCGTCATCTTCTTTCATTCAACTTTCGTTTTGACGCATTCAATTATTGAACGCAACGCCAACATTGTCATTTTTAAAAATATATTATTCAAAGATAAAGAAAATTTTAAGCCAGTTTGTGGTAGTTGCCAACGTTATAAAAAACCTTCCGACCACCCCACGGGCTCCCCAGACTGTCCAACATATAAAAGCAAAATGGAGCAACTTATTTTAACTACTAGGTATGGATAGTTTAAATATAGGACAGTTAAACCTCCATAATAACAAGCACGCGACTTTAGAATTAGAAAAGTTAGTTTCTGACCACAATTTAGACTTAGTACTTGTTCAAGAACAATATCAACTCGCGTCGTTTCGGTCGAAAATGATACAAATTAATAACTTAGCTCGCGCGGGTATATACACACCTCAGTCTAGATTTTCAGTCACGGCCTTAACTAACCTTTCGACGTCGCATTGTGCGGTAGCCGAGGTATCGTGTCCTCAGTTTAGACTATACGTTGTAAGCTGCTACTTTCAGTACGCGGATACCGTAGGCCCACATTTACATCAACTCCGCCGCGTATTACAATCTCTCGCGGGTGATAAAATTATTATTGGCGCCGACGTCAATGCATCCTCGCCCTTATGGCACGGCCAGCTTAGGTACACTGACCGCGACCGTCGTACCGCTGTAGAAGACTTTATTGCGGAGTTTAACCTCCAAATTCACAACACCCCCGATGCACCACCTACCTATAGTAGCCCAACGGGCGAATCGTCGATTGACGTCACGCTATCCAGCGCGTACGTCCAGATTAGGCATTGGCGTGTCCTACCTGATGCGTCATGTAGTGATCACCGCTTACTGGTGTACGAGTTTTCTCGTGCGGTCCCGAGTGATACCGTAGTCAATTCTAATGACTATAAATACAACGTAAAGAACGGCGATTGGAATTTATTCCGCTCCCTCATTACCGCTCATGCCGGAGACTTCACTCGGCCGGATTTAAACGTCGATGAGTGCGCGGAAATTATGACAAACACATTTGTTTACTGTGCCGATGTAGCCTTGGGTCGTAGACCTCTTAAAAAAGATCACAACTGTAAATGGTGGAACAGTAACCTTCTTAATCTTCGTCGGGAATTTAGAAGGGCCAGGCGCAAAATCAATAATCTTCGTAAATCTGGCCACGATCGTTCGAATTATAATTACATAATTAGTTTGAATAACCTACGCATTTCAAGGTCACGCTATCGCGCCGCCGTTACGTTAGCGAAAAATAATATGTTGAAGAATGCCGCGAATAGACTGGATAAAGAGGGCCCCTGGTCCTCTTTATACCACGAGCTTATACCCGGTAGTAGTAATGAGCCAAGCTTTTTCTCAAATATTAAAATTAACAACTCTTACACTTGTAGCTTAGACGAAACGGCGAAGGCATATCTAAACGTTCTCATCCCAGACGACGAGCCCTCCTTGGATGATGAACACCACCGCGACATTAGGAGTAGAATGCTAGACCCCATACATACACCGGCCTCAGATTTACCAACTTCGGAGGAGTTTAGTAAAATAGTAAACCTTTTGCCTATAAAAAAATCTGCGGGCGAGGATAAAATATCGAATATTATGATAAAACAAGCGTGCTTAGCGGCTAGTTCATCGATTCTACATGTTTACAACAGATGTATCGCAGAAGGTATATTTCCAAAAATTTGGCGCACCGGTTGCTTAAAATTAATACCTAAAGCGGGAAACAAACCTCCTGACGACCCAAAATCTTACCGTCCGATAACGTTACTGCCTTGCTTAGGTAAATTACTAGAACGTCTCATCGTACCTCGCCTGCTACCCGGTGGCCCTAAATTTCATAGTCATCAGTTCGGTTTCACCGCCGGGAAATCGACTGTTGACGCGGCTATGGAAGTTAGAAAAATAGTAAATCTTTCGGAATCTAAATACGTGGTCGCCATTTCATTAGATATCTCCGGCGCGTTCGATCATGCTTGGTGGCCGATGTTATTATTAAAACTAAAAAATCGAGGTTGCTACTCTAATATTTATGCCATAATACGTTCTTATTTTTTTAACGGTCAAACTAAGCTTCGACTTGGCCATTGTACACACGCCAAAGATTTAACATGCGGCTGCCCTCAGGGCTCTGTTATCTCGCCAAAACTATGGAATTTCGGATTTGATGATTTATTAAGTCTTCCCCTACCACCGCTGTGCGTACTAGTTGGCTACGCCGATGACGGTTTTCTCATCGTTCATGCAAATTCACGTTCCGAAATTGAATCTAAAGCCAATGATAGTCTTAATTTAATATCGAGCTGGGGTAAACGTAATCGCCTGAAATTCGCCGCGCATAAAACTTACCAAATTCTTTTAAAAGGGTCCCTTATATCTTCCCCTAGCATTAAACTTGACAATATTAACATTAAACGCAAACAGTCACTCTGTTATCTTGGTTTTTACTTGGAAAATAAATTTACATTTTAGAACATATAATTCAAACCGGTGAGACAGCGAAGCGCAAGTTTTACTCCTTTACCAAAATATCTACGTCGACATGGGGCCTCTCCTTCAAAACCCTAAAATTAATTTACACTGCTACTTACCTAGGCAGCATTTGCTACGGGGCCCCCGTGTGGGCCGACAGAGCAACAATCGGCGCGGCTCGTCGCAAGTTGCTACAAAGCCAACGTCTTGCTCTTATATTCTTATGCAAAGCTTACAGGACCACAAGCACCGAAGCCTTACCTGTGTTAGCCGGAGTTTTACCCGTTGACCTTGAGATTCAGCGTCGTGCGACAATGTACTATCATAAAAAAAACATTGACAACCCGTTCTTTTTAAGCGCTCGCGATAAAATTAAAATAGCAAGACTGTTTGAACCTTTAGAAAAGTCTGTGCAAAGCCTAATCTCCGAATGGCAGTCACGATGGGACTGTTCCACCAAAGGGCGACACCTTTATAATTTTTTCCCTAATATTCGTGAACGGCTATCCAAACATTGGATGGATATTGATCACTGCGTTTCTCAATTCCTGACCGGTCATGGAAATTTTAAGGCCAAACTTTACGGATTTAAACTAGTAGCATCACCCATGTGCGAGTGCTCGACCGAAGGCAACATGTTTGAACAAACCGCGCATCATGTTCTCTGGGAGTGCAGTCTCTGGCAGGACGAAAGAACTACTATGCTAAACAACCTATTCTGTACATCTGGAGTAGCATACTACGGTGATCTCGTGGACAGCGCTAGGAACTTCCGTGCCTTCAAGCGTTTTTGCCACAATTATTATTGGCAACAGTCAAACACAATAAACTCCAATATTAACTTAGCTTTAGCTTAGGAGTCACAATTATTAACCTTATTTCCGTGGTGCTCCCCCTTAAGTTCTTTGACTTTCGGTCATTGCAACTTTGTGCTGTCTCCCGCTTTTATGGGGAGGGAAATTGGAATCTTCCTACTCCTCCTATTTTCTTCTGATTAATTTCGTTGCGGGACCCAAGACAGTATTAGCATGTCCCTCGGGCTCCCTGAGATCATATCAAAGGGTTTTCGTGGTTGGATGCCGCTGTCGATCCTGGCGACACAGGAGATACAGTGGTGGGAATGTGTGGTGGGCCAAAGCCCGTTAAAAAAAAATGCCCGTGACACGCGTTGAAATCGTAGCGCTCGCTATGACACTTTTCTTTCAACGCGGGTGGATTTTGACGCATTCAATTTAGCCAAACGAAAGTTGAATAAATAGAAGATGACAAAAATTTAAGATGAAATTACATAATGTGGACATCGCTTTTGGCGCATGCGCCACAAAACCTTATGACAACGCCACGAACAAAGTTGTTTATATACTTAGTTACCTGTTAAATTTAAACAACGTGTACAGTTATATGTACTCCCAAATTAATAAAACACATTAAAATCTTCGCTCATTGTCGTAATCACGGAAACACCGAATATAATATGAAACGTAAGAGTCCCGAACAATGCTTTTGCATTTTGCACCTTGTTCGAAAGAAATAGTTCGTTCTATCTCATTCCTAGACCCTAAGTATGAATAAAACAATATTATTTTCATACACTTTATGAAGCTCATGATACGAATGAAAGTCTGTAAAATTATTGTAATCTTACAACAAAGTGTTCTGGAAACATGATAGTTTTAGGAAAGGTCGTGGTAGGCCCCCTGCAAGCGTCATAAACTGTCAACGGCTGCCGTCGGCTGCCGTCGACTGCCGCCGACTGCCGCCGGCACGTGCCGTCGTCTGCCGTCGACTGCCGCCGACACGTGCCGCCGACTGCCATCGACTGCCGCCGACACGTGCCGTTCGTCTGTAAGAACCCTTACCGTTAACAGCTTTTCGTTGCATATGCCGCGGCCTATCAAATAAAACGACTCCGTTAATTTAATACGATTCCATAGTTTACATTTTGCTTTTCTTTTACCTCGACGGAAAAACGTGCCGTGCCATGCCATGGCAGATTTTAAAATAAACGAATCTTACTGCCGCACTCAGAGTGGAACATTAATTAGTTAAATGTAATTAATTAATTCAACATTTTGACATAAGCCCCGTATTTATCTGGCAAACTCTTCATTAAACTGAAGGTTAATTAATCATAATTAATTAAATGACTCTGAGTACGGCGGTTATTAATGCTTTTGATTATTTTTTAAATAAGTATTTTAAACTTAGCTAGGTACTTTACGTAAGATTACACACATATTGCTCATTCTATTGTTTGATTTACATACTATCTAAGCCAGTTATCCCCAACCCGCGGCCCGCCGTGCCAGGACTTTATTTGTGGCCCGCGTTAATTTTGAAGAACGTTATTTTTTAAACCTAAAAGCCACGACCAAATCAATATGTTTGTGGCCCGCATAAAAAAATGGTTGGGGACCACTGATATAAAGCATATTTATGTAAGTTAAGTATCTTATTATTGTTATGAGTTTATTAGAGTAATTTTCCGTTTGTGTTGACCCCATATTTTATAATTTCGTACACTACCTACTCAACACTGATATTAATAATAATAATATAATTAGGGTTGGGCCGAAATCCGTTTTACGTTCGGTTTAACCGAACTTCGGCAGCTTGAACCGAACTTCGTCATTCGGCCGAATTTCGGTTAAAATGCCGAACATTCGGCACTAAATATACTTGCACTATCATAATAGAAATTGATGAAAAAAACGTATCTGTAGTAACAGTGAAATAAAATAAGTCTGATACTTATACTTATTCATAGTCATTTACTTATTTCAATTAGAAAAAGTAATCATACGTGATAAACAAAAAACTTAAATTGGTCTTTTTTAACGACCAGTCTCAAAAAATATCTTTGGTTACTTAAACAAACAAAAAATAAAATCAAACCGCTCTTTTTACTAACCAAACCAGCCTTAGAAATCTTTCTTACTTAATCAAAAAACAAAATTTTACCGCTCTTCTCAACAAGTCTAAGAAATCTCTCTTACATAATCAAAAAAACAAAAATGTTGACTTTACAAATGACTAGCCGGCTAACGGCCCCGCGGAGAAGCGCGGAGTGCGGGCGGGGCACATCTAGCAATATTTGCAGCAAGTGCGTAAACAAGTCACAACACGAAAAAGAGCGGCGAAATTGAACCGAAGTTCGGCCGAACTTCGGCCGAATTTTTCATTTTTGCCGAATGTTCGGCCGAAGTTCGTATTCGGTTCAAACCACATTCGGCCCATCACTAAATATAATTTGATATTATTATTGTAATATTGCATATTTTAGATGTCCATCAATGATCACTGATCACTGATGGGCTCATGAATCAGCTTTCTTAATTACCCTGGTGCGTTGCGAACCTCGGTGCGTCGCCGCAGCGACATCGCTCCTATGTTGTACATTACGTTGCGTAGGTAATTAAAATATTATTGTGTTAGGTGAAGTAGGGGGACGAATAATATATTATGTAACGATGTCACAGTCTTTTACAACTTGGCTGGCATCGCTGCGACTCAGTTACGTGGGCTGCCGCACACAGTGGCGGGGCAAGACCTAAATTTTATGTGGGCAAGATATCTTGCGAGGCCCCCTAAAATACATATATTTTGTGAGGATGGATGATGGATGACGCTAAAGAACGGATTTGTTCAAAGAAATATTTTTTTGATAAGTACTCAAAGTTATATTTATATAACTTTTTAATTATGAATATTTCAGTATCACAACTCGTAAAACCTTAATAATCGGCCAAGTGCGAGTCGGACTCGCGCACGAAGGGTTCCGTACCGTTATAGAGCAAAAATAGGCCAAAAATTGCGTTTTTTGTATGGGAGCCCCCCTTAAATTATTATTTTATTTAAATATTATTTTTAATTATTAAAGTACACATATAATTAGGGCTTTT
This sequence comes from Polyommatus iphigenia, assembly GCA_963422495.1. NCBI lineage: Eukaryota > Metazoa > Arthropoda > Insecta > Lepidoptera > Lycaenidae > Polyommatus > Polyommatus iphigenia. Next base: position 39,831,462 of record OY730182.1, read on the forward strand.
GTGAAAATTTCAAGTGCCTACTTGTTGTCATCGTTGATACCGAGCAAAAAATGTTTGAAAAATTACGTTTGTTGTATGGGAGCCCCCCTTAAATATTTAATTTATTTTGTTTTTAGTATTTGTTGTTATAGCGGCAACAGAAATACATAATCTGTGAAAATTTCAACTCTCTAGCTATTACCGTTCTTGAGTTACAGCCTGGAGACAGACGGACAGACAGACAGACAGACGGACAGACAGACGGACAGACATCGAAGTCTCAGTAATAGGGTCCCGTTTTTACCCTTTGGGTACGGAACCCTAAAAAACCTCGTGGTCCAAGGGGCGCGAGGCCCCTTAGACCGCGAGGCCGTGGGCGCCGGGCGGTCGCCCACACCGCCCACGCCTTGCGCCGCCTCTGGCCGCACAGAGGTTGCCGGCTGTGGCATACAGCAAGCTAGACCACACGGCGCGTTGCGTCAGCGTTGCGTCGACGCAGCGCTGCCGTTTGACCCATAGCTGGCCACACGGGCGCTGCGTTATCGCAGCGTTATAACGAAGTAGTCTTAACGTCAACACCTTCGCTTCGTCGCGGGGGTTGCTGTTCGTCATGTGTGCGTTGCGCGCTGCTATCATGACGCAACGCGCCGTGTGAACACCTTGGTTATTTGTATGTAAAACAACGCAACGGCCTACCGCCTTTGACCTTCCGCCCGGGGTCTCGGCCTCGCATTGGGTAAGGCTGCCACTGATAATAATAATTCAAAAGTAGTCGGTGTGGTAAGCCGTAAGAAGAGAGTTTTGCAAGAATTTCTGCTTTTTAACCGACTTCCAAAAAGGAGGAGATTATATTATGTTCGTCTGTTTATAAATATATTTTTTTGTATGTTCAACCATAACTTCGCCATTTCTGGACCGATTTTCATTATTCTTTTGTTGTTGTACAGGGTTGAATCCGAGGTTGGTACCATGTTCACAAAAGTGGTGATCTGATGATGGGATCCATGAGGAATCGAGAGGACTCCTTGAAATTTGTATGGAAACATATAGTGATTTTGATTTTTTCTGAAGCATTCGAGGTAAATGCTACCAAAAAGTAAGACTTCGCACCAGGTTATACCCTGGATCCGAAGGTACCAAGCAGAACTTTTGAACAACGCCGAAATCCCCGAACCTGTATCTATAAATACAGTTTCGGGGATTTTGGCGTTGTTTAAACAACTGAAAACATAAGCCAACACATCAATTTGATTGATCATCATCATCACAACCATAATTATACCACTGGTCATCACACTATGGCCAAATTATTGGTACTTTTCGTGATATTTTGCATCGAAGCAGATGTTTTTGATGATTATTTCGCTGTTTGTGGACCGATTTTCAAAATTCTGTTCAAAATTCAAGTTTTCAAAATTCGTGTTGTCGTATAGGACATAATCTTAATTTTGTATAACAATCACGAAAGTGGTGAGCTGATGATGGGATCTATGGGCAATCGAGGGAAATCCTTGAAATTTATCAAAACACTCATAATGGTTAAAATGTTGTTTCTAGTAACTTAAACATATGTTACGAATAAGAGAAATTTCATACAAAGGTGTCTCTTGGTCCAAGGGCACTGAACAGAACTCCTGAACCTTTGAAGATAATAGTTTGAAAATTGCAGCATTGCTTAGATAACTCCAAGCATTTGCCACAATTTCGCTTACAGTTTAATATATTATGGGTAGTTAATATTCGTAGTGGTTATCTACGCAAAAAGCCTTGTCTTGTAGATAACTAAAAAGAGTAAAATTATTATTTTTTAACGAAAAATTAAACCCGACTTCCAAGGAAAAAACAATATTCTTAAAATAACCTAAAAAGTATGAAATAATTCTTGTTCTTCATTAGTGCCTTGTTCAAAATTCGACTAAATCTCAACGAATTCTGTACCCTACTCAATTTTCATTCGTTTGAAGTCGGTACTGGCTAAGTTCTATGTCAAGTATCTCAGTTCTGGCCTCTGGGCTGGTACCGACTTCAAACGAATGAAAATTGAGTACAGAATTCGTTGAGATTTAGTCGACTTTTGAAAAAGGCACTAATGAAGAACAAGAATTATTGCATACTTTTCAGGTTATTTTAAAAATATTGTTTTTTCCTTGGAAGTCGGGTTCAATTTTTTATAAGGTATAAACACTAGCAGTGGCTTATGTTATTTCACCGTTTAAAAAAATATTGTCATTTAATTATTGTGATGTCAATGTCACAACTCACAATAATCAAACGTCGGGGTTTTTGGCGGGCATGTGAAAGAGTGCTGTTGTGTTTTTGTATTATTTTCCTAAAATTGTGTTAGCTGGGTTTTTAATGTGTAATATTGGTAGAATATTAACCATTAGATATTCGTGTTCATGCACAAGTGTAGGAAAGTAATGTAATATCCAGAAACGTGCTATTTTGTGTTCCCTCCAAAACTCCATCGAAAGTTTCAGTAAAGCGTCTACCACTTTACTGAATCGACCGACTTGACTCCTGTGACTGTATTGACTTTTACTTAGACTTTGACTAGACTTTAGACCTGACGATACATGAAAACGATGATGAAAATTATAATAGGAGGAATATGGTTTTCCCGCCATATTCCTTACCTTTTTACCTTGTCTGTGGCACAACATACACATCCTTTGTGTCAAGTAGCCAAAAAAAGAAGAAAAAAAAAATAAACAAACGTCAAACGTCAAACACAGATGTCTAAACGAAGTTGGTGTATTTATGATTTGTTAGCTTGCTACTTATTAATCTGTGGTATTTGTTAGAGATGGGGATTCTTGCCGAAAAAGATCGATTTTTAAATCGATTCGAATCGTGACCTGATGAATCGATCCACAAAAAAATCGAGGTCTAAAAGATCGATTTCCAAAAAATCGATCTTTTTTCAAATTAGTGTTAGCGGATGTCAATGGACAAGCTACATAATATTATATTTATTTTATTTTAATCTGTATATTATGTTAGTCACTATATTATTTAAGTTTAATTAGTGATAATTATATTTTGAATAGTAATAAGTAAGGTAATTGATTTTGACAAATAGTTAGTTATAAATGGACAGGATGATTATTTACTTCCGTTATAACTTCCTCTTCTCATATTTAAGTAAATAATTATCTTAAATATGAGAAGTACGTTAATTAATATTTAGAATTATATACCTACTTATTCTAAGCCATTCTTAATTTTTAATGTATTCTATAATGATTTTACTATATTTGAATTGTCAACGGAAGTTCGTTTCTTTTGTGTAAAATGGTATAAAAGCCAGCATATTGCATTGATGGGGGCATTCTGTAAATAACTTTGAAACGTGTAAGGTGAAACTCTGCTGGAATAAATACCGCTCAATGTATAATTATTCAAGACTTTTACTACTCCCTAATATTAGTTTTTACAGTGTAAGTATATATCAAATTTATAAAAAACAAGACAAATATTTTAAGTAACGATCTTTGAATCAGTAAAATCAGGGAATTCGATAATAACAATTATTTTATTTACCATAATATCAAAGTATCAGTTATGGTGAAAACAAGACATTTTTTTCCTTATTTTGGCATGCACGATTTGTGAATTGTGCGTCAGCCAAGCCAGTTAGAAGGTTAAAGGTCCCTACCTTAAACTATGGAATTTAATACGAAATTTAAAATCAGATTTAAGACTCGAGGATTATTTATTTTCTTCAAAAAATTGCAAATAGGCTACTTGACCTATTTTTTTTTCTTTATTCTAATCGCTTCTTAATCATTCATTTTCACCAAAAAAACAAATAATTTAATATTTTAAACAGTAGAAACCCATAAAAAATGTTGATTGAAAAATATGCCTTTTATATGGCGCCGAAAACACTGTCCGCCATCGTACCGCCATAGTGTGACGTCATGTTTTTTTGTATTTTATACTTTCTTTATTGGAAAATGTTTTATGTGCTAGGCGTACGAGTCTAACAGTGCTAAAAAATTAGAAAAGAATTTAGAAATCATTTGTAATGTGGAACACTTTTGTAGAAAAGTTTTGGCCATTTCATTTCCCAACTACAATAAATGGAGATAATATATAAAACTGATGTTTTATTTTAATTTCTATATTGTCTAATGCATCAATAAATAGTTATTGTAATAGTAACAAAAGGTGTAAATATGTAACTGGATGGAATAAATATGTCAGCGATGCTCACAGGAGGGTCAGACAATGTTTTTTGGAATGGCTATTATATGGAAAACCTAATAGTGGATATATATATACGAATATGATAGAATCGCGTAAATTATTTAAATCTAAATTAAAATGGTGTCAAAATAATGAAAAACAAATAAAAATGAATATAATTGCACAACACCATACTAATAAAAATTTTAAAAAGTTTTGGAAGTGTACTAAAAAATTCAACATTGGGTCTGACCTTCCTGTGAGTATCGGTGACAGTCATGATCCAAAAGAGATAGCAGAGTACTTTAGCCGCTATTTCAAAATTGAATCGCCGCTGTCAACGGCGCCGCAGATGCCTGATGCTAAGTGTCATTCGGGAAACGCGAGTTTAAAGTTTACTTCTAAGCAAGTTGCATCTGTCATAAAATCCATGACCAGAGGAAAGTCCCCCGGACACGACGGTCTTAGCATCGAGCATCTGCAGCACGCCGGTGCTCACTTGCCGCGAGTACTCGCCATGTTTCTCTCCCTCTGTGGTAGCCATTGTTATCTGCCTAAAGATTTAATGTATACAGTCGTAGTGCCCAATGTTAAAGATAAAACTGGAGACGTGTCGGATATTTCTAATTACCGACCGATATCCCTGGTGACTATTGTAGCTAAATTGCTGGATAGTTTGCTCGATAGGCATTTAAGTAACAACATACAACTAAACGATGCACAATTCGGGTTTAGACCTGGATTATCAACGCAAAGCGCGATATCATGCCTCAAGCAAACTGTCCAGTACTACACGTCTAGAAATACACCAGTGTTTGCTTGTTACCTAGACTTATCGAAAGCATTTGATATGGTGTCATACGATATACTGTGGCAGAAATTAAAGTCTGAAACCAGTTTATCGGATGACGTCATATCTATATTAAAATATTGGTATAAGAATCAATTAAATTATGTCCGGTGGGCTGATGTGTGTTCAGAGCCTTATGGGTTGCAATGTGGGGTGAGGCAGGGGGGGATCAGCTCGCCTCGTATTTTCAACCTGTATGTAAACTCGCTTATCGAGGAGCTCAGCAGCACAGGTGTCGGGTGCCACATAGGTAATGCGTGCGTTAACAACATTAGCTACGCTGATGACATGGTGCTGCTGAGTCCCTCTATAGGCGGGCTGAAAAAACTAGTACGTATTTGTGAAAGATATGCGGAGGCCCACGGACTTAGGTATAATGCTACGAAGAGTGAGTACATGGTTTTCAAGTCAGGTACAAAATGCTATGACACGAATGTACCTATAAAACTATGTAACACTCCACTTAAAAGAGTTAACAAATTTAAGTACCTAGGTCATTGGGTCACCGATACTCTTAGGGATGATCTAGATATGGAGCGTGAGAGAAGGGCATTAGCAGTCAGATGTAATATGCTGGCCCGCAGATTTACACACTGTAGCAGAGACGTTAAAGTTACTTTGTTTAAAGCGTACTGCCAATCTTTTTACACGTGTAGTCTGTGGACCAGCTATACGCAGAGGTCATATAATGCATTGAGAGTACAGTACAATAACGCATTCAGGGTGCTGATGGGGCTGCCGAAATTTTGCAGTGCGTCGAGCATGCTGGCCGAGGCGCATGTAGATGACTTTTTTGCCATAATCAGGAAGCGTAGCGCCTCACTGATGGCGAGGTGTCGGGACAGCACCAGCAGCATCCTGAGGGCGTTTGCGGACAGGTGGGACTCTGCACTGCTCAGGCACTGGATTTGGCTTCATGCGCCTGTAGCACGGTGCATGATAATTATTTAATTATGTAGTGTCTAGCAATTAAAATTAAGTAATAAAAATTATAAATAATTAATTATCAACTAACCTACTAACATAAGTTCAAGGAAAAATTGTTACTAATCTACTAATAATTCATATGGGCTGTATTTTATTGCCTGAAATAAAGCATTATTATTATTATTATTTGAATTATTCAAGAAAATATATTTTATAAATCTTTCTAGGCTTATTCATATTATTTATGTAGGTACAAATAAACTTACATATAACGAGCGCGATAAATAAAAGATATTAAATTACAATTAATGGGATGACGTCACATCCAAATCGGAAGTACCGCAAAAGTGTTTTCGTCGGTACAATTCCTATTTTCATAAAATCATATTTTCAAATCGACTTTATTTATCAATCATAAGCTTTTATTTGATGGGTAATAAGGGTGAAATACAGTTTCCTAGGCCAAGTTCTACTAGAAATATGCATTTTTTCAATGAAATTAAATATAGGTCAAGTAGCCTATTGCAATGTCAATCATGTTCCGTCCGCACATGCGTAGTGATTCGTGCTTGAGACGATACCATTGGGCATTGGACGATCTGCGTGTATCATTCAATGGTATCGTCTCACAGCACGAAGCTTCGTGACGATAGACGAATCGCGGCCCGTGGCATCACACTTCTCAGTACAAATACAGAATACAGATACAAAAAAAAGATATACAGACGAACATATAACCCTCCTCCTTTTTTGGAAGTCGTTAAATACCTCCATGCAAAAATTATAAACGTATTTTTTTTATTGATGAGAAGTGAGGCGAAGGATACTAAACATACAGCTCACTCTTGTAATACGGGCCTTCAAAGTTCAAACAGAAAAATCGTAACTCGATTTTAGGGTGTCTAAGATCGATTCACGAGATCGATTCAATGCGTTGGAGCGATTAAAAAGATCGATTTTTTTGCTCCAAAAGATCGATTTTGCGATTAATCGATCTCAGATCGCCAACCCTAGTATTTGTGTTGTTTATTTTCATCGTAATTATTATTATTATGCATAATTTTAAGTAAAAATTAATAATAATATGAATAATAGAAGATCTGATTTAGATTTAAAAAGTGCTTGCCGAGCATGTTTAAGAACTGCTGAAGGAAAAATGGACTCTTTATTTTCTTTGCATAAAAAAGAAATGTTATCAAATATGTTTTCAGACTTAACTTCTATTCAAGTAAGCTAATAATAAAGTATTATGTTGATTTAGATGTACATACGTTACTTAATTACTTTCCTTGCTCTTAATTTCATTTTTGTATTATTAAAAGTAAGGATTACTTTGGTACTAAAACGACTGTGTGTTTTAGATTGAACATGACGAAAATGTTCCTTTGCAAGTGTGTAGTCCATGCCGTCAACAGCTAATAAAATCCTATAGGTTCAGATTAAAGTGCCGGGAGTCTGATAGTTACATTAGGTCTTTTATTGATTCAAAAAAATCAATCTCTACAGAAACAAGGTAACCACTGTCACTTCAATAATTACTTCTAACATTCAGGTTAAGTTTGTTAATTTGGTGCTTTAAACTAAGTAATGAATTAGGTATTTGAAAATAAAATTAAAAGTAATATTTCTCTATTTCTCTTTAGGATAGACTCATCTGAAAATATTGTAAATTGTAACAATAATGATGGTTTAAAAGAAGATCAATTTGAAATTCAAGTGAAGGTGGAGGATCATGATCAAGAGGGTATGGAATATTTTAATTGATTTTTTAATCCTTCGAACGTGGACTCTTGGAAATCTATTGTTATTTTATTGTGTCTCGCTCACCGGTGAGCTTATGGGGCTTGATGGGTTAATTCACCTATCAACTCCCAAGCGGCCCAAGTGGGCCGCGATAACAATAGGTTTCCAAGAATCCGCGATCGAAGGATTAAGTACATAATTCCAAAATCAACAAAAAAATCTTTATGTAACAAAAAAATATAATAATTTGTTCCAGAAAATATAGAGTATTTGGAAGAGGAAGTTTTTAGTGCAGAGGACAAATACTTGATAGTAGACAAAAATAGGAGGTGAGTAAATAATTAATACCCTAAATTGTTAAAGTACTAAAAATAAGTAATCACTGGCCTATTACAATATCCTCTTTTTTTGCAGTGAGAATAGCATCAAATCAGGTATGTTATATGAGCTTCATGTAACTTATAATTATTATCATTGATTAAGAGTTATGCCCCTTGGCTGTAATATTTATACTGCTTTTGTAGCCTTGAGAGACATCTGTGACTGATACAACATTCTGCGTATGAACTTTCCACAAGGTTATATTTTTATTTGTCAATCTCGCAGCCATTATTTACTAAGTTGATGTTATTTCAGAACTTCATGATATAACAAGCAAAAAGAAAAGTTCAGACAAACCAAAAACTACCAAAGATGATGGTAAATTTGAGTGTGAGGTGTGTTATAAGGTTTGTTTAATGTTCAATTTATAAATATAAAGTCTCAAATAGAAAGTTGAAATATACAAAACTTATATTTTCTTACGTTCAACATCATATTTTATTTTTAATCTTTCTTTGGTTATACATATAATATTATGAAATTAATATGTACAGTTATTAATGCTAGGTAAAATTTGCTTTAATATAATTTAACTCAATAATTTTCAGAAATTTAAAAACCTAAGGATGCTGGATCTTCACATCACCAAGTACCATATTCAGGAGGATGTTCTGGCGTTTCCCTGCGGGCAGTGCAAGGAGTCATTTAACTCCGAACACGACCTACACTTACACTCCGCCCTGCACACACCCGTCGACGATGTGTGGATGTGTAAAAAGTGTCAAAAAGTATTTAAAGGTAAATAAAAAGCTTTGAATGATTATTATTTATTGCATGTTTGTTACGGCAGCTCTCTCAGAGCCCATTCTACTCATGCTAGGACCTCACATAGCATTAGGAAAGTTTAGAAGCATCCCAATTCATTCCCAAGTTTCATGCTTCGAATATTATAAAATATGGGAGTCTATCTATCCAGATGTCACACTTAAAACGCCACACCAATTCGAATTAATTTTGTATTTGGACACGGCTGTTGATTTCAGTATATTTTCTGTAGGTATACTTGAGTACATATTATCTGAGTAATTTTTAATTTAATTTCAATCATTTTTAGCCCGCGCCGCGTTACGCCGTCATATCCGCTACCACATGGAGCACAAGCGTCACGCGTGCGCGTGCGGCAAGACGTTCGCCGAGCGGTGCGCGTTGCTGCGTCACGCGCGCGTGCACACCGGACAACTCGCGCTAAAGAAATTCGTGTGCGAGCACTGTGATAAGAGGTAGGTGGTGTTTAATATTTGATTAATATTATTACTATTAATTAGACCCTTTGCACAAATAAATAACTTCACATTTTAAGTACCTACAAATTGATCTAGATTGCACAACAAAAATACATTTTTTATGAAATGAATCCTGCAATCCGCTGTCAAAGTTTTAGAAAGCTTCGATAGCGTAATAGTAGGGGAGGTAGTGCTAGCGTTTGCTGAGTCATTTCATACCGACCAAATTTTTGTCCAGCGGTAGCTTAATATTTATCAATCAATATAATCAGCGTCAGTCGCCGCACCCGTGGTGGAATGTTAACTTAGAGAATTTCAAAGTTGTAAAAAAATAGTTGCGAAAAGTGATTTTATACCGAATGAAACTTTGATGGATGATTATTGAGGTCATGTTTAACCAAAAAATCACCGTCAGCCGTATTGCAGACGGGGGATTCAACGTCAGTCGCGTTAGTGAACATGTAAAAAAATTTTGAAAAAAAAAGTCATTTTACACCGTACAAAATTGATACAGGTGAATGTTTCTACTTTGTAAATAATAAAGAAAACCGTCAGTCGCTAATACGATGGTGGAAAAACCGTCAGCCAGCGATATAAGTTATGACCAATATAGCCCTACTTCGCGCTCAATGTATCCTAGGTAGGGCGTCGCGTAGACGACATTTCCACCTGCAAACATTCAGCTAACGGCGATTTTCGTTTGAATTAACCATAAAATTATCTCACATAGCAATTTTAATTTTTATGTAATTAATTCGATAGTCAATATATGTGAAGAAGAATTATATACATTTTACTTTAAAAGCGCCATCTGTTGTTATATACTAAAACTAAAATAACACCTACCTAACCTAAACGTGTGTAATCTAGATATGAACCTTTATTGGGTGCGAATTGGGATCTTTTTAATGTCAATTCAATACGATTCCCAACAACAACTTTGAGATGCTCTCAATTTTTATTCCACCCATTATGAAGTGGCTGACGATCAAAGCTGTTATGTATTAGTGGAATACTATTATTGTAACGATTTTCGCTCGGTATGAAATTACTTTTTAAACTGAGCGCGACCTCCCCTACTATAATGATTAATGAGGCCGTACTTAGAAGCACGACGGCGACTATATGTATACAGTGGCTGAAAAATAATAAGTGTGGGCTTCGGTCTGACCGAGCATAGCATTCTGCTCGGTCGGAAATCTTTCTCGGAACCCAAAGACTCGCACACATATTCCCGCATTAAGCGTCTCCCAGACAGACGCGGCCTGCGGTGGCGGTGGCGGTAGCGGTCAGTTGGATGACTTGAGAGTTCTAGGAACGACACAGACACACGCGGCCACGCGGCCAAGCCATCCGACTGACCGCCACCGCCTTCGCCACCGCAGGCCGCGTCTGTCTGGGAGACGCTTTAAGGGTCAATTAGACCGAAAGGCGACGCGTAGATTAATTTCAAAATCTCTATGGATTTGACAGACTTCATTTCGGAGACGTCATGCAAGACTGTCAGTTCAATACAAATTTAGAAATGCATCTACTCATCACGTTGCGGTCTGAATTGGCCCAAATACACGTATAATGTGATGCAGGTTCATAGACCGCGCGGCGCTGGGCGCGCACGTGGCGCGTCACACGGGCGAGCGCGCGCACGCGTGCGTGTGCGGCGCGGCGTTCCGCTCGGCGCGGCTGCTGCGCTCGCACCGCCGCGTGCACGACGACCACCGCCCGCACGCCTGCTCCGTCTGCCACAAGCGGTAACTTGATTATAATTTATAATGTACTAGCTGTCCCGGCAAACGTTTCTTTGCCATATTATATAAAGTTATATCGCCCGTATTATTTTATTGAATTAGTGACTAAATAAGTATGTCTCCATGGCAACGTCCATCGCTATCCCGTGACCCGCGTCGCATAAACAATGGTCGCTCTTTATAGATGAATAATTTGCAATAAAATCAAATTGCGACTATAATTAAAGATCTAAGCTAAGCACACATTAAAAAAAAACATTAAAATCGGTTAAGTAGTTTAGGAATCCATCGCGGAAACATCGTGACAGGAGATTTATATATTATATTAGATTAGATTTCGCCACTCTAACTCAAACATTGGCGGGTCACTCAAACGAAAAAGTAAATAATTGTGGTCTTTAAAATTTAGATTTTGTGAACAAAGCTAAATGAGGGCTTTAATCATTATAATCACTCATTTCACGCACAAATTTACGTAATAGTCAGAGCTATTTATCTTGAAAAAATGTCTTTCTTTCTAATATTTCCCACTTCACTTACTAATGTAGTCTATTAAATGTGGCTAATTCGTTATCTAATTAGTCCGAAAATACCTTGACACTTATACAGTAATATTATTAAAATGAATACTAAAATTTACAACCCGTTTTTCAGTTTTCGTCACGCGTCGACGCTGCGCACGCACTCGCGCACGCACACTGGCGAGCGGCCGTACGTGTGTGCGGCGTGCGGCAAGACCTTCATACAGCACTCCAACCTCACGCTGCACGCGCGTACGCATACCGGTGTGTAGCATCCATTTAGGGCTCCCACACATAACTGCGAATTCGCATCGCATCTCATCGCAAACATATCGACAAAATTCGTAATAAAAATGAATACGATGCGATGGCCGATGCGGTGCGAACCCGCAGATTTGTGTGGGAGCCCTTAAACAGTTTTGGATATATTGTTTAGCAATATAACTTGTGCTTAGAGTATTAATAACAGTAGTACTACTGTTATTAATACTCAAAGAACTTGTGTAACAGAAATATTTGAGTTTCTATCTCAGTATTGATTGGAACTAAAAACTGTTTTGATATAATTTACGTACGAGAAGTCAAAAAGAGGGTAATGATTTGTTAATACGTTAGGCTTCGGTCTCGAAATCAGCGGGCAGTGGGGCGGGAGCGGCGGCGGCGCATTCCAATGTATATATTTATATGGATAAGCCGTCTAGCGACGAAAGGCGTACTTGACGGCTTATCCATATTATAAATCAATGCATTGACACGCGTCGCCGCCGCTCCCGCCCCGCTGCCCGCTGATTTCGAGACTAAAACCTTAGTGTATTTTTATTTTTACTAGTGTCATATATTTACACAGCGAATAATTGAACTAATGCTGTGTTTGTCTGATACGATATAAAAACTGCAACTGTGCATAAAATATCCATTATATAAATAATTTTACGGTTTAGGAGCACACCCTACAAAACTAGCGACACTTTCAGACAATAACTATTTTCCGACACTTTCCATCTACCATCTACTAGACAAAGGTCTATAATAATTTATATTTTACTACCGACCCGCCCCGGCGTCGCACGGGTATAAAATATTTAGCGACTGAAAAAATGATTAAAATCGATAGCGATCCTCCACGTGGTCTACTTCTTATCTGTGCCAAATAACATAAAAATTGCTCCAGTAGTTCGCGAGATAAGCTCTTTCAAATAATTTCCCCCGTTTTTTTAATCTTAGCGTGATAAATCAATAAATGGGCTATCTAACACTGAAAGAATTTTTCGAATCGGACCAGTAGTTCCTGAGATTAGCGCGTTCAAGTTAGCCCGTTCAAATAATTTTCCCCGTTTTTTCCACACTTTCCTCTACTTCTTCGCTCCTATTAGTCTTAACGTGATAAAATATAGCCTATAGCCTTCCTCGATAAATGGGCTATCTAACACTGAAAGAATCATCAAAATCCGTTGCGTAGTTTTAAAGATTAAAGAGAACAAAGGGACATGAGGGAAAAAAAGCGACTTTGTTTTATAATATGTATAGATATCAATCTGTAGGGCGATTCACGATTTTCATTCGACACGGATTCAGTAACTATATCATGCGGTCATTGGTCGACGCCTAAGAGCCAGTCCACACGGCGCGTTGCGTCAGCGCTGCCGTTTGACGCATATCCGGCCACACGGGCGCTGCGCCATCGAAGCATTATTACGAAGCAGTCCGTCAACACCCCCTCCCACTTCGTATCCGGAACTGCTGTCCATCATGTCACTTAACGGCTTATGTCACTCAAATCCCCTCTACATCTCAGGTGAGAAGCCGTACCGGTGTGACTTCTGCGGGCGTCAGTTCTCGTCGGGGTCGTCGCTGAGCGCGCACCGCCGCACGCACACCGCCGAGAAGCCCTACGGCTGCCCCGTCTGCGGGAAACGGTATACACTATACTACAACTTGCTATAAACTATAAAGCATTGAATGACGGTGTTTGAAATTCTATTTTCCACCAGGTGCCGCTATGTAGCCTAATGCTAAGTACTGATATACGGTTTTGCACGATAGTTTTACTCCAAATCGAGCAATAACCACCGTGTGGACCGCAAAACTGACAGCTCGAAGGCTCGCTTCGAGCCGGCTCGATGGAATTAAATAAGTATGTCATTTTCTTCGATTCGGAGTAAAACTATCGAGCAAAACCGTATGTGAGTACTTAGCATAAGGGTGTGTTTCCACTAGAAATGTGTTGCTAGAAATGTGTTTTTAAAAACCAATAGAATCGTTTTATTGACGTGAGCTTGCCATGACATCGCTCGGCGCGGTGATGCTATTGGATCTTAAAAAGTAAAAACACATCCCTCGCAAGTCGCAACACATCTCGGGAGGAAACGCAGCCTTATGGTGCGCAACTAAAATTGCTCAACTCCAGTCAATTCTCGTCAACTTTGACGTCACGACTACATCAAGCAATTTGCGGCAACAAGCAGCAATATTGCCTAATACATTGTTAAGTGATGTGGCCATCTAATATTTGAGCGATATGACATTGAGTGATATGAAATAAATTGCTTCACATTGCTCCACTAATTGCTCCAGATCGCTCCATTCGTGTCGCCGAGCAATTATTGCCCGTGTAAGCGCATCTTTAAGGTCGATCGTGTCAAACTGATGTCATATGTCACGATAATATTGTTGTCATATGTCACGATAATATGCCTGTTTGACACGATAGACCCTAAGGCTACATAGCGGCACCTGGTGGCAAATGAAATTTCAAACTTGACATAAATTCATATATTATTCACGTTATTGCTTAAAACTGGTTTTATGAAGCTCCAAGATAACACGGTTTTAAATAATTATAGAAGTAGAACGTTTTGATTTTTAAACCCACTTATAATAGTATTTCGTTGCGGAATAGTCTGAGTAGCAAGTGCCGTTTTCCTCAAAACCTGATCTAACGCACGGAAAATTATGATTTTGGTCTCATTCGATTCGGAATAGCATCTAGAACATTCTATCAAAATTCCAAGAGGGGCTGAAAAAAAATGCAAAAGTTATAAACAATTAAGTAAACATAAAAAGAAGGGTTTAGTTTTTTTTTTATATTTCGAAAACTATTTGAGATAACCAAAATTTTAAAATAGATCCTTAAAGAGCAGAAAATTTCCTAAAAAAATCCTAGATCCTGGAACCTTATCAACAATCCTTATAACTTTAATTGAGCGACGAAAGTAACGGTAAAAACACGTAGTTTGGGTTTCGCGTGAATTGCCGCAATCTGCCACGTGAACTAAAAAATATATTTTACTGATTAAATATTAATATAAAAAATAAAAAAAAATGGGTACTAAGTAGACATATCAATCAACAATAATCCGACAACAAAAATAAATTAATACAATTTGTTTAATTGTTATGCTTTTGTTAATTTGTTAATAGTCACCATTTTAATGTTAACATAAAAACGCTGATTATTTCAAAACAAGAAATCTAGAATTTTTTATTATTCTTTTGAGCTAATCTTAAAAGGGCTTAGAAGAGATATCCGTTGGAAAAATTCACTAATTTTGATTTTTCAATTTTTTATGAACAATCAAAGGCATTCATGAAATTTTTATGTAAATATAGCAATTAGGGATTTTTCATCAATAAAAATGATTATTTTAATTTTATTAGTTATAAATAAAAAAATATACATTGTTATCTGGCTTCTAACAATAACAAAACAAAATAGTAACAATAATTGGATATAAAAGTACCGTAATTGCTTTATTTACATGAATAATTTTGGAATGACTTTGAATATTAATAAAAAAGTGAAAAATGAAAAATTTTGAATTTTTTCAACGGGGATCTCTTATAAGGCCTTTTAAGATTAGCTCAAAAGAATAATAAAAAAATCTGGATTTCTTGTTTTGAAATAATCAGCGTTTTATGTTAAAATTAAAATGGTGACTATTAAGAAATTAAGAAAAGCATATTAATTAAACGAATTCTGATAATTGATTTTTGTTAACGGATTATTGTTTATTGATATGTCTACTTAGTACCCAATTTTTTTTATTCCTTAATTTTATTATTTAATCACTTAAAATATTTTTTTAGTTCACGTAGCAGATTGCGGCAAATCACGCGAAACCCGAACCACGCGGTTTTATCGCTACTTTCGCCGCTCAATTACAGCTATAAGGATTATTGGTAAGGTTCCAGGATGTAGGATTTTTTTTAGGAAATTTCCTGCTCTTTAATGATCCATTTTCAAATTTTGATTATCTCAAATAGTTTTTGAAATATAAAAAAAAAAAAACCAAACCCTTATTTTTATGTTTACTTAATTGTTTATAACTTTTGCATTTTTTTTTCAGCCCCTCTTGGAATTTTGATAGAATGTTCTAGATGGTATTCCGAATCGAATGAGACCAAAATCATAATTTTCGGTGCATGAGATCAGGTTTTGACGAAAATGGCACTTGTTAACCAGAGTAGAAGGGCTGAAGTCAAATTATTGCGTTGCTTCATCTCCATGCAATGCATTTGGACGGCCAAGGCCGACAAAATACCGTAAAGGGCCGTTTATACGGGTGACTTTAGCCGCACGGCGCAAATCGACCGTCTGAAATCTAAATGGCAAGAAATTGCCATCTTTTTCCCGATCGATTTTCGCCGTGCTACCGCCTGCTAAAGGGTGAACATGACTAGTGATTGGACAGTACTAGTCGTTAGACAGAGCACAAAAACACTTTTTTTTATTAAGGTTGCTTTAAAAACGACCTATTTTTTTTTAAATCAGGCGTTCTATAACTTTAAAAACAAGCAGTTTGTAAAAATTATGGATTGACGGGTTCACCCTTAGATTCGCGCGCATGGACATGACAGCGCACATGCGGCGGCACTGGGGCGAGCGCGCGCACGCGTGCGCGGCGTGCGGCAAACGGTTCACCACGCCCGCGCGACGCGACCAACACATGCTCGTACACACTGGTATCAAACTTAACTATAGTTTGTGCGTTTTATGATGATATGGGTGACACATTATAATTGACAATAGTAGGGAAGTTACCTTAAAATTTTAATCGATAATTTAAAAATATCGAATCACTTCGTAAAGGAATTGCAATCGAAATTATCGATTTCGTACTGACGTTTCAGAGTGGCGCTAGCGATTTAAGATGGCCGCCCTTTTTATCGATTTGATTTCGATTCAACAGTGTCAATCTCTATCGGCATAAGTTCCGTTTTAAGCATCTGACATTTTTCAAATATTTTCGTATCAATAATTTCATACTCCTATTTCATTGTTAATATTCATAATTTTATATTAATAAGTTAGCATTTAGCAACTTTTCATTTTTATTCATTTACAGTTATAGGAAACATTTGTTTTTGTAGATGGAATATAATTTATTACACATTTTTGTTTTTTTGTTTTCTTGTAAAAAAATCCGTAGCAAGGAATATGAGAACTGTCACCCATATCATCTTATAACGCACAAACTATAATACTTCTGCTGTATTTAAATTCAATTGTTACGTTAGTTAAGATTATAACGGAAAACATTTAAATCTAATTACTGCGAGAAGGCCTAGAGTCTAAACGAACATTGTCAGTAGGGTAGACTGGGTACGTTTGTGCCAGGGTACGGTTGTGACAGTCGTCATAACAGCGTAACTAAACGGAATATGGGGATGGGTGCTAAGAGAGAAAGACGCGTCTTGCAAGTCTGAATGCTTTTGCCAGCACTTGACGATAACGTTATCAGGGGCCTACATTGCTTTTTAACAGTCAAAAGTAGGTTTTCTCGCTTGGTTTATTTTTATGTTTACTATTTTTTGTATACAAATAACCTATGTCGTTTATTTTCTTGTGATAAGTTGATCATTAGTTGTTAACTGCGAGTGATTATTTGTTACGTAAATCGTTTAGCCGATTCGTGGCGATTGTTTAATACTTGAAATTCTGTGTTGGGTACGGTTGTGACAAATCTTATGGGTACGGTTGTGACATACATTTATCCTATCTTTTTTCTTAGATGTCCTAAAAACGCTTACAGAAGGCCAAACGAGCGCAGAATATTATCAGTCAATACGAAAATACTTACGAAAAAGTCAAATGTAGGACTTATTTACTGAGAACGGCGAAATTCATACAAATTAATCGGATGTCCTTGTTTTGGTCGATAAATATACAATGCTGGTCTATTCAATTTTTATTTTTTTCTTGTATTCGATCTACAATCAGTCGCCAGACTATGATTAGATGTTTTGAATGATTGAATGGCGTTTAAGAGGATCTGAAGCCAGTGCTTCATACTCTAATCAATTAAATAAGTGATTTCTTTTCAATCTTTTAACCACGTTGCGGGAGTCGAGCAGTTCCTGGGCGAGGGGGTTCACATGATTGGTAAGCGTGCTGATTTTTATAGCGTTCAATCTCGGTGGCCACAGTAGGTACATTTAGGTACTCATGTACTTCGCTGTTTCTAGTAAACCATGGAGCTTTGGCTATGTTCCTCAAAATATTATTTTGCACTCTTTGGAGGCACATGATATTGCTTTTACAGGCAACTCCCCATAATAGAATTCCATATGTCCAGATAGGCTTTAATGTGTTGTGTGTTGGTGTTATAAATTAAGAGTTTGTTCTCTAGGGAAAGTGCTGATTTTCTTCCTAACAGCCAGTTCAGGTTGCGGAACTTAAGGTTGATTTGATCTCGCTTTGCTTTAATATGATTTTTCCACGTGATTCGTCGGTCTAGATGAAAACCCAGGTACTTTACACAGTCTGTCTGAGGTAGAGCACTGTTCTCTAGGTATACCGGGGGACAGTTACCTCTTCTTAGGGTAAAGGTGATGTGATTTGATTTAAGGGCGCTAGCTCGAATGCGCCACTTTTGGAACCATGAGGATATTAAGTTTAGGACATGCTGGAGTTTTTCACTGGCTTTTTCAGGGTCCTTATCAACGGCCAGGTAAGCAATATCATCAGCGTATGTCGCAACACTCACGTCGGCAACGATGGGAATATCGGATGTGTAGAAGTTATATAACACAGGACCTAGAACAGAGCCTTGTGGGACTCCAGCTCTTATTGGGTACAGCGATGATCTAGCTTCTCCTTGTTTGACTTGAAATAGTCTATCACTCAAGTAGGACTTTATAATGTGAAACAGGGAGTGCGGTAAGACTCTTTTTATTTTTGCGAGTAATCCTTTGTGCCAGACCCGATCAAATGCCTGTTGCACGTCTAGAAAGGCCGCTGAGCAGTCATTCTCGTTTTCGAGACATTGTCTTATGACGTGATATACGCGATGGACTTGTTCAGTTGTGGAGTGCCCTTTTCTGAATCCAAATTGATGTTGGGGCAATATATCCTTATCGTTCATAAGCTCCATGAA
Source organism: Polyommatus iphigenia (assembly GCA_963422495.1). Classification (NCBI taxonomy): domain Eukaryota; kingdom Metazoa; phylum Arthropoda; class Insecta; order Lepidoptera; family Lycaenidae; genus Polyommatus; species Polyommatus iphigenia. The sequence goes on from OY730182.1 coordinate 39,850,401, forward strand.
CCTTGTGAGGAATTTTTTTTCCCATAGCTTGGAGAGAACAGGAGTGAGGCTTATAGGTCTATACAAAGTACATTCGTGCGGTGGCTTGCTGTCCTTGTAGATCATAACAATTTGTGGAATTTTCCATAAACTAGGAAAATGTGAGGTCAGCAGTATGGAGTTAAACAGGCAGGTAAGAAAAGTGATACACTTTTTTGGAAGTTCCCCCAGTATTCTAGGTGTTATTAAATCAAAACCAGGAGCTTTGTTGAGGTCTAATGCTTTTATTTCCTTGTATATTTCTTTGGGTGTGGTAGGTTTAAGTGGCAAGCACAACTGAATATCTTGAGACAAAACGCTGTCAACATCTGCATCATTACTTAAGGTCTCATTTGGGGTGAATATTTCTGATAAGTGAAGCGCAAATGCTTCCGCTTTCTCCTCATCTGTCCGTGCCCATCTTTCAGTACCGGACTGTTTTCTTATAGGAGGAAACGACTCTTGAGGCTTATTGAGATGTTTCGTGGCCTTCCAGAGAGAATTGTTGCCCTGACCAGATGCTGTAAGATTTTCGAGGATTGTCTTAAGAGTGTTGTCCTTATGCTCAGCGAGCATTGCTTTAAGCTCTTTTATGGCTCTGTTCAGTTTCTCTTTGTCTGAGTTGTGTCGGGATGTCTGCCATATTTTCCGAAGTCTGCGCTTCTCTGCTATTTTTGATTTAATTTCAGATGACTGGGTTTGTACACTATAGTCTTTATATTTTATTGAGGGTGTGTTGGACCAGGCAGCTACTTGTATAAGATTAGTTATATATTTACAAGCCTCATCAATGTCACTAGGTGTTTTTAGAGGAATCCTGAGATTAATTTTTTCTTCGATGTAAGCACGAAAACCGTTCCAGTCTGTTTTTCTATTATGTAGGGATTCAGGCTTCTTACTTTCAGCAGTGGTAGTGCTTAAAGTAAGTATTACTGGGGTATGGTCGGATGGGCCATCTAGACTTGATTCAATACTGGTGTAGAGTTCGCTTATTCCTTTGGTTATGAAGAAGTATAATATGTATTATATATTATACCAATAGGTCTGGAAGCTTATGAGGGTCCGTCGGCCAATAGGTTGGTTCGCCTGTTGATAGGGGATGGTAGTGGTGGCGATCGATGCAGCTTTTTAGTTGACTTCCTCTTGTTACAGTAATTCTGGAACCCCAGAATGTATGTTTGGCGTTCCAGTCTCCACCGCAGATGAACCTATTTCCAAGCGTTTTAAAGTAATCCGAAAACATGTCATCAGTTATTTTGTGCCTTGGAGGGCAATATACGGCAGAGAGTGTGATTGGACCTTCTCGCGTCTCGAGTCTAACACTGGTGGCTTGAATGTGATCAGTTTCATATGCCTTAAGCAAGCAATGTTTTATACTCCTTTTTATAACAACTGCAGATCCGGCATGAGCACGACCGTCAGGATGGTGAGTGCAATATATATCATAACCCTTAACTCGAAGGGAGCTGTAGTTTGTGGTATGCGATTCGGATATTAAGGCAGCGTCTAGGCTATTTGTTGTCAGAAAGGATTCAAGGTCAGGTAGATTAGATGCTAGTCCATTTATGTTCCATGTAGCAATCCGTAGATTTGTAATTATTTTGTTAGTGTAGGAAAAACATCAGTCAGGATATTCAGTAACGTACTGATTTGTTGCAATAATACTTCTATCTTTTCTGATTGTTTGATCAGTAGCATTTCTACCGTGTTGGTTTGTTGGCTGTGATTTCTATCACTAATTGAGTTCGATGAGTCAGTTGGGACTCTATTGTTGGCGATTTCTGCATATGTAGGTTTCGACAATTGATCAACCTTTTTGTATTGTGATGGAGTGATGCCGGTGGTGTGGGATGACTGATTCTGCTTGTTTCTTTATATCGCTGCCCTATGTGTTTTTGGGACGTTCTTGAGTCTTCTGGCTAAGATTTCTTGGTAGACCAAACAACCTTTGTAGTTTGCCGGATGATCACTGTCACATAAGGTACATTTAGCCGGAGTATTTCTATCTTTCTTATGACAGTCAGATGTCTTATGTCCTTCACCACATTTGACACAGCGGTATGGTCTCATACAGTTATTTTTAGAATGTCCATATTGCTGGCACCGCTGGCATTGCACAATAGTTTTACGCTTGCGGGGATCTTCAATCGTCACTCTCTGGTGGTAAATGTATTTAATGTCTTTGACGAGTTTGTTATTGATGTTGGGTTCCAAGTTAACAAAGAAAGTGGAAGTTGGCTTTTTATCGATGCCATATCTAGCATTTATGATTTCCCCTTGGACCTTGTTTCCTGTTTTTTCCAATTCCTCCTTAATTGAATCATGGGGCGTAGTATGATGTAAATGTTTAATTACAATCCTATAAGGTCTGCTCTGTTTGCTAGTGAATGTATGACCGATGAGCCCTTTTTGTCTAACAATATCTATAACTTTTTTGTAATTACTGTCTGAGTTTACCATTAGTCTTAGAAGGTTTTTATTGACTATCTTAAATTTAAAATCTGAAGCTGATATTACAGTTTCCAGGAGTTTGGATAACTCATTTACATCTTCGATGCCATACAGCATTGTAGGTGGTGGCTTATTCGTAATTTTGGAGGGTCTATCTCTATTTTCATCTTCCACGTCTAGTGGTAGGCCGCTAAAGCTGTTGGCAGTTTGTGTTGGCGGTGAACTTGGGGAAACCTCATGAATTTTCCTTTTTTTTATTTTCTGGAACCCTTTGCCAGGTGGGAGGTTGTGGGGTCTGGGTTGAGTACTGGCTTTGTCTCGGGGAACTACATTGGGTCAGAATGTCTTGGCTAACTTCAAGTGTGCTTCGTGTATTGTCTCCAACTGAAGATGATCTCGGCCTGTAATCAAACATTCCTTTGTGGAATACCTGTTGGGTGTAGATTTTGCTCTCCGACGATCGCAAAACATCGCCCCCCCCAGAATACGTGGGGCAGCCTGAGCTGGGCTCAGGGAGGGATTCTCCAGTCTGACTGGTACCCTCCTGGGGTAGTTTATTTTTATGCCTTGCTTCCATGATTTAATTTTTTAATCGGGGTTATTTTCCCCTAGGGCAGAGTAGTTCTCCTAGCCTTTCCCAAGGGCCAGGGTCACTTTTTTAGAGGAGATTTAATTCCTCTAGGTTTGTGATCACCTTCTTGAGAGGTTATTTAACCGCCGCCTCTGACTCGACGTTGTTGCCCGTTTAGCACCACCCAGGGGACACGTGTAGGGTGGGCCTAGGAAAAGGTGGTAAATCCTACGGACGTGGGCAACTCCATCCCCCGATAAATCGATAAATATGTTTCAAAATAGAGTATGTTTTGATACGCGAGATGAATTTGTTTAGAATAATATTTATGGTGTTTTATGGTACAATTTTATTGAAATAAAAATTATATCAACAATTTTTTGTAGATGTCACTACTGACCCAACCACTGTCACAACTGACCTTAGGTTGTGTTCGGTTATGACAATTTCCCTCTTTCTTTAAAATTTGATTCCATGACTAGTACATCGTATTTTGGCATGATATAGTGGTATTTAATTGGTATTTAATAAACTATGGTTTGTGACAAAATTTTCCCAGCTAGCTGTAAAACTAACAAAATTATTGGCCTCCAATCCAAAATTGTTACATCCGTACTCAGTCTACCCTACTCGGGACGTAATGTCAGTCTCTCGAGCTTGTACTCTGTGACTATAGTTTACTCATTGTATTAAAAGCGGTGAATTGATGAGCATTGTAAATTAAAATTAATTGCTATAGAAAAGAAAAATAATTAAGATGAAGATTTAGTTTTATGTCAATTACAATAACATTTTATTTTCACAGCGGAAAATCCATACGAATGCGGCGTGTGCTCCGATAAATTCAAGCGGAGAGCGTACCTCGCCCGGCACATGAAAACTCACAAGGGAGACGACACCAAGAGTAATAGAGTGTCGGTCTTACAGCTGGCACCGCCTCGGGAGAACGTTATTGTTAGCAACTACTCGAGAAAAACTGACGAGGAGCGAGCTAATGATGGGTGCGAAGCTGCTCCGGAGTACCACGATGTACCTTTGGACGTGTCGCAAGCATTGATTCTAGATGACAGCGATGTCAAAAACGAGGTCGTTGTCGTCGACGAGGGATCCCATATTCCTTATCAGAACGAGGTGATATGCTTGGACTCCCAGGAGATACAATACGATCGAATAGAGCTGGTGGATGATGTTGAATCGAAAATAGACGACGCGCAACAATTCGTTATGCAAATAGAGACGGTACACGGTCAGCTGATGATAAACAAAATAACTAGCGAATAAAGTAAATTCCAGCAAGCTTGGCCCCTAAAATTGCCATACATATAATTTTAAAAGTGTAGATATTGTAATTAGTTTAATGAAAGTTAATATATAAAATACTAGATGACGCCCGCAACTCCGTTGCGCCAAAATTAGTTTATCGCGCGGGAACCGTACATTTTTCCGGGATAAAAACTATCCTATAAAGGACATAGGACCCGAGACTCAGTATCTTCATGCCAAATTTCAGCAAAATCGGTTCAGTGGTTTGAGCGTGAAGAGGTAACAGACAGACAGACACACTTTCGCATTTATAATATTAGTATGGAAGTATGGATTGTATTTAGTTTAATAAAACAATATCAAATAATACTCGTTCTTTTTATTTAACAAAATAAATTAGTGATTGCATTTAACTATAAACATATTGTCATTGTTCAAAACCATGAAGTCTTCTTTCCATCTTCATATTTCTTAATATTAACGAGCATGGATTCATGTATATCCTTGGCTGTTCTGTTTTGTCCATAATAGTCAACAAATTCACCGTCGGGATTCACTAAATAAATAATGATTGTGTGATCCACCTGGAACATAATATACCAACTATCAATATCACATGCCTATCAGCTAAGTTGATTAAAATTTTAAATATCAAATATATTGATATTGTCCTCAAATTATGTGTTCAACAAAGTGAGAAGCGAAATAAGATATTTTTATTTCAAGAGTTATATTTTTTCTTGGGTCATCAATGTATTTTTGCAGTAATAAGGTACCTATTAATAACACAGTCGTAGTTACTGAACACAAATTGCATTGTTGCACATTATTACCTATGAAAAAGCAACATTTATGATTATTTTTCAAGGACAGTACTTACAATATAATCATTATCGACATCCTGTGGTCCAGCACTGAAGTACACTCGATAGGATTTGCATGCTTTCTGCACTTGTTCCAGTGTACCAGACAGCCCCAACAACCTTGGAGTGAATTCTTTGCAGTACCTGTTCACAAAATAGGAGTTATGCACTTTAACATGATCATCTTTTGATTAATTCAAAGTACAAAGTGCACATGGTGACTAAATATTACACGCAACAATATATATACATTCTAAAAGAATATTATGATTCTCTTTAACGCTTTTGTTCCCAAGCGGTTGCATGCGACCGCGAGAACAAAAGATTTCCAAGAATCCGCGATCGAGGTGTTAATGTAATTTTTGGAATGTCATTTACTTACTTTCCCACCATTTCTGGAGTGTCTCTTTGAGGGTCCACAGATATGAATAGCGGTTGAAGAGGTGGGGCTGATGGGGTTTTATCTGGAAAATTATAATTATCATGATAAATAGCATAGTGCATAAATATAGATAATATACTTTGCAAAATAGAACAGTGCAATTTTACCGTGCATGTTCACAACTTCTGCTAACTTCTCCAATTCGTCTGGGCATATGTCTGGGCAGTGTGTAAATCCAAAATAAATTAACATCCATTTACCAAGGAAATCTGTGCTTTTGACTAGTTTGCCCTGCAATAAGAATATTAACAGTTTACTGTATACATTAAAAGGATTTCACAATTTGAAAAACAAATTGCACAACAGCAAAATATGTCTCTTCTTTAAATTTTCAGTTGTATGAGTTGTAAGCTGTGTATGTAAACAGCTATAGAATTATGTATACCTCTGGATCCACTAATTCAAATGTGCCTCCTATTTTTGCTTTTCCAATTTGTCTTTTTCTTTCGCGATCAACAGCATCTTGTTTTTCTTTTCTTACATACATCATAAAACCTGTAAGTCCCCCAGCGACTACCGCCGTTACTGCCATGGACTTCCATGTTATCGGTCCAATAACATTCTTAGGTTTCCTTTTAGGTGGCACAGCACATAGTTTTACTGGTGTGGTTGATAAGAATCGGCTTAGCGCAGGCCTCAGTGAATATCTTAAAATACTGTTCATATTAAAAAATCCTTATGTAACCGATAGTCATAAATTTATGATAGTTCTTATTGCTATTATTTTTATTATTTAATAGAAATATATAATTGATAAATGCAATGTTTGTGGAAATATAAATTATCGGAATCTCGGAAACGAGAAAATATGTACATATTTTGTATCTTGACAGTTGACAGTGACAGCCAACTGGCAATTGACACCTGTTTTTGACGTTGACAGTCATTCGTCTTTATTTATATAAAAAAGTTTATTGCAACAAGAAACAAATTCGCGGCGTTTGTAGTAACTTGTAGTAGGGATCAAGTATTCAAAGAAATAATTATTTATTAATATAACGTGTTGTTGATTCAAAGACTCATGTGGGTTTTCCCTCTTCTCATACGTAACTTAGGCTATAATGAATTTTGTACAATATATAGATTATAGAGCTACACGCAGAGACTTACCTATTGATAACTTTTTATGTTAAAATTTTAACATAAACTCCATAGCATAGTCCATTCATATTCTGTTTCTTCATTAAAGTTAAGTATAATCATCAAACAGCTCTGGGTGCGGCCACGCCGTAACTGTTATTGTTGAGGTATAAATTAATATGATTTTTTTTAATGCAAAACCCTTGAGGCGTCAGTGTATCCGCGCCTTTACCACACATGACTTTGATTCTCTACAGCAGTGGTTCTTAACCTTTTAGTCATGAGGGACCATTTTACCAAATGTCTGTATTGGGGGGGTCCACCCAGTTGGTTTATCTAAATAAAGAATTGTTCTATAAAGAAAACAAGCACAATTACTTAATAATTATTCGCACTCATTTATTTTTTATTTGGCAAAAATCTAAAAGTTGTTACGGCTCGACTTATTACGTCACGTCGCATATTATTATGATGGCTTCGCGGACCACTTGGAATGCCTCCAGGGACCACCAGGGGTCCGCTGACCACCGGTTAAGAACCACTACTCTACAGTCTACCTCTACACTATACAATAATAATTATTATTATTCATGCACTTGACCTGTTTTTGAAGTGAAAACTTCTTTAGCGGCGTTGAGCACTTTTGTGGGATGGGTAAAAACTGTGAAACTCGCGTCAGATTCTCATGCTGATCGAAAAACCAAGGAAAAAACGTAGGAGGGTTGGAGAGTAGTGTTGTAACATCGAAATCGATTAATCGAACAATCGTTTGTTTTTTTTCGATTGTCGATATTTTTTAATCGATTGTAAGAGTTTCGACTAATTAAAAAAATCGATTTTTAAAAAAAATAATGCACAACGTTAACAGTCAAGTTTTCACTTCTGCCGGCACTCCCGGAGTGCAACCCGTCTTTTTTTTTTTTAATTTTCGTCGGTAAATAAAATAAATTCTCTCCTTATTATGATGAAGATTTTGAGGACTAGAAAAGGAAACAACAATGTTTGTTAATAGTAAATAATATTACGTCTTACCAAAGATTCTTATGCTACAAAGATGGTAGAGGCATGTAGAGGCATGGGAGAGGTAAGTGAGATAAAATATCTCTTTTAGGAACTGTAATGTTGCGTACCTATTACCACAGAATATATATTAGTTGTACCAACTATTACTATTAAGAAATAAGAATATTATAATATTATAGCGTAAATAAGTACAGATCACACATAGATGTAACAAAACTAAGTGATAAGTACTTTAGTGTGTGTATGGGTCCCCTATATACATATAGAGTTCGTTTATAGCAGCGTTGAAAGGCCGGCAACGCACCTGCAGCTCTTCTAATGTTGCGAGTGCCCATTGGCGACGGTTTAATTGCTTCCCATCAGGTGACCCGTTTGCTCGTTTGCCCTTATTTTATAAAGAAAAAACTTTTTTTTCACCTTTGTATGGAAAAATCATGCCTGGAGACCGCTTGCCCATACAAATCACAAAAAATTTTTGCTCTTTCAGCGCTGCTACTCTCACAGTTAACTCTATAGAAAAGACAAACCCTAAAGTATTACCACTTAGTTACACCTTGTACACCTTTTATGTGTACTTGTTACACCTTGTATATAAGTAGGTAGGTACAGTGAGTAGTTATTTACTATTTTGCGACTATACTTGTCCCCCCTCAACCCCGATTCCTCGGCGAACTCAAATCTTTCCCAAGCAGATTCATAAAGTCTCTCGAGTTGTTTTGTAAAGTTAACAATTTAGAGCAATTAAGCAGTTTAATTTTGAAATTCGCGAGTCGTGATGCGCAGTGTCGAAAACAACAGGGGCGGTGACGCCGCAACCGCAGACCGGCGCGGGCGGTTTATATACCCTGACTACTGACTACTGATCCTCACAGCTAGAGGACCCTCGCCACACGAAGCTGCAAGATGTGGATTACTTGGGTAAGTTCAAATTCTGCGCAGTTATTAAACTTTTCCGAATTTTATTGAGTTGACGACAATACTATACACTAGTCCAGAGTTTCTCAACCTGTGGCCCGCGGACCCCCGAGGGTCTGCGAGTATATGTATGGGGGTCCGCGGTGTCATCTCTAAAGGCTATACATATTATATTTGCTGTTTATTTTATTAAAGGGGTCCTGAAATCAAAGGGGTCCGTGCTTGCTTTTCTAGGGATCGATGGCTGAAAAAGGTTGAGAAACACTGCACTAGTCAATCGCGAATCGAACACAGAAATTTTGAAATAGGACGTCTCTTTCGATTTCTCGCGAAAACATTGTTATCTCGTTTTTAGGGTTCCGTACCCAAAGGGTAAAAACGGGACCCTATTACTGAGACTTCGATGTCTGTCCGTCTGTCTTCAGGCTGTAACTCAAGAACGGTAATAGCTAGAGAGTTGAAATTTTCACATATTATGTATTTCTGTTGCCGCTATAACAACAAATACTAAAAACAAAATAAATTAAATATTTAAGGGGGCTCCCATACAACAAACGTAATTTTTCAAAAATTTTTTGCTTGGTATCAACGATGACAACAAGTAGGCACTTGAAATTTTCACAAAAGCCTTAATTATATGTTTTCTTTAATAATTAAAAATAATATTTAAATAAAATAATAATTAAAGGGGGGCTCCCATACAAAAAACGCAATTTTTGGCCTATTTTTGCTCTATAACGGTACGGAACCCTTCGTGCGTGAGTCCGACTCGCACTTGGCCGATTATTTATTGATAGCGCATTCGTGAGGGGCAGAGTCAAACAGAATTTTCAGTTCCTTTTTAGGGTTCCGTATCCAAAGGGTAAGAACTAAGAACGGGACCCTATTACTAAGATTTCGTTGTCTGTCCGTCTGTCTGTCTGTCTATGTCCGTCTGTCTCCAAGCTGTACTTAACTCAAGAACGGTAATAGCTATAGAGATTTGAAATTTTCACAGATTATCATGGCCGCGTCCCCATCAGACACGGCGCGGCACCGCCACCGTGTTACGGCACGACGCCGCCACCGTGATACGGTACGGTGCCGCACCGTGACACGGTGCCGCGTACGGTGCGCTGACCCATGTCCCTATTCAGTCGATATTTGCGCTCGAATGAAAGTGTTTGTCTAATGTCTGGATATGGATCGCGATATATTATTCTCATGTTGTTGTTTACTAAGACGAAGATTGAAAAAGAAACAGAAACTGATTGATGCTGATGCTGCTGCTGATGCTATTTTTTGCTCTATACCAATAATTACAACAGATAGGTATTTGAAATGTTCACAAAATACTCAATTTTATTTATACTTTAAAAATTGATGGTAAAATTAAAATAATCTTAATAATTAAGGGGTCTCCCATACAAAAAACATAATTTTTTGGTTATTTTTCTCTATAATAATGGTACGGAACCCTTCGTGCGCGAGCTGAACTCGCACTTGGCCGATTTTATATGTTTCAAATAAGTGCCTTGTTTAAGTTTGGACACAATTTTTGTTCCGAAGTTTCACCCAGAATAGGGGCGCGCGGTGCACCGTTTGCGGCACCGTGTTACGGTGCGGCGCCGTTCCGTGTCACGGTGGCGGCGTCGTGCCGTAACACGGTGCTGGCACCGTGCCGTGTCTGATGGGGACGCAGCCTATCTGTTGCCGCTCAACAATTAATACTAAAAACAAATTAAAATTAATATATTTTAAGGGGGGCTCCCATACAACGAACGTCCCAATTTTTGCTCTATATCAATAATGGCATCAGGTAGGTACTTGAATTTTTCACAAAATCCTTAGATAAATGAATATGTAATTTAATATTTAATCCTTCGATCGCGGATTCTTGGAAATCTATTGTTATTCTATTGTTGTCGCGGTCGCCGGTATCCTTATGGGGGTTGATAGGTTAATAATAATATTAAAATAAAACAAAAAATTAAGGGGGCTCCCATATACCTAATAAACACAATTTATGGGCTAATTTTGTTCTATAGGTACCTAATGGAACTTCCTTCGTGCGCGAGTCCGACTCGCACTTGGCCGATTTTTTTCTTACTCATGTATTTCCACATAGATTACTTCAATAATTGATATTATCTACATTCAGGGATGTCTGGTGTGGGCTACACTGTGGAGTACGGTCTCCGCACAAGTCGAGTACCTGCCACCGAAAGCCAATGGCGGCGGCGGCGGTGGCGGCGGGGGTGGGCCGAAAAAACCAGTACAACCAGTGGCAAGTCATCCAAAAATATTGAGAAGCTTTATCGTATTTATGATAGTTTTTTTTTGCTTGAAAGCTAAGGGGACGTCCACAAATTACGTGAGGTGTTTAGGGGGGGAGGGGGTCGAGTCAAAGCTCATCTAATCTCACGTTGGGGAGAGGGGGGGTCTCGGCAAATCTCACGTAATTTTTTTCTCAACAAAATAATACAATTTTGGTCCATATGGATGAAATATTTCATCCAGATTTGTACGTATGCTTAAGATTTATCGTAAGGGCTGGTTTACACGTATTAAGTAGTAGATAAGTAGTTAACTAAATTTTAACTTAATTTTTAAGTTGTTAATTGCATGTAAACACAAAATTTAGTAGCAAGTAGCAAGTTAAAATTTAGTAAGTGCTAAACTAGATAACAATTAGAATTTAGTTACTACTTATCTACTTAATACGTGTAAACCAGCCATAAGCGTACCTAATCGTTATACCGCCAGTATTATAGTACTCTGTGGTTATACGATTAAGATCACACAAATTCGTTCGAAAGAAAATGTACTGACTATCAAACCAAACGTTTACGTAAGAAACCCACATTTTGAAAAATCTCACGTGAGATTTGTGGTTCAATAAAATCTATCGAAATCTTACCAGAGGGGAGGGGGGAGGGGGGGGGGGGGGTAAAAAAACAAAAAAAACACCTTACGTAATTTGTGGACGCCCCCTAATATGATATCGGACGAATGATGATCAAGAGTGATCAGCGCGTTCAGGGTTGGAAGATTTGGTTTTAGATATCTGTTTCATGAAAGGCACCTTGATGTGAATTAGTAATTTGTATCGGAAGTTTATTTTTTTCACTTTCTTAACTTAATATTTATATTCCAGCTACCGGCTAACTACGAGTTCACGTACGACGTGCAGGACGGCGCGGTGTCGCTGGACTTCGGGCACAGCGAGAAGCGCAAGGACGACCGCGCGTCCGGCTCCTACCACGTCCTGCTGCCGGACGGACGCACGCAGCTCGTCGAGTACGAGGCCGGACCGGACGGCTTCCGACCGCAGGTACGGACCATATTGACTCTGAATTTATTGGAAAGCTTGACTTGTCTTTATCTTAGGCCGGCCATTGACGGACCGCAAGTTGCAGTCAGGATCGACTGCTTTAGAGCGGTCGTGCTGACTGCTGAAGTCGTATACTCGTACGACTGCTACACGACCGCATCATGCAGTCTACCATACATTAACTTTATTGTCCGACCGCACCGCGAAACACGACCGCAGAGTGACGGTCCGTGTATAGCGGATATGAATTTAGTATGGTCTATGGAAACTACAGATCGCTGTGCGACAACCGCATCTTGCAGTCGACACCGACTGCAAGATGCGGTCCGTGTATGGCTGGCCTTAGAGGCGTAAAGAGCAGTGAAATAAGATACTATCACATTTTTATGTGTCAGAAGTTACAAAATTCTGACTAATCAAAAAATGTACCACCGATTGGTGATCATCGAGCATAGCACGTATAGTGGTGATCCCAATTCGCTCTTACTGACAGCACTAAGGCAGCACGATGAAATTTTTAAGGCGTAACTATTGGGAACTACCCCTAGGAATTTTTCCAATGTTATCTTGACCACTCCCACAAAATTTTTGAGTGTTGTCTGTTTAACAGCGTACTTATCAGAGAAGTTGACCCATAGGCAGTTGGCGGAACTTAGTAATTTGGTCGCTTTAAGTCAAACCCAGTCGACCTATCTCGACTAGCAATCTCGCATTGAATTCACACAATCCGACCAAATTAAGGTCTGTCAACTACCTATGAATCAATTTCTTCGATGGTACATATTTCCAGGTGATGTATATGGGCACGGCGACGTACCCCACGTCTGGCGGTGGTAGCGGCGGTGGTGGTGGTGGTGGTGGTGACAAGTTCGACGGCTACCACTACAACGCGGCCAGCAACAGGCAGAGCGTGCGGACCCCGCGCCCGCGCGCCCCGCCCCCACCCTCGCCCGCGCCGCCCCCGCCGCAGCTGTACGCACCCGCTAACGTCACGCAGTAAAACATAACCTCAATTTTTCATTAATCAATAATATCATGATATCGTAAGTGGTGAACGCAGATCGAGCCGCACCCGTTCTTTTTTATATAAGTTATTCGCTGCGAGTTCTGCCGCAACCTAAAGATTCGAATGCGATGACAGTGGAGTGCGCTGGCAAGTCTACGTTCACCTAACATGGCTACACGATACAGCTCTATTATGTATAATATTCTCTTCTATATAAAGTTAGTTAACATCACAGCGAAGTGCGCTGTGATGTTATTGACAATATGGCATTAACCAAGGACTGATATATCGCTATATATAGGTACTTTAAAGTATAACAAAAGAAAACTCTACTCTCGCACCCGTATTATTACTCGTAACTCGTAAGCTTTTCAAATACAAAAGGATAGAAACGTACTGTATTATATATTTTGAGTGATATTGTATAATATTATAATGTTTTATTTATATCATAACTAATGTTAATAATTTATCCAAACTGGTAAGTATATTCATTTAATGAGGTTTAAGTTTTGCTATTATAATGTGTATTGTATGATATTTATGTATTTATCAAAGGTGCAATAAAAATAATATCTAATACGTGTGTACAATACAAGCAGGATTATTACCTCTTTCCTTCTTTTCAGTTCGTTTTTATTTCTTCTTATATATTAATATTATTCTAAAATTATACGTAAAGAAAAAACCTTTCAGAATAAACTAAAACAAAAAAAAAATATATTTATTATTAAGTAATTTTTACAAACTTTATCACACTATTAAAGCTACAATAATTAAACTACAACTTAATAAATTAAAAATGTATCACTAAAGTTTTTATTATTCGTAGACTAAAATAAAATATTACTATCTACCTTTACGAAAATAGTAAAAGCGTTAAGTACTTAATATTTTTTCCACAGGAGCGAAAACCATGATTTTATTGATATTAGGATACATTTTGCCACCAAATTATCGTAACACAATTCTTATATTGAATTACATATTATATCCATAATCCATTACATAAATCCTATGGATGCCTTATTTGCCTATAGTGCCTATAGCTATGGAGGCCAATTCTATGTAAGAAAAAATTCCCCCTGGACCTCCAGCCTCAAAACAGTTTTTATACCAGGAGGCTAGCTACACCACTGCTTCAATTGATGATGTAAATATTCTGGTTGGGACTACCCACTGACCTCCATTATACAAGTACGCTGGATCTGGACTGATGATACCCTTTGAAATGACAGCTATTTTTTGTGCGTATTTGAAGCGGAATCAGCGCCCCTAATGCGGGGGAAGAGAACTAAATCTGACGTAAAAATGACTTTTAAAAGTCGCCATATTGGCGCTGATAGCAGTAGTGGGAGTACTTGGAACTTCGGCCGAGTGGAGCACGGTGGAGACGTAGAGCAGAGCGGAGAGGAGCTTAGCGGTGCCGAATTGACCCATCACCATGCTCGAAATCTTCGCTCCGCTTCGCTGTCATTCCACTGAAATAGCACGATTGGTCAATTCGGGCACCGCTAAGCTCCTCTCTGCTTATAACTAATACTAGTTTCTACAACCAATAGCGATTAAGCGGCCATTTGCAAGTTACGTCAGATTAAGTTCTCTTTCCCCGCATTGGGGGCGCTGATTCCGCTTCAAATAGGCACAAAAAAACTAAGGCAAAGACTATCGTGTCAAATAAACATAATATTATCGTGACACATGACAGCTATATCGTGACACTGACACATTATGACAGCAGTTTGACACGATAGACCCTAAGAGCCAGTCCACACGGCGCGTCGCGTTAGCGTTGCGTCGACGCAGTGCTGCCATTACGTTTTTTTTACATACAAATAACCAAGGTGTTCACACGCAACGCACACATGACGGACAGCAGCCCCCGAGACAAAGCGGAAGGGGTTGTTGACGTTAAGACTGCTTCATAATAACGCTGCGATGACGCAGCGCCCGTGTGGCCGGCTATGCGTCAAACGGCAGCGCTACGTCGACGTGTTTGGACAGGCTCTTAGGCTACACTCTCTGCCTGTGCCAGGGACCTCCAAAATCGCTGTAAGCTAGCTACGCCACTGACGTCAGTTTCCCCGGACGATGTCGATGTCCTGGTCGGGCCAGTGCACGCGGCGGTGTGTGGACACCGTGTCGAAGCCGCCGTTGTCGAACGCCTGGTACTCCTTGTGCATGCTCATCTCTGCCAGGTTGCGGTACCTGGAACGGATAAGAAACAATTACTATTGTTAATTTTAGGAAGATAGTATCATCAGTGATGACTTTTTTTGTTAGCGTGGGCCGTGGGGCTTTGAGTTACGAGTACAAAGCTGAAAGCTCTAATCGCGAAGGTGGCCTAGAAAGTGTCTGCTGAAATATTAAAAACTTAACATGAGGCGAAGGCTTCGAAAGCAGTGAGGAGTTTAACCTCTTGAACCCCACCGGCACCTTCACGTGCCACCCGTAGAATACCTCTGTGTACCACCGGCACGTTAATGAGCCGCCTGATACACTCGACCTCACGCAGTTTTTTAACTTATTTTAATGAACATAAGAATTAATTTCGTTTGTTCGATGCATTATTTTTAAAAGTATGAAGTTGGCTACAAAATGTATGCACTAATACTATTGGATCCGACCGTAAAATCCTGCATGAATCGTTTTTTTCGATCAAATATATTTTAAAATAATCTTTAGAACGTATAGAATGGATTTATGTTGGGTTGCCTTGTCAAAAGTAGCCGCAAGTACCTCTAATTAAGTTTAATGTTCATGAGATAAATGCATAAATTTGCATGTATCTTTTTTTTCGATAAATTTTACATCATTTGAAAGAAAATGACGAGACGAAATAAGGTATAAATGGTTGCCAGCGCTAAGTCGGCCGAAATCTAGGGTTGCCAGCCCGTAAACAGACATAGTTCTTCATCAAAGTCAAAGTCAAATTCGTTTATTCAAAATAGGTTTTACAACACTTTTTGACGTCAAAATACAATATTTTACAGTTACATAGTTACAATTTTATATTTCACATAATATTTTATTACTTATATTATTATATTTTTATTATTATTCAAACACAATTAAATTATTACCTTAACTATAAATTAATTACATATGTCAATATTATGTCATTATGTTATGCTAATATATAATTATGTCAATATAACTATGTCATTATGCTATAATATATTATGTCAATATAAAAAAGATTTCCAGAATATCCCTTCAACTGTTGACCGCGCTCCAGGAGCTCGATGTCAAAAATGCGTCTCTGTTAGGTCAGTTACGCTAGTCGGAATTTTATTATAAAATTTGACACAGTTTCCCATAAAAGATTTTTTAGTTTTACTAAGTCGATATGTTGGTACCTGGAGCTTATTTTTATTTCTAGTATTATGCTTGTGATAATCACACTTTCTATTAAATAAACCCATGTTCTTTTAGTATATATAATTACTTCATATATGTATAATGATGGCAGGGTTAATATTTTAGCTTCTTTAAATTGTTCCCTTACAGATTCATTTCTCTTCATATTATATATTGCTCGTACTGCCCTTTTCTGTAGTATGAATATGGAATCGATGTCTGTAGCTGCTCCCCACAATAAAAGACCATACGACATAACACTATGAAAATACGAAAAATAAACTAATCTGGCAGTGTCGACGTCTGTAAGCTGGCGAATTTTTCGAACGGCAAAGGCGGCGGAGCTTAATTTATCTGACAGACTTTCAATATGCTGGCCCCATTGAAGCCCAGAATCTAATTTTATTCCTAGAAAGGTTGTAGTTTTCTCTACATTAATATGTATATTATCTATTTTTACTGATGAATTCACATGTTTTACATTAGGCAACGAGAATCTAATGCACTTAGTCTTACTAGCGTTTAAAACCAAAATAGTATTAAACCAATCCCGGACTTTATTTAATGTATTATTAACTTGTATTAAATCACAATCCGTGCGGCAAACTTTAAATAGCAGAGATGTATCATCAGCGAATAGAACGGCTTCTGCGTATAAATCAATCATGTATGGTAAGTCGTTAATATATGCCAGAAACAGGAAAGGGCCCAAAATTGAACCCTGAGGTACCCCTATTTCAATGTTTGCACCAGATGACATAGCATCTCCAATAACAACTTTTTGAGTCCTGTCTGATAAATAAGACTTAATGAGATCTAATGAATGATCACTGATGCCGTAGAATTTAAGCTTTGCTATTAGTAATTTATGATTAACGCAGTCAAATGCTTTACAAAGGTCACAAAATATCCCTATAACATCTTGTGACCTCTCCCAAGCATCTAGTATTAGAGATATTAACTTAGCACCAGCACATGTTGCTGATTTCCCTTTGGTAAATCCATACTGACGGTTATGAAAAATTTTAAATTTATTAAAATGTACCAATAATTGATTAAGCATAATTTTCTCAAATATTTTACTTAACGATGGCAAAATAGAGACCGGTCTATAATTGTTAGGATCCGTCTTACATCCTGACTTAAATAAGGGTATTATTTTACTAATTTTCATAAGGTACGGAAAAGTTCCACTTTTTATACTAGAGTTAAATACGGCTGCTAGTACTGGCGCAATGGTATCTATAATAGGCGCTAGCACTTTGACCGATAGACCCCAAGAATCTTCTGTATTTTTAATTTGAATCATTTTAAATGCTTTTTTAATGTCTATTTCATTAATTGTTTTAAATTTAAATTCATCATCTATAATTATATTAACATTATCTTTTAAGTAACCTAACGCTTTCTCGGTGGATGGTGTAAATCCTTTGGTGATAGCATGAGGTATACGGGTAAAGTATTTCTCAAAATTTTGAGCAACTTCAAACTTGTCTGAAATTAGATCGTCATCGATTTTAAGAATTATTGCATCATCATTATATTTATGTTTACCAGTTTCTATATTAATTTCTTTCCAAGTTGCTTTGATTTTGTTTTTTGAATTTACTATGTTACTACGGATTTTATTAGATTTTGCTTGCATCGAAATTTTTTTAAATATTTTAGAATATTGTTTGACGTAATTGAGAAATGATTCGTCCCTACAGTACGCTTTTTTATCATATAACTCATAAAGTGTGTCCCTACTTTTTCTAAGTCCTTTAGTGGCCCAGTCGTTGAATACGGGTTTGCCTATCGTTATTTGGCGTTTTTTAAAGATTTGATCAAATTCTTTTAAAATGTTGTCTAAAAGTTTACTGAACAATATATCTGGGTCGTTGTCAAATTTAATAGTTTGTAGTAGTGTGTTGTTTATCCTTTCCTTAAATAGTGTAAGGTACTCGTTCAGTACTTACGTTATGGGTCCAGAAATGAAATGCAGGGTACGGAACCACTTAGTTTATTCACTATTTATACTTTATGTTTATGTACATACATTCACACTAATTGTCTAGAAGTTTGAAGTTATTCACAATAGTTAGTTACTATATTATAATTCACTACCGCAAGTACAAGATTATTAACTCCGCAATAACAATTAATATCGGTAGGTAACTAGTACTTCGCGCGCGACTGATTCCAGCTGTAGACTCAACTCACTTTATTACCTCGGACTCTTCGATATTTAATTGCGAGAGCTTATATAGGTCACGGCCACAGATTACTAGTGTTTACGGCGGACGGCCGGTGTCGCCAATAATGAAAAATTATTCCGCCAGAAATCTGGACGAAAAAGTCGTGAAAAATAGAATTTGTGACGTAGTCTAAATCTGATGTAATATTATTTATTAGGTACCTATTTATTTTATATATGATGAAATATTATGAAATATTTATTATTTGAATTACATGTTTATAGGTACTATACTATACTAATTCGTTGTTGTAAGTTGCAGTAGCTGCCACAATAGTAACATTTTTTTATCCGTAATTGGCCTAACTTGAATTTTTACTGGTTTATTTTGTAATTTTTTCTCTAATTTTACTATCAGAGCTTTATGGTCTGATAATACACCACTTATAACCTTCTTATCTAAAACGTTACTATTTGTCATAAAGTTATCAATGCATGTTGCAGATGTAGGTGTAATTCGCGTGGGTTCTTGAAAAAGGTGTACCAAATTAAATGATTTAAATAGAGCTAAAATATTATTTTTGTGTACTGATTCTACCAAAATATCAACAATGAAGTCTCCGCAGACAACAATTTGTTTATTACAGTTAAATAATTTAGATACTATAATCTCCATTGTAGATAAAAATTCATAAAAATCAGAAGACGGAGGTCTGTAAATACATAAAAATAAATAATTATCTATTTCTGCACATGCCGCTTCACATATTCTTTCTACGGAGCAATTCTCAATATCTCTACGTTGCTTATATTTGATTCCATTTTTTATTAAAATTAAACATCCTCCTCCTTCCGCACTTACTCTATTGTATACACTTGCTATTTTGAAATAATTAATATTAAATTGCATTTTGCTTTGTTTCAGCCAGGTTTCCGTAAATCAAAATCAAAATCAAAATTGAAGCATCGATTTTTTTTACTAATTTTGATACAAAATTAAAGTTTTATGCATTTTGTGCATGAATATCCATGGTTGCCAGTTGCACGATAGCCGCAAACTGGGGTTGCCATCACTTTTGTATATGACAAATGTTCAGGCCTACAATTATTATGCTTGGCAGGATTTGAGGACGTCGAGAACCCGCAAGATTGCTATTTTTATTTAACAGGCGTTTTTATTTTTATGCGTAGTGTCCTGTCATTCCTCAATGTCATTGCTTCTTAGTTCTTACTTTTCTATTGAATACACGCAAGTTTGTATTACGGGCTTTCATTTTGCTCAATTAGAGGTACTTGCGGCTACTTTTAACAAGGCAACCCAACATTAATCCATTCTATACGTTCTAAAGATTATTTTAAAATATATTTGATCGAAAAAAACGATTCATGCAGGATTTTACGGTCGGATCTTAGGATATAAATTTTGTTTCTGATTGGCAAATTTTGAATGAATGAATGAATGAATATACTTTATTGTGCTCAAAAGTACAAACATAATAAAAGAAGTTACATGAAGTCAGCATGAGCACAAAGGCGGCTTTATCGCTATGAAGCGATTTCTTCCAAGCAACCTCTGGCGCATGAAAACAAATTACAAAACAGTGCAGCTTAAGTTGGAATATTACTAAAGTTATACAAGGCCTATCATATATCTTAATAAATTACGCTAAACCCTATTTTAAAATGTAATACTTCTATAGCATATTGGGTTAAATAATACTATACGTGTATGTATTATATATATATATATATATATATATATATATATATATATATATATATATATATATATATATATATATATATATATATACACGTATACCTACATACACAGAAATAAATAACAAACAATACTTATAAGATTTATAGCTCCTTCGCACGAAATCTTTACGAAATACTGAGGTAATGAATCTTAAGCATTTTTGTAAAATTTGAAAAAAAAATTACGAAAATTTAAATGGCGCCATAGAATTCGGGCTTTAAAGGGCCCATTCATTTGCAGTCCGCCGTGGTGCAGGACTGCAAATGAACATAGCTCACTCATTGGTTCACACGACCGGAAACACCGAGTGTGAACCAATCAGTGAGCTATGTCGATTTACGGCTGAATCGAATTTTGATATCCCGGTATTCGAGAGGTTAAGTTCCTGCGCACGGTTTAAAGATTTTTCGGCGTAAATGGATTTTTATGAATATATTTTTTTATCTCTTTGATGGGACGAGGATTATACAATATGTTCGTTAAACAGAGTGTACCAAAACTATGTGATAATACTTTAAGGTTTGTATGTGTCCCTTATATTGAGTTCACTGTGAAAGTAGCAGCGCTAAAAGACCAAAAAGACGTCAGGATTTTTCAAAGATGGATTTTTCCACATACAAAAGTTAAAAGATTTTTGGGTCTTCTTGGTGGGTTGAGGAGTAAGCAGAACGGTCGTTGTTGTTAGATTGCGATTAGACGGTGATTCGTAGATAGTAATTTGGTAGCTAATATTAATTGTTATTCCTCCAACCTTGAGTTTCTCCGAGCGATCAGTTGTGCTCATACATTACTAGATGATGCCCGCAACTCCGTTGCGCCAAAATTCGTTTATCGTGCGGGAACCGTACATTTTCCGGGATAAAAACTATCCTATGTCCTTTCTCGAGACTCAAAGTATCTCCATGCCAAATTTCAGCATAATCGGCTCAGCGGATTAAGCGTGAGAGTTAGGGAGATCGCAAACGTCACACTTTTTGTGTGATCGAGTCTGCGGCTTTCATACAATCTGATGGCGTATGTAAGCCGCAGACTCGATCACACAAAAAGTGTGGCGTGTGCGATCTCCCGTAACAGACAGACAGACACACTTTCGCATTTCCAACATTAGTATGGATTTCTCAACAAATATGAATACCGTTTAACGAGCACGCAGCAGCCCACAAGCAGCAGCACCTGCACGGCGAGCCACGCCAGCGCCAACGCCACTAGTAGCAGCTCGTGCACGCACACCACGCCAGCTGTTGCCCGCTCCTCCGCTGAAACGTTACAGCATTGATAAACAAAATACGTTACGACGTTAACGGCTCTAGAGACCGCTCTCTGTTCAAAACCCGCGCCATTTTCAAATTCCAATATTAAGGTTTTACGAAGCTTTGAAATTTGACACCAATTTTGTTTGTTAGATGGATTTTGAGGAAACGTTGCAGTAATGTAGGCTACATTTTATCCCGGCGTACCCATAGAAACGGGAACCACCGCGCTTTGTAAACTGAAGTCCACGCGGACGTAGTCGCGTCAACAAATTGTAAGACCCATAAACAACAGCCCCGCCAATCGCCATAGACAATACTCACGCGCGGCGCGATGGTCAGCACGCACGAGCGTGTCGGCGGACAGCGTGTCTCGCGCGCCCACCACCCGCTCTAGCGACAGCGGCGCGCGCCCAGAGCCCGCCCGCCCGCACTCCGCCCGCCACAGCTCCGCCATAGACAATACTCACGCGCGGCGCGGTGGTCAGCACGCACGAGCGTGTCGGCGGACAGCGTGTCTCGCGCGCCCACCACCAGCTCCAGCGACAGCGGCGCGCGCCCAGAGCCCGCCCGCCCGCACTCCGCCCGCCACAGCTCCGCCGCCGTACGAGGGACCTAAAAATTAATTATGCATTCAGAGAAAATTTGTTAAAATTTTAGGTTAGCCGTTAGAGAGATAAGATAGCAGCAAGTTTTGAAAGGAAAAGAAAGAAGAAAATGAAACGTGACCTCTCTTTCTATCTTCGCCATAAATATTTCGACGTTTCGCAGCGTCGGTGTACTCGAGGCGAAAACATTTAAAATTAAACAATAGGTACGTAGTGTACACATAGTTACAGTAATTTACCTGTGTCACAGAAGCGGCGACCTCGTCCTTACTGAAGTCGGAGGTGACGTTACCGCGAGTGTTACGCCCCTCTCTGGAACATTTCGCCTGCAATATAAAAGTAATGAAGTAAATATGTAAAAGTAAATAAAACAAAAGCTAAAGGCCGCGTTTCCACTGACGCGGAGCGGAGCTTAGCGGTGCCGAATTGACCAATCACCATGCTCGAAATCTTCGCTCCGCTTCGCTCCGCTTCGCTGTCATTCCGCTAGAATAGCACGATTGGCCAATTCGGGCACCGCTAAGCTCCGCCCAAAGCCTGTTTCACCACTTTCTGATAAGGTGTCGGATAGGCTATCCACAACTTATTTGACAGATGCTCCATACTCTATGTGTCAAGTTAAGTCATTGACTTAGATCTTTGAGTTAAGTTGTGGATAGCCTATTCGGAACTTATCAGAAAATGGTAAAACAAGCCCTTAGTATAATAAATCTCAGGACTTTTGATTTATCCGAAGTTGACAGAAATAATATGTCTCTGTTAAACGGGAATGTAGTGCTACTTTCCTGAGTTCCTTCCTGAGATCATATTTTTTTAGTGGTTGGTCACATTAATGTTGATACTTGATCCTGGCAACATAGGCGTTGCAACGGTGTGAATGTGGTGGGCCAATTGCCCGTATAAAAAAATATAGCCGAACGTATAACCTTGTAGCGGTACCCACAATTCGCCTAACATTCCTGCATCGCGCTATCGAAGTTTTCTAAGCGCGTCGGTATATATACGACAGCTGAAATGTATCACGTGGGCTCCGGCCTGACCGAGCATAACACCTCGCTCGGTCGGAAGATCTTCCTTTGCCGCCACCACGCTTATTCCCACATTGGCACTGATCTCCCTTATACAAGTACGCTGGACTTATTTACATATACCCTTTGATATGACTGCTGTTTTTGTGCCTATTTGAAGCGTAATCAGCGCCCCCAATGCGTTGGAAGAGAACTAAATCTGACGTAACCACAACCAATAACAGTTGTCATCACTAGTATTAGTTCCAAGTACTCTCGCTACCGCTATCAGCGCCAATATGCCGACTTTCAAACATCATGGTTACGTCAGATTTAGTTCTCTTCCACCGCATTGGGGGCGCTGATTCCGCTTCTAATAGGCACAAAAAACAGGTGGGAATCATAAGTCCAGCGTACTTGTATAATGGAGGTCTGTGCACATTAGTAACCTTATCCTAAAAATATAAACCATACGTACTGTCGTGCACTTGCCGTCACAGAATCGCACCATGAGCACGAAGCGCACGATGTGTGAGGTGGGGAAGCGGAACGCCTTGAACCGCGCCCACAGCCGCTGCGCGCCGTCCACGTACGTACGCGTCAGCGCCGGGAAGTCCACCTGTCACATACAGTACAATCAAAATAACCAGACACCGTTTTTTTTTACTTTGGTACCATCCACTTGGCCGGGTCAGATAATTACGTGACGTTGTCAGAACGAAACATCGCATTGTAAGTTGGGTTTTTCAACACAAGTTGGAGACAGTGCAACGAGTCATTCAACCTCTCACTTTATCTCCGGTGCGCCGTTCCGTCAAAATACCTCGTCCAATTAAACCAACGATATAAGTTAAAACGTATCACTCATCAGTGACATAAAATAAAGTAAAACCAGCACCGCTACTGTGCCGCTTGGGCAACAAACAGTAACGCAAACGAGGAATTTGAATGTCAAACGCATACAAATTACAATATAACGCGACGGAATTTCGGTGTGGTGTGACATCGGTAATTATTTAAAATACATTGCAGGCGGAATCAAGCCCAACTTCCGCCGCGGAAATTCGGCATAATGTGTTTAGACACTTAGGTAGGTTGCACCAGAGGCGTGGTTAAAGTTAAAGTTAAGGTTAAAGTTATGGTTATAGTTAAATATGGCGTCCTTTAACTTTAACTTTAACCTTAACTTTAACCTTAACTTTGACCGGAGAAATTGACAGATGACAGCTGGTCGAACAAGGTTATAAATGAATGTGGGCGGGGGCGCTGCTGGTAAAGAAGAACTGTCAAAAATGGCGTTTTTGTATGATGACAGCGTTAGTTCCTTTTTTCGCCACCCGCATTTAAAACCTTGTCGAGCTCTATGGTTATGGTTAAATATGGCGTCTTGATGGCGTCCATTTTTAACTTTAACCAAAGATTTGACATTTTGCATTGGAGTAAAAGTTAAAGTTACAGTTAAAGTTAAAGTTAGTTGGTGCAACCCACTCTTAGTTTACCCGGCCAAATAAAGCATGAAAAGTAGACGTCATCTTAACTACCTGTCCAGCTGGACAACCCCTGCTATCCAACAGCAGTACGGAGCTGTCCCCGTGCCGGGACGACGCTACCAGGTGGTACGCCTCGATCTCGTTGTCCTCTGAAAAAACATTGAAGTCAGTGAAGCTACGGTATAAAGAAGAAGCCTGGGTCACCCAGGCTCTTTTTTACCCCAAAAACCCTAGCTCACGTGTCAGTCTACAAAATTATGAAATATTTATTTATTTAAAATAAAACTACACACTACAGTCTTTTCCATTCAAACTTTCGGAAAGTCTACGTACTTATGTCTCCGAAAAGTAGTCTCTAGCAACCACTGTATGGTCTATAACACCTTCTGTAGTTTCTAGAACCAACCAGTAGTCTCTATCCGCAGCTCCAACAGCTCGCCGAGCGACACGGCGGCGGTGGGCGTGGCGTCCTGCGCCCGCACCACGTACATCGCCCGCCTCGTACACCGCGCTCGCGCTTTTCTCCGACACCGATGGTCTCCTGTATATAGACACTGTATAACAACACCACGTACCAGTAGTCTCTATCCCCATCTCCAACAGCTCGCCGAGCGACACGGCGGCGGTGGGCGTGGCGTCGTGCGCCCGCACCACGTACATCGCCCGCCTCGTACACCGCGCTCGCGCTTTTCTCCGACACCGATGGTCTCCTGTATATAGACACTGTATAACAACACCACGTACCAGTAGTCTCTATCCCCATCTCCAACAGCTCGCCGAGCGACACGGCGGCGGTGGGCGTGGCGTCGTGCGCCCGCACCACGTACATCGCCCGCCTCGTACACCGCGCTCGCGCTGTTCTCCGACACCGATGGTCTCCTGTATATGGACACTGTATAACAACACCACGTACCAGTAGTCTCTATCCGCAGCTCCAACAGCTCGCCGAGCGACACGGCGGCGGTGGGCGTGGCGTCGTGCGCCCGCACCACGTACATCGCCCGCCTCGTACACCGCGCTCGCGCTGTTCTCCGACACCGATGGTCTCCTGTATATAGACACTGTATAACAACAGCACGTACCAGTAGTCTCTATCCGCAGCTCCAACAGCTCGCCGAGCGACACGGCGGCGGTGGGCGTGGCGTCGTGCGCCCGCACCACGTACATCGCCCGCCTCGTACACCGCGCTCGCGCTGTTCTCCGACACCGATGGTCTCCTGTATATGGACACTGTATAACAACACCACGTACCAGTAGTCTCTATCCGCAGCTCCAACAGCTCGCCGAGCGACACGGCGGCGGTGGGCGTGGCGTCGTGCGCCCGCACCACGTACATCGCCCGCCTCGTACACCGCGCTCGCGCTGTTCTCCGACACCGATGGTCTCCTGTATATGGACACTGTATAACAACACCACGTACCAGTAGTCTCTATCCGCAGCTCCAACAGCTCGCCGAGCGACACGGCGGCGGTGGGCGTGGCGTCGTGCGCCCGCACCACGTACATCGCCCGCCTCGTACACCGCGCTCGCGCTGTTCTCCGACACCGATGGTCTCCTGTATATGGACACTGTATAACAACACCACGTACCAGTAGTCTCTATCCGCAGCTCCAACAGCTCGCCGAGCGACACGGCGGCGGTGGGCGTGGCGTCGTGCGCCCGCACCACGTACATCGCCAGCGGCGCGCCCGCCTCGTACACCGCACTCGCGCTGTTCTCCGACACCGACGGTCTCCTGGTATATACAGAAGGAATTGTGACGTCACAAACCAGATACATTTGCTATCTCGTTTCGACAGGTTCGTGACGCAGGTAAACAAAATGAATAGAAATCGACATTATGTTTCTCGACCGGACTATAGCATGAAATCAACCGACAATGTGCGATTCGTCGATGTTGTTATTTAATTGATATATCAATGGTCGTAATACCCTGCCTCCTGCACGGAGACCGCGGCGTCAACTCTAGTGTAGGCCTTCGCCCCGCCGGGGGAGCAGCCCGCGCGCACCCACCGGTCCCCTCCCGCCTGGATGATCGGGTTGTTCTGGATCATAAGCATCACGTACGCCATTGTCCTGTAAATTAAAACACCTTGAAAGATGCGTTTCTGAGATGCTAAACGGTTAAGTAACATTTTAACACCCTCACTAATAAAAATAAAAAAATAGGCGCTGGAACAGATGGTATCCATCCGATTCTCATAAAAAAATGTTCTTCCAGTTTAACAACTCCCTTAACAATTTTATATAAAAAATCTATATCTGAAGGTTGTGTCCCGTTGGCTTGGAAAAAAGCTTGGATAACTCCAATACCTAAGGGATCCATAAGTGACGACATAGAGAAATATAGACCTATCTTGAGATAGACCTGTGTATTTGTATACATTTTAGAAGATATTATTGCTCAACAGCTATTTGCCGTTGCCCGTCCATTTATAATTCCGCAACAACATGGTTTCTATAAAGGTCGTGGCGATGAGAGTGATCTTTTGCCTTAAAGAAATCATTCGCAATGCATTTGATAAAAATTGTCAAGTCGACGCATTGTACACTGACTTTGCGAAGGCTTTTGACAAAATTTTCCACTACACCCTATTATTAAAACTTTGGAATCTTGGTGTCCGTGGTGATCTGTTTCGTTGGTTAAGTTCTTATGTTCAAAATAGATGCCAAGTTGTAGTATTAAAGGGGTTCACATCTAATTATGGACATATAACATCCGGTGTCCCACAAGGATCACATTTGGCACCCTTACTCTTTACACTTACATAAACGACTTAAGTAACGCTTTAAAAAATAGCAATTCCCTTCTATATGCCGACGATACAAAAATTTTTAGAGTTATAAAAAAATTACATGATTGCGAACTTCTGCAACATGATATAACCAATTTCGAAAATGAGTGTTCGAAAAATAACCTCTTTCTTAATTCTGACAAATGCAATATAATTACTTTTAGTCTGAAACGCAAGCCAATTTTATTTAATTATAAACTTAATGGAAAATTGTTAAAAAGACCATCAGAAATTCGAGATCTTGGTGTCCTCATGGACTCCAAACTTACATTTGTTTCACATATTAATAAAATTCTCAATAAAGCCTATAAACAAATGGGATTTATTCTACGTGTTTCTAAGCCATTTGAAAAGTCACGTCAACATATCGAGCGAAGTCCAGTTCCGATATTATCTAGAGGGTAAGGCCAAATTAGCCTCGAAGAAACTTGGTGTTCTTAACAGAGCGAGACAGTACTTCAGTCCGGACCAACGCTTACAACTCTACAAGGCGCAGGTTCGGCCTCATATGGAATATTGTTCTCATCTCTGGGCAGGGGCGTCTAAATACCAACTGCTCCCTCTGGATCGTATCCAACGAAGGGCCGCTCGAATTGTTGACTGCCATAGTGTTTCAAACAGCTTGGACCCCTTGGAATTACGCCGAGATGTAGCTTCACTCTGCATCCTCTATCGGTTGTATCACGGGGAGTGCTCTGAGGAATTGTTCGGAATTATACCACCGGCAACTTTTCGCCATCGTCCCACGCGAAAAACCTTACCATCAGGTGAACCGTTTGCTCGTTTGCCCCCTTATTAAAAAAAAAATTAACCTATAAAATATTGTAATACAGTTATGTTCGCAGTCACCTAGAGTTTGCTAGTACGGTGTGGTCTCCACAATACAAATTTCACTGTGAACGAATTGAAACACAGAAAAAATTTGTTAAGTGTCTTGAATTTAGAATGGGTAACGTTCATAGCAACTATTAATTGTCAATTTCTAAAATATATAAAATACCTCATTTAGCCAAGCGTCGCATGGTTTCTGATGTTGTATATATACAACTTTAGTCTCTTAAAACACAATCTATACTTGCTTTCTTTTATGGAACTATAGGTTATGTTATAAATTATGTACTTAGTCTTAAGATTATTTTGTATTGAAAAACTGTTTGTTCCTAAATAAAAAAAAAATAAATAATTCAAACAAACATACTACAGATACTCAACGTCTTGTCATTGTTTAGTATGTTGGAAAAGTCGTTTGACGGACAACAATAAAACATTATATTTAGTGCAGTCGCCAGAGGTTTTAACCTCCGAAAACTGTAATAGTGAATGGATTTTTGTTTTTGAGGTGTCATTTTCTTTTTTACACTATAACTTGCAAAGTTTACCAAAACTTTTTTTTGTGCTTTTAATTTTTTAGTTACATAATTAAAAATTAATATTTCACCATATAAAACCGGTCCAGAATTTTTTTTTCTCTTGTTCCTGTTATTTAATTACTCTTATCCGATTGTTTACGTTGAAAATTAACCAAATACACAATTTTTAAAAAAGAAAGTTTGCTTTGCTAAGCTAAATGCAACTATAAGGTTTTTGCAAAATATTTAGAGATTAACGCTCGTCGTAACCAAGATAAAAGGGTTTGGGTGAATTTAAGGGTTGTAACGAAAAGTGTGTTAAACTTACTTGTAGTACGTATTTAATTTTTAGAGAAATGATAACTTTTTAAGTACTTAAAAACGTTTAAATATCTCCAAAAATGTGTAAAATAGACCGAAAATATTTTTCTATATTTGTTGAAAATTTATTTAAGTGAGAGCTAAAACATTAAATGCATCGACAAATAAAAGACTTTTTCTAGTCTTTGAAATATATTTAAACTTCCTACTTAAAGCCGGAAAAAAAATTGGGTGCTACAAATCTCACGTACATACTAAAGACGCATGCTACGACCTATGTTTGGAAAATGCTTACCTGAATACAAAAAATATCAGTTCTTAACCTAATTTGTATTTTTTTCCTTTAAGTATGTTTTAGCAAATATAATTGATGAAAAAAAAAATCAATATTATTCTGTAAAAACCTAACCAAAAAAAATAAAATACAGATTTTCTTCGAAATATCCGTGAAAAGTTTGTGCTACATTTTCAGAAAATTTAATAAAGTAAGAGCTAAAAAGTTATACACATTAAGAAATAGAAGGCTTTGTTAAGCCTAAAAAATAATTTTAGACTTCCTATTTAAAACCAAAGAAAAATAGGAACGCCATTTACCTGGCGAGGCACACAACAAGCACATTTGGAGGTATGCTCATCTACATACAAAAATATTAATTTTAAATCTAAATTATATATTTTTTCAACTTATTTTCTTTCTTTGGAATATAAGCAATAATACAAATCAAAAAAATAATAATATGTTTTATTATTTTGCTATATATTTAAAAGAAAGAAATATGCAAATTTTCTTTAAAATTTTACAGTTTATGAGTTTACTTGCAGTGGAAGAGAATAATTTAAAAATCAGAAGCACAACTTTTTAAAAGGTATACTTTATTATTTATGTTATCAGCTACACATTCCTTTTTTTCAATTTTCATCCACTATTGCAAAAATCGGAGGTTTGCACGATTTTTACGCTCTGGGAACTCCACTAATTATATAAATACGCAACATCGGTATTCAATATGAAGATTTTTTATTGATAAGAGTCATACACGAAGGAACGAGCGCCGCGTCCTGCCCTCGCGCGCCGCACCCCTCCCGCCCGAGTACGCACGGAACGCCACTGACGTGCGTGCTAGTCATGACGTCATCACTTACCTATAGGCTACTTGATATATATTTAATTTCATTGAAAAAATTCATATTTCTAGTAGAACTTGGCCTAGGAAACCGTATTTCACCCTTATCATCAAATAAAAGCTTATGATTGATAAATAAAGTCGATTTGAAAATATGATTTTATGAAAATATGAATTGTACTGACGAAAACGCTTTTGCGGTACTTCCGATTTGGATGTGACGTCATCCCATTTGTAATTTAATATCTTTTATTTGTCGCGCTCGTTATATGTAAGTTTATTTGCACATAAATAATATGAATAAGCCTAGAAAGATTTATAAAATATATTTTCTTGAATAATTCAAATAAAACATCAGTTTTATATATTATCTCCATTTATTGTGGTTGGGAAATGAAATGGCCAAAACTTTTTTACAAAAGTGTTCAACATTACAAATGATTTCTAAATTCTTTTCTATTTTTTTGCCACTGTTAGACTCGTACACTTAGCACATAAAACTTTTTTCAATAAAGTAAGTATAAAATACAAAAAACATGACGTCACACTATGGCGGCACAATGGCGAACAGTGTTTTCGGCGCCATTTAAGAGGCATGTTTTTCAATCAACATTTTTTTGCGTTTCTACTGTGTAAAATATTAAAATATTATTTTTTTGGTTAAAATGAATGATTAAGAAGCTATTAGAATGAAGAAAAAAAATAGGTCAAGTAGCCTATTACCAACATACCTGTTCACAACACCGTTAGGACCTCTACTTATGGCGTACGCAAAGTTGACGTCGCAGTCGCCGGCCAATGGCAACGCGAGGCGCACGGGCGCCGCGCCCCGCCCCCGCGCGCCGCACCCTTCCCGCCCGGGCACGTATAGCACGCCACTGAAGTGCGCACGCGGCGTGTACGTCACCACCAGATCTGTGTCCGTGCATTCCACGGATACTGAAACAGAAAGCGGCAATTTTAACTTTACAAACAGTGTTTGTTTAACTTTTACGGAAATTCCATTTTGATGTACAAACGTATCAATAATCAAATTGAATTCACGTTATTGTTACATTTACTACGACTTTCAAATCTAGCGAAGAGAGCGTATTCCCTCTCAAAAACTCTTCTGGGTCGCCTCTGGGTTAACTCTGAACTCACTGTTGAGACACACGACGCGGCGGTAGTACGTGGCGGCGGGCAGTCGGCGCAGCAGCCACGAGCCGGCCGCCAGCTCCTCGCTGTGCAGGTCGCAGATGCTGCCCTCCTTCGCCGTGAACGTGAACCCGCGACATACGAACCGCGACTCGGACTCGCATGCCGATTTGCACTAAAAAAAATAACGTTGAAAATGACAACCTCAAAAATTGGGCTTTTGGCGCTTTCTTGGATGGTATGGGTGCTTCTAGCATCAACCAGTCAGATGTAGTATTCGTTCATTAGCAAAGATTGGTATCTTTCATTCGCGTACGAAATATTGCGTTACCTCCGATTACGTTTAACTATGGAAACGAGATAGCAACATATGCGAGGGAAAGAGACAATTTATAACGACAATGAACACTATACGTCGCCTGAGTGCTAGATTGTCCTACAGACCATTGACCAAATTTTTCACTAGACAGGTTTTTATGTTTATTTTTGTGATGCATGCGTAAGGCGACCAATTACTTAAATGACTATGTTTATAATGATAAGTGGAATCAAAAACTACTTCTTCAAAATCAAAATATGATGAGATTTCGTTTATTTTTAAGTTTAAAAATGGAGGTGGAACAAAATACCACCAACAAAATTACGAATGTGGACGTAGAACAAAACTGCATTGCTTTTAGCACAAATTGCAAAATAATCGGTCAGTGCTTCTTTGTTCCAGCTACCACTTTGTTCTTTGTTCAAGGTACAGGATGTTTAAAAATAATTATGTCATTTCAAATTTTAAAAATTTATTAAAGTATTCGTACATTCTTATTTTAGCCACAAAATGTGCATGAAATGTGCAAGAAAGAGTGTTTTGAACGACTAAGTCTTATATTATAAGTCGCTTCCCGAATAGCTTTTAAGATAAGTAATATATTAAATTAAATAAAAAATATAAAAAAATAAAAAATGTAAAGAGTAAACTCTACATTATTTCTTCTTGTAACAATTACTAGCCTCATTTATATTTTCTAAATTTTATCGTTTTCGGCAGAGCGAGATTCCCCTAACACAGGTAAACTTTACTTAAAAGGGGGTCTCAAACACTGTTATTATAATATGTATTTTAAGTTTATGAATAAAGATTTTGTATTTTTGTATTTTGTGTTTTAAGTATGATGTATTTCGTGTGGGTGTTTGTGAATGCGAGTACGAGTGTAAATGTGTGGTGATTGTGTTGTAAGTAGAGTGTACTAATTATTGTGAGTATCACTGTTACAGTATGTATAGTATATAAAAAAAACTTCTTCCTCTTTGCTCTGCTCTTTTCATTCTTTTTTAACTGATTTATTTGCATTTTTTGCATGTTTTTTTTTTTCATTTCTTGATCTGTGTTTTTTCTTTGTTACATTTTCCTTTTTATTTTCCGTCTTTAGTTTAGCTTCATTTGTTTAGTAGATGTGATTTCTGTGATTGGATTGTCATTTTCTTTTATTTTTTGCTTAGGTGACGTAATCTCAACATCCTGTAGAAGAAACACGAGCTACATGAGAGATACCTTAAAAGTACTTACAGTTCAATTTCAGCAGGTTCTCGAGTGGTATTTCTTTTATAATATGTTCGGGACATATTAGCAGATTATAATCAGATGCTTATTTGTAAATCAAACACTATACAACAATGTTTTTACGATATTTTTGTGCACTATACGAAGCCACACTGAATCGCAAAACAAAATGGCGGGCGCTTACGTCACGCCTATAGCGAGCTGTTATTGGCTATATAGCTGGAGGTGGACCATACAAGCACGCAAAAATCAAAATCGTGGAGATGGGATTATTAAGCAGGGAATTAATATTTTTTCGTTGTGAACAAAAAAACTTTAAACTAAAAAAACAGCCCTTTTGTTTGGAAAATTTAACATTATCTTTAGTGTAATAAAACCGATTTTTGTCCGTTAATCATCCTGCATTCATAACTCATTTTTGGTCAAAATGGTCGGTGCAACAATCTAGAACTCAGGCGACGTATAGTTTCAACGTGTTCTACGGTCTACGGATTTTTCTTATGCTGTTTGCTTTCGTATAGAAGTAATGTAAATTAACTTACCTCAATCCTTGTGATGTTGTGGTACGTAACGTCCACATGTTTTAGAGTCTGATTGTTATATTCTTCGTATGAGCACCGGTCTATTTTATTCGAATCTGAAATAAATTATGAAAATGTTAATTTTCTTGGGAATATTTTAGACAGAGATGTAATCTTAACAATGCCACTTCAATTATGGTAACTGGTACCTAACGATATCATAAAAGCTGCAAATTATAAAAACATTAAAGTTTCGTTGACTTATTTAAAATGTATTAAAGACGCTCTAAAGTCAAAGGTTTTATAATATGTTGTTTTGCATGTGATCATTTTACTAAGTATATTATATCAATTGTTAGTTTTGACGCCGGATCAGCAGCTCTCTGTGTCAACTATCAAGGTAAAAGTGATTAGCACAAAATGAATATTATAAACATGTTTCAGTCTACTCCAGCGTTCAGTATCTAGAACCCACTCAGTCAGTCAGCTAGTATCAATGTATCAAAGTAGGCTGCTCGCACCCCGACTCGCCGCTATCAAGAAATGCAACAGATTCACAGAAATTTCAGAACAGTTTCACACGTCAAGCGCCACTGCGTGCAAAAGAGATGAAACGTTTCGCCATTCGGCATATTATACAGCTGAGATGACTATAAACTCACAGTCATGTTCGCACTGGTTCTCGACATACAGGGTGCGGTAGTTGGATACGCGGTAGGACTCCGGCTCGGTGACTCTGCTCTCGCCGCTCAGGATACAGTTGCCCAGCGTTGCATCAGATATCTTGAACATGGATGACGACTTGCTCAGGTCCACCCATTGCGCTGACCTGAAATTACTTCATTCTTAAGGCATTGACACTATTGATAAATAAATAAATTGTTCTTTACTTTATAATAGGTCAGGGCAACTGATTAAACTAAATAAAGCTGTCAAATACGCAAAAAGAAGACGGTAAAATATGCGTCTTTTAAATGCCCTGTCCCTAATTTTAGATCCCGCAAACGCTAGAAAATTACAAAGCCAAAAGTTGTGTGTGTGCGGTATGTATATATTTTGTGTAACATTTTGAAAGTAGAACATAGAAAAAATAATTATATCCGTTACCTACCGATAACTTTAGAAAATTTAGAAAACCCTTATTAAATGGCGTGAATCACAAAATATGTCAAGACACCTAATTACTCTAGGTTTATTAATTAATGATATTACTGAACAATGAGATCTATTTCAAGGCTCTACGTAGAGTCCGCACGCGAGGCGTTTAAGTTATTTTAGCATTGTCTGTTATCTGCGCTTTATTGCTACTTGCGACACATTGCTTATGGTTTTTGAAAGACCTTGTAGTATTGTTACTACCGTACTCGGTACCACGTAGCTGTTATGTCTACTAACAACGCAGGTACTGAACGTAGTTAGTTGCTACGTTTTTATTCCATGAATCTTCTACGCATTACGTTGTTGTTGTAAAAATAAATAAAAAAATAGGTATAGGTAATTACTTTAGGTATGTCGCTTAGTTTTCCAAGAACTACCAACAATTTTATATTTCCTCATAATTTAGCCAATGTTATGGACAACATGAGGCCTTGTAAGTTGTACCACAGAATACATAATATATTAGTCTTGTACATAACAAAATTGAACGCATAATTATTTATTTTCTTAGAAAATTTAAAATTTAGAAGACTTTGGCCTAGGATCCATGATTGGTTGATTTCAGTAATCCCTGAGCTCTGTGGCCCTACCTAAGAGAGACTAGAAGGCTTTGGTGCCTATACTCAACACTACAAGCTCAATAAACACCTTAACAGAATGGGTGTTACGGTGTTAGTAACATAACGACTTGCAGATTCTGGGAGGAGGACGAGATACCTATCCACATTCTCCTCGACTGTCCTGCCCTAATAAAGAGCAGGAACAGGCACCTTGGTCATTACGAATACTCACCCACAGTGGAAATTCGTGGCACCAACCCCAACCACATCGTTCAATTTATGAGCAGCATTGGGTTGGGGACGGTACTCTAATGCGAAGGAGTCACAATAGATCCTCAAGGGGCGCAGTGACGTCAGAGCTACAATGACCTGCCTTCAGGAAAAAAAAAGAAAAAACCACCAACCTGAATCTTATCTCGGTAGACTCGAGCATGTGGTCGTAGCACTGCTGCACGGTGGTGTTCACCACCACCTTCTTGACGGGGCCCTCGGAGTTGAAGTAGTACCCTGGAGTACTCTCCACAGACCACCAGCGCCGCTCGCAGCCTTCGGGCACTGAGAGATAATGTGATTGAATGAAAAGCGTCTTAAGAATACATTGGTTAGATACCCCCCATCCAGTCTGGATATACCCGATGTTATGTTGTTTCGTAATCATAAACTTATGAGTTGCATATGGAAGTCTTGACATTTATATATAATTTTTAACTGTTGGAGGAGTGCAGATCATCTTAAGTTGTTTTGACATCCCCTGATTGAAGAATCTAGATTCTAGTGAAAGGACGGAGATTTAAGGATTATCTTTTTATAAGTTGCTAATTCCTCCTCCGAACAGTGTATCTTTGTAAATGCGTCTGATTACGAGTTACACGTAAACGTCAATCAACTCACACTTAGTACAGATCTTCTTGAAATACACCACGGTGCTGTCACCGAGGAACTTCGTCTCGTCCATGGCAGCGATCCCATGGCAGGTTCCCTTGTTATAGGCTACGAGGACGGCGGCGCAGTCGGGGAGCTCCCTGCACTGGGCCAGGCAGGCGCCTGTGAGAGACTCTTCAGCGCCGCTGGCCGTGTACGCGAAAACCGGTGCCGCATGATCGGGGCTCACACCGGACCAGCGCACGAAGCTCGCCGTCAGCTGCGGCGGACATTGCCTGCTGGCTGAAGGGAGATGTTAATTGCTGCACAATGTTTCAATGCTCCCATACAAAACTGCGAATTCGCATCGCATCGTAT
Organism: Polyommatus iphigenia; assembly: GCA_963422495.1. NCBI lineage: Eukaryota > Metazoa > Arthropoda > Insecta > Lepidoptera > Lycaenidae > Polyommatus > Polyommatus iphigenia. Next base: position 39,886,755 of record OY730182.1, read on the forward strand.
TGTCATTTTTAGGGTTCCGTACCCAAAGGGTAAAAACGGGACCCTATTACTAAGACTTCGATGTCTGTCCGTCTGTCCGTCTGTCTGTCACCAGGCTGTAACTCGAGAACCGCTATAACCGCTTCTGAAATTTTCACAGATTGTATAGGTATATCTGTTGCCGCTATAACAACAAATACTAAAAATAAATAAATTAAATATTTTAGGGGGGCTCCCATACAACAAAAGTGATTTTTTTTGCTATTTTTGGCTCTAAATCAATAACGGTAACACATATAAGGCAATTGAAATGTTCACAAAATAATTAATTGTATTTGTACTTTAATAATTAATAATAAAATTTTAATAAATTATAAAATAAAGGGGGGCTCCCATACAAAAAACACAATTTTTAGGGTTCCGTACCCAAAGGGTAAAAACGGGACCCTATTACTAAGACTTCGTTGTCTGTCCGTCCGTCCGTCCGTCTGTCTGTCTCCAGGTTGTATCTCAAGAACCGCTTTAGCTAGACTACTAAAATTTTCACAGATTATGTATATCTGTTGCCGCTATAACAACAAATACTAAAAACAAAATAATAATAATATTTAAGGGGGGCTCCCATACAACAAACGTGATTTTTTTGGCCTTTTTTGCTCGATATCAATAATGGCAACAGGTAGGCACTTGAAATTTTCACAAAGGCCTTAGTTATATGTATACTTTAATAATTATTAATAATATTTAAATAAAACGAAAAATTAAGGGGGGCTCCCATACAGAAAAACACAATTTTTGGGCTATTTAACACTTTCGAGGACAGAACGACATTATACATCATAGTTCGAAATTTTGATACGACACAACGAACGATGACGTCCAAATAACATTTGGATTTTACAGCAGAACGTTCATTTCCGATTAACTTTCAAGTTAAAATCCCATTAAATGTATCTTGTGTCACAAGTTCACAACATGTAAAATTCCCGAAGCTCTACTGTCACGTAGAGTAGAGACAGATCAACTACGATAACATGGCGCGCCCCTCCAAAATTCAAAACGTTTGAAGTGCGTTGTCAAAACGTTTGAAGTGCGTTGTCTTGTGCGGTCGGCTAGTTATGTTATGATTAGTTGACCAACAAATCTTGGTAATAAGTGACATTAAGTGAAATATTGGGAGTACTGGTTGATTGGTTGAAGTAATATAAGTATTCACTTCTACATACAAACTCTTTCATAAGGATGTGACTACACACATTGAAACAGTCATTTGGAGGGGCGCGCCATGTTATCGTAGTTGATATCTAAGTTCAAATGAGTGCCGATGACAGTTGGCGGTGACGTTACTCGCACACGCACAACGTGTTTATACGTCCCGCGCGCCTCCCGCGCTCCTAGATTCGGTGCGGCTGCGTCACTGCGGAGGTGCGCTCGCGTCAGGGTAACATTTCGTGGCGTATTGTAATATTTTCCGCGACAAAACATCTTGAGTATTTAGTTAATTTTATTTGTATGTTATTCTTTCGTTAGACAAAATATTATTTAACTATAAATTAATAATTTTATACTGAGAAAATTGATTATTTTACGTATTTTAGATGAATAAGCGCAGAATAAGACTATGATCATTTTCAATGATTCCGACAATGATGACGATGGAAAAATTGGTTCAGATAAATCCGTTGAGAGTGATCATTCGCTCACTGTGAACTCACCATCACCTCAAGCTCCTGACTCATCACGTTTTCAAGAGGAGAGTCCTAACCCGGAAAGAGGAGGAGGAGGGTTACACGTTGGACGTTATGACACGTTGTGTCCATACACGTCTAGTTAATTTTACTTTTAAGGCGCTGACAACTGCCAATGACCTTGATCTCGCATCACTCTCGCACCACTGTCGATTTTCATGCCAGAGAGACAGAGATGTGAGTGTGTGTGTTCACTCGGTAGCGTGGATACATTTTTCGTTTTTTAGAGGAAAAAATAAATATTATGGGAAATCTAGATGTCAGAACCGAAAATTAAATCGGGCAATCTTTGGATTTTTGTAAAAGGTATCAAATAAACAAATTTTTAAAGCGTAGATTGTATTATTACTTTAGTTAGAACTGTTTAAAGTTCCTGAAAGATGTGACTTTGGTATTTTTTTTTCATCCAGTAGGAGTACATTATTTTATTATTTAAATTGGACAAGCTTTTGCAAATATAATCAAAAATCACATATATTTTTTTTGTGCCAATCAATGAAATACATACGTCTAGAAAACTGCACAAAGATGTCGAATTGGCAGCTGTCTTCGCCTTAATGACGTAACGTATTGATACGATGACGTGATAAAACGGTTGTGTCATGAATCATGATGTGTATAAATTAATATGTTTTAATGGGACGCTACGTACTCATACGTATATTTGTATGGACATTTACTGTGTCATTTTGTTAAACAGTCTCAAGTGCTTGCGTCCCCGAAAGTGTTAACCCCCGACAAAAAAGAGGGGTGTTATAAGTTTGACGTGTCTGTCTGTCTGTTTGTCTGTGTGGGTATCTGTCCGTGGCATCGTAGCATCCAAACGGGTGGACCGATTTTGATCTAGTTTTTTTTGTTTAAAAGGTGACATGATCGAGAGTGTTCTTACTTCTTAGCTATAGTTCATTATCATCAGCCTGCTCAGTGCTGGACAATCAGGGTTTATCTGGTTCATGTCCGTGGCATCGTAGCATCCAAACAGGTAGACCGATTTTGATCTAGTTTTTTTTGTTTGAAAGCTGACATGTTCGGGAGTGTTCTTAGCTATAGTTCATCATCATCAGCCTGCTCAGTGCTGGACAATCAGGGTTTATCTGGTTCATGAAAGGCCGTTAGCAACTTGTAGTCATTTGATGGGTTTTATATTTCATTCTAGTTCGTGACATTTGTGAATATATAATATAAGTATAAACATAATAATAGAAAGTTGGCCTGGTGCTGCACCATCACTTGGTAATCAATAGGATATCCAACTCCTCGCCAACTTAGAGTAGGTAGAGGTTTCGTGTTTGGGCTCATTTTAATTGCGACAACCAGTAAGAAGTAGACAAACATTAAATATTTACACGCTGCTGCTGCAGCATCACCCGGACTATAGGAACCGAGCTTCGTATGAACCCAAAGTGGAGGTTTCATGTTTGGGCTCATATTAACAGCCTCATCGAAAAGGACATTGATAGATGGTAATCATGAGAATACTTATGATTCTGTTGATAGGAATTATTCTGCACTATAACCAACACAAGTTTAAAAAGTATGAAATAAAATTAAATTAAGAAATTAAAAAAAAACCCCGCCAAACAACTTTAAAAAGTAATGAAATAATATTTACTGCCTTTAAGTTCAAATAATTCCTAACTTGTGTAAAGTAACATTTTAGTAAATAATTGTTGTCAAGGTGTGTCGGGGGACCGCTAATGTAGATGTTTGATTTCATTTCACAATCAATTCATAGCGAACTGAATCGAGATAGTCAGCGACTTGGCGGTTGTATCATGTATGTTGTAGTTTACTTGGCGGTCCCTCGACACACCGTGACAACAATTATGGACTAAAATATTACTTTACACAAGTTAGGAATTATTTGAACTTAAAGGCAGTAAATATTATTTCATTACTTTTTAAAGTTGTTAGGTGGGGTTTTTTTTTAATTTCTTAATTTAATTTGCTCTATAACGGTACGGAACCCTTCGTACGCGAGTTCGACTCGCACTTGGCCGATTTTTGTCTACTTTCGCTCTATACCGGTACGGAACCCTTCGTGCGCGAGTCCGACTCGCACTTGGCCGATTTTTAGTATGAGTTTTGTCGCAAATTTTTGCGATGCGAATGCGCATATTTGTGAGGGAGCCCTAAAACATTTCTCTTACAAACGTTACTTGGGTAAATGTTCGTAGATGCTCTACAAACTGTACCTATTATGATGTAGACCATCTTTTCAAGTCCATAGTAAAGTTTACGATCGGGCCAGGCGTTAAAAACGTGTATTTTACAGTAGGTAGTTACTGCTGATTATTATTCTTTGCAGGAAAATAGGTGCCAACTGGAAAATTACGAAACGATCCACGGATTTCCGAGGGGCGGGCTGTTTGCATCCATGGAAAACGTACATGATATTCAGTATGTACATATTATTATGTACCACCGTCCAAGATATTATGGTCAATGACAGAGTTTAACTATAAGAAATTAGTGTCCAAAACTTCGCATTCAACTAACATAGTTTGTATGTGTCTCGCCGCGTGGTTTGCACTATCATAGGAGACCAAAACTGTGGGTACCTATCTGTTACACAAGCCCGTATGTAACAATTACCTACAAATACCTACATAAATAATGGGTACGTTATCACCTGTTACACGTTAACTATTAAAAATGTAGTCACGATTTTTATGAAGCTACTAAGTAGACCGCAGTCCGCACCACGTTTGTTTTCCTTGTTTAAACACAAGTGGCTACTGTAAGCAGTTTAGGAGCACTTATAACATGTAACAGTTCCTAACAAAATGTAACAATTGACAACATTTGTTAGTAAATGTTTTTATGTTAGAAAATGTTTACAAACATTTTCTAACGGCGGTGTGGGAGCACGGAGCACCATTATACGCGGTGCATCGAGGAAAAATGAAGAGTCGAACTAACCATTGTAAATTAAGTATATCACTTTTCTACCTTGTTATCAGTTATAGAAATAAGACTCAAAATGTGTTCAGCACAGGACGTGTTCTCTACATAAAGAAAACCTGATCACTTCTGGTAAGCTCGTCTTTAAAAACCCACGTTCGGTTGATAATAAACAACACCTTAAATTGTTATCTACCTGTAAAATGTGGGACAAAATATTATTATGTTGGCTATAGTTGGCACCTGATTTTTTAATTAACTTAAATATGATTTATTACAACAAAAACAAAACAGTACTCACGCTCTATCAGCACGAAGATCAAAAATATGTAACGTTTGTAAGTCATCGTCGAATGTCGTTCACAAAATCACACATTACAAGGTTCGGTTTGACACACGCATGTTAAAACTTAACACAGTACTGAATTTCTTTTCATGGAGTCAGGAAGGCCAGCTGAACAAATATTGCTCGGCTGTCATCGCGGACCGTCGCGACGCGCGTGACGAGCTATTGTGGCCGTTGTAAACACGACCAACTCAGGTGCAGCGCGACCTTGGCGCTGATTATGGCCGGCCACAATGGAAAACGAATGATGCACGCCCATCTATTTAGCGTATAGGCAGGCTGTCAACTGATAAGTGTTACGAAATCTGCGGTACTTGATGGAGCAGGCGGGTGCTTAGCATAGGAACCTCGCGCTTCCAGGATATCTCCGTAATGACATACGCGGTACATCCCACCCGTATATTATACGGCGTCCTCAAAATTACATAATAGTACGTTTGTCTACGAGGGAAGTGAGTACGTCATAATGATATGTTTGTAGAGGCCGAAAAGCTACTTACCTACTTGTAATTTTTGTTATTTTGAGGTATCCGTTCATTGGTCCAAGACTTGTCTGACTTCTCCAGACTCCATCGTAGATGGATTGGTTTTAAACAATTAGGTTATTGTTACCGGCATCAATTTGAAAAAAATATTAATAGCTTCTATTTTTGACCGACTTCCAAAAAGGAGGAGGTCATACGTTCGGCTGTACAGTATGTATCTTTTTGTCTAGTTACTTTGGAGTTCAGAAGATGCATAGGTACATTTTAAGGATTAGCGCTATGAGTTAGCCCATAGCTACGACGACCTTTCTTAAAAACCATTTAAGATGCCCCTCGCCCATCATTATTTTTACATTAAATATTAATTGTTGACCATAATTGAGGCCATGGTTGATGGTGTTTGGGACACCGGAATACGTTAAGACGTTTGTAACGACTCCACATTACACAATCAATATAACAATTATATGGGCATGGCGTGGCTGGTGGCATGGCTACATTAGGGCGAAGCCAACGAGCGTAATTTGTGATTTGTGAGTCGCAGAATTTCGGTTCTACAGAATTCTGCTGCATTCAGTTTCATACAAAAGTCCTGTTTGATCCACACGAGCGTAATGTTGTGATTTGTGAGTCGCAGAATTTCGGTTCTACAGAATTCTGCTGCATTCAGTTTCATACAAAAGTCCTGTTTGATTCACACGAGCGTAATGTTGTGATTTGTGAGTCGCAAAATTTCAGTTCGGCAGAATTCTGCTGCATTCAGTTTCATACAAAAGTCCTGTTTGATTCACACGAGCGTAATGTTGTGATTTGTGAGTCGCAGAATTTCGGTTCGGCAGAATTCTGCTGCATTCAGTTTCATACAAAAGTCCTGTTTGATTCATACGAGCGTAATGTTGTGTGTCATGATTTGTATGAAAAGATATTTACGCGGCAGAAATTCGGCGACTCACAACTCACAAATTACGCTCGTGATGCACTAAACAGCCCGTCAGAAGTGGCATAACTATACCATCTGAGGCCGTGGCAAATTCTTTTGATGGGACCCAAGGTATAATCTAAAAAAATATTACTGAGCTCGCGGTCCCTTTGGCCGGAGCCCTTTCGTAGTCCGGGACTCATGTCATTTTGCCAACCCCTTCCTGACGTTACGCCAATGCTTGTTAGAGATTATACACGAGGCCTAAGGGATTTAAAGACCAGGAACGCGTAATATTAGAGTTCCAAGTAACTTCACTGGTTTTGCGAGCATCCATTGTTGGCGGTAATCGCATTACCATCAGGTTTTCTGCTCGATTATTGGTTAATTTAGTCCTTACTACCTATATGTTTATGTATCATGTATAATGAGTGGAGCTTCGAATATTTTCATGATGGTAGCTCGCCAACTGCGGGGCCGATAACAATCAGCATTGTGATGCAAATACGGAGGAGGCAGAAATGACGTCCATGCGACAGCCGACAGGAAAACACGATCAATTATTATACTGTGTTGTGTACTAGTACTTTTTATACAATCGTAATAAGTGGTTTACCCAGTAGTTATAACATGACATTATTATACTCTCAGAATAGCGATCGGCATTTCGCAGCCCGCGAATGTTTTTCAAGTAAGTTATAATTATTTTTAAAAAAGGTTTTTCTAAGTATAATATTATGTCAAGTGCGGGCCCGCGTTGAGTTTCCTGTTTCACCACTTCCAGTATGGTTCAGTTCACCAGTTCACCACTTCAGTTTATCTATACTTACGTATTTCTACTGTGGCCATGCTAGGGCTACTGATAAGTGCCAGATAGGATATCCACAACTTATCTGACAGAAAGATACTCCATACTCTAAAGTCTTAAGTCTATAATGTGTCAAGCTAAGTTGTGGATAGGGCCTAGTGGCCTACCCGACACTTATCAGAAAGTGGTGAAACAACCCCTAAAGCTGAGGCTTCACCTACGCGTCAGTGACGGAGCGTCAAGTTGCGTCAAGTTGTCAAATGTGTTTTTTGTATACAAAACACACATTTGACAACTTGACGCAACTTGACGCTCCGTCACTGACGCGTAGGTTTGTTCTAAAGTGCCCCGCAAACGATCAAACATCAAACACGTCAACCACCATATGAACTACGTGTTTGACGTGTTTGACGCGTTTGAAGAAAATTTGGATTTACTACGTGTTTTGACGTGTTTGACGGTTTGATGTTTAATCGTCTTTGCGGGAGACTTAAGCCACAATAGACATAACTACCAGTAGTTCGACTGCAAAGAAACGAACAGGTTTCAATATCTGTCAAATTTGTCGGGTTTCACTAGGATTATGAACGGAATGTGCCTCGCGCTGGCTGATATAATTTATTTTTAAATATTTAAAATAAAGATTTCAAAATTGGATTCTGACAATTTTAATCGCATGTGCTAAAACACAAACAATACGATACGACCAAAGAGGAACACGTCCAGCGAATATGTCATAGTTTTAAATTCGTAGGTCAATCGTAGGTCAATAGTCAACAACCCTAGCGACGATTTTCGTTATAATACGTCAAATTTAAAAATTTCAACATCAGTTCTAGGTCGGCATACTCTATAATTCTGTCTACTCTGCTTAAGTCTTCGCATGCGGCTTGTCAGGCAAAATTTTACCGACCGCTGCTCTAGGTATTAGTTGATATTTACTACGCAAGATATTTAATATGCGGAGAAATTCGAATAAAACGAAGTCTATATTTGTGCGCTTAAATTTAATGAACTCTGAATATCACAACATGTTGCCTCACACAACGCAAGCCACAAGCCAAGCTGACAATCACGACAATAGATACACTTTCCCAAACAAATGTAGACACGATACATCATAATATTATTCAAACATGGCGCTTCATCTACATTTATATTGGCGCATTTTGATTTACATTTCTTTTTCAATCCATAAAAAGGTGATATTCTAAACCTTTTACAGCAAAAATCACAAAACTGTCGCGGGCTTGAGTTGGATTATTTAAAGATACTTCAAAAAATAAAAAAATCTAGCTGCAACATTAGATTATAATTGAAATGATCTTATATGTTGTGCATTAAAACTTATAGAAATACTGTATTTTAACTGTTAAATCGCGTCTGTTAAATGAGCGAGTCTCGATTAATAAGTTTTAATTATACTCAAAGTATGTATACCGAATTTCAGCAAAATCAATTAATGTGATGTTTAGGCGTGAAGAGGTAACAGACAGGCGGACAGACACACTTTCGCATTTACAATTTTAGACTCTTTGTCTATATCAAAATAGATGTAATCTTTACTTTTACAATGATCATATTTTATGTTGCTTTGGATAGAAATAAAAGCTGTAATAAATTATTAACAGCAGTGTACTACCAGAGAAATTGATTCACAGCCAGTTGACGAACCTACGAGATTTTTTGCATTATTATATCAAAATATTTATTAAATTATGTCAAAACCAAAAAAAATCACGATTAATATTAAGTTGACATAAACTGACTAAATACCGTAGGTTCGCTATCTGCCTAGAAATCAATTGTTTCGAATTTCGATGCTATGTCGTAATATTTGAGGAAAATAGTAGTTATTTCCACTTATCAATAAAAATATTTTCTCCAGGCTAATAAGTTTTAAAGTTTTTTTTTTCTTTTTGATTTTCCGACGTATCAGACGAAGACAGAAACTTGGCTTATCATAAACGTGGTGTACATTTTTTATAAACAGGGATTGGAATTTTAAAAATTCTGCAACAAATGAATTTGTTATTATAAGTTTGTAAACGCACATCATTATAAATATTTCTATTTAATAAATCAACAATACTTAAATTAAAATTATCAATAATAATATTGATGAAACAATAAAACAACGAAAACCATTACAAGATTACTTTCAGAAAACATAATATAAACAATCTAAGAAGTTGCAATACATCAGAAAAAGATATAGATAAATAGCTGCCAAATACTTCTGCACAAGTTATAAGGTTTATTGACAGGAGTTTATATTTTCAACAGCGTTTTTGATTGGTTAATATTTTGACTTTAGCCAATCAAAAGCACTAGAGCAGCCTTTCCCAAAGTGGGTGATGCCACCCCCTTGTGGGCTCCGAAGGCCTCTAAAATTTGCAGCAAAAGCCCCTTTAATTGAAAGAAAGATAAGATAGTAGGTGAAACAATGGAGGCGCTAAAAATAATTTGCTCTCAAAGCGGGCAGAAGACAAAATAAGTTTGGGAACCCCTGCACTAGAGAATATTAAAATATATACTCCTATAAAAACCCTTAGAAACAGGGCACACAGAACTCAGAAGTACAAAGTACATTAGTACTTACATTTTAATTATCACCTACCAACAATCAAAATCACAAATACAATATTAATAAACTTTATACCAGTATTAACGCTGGAAAATGTAGGCAAGTATCGTTACATATTATGTATATAAATTTTTGCAAATAAGTGTAACATATTGAACTATATATATCATTTCAGAGCTATTTTACGACTAGTTTCTATTATAGATACTTTTGTTGTCATAATTATTGTAGTTCGGATTATTGATAATATTTATATATGTATAGGAATGGACACAATACTGATACAGTTACATTGAGCGTAGCTTGCTCGATGCTAATAATTCTTACAAGTTCTGATTATACGTGACCACAGTCTACCATATAACTACAAACTTTTAACATCTTTCAATATTTTTTCATTCACAAAACATTTAGATTTTCTTGCTCTAGGTAACTTTTATTTTATTAGTATTCTATGGACATTTTTTATGACACCTAATAAGTGGGATATCCCAATGTTTACGCTTAACTCCGGAAAGTTCAATTTATTTGAAAAATAATTACGCTGTTTGTAGACTGACGCTGCGTACTGCGTGACAAAATAGCGATAAAGCGAGATGCAATGTGAAACAGAACATCTGTCACTCGTCACTTGCTCATCGCAGCTCGCAGCGTCGGTGTACAGCGTTAAGCAAAAAGATATTATGATGTACCAAAGCCACAAAAGTTAAATGAAAACCTAATATAAAGCCTCAATAAAATATGGTTTAAACACTTTTCAATAAATCAAAAAGAAATACATTAATAACTTCATAATTTAGTTACGCATTTTTATAAAAGTTTTCAAAAAATACGTTTACAATTATTATATTATTGTTTGGCAAATTTTACAACCAATATTAGGTTTGATTACAAATAAACAGACTAGGTTTTCAGGTTAAATTTATTACAAAAATAATGATGGTAACTTCTAAAATGACTATATATTATCTAGTATACAATAATCATAATAATTATCATTATTAACATAAAATAAAACATAACAATCAAAAACAAATTAACAAAATTCAACAAAGAAATCTTGGTGGGCGTCAGGTACTTTATAATATTATGACTTAGATAATTTTGGTTGCCAATTTTCATTATTTAATTTATATTACCTTCATAAAACTAATAATACTTTAACAAAATTGCTGAAATATAGTTGTAATTATTATGTTCTATAGCCCCTTTACGCCTTTATAGTGAATTCGACAAAATATATGTCAATATTTTCTTCCATTCTAGAATCTTCTGTAAAAGTTCTTCTTAATATTGGGGGTTATCAATGGTATCTTATTCACTAATCTAAATCACTATAATATCTGTATTCAAAATATCATCCGCGTTTCTGCCGCATAAATAAATCTTATAAGCCACTTATATCTTTGATAGTTTTTTATAATTTGTTAGCTTTATTATATTTGACATGGCACGGAAGCGGGCTTATTGTATAGTCCACGCGCAATTAGTTGGCCGCTCTGCCCATATATTCACATACCGGCAGAAAGCGGCCAACTATAGGTCTACCAGAATCTGATGGCAAAAAAAAAAAAAGTGAGTAAATAAATTGACTCTAGCAATACCGGGGTAATAGGAATAAAACATTTTCATCCTTTTTTATTCCTTCAGCGGCTTATTTTGTGTGTGAAACATGCAAATATTAAAAATAAATCAAATGATCAAGCATATTTTTTGAAAATCTGCTGTCAAAAATTGCCATCAGATTCTGGTAGACCTATAGTTCCGCGCGGACTATAGCTGGCAATATTTGGCAGAGTCAAACGTGTATAGCGTTTGCGTAATATAGGGTGCGTACCTTCATATAATACATAACCTAAGTAAATAAAATAATAAGGAAAAAATATTATGTCTTTCGAAACATCATCATCACTCTTAAATTTCATAATATCGATTATGATTATATAAACACTTAAATAATAATATAATGAAATAACCTTTTCCATGTCTGAAAGTCGACTAAAATATGATCGACACCACATCGACACATACTTTTCTGCCTACCGACTTTTATATGTCTATCATTATAAAGATATGGATACGATATTCCATACTATTATCTAGACATTGGTCACACTTGTCTCACTCGTAGTTGTTGCAAAACACTTAAATATTTTATTTTATCATTTCTAATACACTACTGTGTTATAGAATATTTTTGTCGTAACAAATGTCAATATCGAATATGCCGTACACAATTGTTTTTGCTATTGATTTACGGCCGTTCCCAATATTTGATCTATCTCTGGTTTTGGCCTACTAGAGATAGGAATAGTTACCTATCTTATGTCAATTCAATGTTAGCTGCGATCGGCCGTATGTCAAACCAGAGATAGATTGAATATTGGGAACGGCCGATAGTATTAAGTGCCCCAAGTATCCGCTAGGGGCGCTGTTGTGTAAAGTTGAACAGTTTTCTACCTACTTGGGGTAAATCAATTTCATATTATGGAATACTCGGCACCTGTTACTAACGGTACTGTAGGTTCTCAGTTGGTGGGTATACGGTCTCGAAGGTAGGAGAGCAGGCTGGCTGTACCTTTCGCAAGGATCGCATGCCGCGGCTGACGGAAACAGTTGCCCATCAGCTCCAGGGATCTGTAACAACATCCATACTAATATTGTAAATGCGAAATTGTGTCCGTCTGTTACCTCTTCACGTCCAAACCGCTGAACAGATTTTGCTGAAATTTGTGGGGATACTTTGCGTCCCGGTAAAGGACATAGAAAATATGATACTTTTTATAAATATAAAAATAGGATATTTTTCCGGGATAATTTATTTATTTAAATTGATTAATTAATTATCCCGGAAAAATATACGGTTTACACGCAATAAACGACTTTTGGCGCAACGGAGTTGCGGGCAATATCTAGTTATAAAATATATTGTGAAGGGTTACAGGGCTGTATATGGACGCAAAATATGTTAAATAAGCAATTTGGTTTAAGTTAAGTATAGATTCATAAACGTGTATGCGTTTAATATCGACGTATTTGACAATTTAGACGCTACGTCAATGTGCGTGCTCGTATTAACGCCCGTGCGTGTCTGTGTGCGTACCACTTCAAAATTGACGAGATTAAGCAAGGCAAGTCACCGTCATTGTCGGTGACGCCGAGCTCGGGCAGCACAGTCGCAATACTGTCATTGGTAAGGTTACTATATATGTGTATGTGCGTGGGTACTGCAGAAGTGTTAAGTTGCCGAGCGTTTGTGTGTGTGTGTGTGTGTGTATATATGAGTACGTATGTAAGTGCGTGCGTACCGCAGATGAGTGAAGTTGCCGAGCTCGAGCGGCACAGTCGCAATGCTATTGTTGGTGAGATCTAGCACGGCGAGCCTCCTCAGCCGCGCATGTGTGTGTGTCCGTATATGCGTGTCTGCGTACCGCAGACGCGTGAAGTTGCTGAGATCTAGCACAGCGGTGCTGCAAACGCGTGTATGTATATTGTATATGTGTGTGCGTACCGCAGATGAGTGAAGTTGCCGAGCTCCGGCGGTACAGTGGCAATACTATTGTTGGTGAGATCAAGCACGGCGAGTCGCCTCAGCCGCGCCAGGGAGTCGGAGGACACGTTGATCTCCGTTATCCTGTTCTCGGCCGCCAGCAGTATCTCCAGATTCTCCATGTCGTACACGCATCGCGGTATCTTCGTCATCCTGAAAAGATAAATCGATGTGTCAGTTTTTATAAATAAATCGAAGACGAAAATGAAACAAAGAAACTGCGGCAGGCAAAATGAAGCACCTAGGCGGCGTTGCTTTGTGTTCCGGAATAGTATAGTAGTATGTTCACATTAGGCTTAGTTTAATTAATTCTCAACGTAAGAAATATGCCAATCTCGACATATCGTATCTTCTTTAAGTCTGCTTGAGGTTAAATAAATGCTTAACATTCTCAAACGAGCTTGAAATAAAATAAATGCTTAAGGCTGCCTTCACACTAGCGTTTGTCCAGCGTAGGCGTTCGATCGAACGTATGCGCAGCGCAGACGCCGCGACAACGCGGCGCGTGCGTCGCGTTGTCGCCGCTTCTCTAATGGAACAATCAGTACGCTGCGCTAGCGCCTCGTACTTGTGTAATGTCTAGCGCTGGCGCAGCGTTTAATTAATTCTGCAGAGGAAACGTTACGACAACGCGACGCACACGCCGCGTTGTCGCGGCGTCTGCGCTGCGCATACGTTCGATCGAACGCCTACGCTGGACAAATGCTAGTGTGAAGGCAGCCTTACACTCTTGTCTTACCGAAAATAGGATTTGTAATTGACTTTCCAGTACTTTTCATTGCCGTCATGACGCTTTATTCTGCAAATTGCACGCATCATATCGTTTTTTACCTGTTATTGGATATGACGAGCTCCCTCAAGGTCTTCAGACGTCCGAGTTCCGGAGGCAGGTCATCCAGGCAGTTACGGCTGACGTCTAGGAATTGCAGATGTCGACAGTCACCCAGCTCGCCCGGTACACGCTCTATGCTGTTCCACGACAGGACCAGCTGCGAGAGAGTCTCGCTTAGGCTCCATACACTGAAAACATTATAACATTTTACTATGTTGTGTTGTGCAGGGCCTGAACTAGCTAGTTAGCCGCTCCGGACAAAGATAATTTTCGCAGCCCTTTACATAAAGTAAACCAAATATCTATATATATAAAAATGGATTTTCAAATGTGTTAGTCGCGCTAAAACTCGAAAACGGCTGAATGGATTGGGCTGATTTTAGTCTTAAAATATTCGTACAAGTCCAGGGAAGGTTTTAAAGTGACACGAAGTTCACCGGGACAGTTAGTTATATATAAACTAGCTGTCCCGGCAAACGTTTCTTTGCCATATTAAGTAGGTATTTCGCCCGTATTATTTTATTGAAGTGACTAAATAAGTATGCCACCATGGCAACGTCGATCGCTATCCCGTCGCACAAACAATGGTCGCCGTCAGTCTCGAATTGTAATAATTTACTATTATTTATTCAACAAATGCATTTATCAATATATAAAGTACCCAGTAGCCGATTCTCAGACCCACTGAATATGCATATAAAATTTGGTAAAAATCAGTAAAGCCGTTTCGGAGGAGTTCGCGGACTAACACTGTGACACGAGAATTTTATATTTAAGATTTAAGAACACTATCCAACCCGAAGTCGGTTCAAACTTGGGTGGTGGTCGGTGGACGTCTGGATGACTATATGTATGTTGGAAGATAAGTCAATTTTGCCACCCCTCAATTTTTGACGCTCTGGGCAAATGCCCGGCTTATTTAGCGTACTTGGGCTATCCAAAATTATAAGCAATAAGCACTTTGACCATAATAATATGACATCTAAGTAATAGTTTTCGACAAGTGTTTTTTTTCATTCATCGTCTGTCAATTCCTACCGAAAAATAAAGATCATCACAACAATAATATCTGAATGTAGGCCAAGGCTATGTTTCGATTAACATCAGTTCCAGATTACTTGGAAACGGAGCCATTAGAGCTTTATATTTCCGCTTGACTAGCTGCCGCAGCCGCAGCGTAGTGGAGGTCACTGTTCAAGGTCGCGGTGTTCACACGCTATACAATATCATCATACATACAATATGTATTGAATTACATACAGAAAAATTAACTATAGGCTAGTAGTGTTCCGTTTATAATGTAGGCTAAAGGCCTAATATCAGCTAAATAGAAAAAAATATAGACAATACTCCACATTTAAACATACATACTTATACTATGTGGGCATCAGATCATAGGATTCGTCGAAAATGGTGTGGGGGAGTACAGATAGTTTGTGAGAATCGATCACGGACCCCAATCCCAATTTTTCGAAGCTCGCACGCAGAGTAAAGGTGGGTTTACACCAAAAGAACATAGAGCAAGAACAGCACAAGAACATTCTTTCGTATTCGTTTAGTGTAAACTATAATTCGTTACAACATACTTTAGATCGTTTACACCAATCGAATCAACAAGAACATCAAGAATAAGAATTTTTGCTCTATAGATGAGAATCATATAGCTCTGTTTAGACCAAACGAGCGAATGCTCATTGCTCATTCGTCAACGATAAGTAGTTAATTTATTTTTATAATCATCAAAGGTTGGATCCCATAAACATCTTTTGTTATGGTATAATTCTATCGTTTGTAAACATTTTTCATTACTCCAATCCATATTTACGAAATAACCTTTGATAAACTACCTAAAACCAGCCGCCAAAAAGTAAAAATATTAAGAACACTAGAATCCCTTTGAAGAGACCGCCTCGAAGAGCGAGCACGTCCGAACACGAAAGAACGCTCTAGGCAATTGCTCGAGCGCTCTTGCGTCGTTTACACCAAACGAGCGAGATTCTTAGCGCATTCTACCTATTTACCGCCGAACACGTGGCGAACACACTAGAACAACGAAAGAATGCTCGTTGTTAGTTTACATCAAAAGAGCTTTACTAGAATGAGCATTCGCTCGTTTGGTCTAAACGGAGCTTAATAGTGGTAGACAATACAATAGAACATAAAAATCGTTAGATACATCACTTTTTATAGCTCAAGGCCTATAACGCAATATTATACTTGGATGTATTCCAATGGGGATTCCTTCATTGTTTTTATTATATCATACCACATGGTCTGCTTAAACGTTTTGCAATGGGTAATATACTCGTAGTTTTCAGCAGTACGCTACTTTACTATCTACGGAAGGTACAAACTAGTAACTACTGAACCCATAGGTAACGAGACCATTGTTTTTTTGTCAGAGCGGGACATCTACAGAATTACACCCCGCCCCCCCCCCCCCCCCCCCCCTCATTAATTGTTTTAAATCTTTATTTATGAAAGCACATACTGATATAAATACCTAACACCCGCAACTCGTTTATCGCGCGGGGACCGTATATTTTTCCGAGATAAAAAGTATCTTATGTTCTTTCCCGATCTTCATGCCCAGCAAAATCGGTCCAGCGGTTTGGGCGTGAAGAGGTAGGTGACAGACAGACAGACATACAGACAGACAGAGACACACTTTCGCATTTACATAATATTATAATATTAGTATGGAAGTATGGATAGAGGATTTCCAGGCATTGCACAGGCATTGCAAACATAAAAATACTTTTAAATTGTCGTTTGGTCTGTTTGCAAAAGCGGGACAATTTCGGCCTCGCGGGGGACAGCGCGAGCGGGACAGACTGTCTGAAAGCGGGACTGTCCCGCCCAAAGCGGGACGTATGGTTACGTTACCCATAGGCCATAGGTGATAACTGATATATAACGTACGAAATTTACATATCGAGAAAGCAACATTTTAAACGTTTGAAATTTTGCTTTCTCGGTAGGTACTTACATAAACTTCGTATGTGGAATTCATTGGGTTAAAGTCGACGTAAGGCCAAGTATATAATAACAAGTGTTGCTAATCTAAAACACTGTATTGTCTGCAACCACAAATAAGCGAACTTTCCCGATATCTCTCATATAATATAAAGGCGTCAATCCACCGCCGCGCACGCTATGCACGGCCACGCGGCGCACGGATTTATTACTTTGACTACGTGGGTCAACGATTCCACTGCAGGACATGCTATGCACACGACTATGTACAACTGTAGGTGCAATAATAAAGTATGTTTTTTTTTTAGGAAAAATAAAACACCCTGTGAAATAAAAAAGAACATAGCGAAAAATCATACAAATAAATTCTATAAATTCTTTATACATATACAAATAAATTCTATATATATAAAACTCAAAGGTGACTGACTGACATGGTGATCTATCAACGCACAGCCCAAACCACTGGACGGATCGGGCTGAAAGGATTTTGATCAATTCTATCCCTAAGAGGATAAAATAAGGGATGAAAGATTGTATATGATAATACTTCTTAACGCGAGCGAAGCCGCGGGCAAAAGCTAGTAATAAATAAAGAAACACCTTAACTAATTCAATTCTGGTTAGTATTAACATAAATACTCAATTAAAAGTAAATACTATGTGTCTTAATTCATTTTAACTGAGTATCTAACTATCTAATCTGTAAATACTACAGTGCTTACCCATCCCTAGTCACTCCCACCTACACCTTCCGTGTATTCCCGTGTGCCGTGTGCCAGCGTTGAGCTACGTATGCTTCCTATTCGAGCAAGCCACGTGTGTCAATTCGTGCGTAGCGTGTCCGTGGGTTGCAGTGGACACAGTCACATATATTTTCTTACAAAGCGAAGCTTGACGCACGTGCGTAATCTCTCCGTGCGCTGCGGTCGATTGACGCCTTTATTATCCCCAACCTAAAATATCCCAAGTGTACTCACCCAGACGGCACAGCCACAAGCTTGTTCTTCGACAGGTCCACGATGTGTACTTCAGCGGCGGCGGCGGCTCGGAATACCTCGTCGGGGATATCGGTCAGCTCACGAGACACCAGCAGTAGAGAGTTGCTCTTGCGCATCGTGTACCTGCGACGTGGATGTGGTTATGAAGACAGAACAAAGTCAAGACTTGACAACTAAAGCTGAAGCCCCAATTTCTCCAACGACTGTTAAACTTAACGCTCGAATTATTATCACGTTACCCCTTTCATTTTTCTAATGAATGAAAGAGAAAACATGACATTTTAACAAACTGTTAACACTAACAGACATTGGGGGGTGGGGGGGGGGGAGTCCTATGGCGTCCTAGGAGGAGGCCGCAGCGTAATAGGATAGCGGCAGAGTTCGTACATAGGGGTGGCAAAATTAAAGTGGCCTATACACATGAGAAATATTAAAATCCAGCCTTGCCTAGCCTATATCCTACATATACCTATACTCACTTATCAGGCCACTCCTCCTTGCACCTGGTCTCCTCGTGGTCCTCGCACATGCGGTCCCTCAGGTACTTCATCATGCGGTCGGTGCCGCCGCGGATCACGTCCTGCCGCACGCTCGATAGCCTGTTACCCTCCATACTGATACTCTGGAGCTGGGAGAGCAGACCCAGGTTCTTTGGTAGCCTGGGCAAAAAAATAAAAATAATTACTCAATGGAAAAAATTTAAATGGATGAATATAATAATTAACAACATGTTCCGCGCGGCTTCGCCGCGTAAATTAGATATTTCACAGACAAATTAGTCCACAAAAATAGCCTATGATCCTTTATGTGGTCTACTTCTTATCTGTGCCAAATAACAGAAAAATTGCTCCAGTAGTTCGTGAGATAAGCCCTTTCAAATAATTTCCCCTGAATTTTCCACATTTTCCTCTATTTCTTCGCTTCTATTAGTTGTAGCGTGATAAAATATAGCCTATAGCCTATAGCCTTTCTTGATAAATGAACTATCTAACACTGAAAGAACTTTTCAAATCGGACCAGTAGTTCCTGAGATTAGCGCGTTCAAATAAACCCTTTCACATATATTTCCGTTCCGTTTATTCCACAATTTCCCCTATTTCTTCGCTTCTATTAGTCTTAGCGTGATAAAATATAGCCTATAGCCTTCCTCGCTAAATGGGCTATCTAACACTGAAAGAATTTTTTAAATCGGATCAGTAGTTCCTGAGATAAGCGCGTTCAAACAAACGAACAAACTCTTCCGCTTTATAATATTAAGTGTAGATTAGCGCGTTCAAACAAAGAAACTCTTCCGCTTTATAATATTAGTATAGATATAGTATAAGCTTATACTTTTTTCTCGTCATACTCGTATGTTTCGAATAATATATTTACGTTTAACCACAAGAATGTAATATTTTCGTATGCGAGTAAAAAAGACAAAAAAGCGGTAAGTATCTGTACGAATTTCCGTGAGCTATGTTATAAATTATAATAATCTATGCGATCGGACTTTAGCAAGGTCTGTAGACTGTACTGACTGACTGACTGTGACTGTTTTTTTTTTTTCTCGTGTGGCAACATTTGTGACAATACGTTAGTTTTTATCTCCCGATTAGAAAATTGTATTTTATTATTTTAACTAGTATTATAAGTTAACAAAGTTTGTAAAACTAATCCTATGTGTGTAATCTCCAAGAAAAACAAATAATTCATTGGCTAGTGAACTTTATTGTGGACTTCCAGCAAGTTGTAAAGTGACAGCTGACGGCACCTAACGAACTTTGCGAAATCAAAGTGGATGAATTTTGTTCCTGATATTCTGCGAATAACCCGGGGAGTATATTGCTTCATACACATACCACTTCACCTACTGCTCAATATAATATAGTATTAATTGCCTTACACTATACCTATCTTACCCTGAAATACTTACAAGGAATGACACTTTGGCTTTGTTAGTTCTCTCTTAGCTTAACACTTGTGGAAGCTTAAAAGATGATGAACATACACTCGCCGACTCGTAAACTCAAAATATTATAGTTTCTATCATAACTTAACTGTCTTTAACTAATTACTATAAATTTTATGTAAAATATTAAGTATGTACATACATTCAATAACCTATACAAATTATCACTCTCATAGGTATCTCTTGGCTTAACTGTTGTTAAAGCAAAGTAGATGATAATAAACATACATTATACTTAATAACTCTATAACATTATCACAATAAGACAATATATTAAGTATAAATAATATTCTAGTCTACTATTCAGACTAACATAACTTGTCACTCTCAAATTTTCATAATACAAATATTATTTGAGTATTTGACATTAACCTATGTTAAAGTACAGTATACACAGATTGCAGTCACTACTTTAATCTGTCTATACTATCTTTCTTGTTTCTTTTCTTTCATTTATTTCTTAACTTTATTTTCATCTCTTCACTTTGCTTCATTAATTTCAACATTTTCCTGTGTACTTACTGTGCAACTGAAACAAAGTTTGGGGCTGACAAGTAATACTTGGGCAGCAGGTGAGCATTTGCTTTACAATTTCACCCCATAAAATAATTTCTGTATTCAGTTTCAGATATCAGGAATAAATTAATCTGCAAAATGATGACACATTCAGATGTAGCCCGTCGGACAGAAGAACAACTCCGAGTTGCCCTTCAGGAGCTGAAGGACTCTAAGGACCAATGTCAACAACTACTATTTGAACGTGATGAGAGTGAGAAAGAAATGCTTATAATTTTGGAAAAAAACGCAAATTTAAAAGTGGAGCTTAGTAAACTGAATCAACAACATGAACTTATATGTGACCGTAACTCAGAACTACAAAGTGTCGTGGACAGTTTTGATAATTGCAGATTAGAGTATGAACAATCTTTAGAGGACACACATAATATTAAAAAGAAGCTGAAGGATGCACAGGATTATATAAAGTCCCTTGAGAATCAATTAAACTCAAAAAAATCTGAAGAAATGCAAAGTTTGTATAATGAACTTTTAGGTAATGGAATGGTCTTGTCAAAAAATAACATTACTACTATAGATCTCACCGGGGATGAACACAATAAATAATCAACATTTCATGGACGTGCGTACCATAAAGGCATAAAAGCACTGCTTACCTACATGATAAATACTTGCTATACACATATTTTAATTTAACTTTCGTACGTTTTAGATAACTTTAATTATTATTAATAGTAAAAATATGAATACACATTAACGCCTACATTTATAAAATAGCACCAATTGATTTGCAAAACTACATAAACATAAGTCGGTAAGTGGTAACTAGGCGCGCCGCGCGAAGGTACGCACCAATATTATACTACATATCTGTGGTTACAGGCACTCGATGTCTCGCAGACCCCGCCTATATGTGTGAGTTAAGATTTTCGTATTCGTACACTGTTCGCAAACGTGTGTGCGTGTGCGATTTACTTGGCCAGGTCCTGCCGCATGGTTTCCGAGCTTAGCCGAGCGCTTCGGAAGTAATCGGATATGTTCGTTGCCTATAATCCGAGTAAAAATAATAGACGGAAATCTAATTAATCACATATGCACATAATGCATTTTTGTTTAGTACGGTTTATATTTGTTTACATTACAGAAGTGTTTTGTATTTTGCGAGGCCATTTTTTCATGTGATGAGCACTGTAACATATTATTTTTGTTTGCGCCAGTATATTTATAGTTTTCTTAGAAGATTTTTATTATTTTAACATTTAAAAGTTTGTACATTTAACAGTTTATTAGATATTAGTTATTACTGAGTTTCTAATTTCTATATTAAGTGCGTTTTTTGATTTCTTAAAAATGTTATTTGACTGTGAGGTTTGTGTTGAAAATGTGTGTTTATTAAAAATAAAAAAAAACAAGTTTTCACAATTGTCATTCAGTGAAAAGATTCTAATTGTGATTTGTGTCGAAAGGTAGGTACGTGTACCTGAGTTACAACAATTAAACCAGCAACAAAAATGAAATGTAAGTAACTCGAAAGTTTCATGTTATTCATATTCATGTACTTATTTATTTTATCATTTTATAATATTATATACTTTATATTAAATGCGAAATTATCTCTGTCTGTCTGTCTCGCTTTCACGCCAAAACAAATGAACCGATTGTAATAAAATTTTGTACACAGTTAGTCTAGAGCCTGAGAAAGGACATAGGCTACATTTTTATAAGACAAAAATATACTATGTATCTAATTTCCATGGAAATATCGATGAAAATGAATTCACATTGCATTTCTAATATATAACAATCTATATTACGCCATACGCCATCTATGGCGTTTTTATTTATTTTAGCTTAGCACACATGTGAACGCAAATGAACTTTCATTGTAGTTCCAACACGTGACAACAGATGGCGTTTTTTTGTTTCTTCATAACAGAACGTACTCATATATTATAATAGTTTAGAAAACATAGTTTTTAATTTATATCCACACTAATATTACAATTTATGCGAAAATATCTCTTTTTGTCCGTTTGTCTGTCTGTTTTGCTTTCACGCCAAAACTACTAAACCGATACCGCTGCTTACCCCATCTCAAAAACCTCTGCACGCCTCTGCAACATTTTATGTATAGTAAAAAGAAACTTGAAAAATATATCAAAGTTAAAAAATGTATTAGGAAAACGGAGCAATTAATGCAAAAAAATAAAAAAATTGTAAAGCATCTTAACAATTTATCAAAGAATAAAAAAAATATTAAAAATCAATTGTTATGCTAAAGAGTTAGAACAGACTAGGCTTAGTTATGAGGCGGATATAAGTAGCCTTCAATCAGAAATTTCAGGTTTGCACTCTACTTTAACACATATCCAAAATAAGTATGAAATAGCACAAACAGAAATTCAGCTATGGATGATCTCATAGAAATTGGAAAATACAATAAGGAACGTGTAAACTCCTTGTTTAACAATTGTAATTGCCAGACAAAATTAGGTCATTCACAGAATTATAATAATAGTTCAGTTATCGGTTCAGCGGTGAAGGCTTCTACTGACTCCTCAAAATATTATTATAAAACTTAGGCACATGCCCCTGAGGCCGGTTCCATCAGTATTTATTGTGATGAAATAGGCCAAGGGGTAGGTGTACACTTGAATAAATTGTGTTTGGGACAAAAAATAACTTGTACCTGTTTGCCCGGAGCATCATATGAACAAATAATTAGCCGGGCAATTAATTCTACTTTTTGCCCCAACTCAATTTTAATTATATTAATCGGGAGAAGAGGAAAGTTAAACAAAAAACAAATGCTGGATTATATAGACACTTTAAGTAATAAAGAAAATATTAGAAAAATTATTTTGTTTACCTTTCCTTAGAGACAAGTAAAAAACTGCCACACGAGATCAAAGAAAATCATATAAGATATAAGCTGAACAGCCTACTTTGTAGTGCCACCAACCAAAATTGTATACTTTTAAGTAACAATATCCCACAAATAGATGTGGTTCATATTAATACTATTTTAAATTTTAGGTTTAATAATCTAACATATGATAAGTTTTTCTTATCATATTCTTATACCAGACATATAGCCAGATGGCTATTTCATTTTAGTACATTTTTAGTTCTAAGACAAGCCAATAATTTGGCTAAACGATCAAATGCTTTTATTGAGCATTCAACTTTTTTAAACAACTGTTCAGATAACAGTTTGGAATATGTTCCAAATGATTTAAATTAGTCACTAAGACAACAGAAGCTCACTCTAGCAATTTATTAAGAAATATAAATAATAATATACGTGCCCACCACCGGGAAACTACCAAAAATAAAAGAAGTAACTGTAATTTTAATATGAACCTTGTACACCAGAACTTGCAAGGGATGATGGGTAAAGAATTAGATATCGAACTGTTTTTAAATGAATATAACATAGATATTATGTGTATTACAGAGCACTGGCTTAGAAATTGTGAATTAATATTTAACTTTTGTAATCACCAGTTAGCAAGTTCGTTCAGCAGAGAAAATTCCATTAGAGGTGGCTCTCTAATATTAATTCATAAAAAGCTAAAGTTTAAAGAGCGAAAAGATATTGTGAAATTCTCTTCTGAACGAATAATTGAAGTGGCCTGTATTGAGTTGAGCCACCTTATTATTGTAGGCGTATACAGGCCTCCATCAGGTCTATACGACTCTTTTGAAGAAATAATGGAACAAGTTTTAAATAAAGTATGTGCATCTAAAAAAAAGATTATTGTATGTGGTGATTTCAATATTAATTTGTTAGACTTAAACTCCACCACTATTAGATTCACATCCTTATTAAAATCGTATAACCTAATTAAATTATTTAATGAACCAACTAGAGTTTGCGAAACAACTGCCACTTGCATTGCTAATATTTTCACAAATGTTACTCCCTGTAAAAAAGAAATAATTAATGCTCTGAGTTCTGATCATCGTGGACAGTTAGCTTCTTTTAACATGAAATGTGATAATAATACTGAAGAAAAGATTGAGTTTATTCCTGTAAATACAAAACGTATTGAGAAATTTAGAAGTAAACTTGTTTCAAGTCTTCATCGCTTAGATATGTCAAATAAACCAGATGAAGCTTTTAATACATTGTTTAAAGTAGTAAGAAACCAATTCAAGTCTGTATTTACTTCTAAAACGGTCAGTTTAAATAATAAAATAAAAAATTCAGAAATTGGGCAACTCCAGGTATTATTGTAAGTAGGCAAAGACTGTATGAGTTATATGATGAAAAAACAATGAATTAAAATATACGTAAAGAAATATTCAAAAATTTTTAGAAAAGTCTGTCAAGCTGCGAAGGCCCTCCACATAAAAGAAAAAATAAAGAACTCTAAAAATAAAGTGAAAACCACCTGGAAAGTTATCGCAGATGACACTGGAAGAGTCAACTGTCGTAACTCTAAACTTGAACTTTAAATTGATGATAAAAAGATCAGCTCTGACCTTGAGGTTGCGACAGTTTTTGAGAAGTTTTTTGCTGACATTCCGATCTCAGCTACAAAAGACTTAAATTCCTCACCTGAAGTTGCGGAAAGGTTACTTAAAGAAAATGTCAAGGAATGTGATGTCAATTTTATTTTTAAAGAAATCGACTCCAGGGATATTATTAAGACTTTCAAATCGCTGAATGTTAAAAGTACAACTGATCTCTGGGGTATGTCCACAAGAGTTATTAAATCAATAATTGACATCATTGCCCCGCACTTAGCACTAGTCTTTAATAATTGTATTAAAAATGGTGTGTTCCCTGACCTAATGAAGCATAGCAAGGTGATGCCTCTCTTCAAAGCTGGGACTAAGTCTGACCCAGTTAACTACAGACCAATATCTATTTTGCCAACTTTTAGTAAAATATTTGAAAAAATAATTCTAAATCAATTACTAGTTCACTTTAACTGTAATAATTTGTTACATAACAATCAATTTGGCTTTACTAAAGGTAGGTCCACTACAGATGCAGGCATCAGTCTTCTATGTAGTATATTTGAAGCTTGGGAGGGGTCGCAGAATGCACTTGGTATCTTCTGCGACCTATCCAAAGCATTTGATTGCGTTGAACATGCTACATTAATCAGAAAATTGTATCATTATGGTATAAGGGACACGGCCCTAAAACTGTTAAGTTCTTACCTTGCAAATAGAACGCAAAGAGTTGAAGTTAATTCTAAAAGGTCTAATGGTAGTAAAATAAAGCTAGGTGTTCCACAAGGATCTATTTTAGGTCCCTTTCTTTTTCTCATTTATATAAATGACCTACCTTACCTAGTTAAAGATAAGCATGAGATAGTACTTTTTGCTGATGACACTTCACTAATTTTTAATGTGAAGCGACAACAATTTAATTACGACGAGGTAAATAGTGCTCTCTCAAAAACAGTACAATGGTTTAATGCTAATAATTTACTATTAAATTCTAACAAAACGAAATGTTTAAAGTTCAGTTTACCAAATGTTAGGCAAGTACAAACCAATGTACTATTGGTTTGTACTTGCCTAACATAATGATGAGAAAATGAAATTAGTGGACACCACTGTTTTCCTAGGTATAACTTTAGACAGTAAATTACAGTGGAGTCCGCATATTGCAAATCTGGCGGATAGGCTCAGTTCTGCAGCATATGCTGTTAAAAAAATCAGAGAAATAACTGATGTAGAAACAGCGCGACTTGTTTACTTTAGTTACTTCCACAGCATTATGTCCTATGGAATCCTTCTATGGGGAAATGCAGCGGATATTAATTCAATATTCGTGCTGCAGAAGCGAGCCATACGTTCTATTTATAAGATGTCATCGTGTGAATCCTTAAGAGAAAAGTTTAAGGAAATAAATATTCTGACCGTCGCATCTCAATACGTCTTGGATAATGTACTGTATGTAAGAAAGAACTTAAATAATTTCAAAAAGAAAAGCGACAATCATTGTTTTAACACTAGGAATAAGAACAAATTAGAAATACCAGTGATCAGACTCAGCAAAGTCAGCAAATCTTTTAAAGGCCAGTGTATACGCCTGTACAATAGAATCCCAGAAAACGTTCAAAATCTCTCTGTCAATAAATTTAAAAATGTAGTAAAAGAACGTTTGTGTACTAAAAGCTTGTTATAAAATCAATGATTTCATCAACGACAACACACCTTGGGAATAAGGTGGTTCTTACAGGCTACTAGAATATTTTTTATAATTCCTATTGTAAACAGCTCTAAGTTATAATATTGTTATATAACACGGTCAAATTAACTAGACGCACGGTGATGGCATATTGCATTCCAGTGGTCAGGTTAATGTGACCGTGTTGTACTGTATATGTTTTTAATTGTAATTTTCCATCTTTTTAGCAAAAGATGGACCCTTGCGAGTTTCTTACGCCGGTTCTTCTCGACGGGTTAGTTCCCGAACCGGTGGTAGGCACCGTAGTATCGACGTTCGGTAATGTTTTTGTAAAAAAATTACTCCGAATAAAAATATTTTGATTTGATTTGATTTGTAGGTTCTATTATGGCGGCTGTACACACTCGTCGAGACACCCCGAGACAGGCCGAGCGCGAGTGTCCTCGTCTCGTTGGCTCTCGCGAGGAAAACCAGAGCAAGCATGTACGGCAGTGGCGAAGCCTCCATAGAACACGATTCCTACCGGCTTACCTTGGCCAATTTTAATATATACATTTTTTATTATTAATAATTATAGCTTACCCCGCTTCCTACAATTTCATAAAAATAATTCGCCATGTATTTAAAATCACGCAAACGCACACATACCCGTTTTTACGATCGCACTCAGAACGCGTACGTACAGCTCCGGTGGCCGGGGAACTCGCACAAAACATCGGGAATCCAAACATTTGAAATGTATGAAATTCACGCACACATACACATTACTACTACATGCAAACGACTCGTCGATATTGTCGAACAACAAGCCGATCCCACATAGCCTACCTAGTCTTTATTTGTCATGTGTTAAGGTTTAGTTTCGCATGTTTCGCTTTAAAAGATTTCGTCCAATCACAACAGAGCTAATTGCAGCTGCCGACCGGCGCGTGCTGTCATTTCAATTCACAATACAATTATATTACGCGCTAATTTGCACTCATTTTGTACTGTTATTATTGTAATATGCAAAATTTTGTTTATTAAGTTAGTGGGCTATATAGTTTAAAAGAATCGAAAGTAGTGAAATTTTACTTGCCAAGTGTTGTGTTATGTTTTTGTTTGTTACATCGTAAAGGTTGGTTTGTTTTACTTACTTTGAAATTAGTCGTGACACGGTTAGGTGAGAAATGGTAGCATTAGTACAAATTGACTGTTGTCTTACGGATTACCTATTAAATGACTTAAATTCGTTCTATTAAATAACGACGACAGACGACAAATAACAAAATTAAACATTTAGGTACGTATTTCTGCTGATATTTCTTTGCTACTAGCTTTTGCCCGCGATTTCGTCTGCGTGGACTTCAGACAGGTAGCCTATGTTCCTTTCCATGTTTGACATGGGATGCATGCAAAATTTCATCTAAATCCAGTTTTTGCATGATTGAGTAACAAACATCTACACTGGCAAGTCAGGATTCACTTATTTTTGGTGTGTGAGTGTGAGTGACGTGTGCTTAAAACGGCTTTTTTTAAAGCCACTTTTATCATACTCGACATGCACTGTTCATATAATACCAGTGATGTCATGTATGGTGAAGGTGGTGAATACTAACAACACTAACACTGCATGCAACGCACACAATGCAAGCAAAGCACCCTAGTAGTTATGGAAAAGGTAAACTAACACACTTAATACAGGTATGTAATTTATTGCACGTTTTTTTTACAAGAATTGAAATTTTGCTTATTCACGAGTTAGCCGTTTTTTGGTCCGGCTTTACCTTTTTTTTTTTCACCCCACGCCACTGATGTACGGCCGAGGATTTTGGCGAGAGGGTCTCGTCTAGTGTACAGCCGCCATTAGAAGTAACGAAGTTTGGCGATCGGACCGACTATCAGAACCCCCGAACAGTAGTCCAGCATTCCACGGAGCACAGAGTATACAAGTAAATTTATACTTACTTGTTCAAGTTGTTGTTGCTTATGTCGAATCGTTTAAGTTTCTGCAGGAGCGAGATGTTCTCCGGCAGTATCTCCACCTTGTTGTCCCGCAAGTTGAGGACGTTGAGGTGCTGCATTTGGTCGCAGAACTCCTCCGTTATTTCCTGGAAATATGTGTAATTTACAGTGTTGCACAATAAGGGAGATCGCACACGTCACACTTTTTGTGTGATCGAGTCTGCGGCGCACAAAAAGCGCACAAATGTCGTTCGCGGATTTTTCACAGACTTAACGCACACGACGCACATCTTCGATCATTCTGTCCGCTGAACTGTAGGGACGTAGACGCTATGGAAATCGTGCAAAGATCGCGAAGTATTATTTAGTACTTGAAGTACAGAAAAAAATGAAAAAATAGAAAATTTTGGGTACATCCTATAATTTCGGACAGATTATTGAAGGGACAGTTCCATATTAAACATTCAATTCTGCATTATTCTGCCTTAGAGGTCAGAGGCGGTGCAAGGCGTGGGCGGTGTGGGCGACCGCCCACGGCCTCGCGGTCCTAGGGGCCTCGCGCCCCTTGGACCACTAGGTTTTTTTAAAGGTTTTACGAGTTGTACGTGATACTCAAATATTCATAAATAAAAAGTTTTATAAATAAAACTTTAAGTACTTATCAAAAAATTATTTCTCTCAATAAATCCGTTCTATAGCGTCATCCAATTGGGGGCTCGCATAATATATTTTAGGGGGCCTCGCAAGATATATCTTGCCTACATAAAATTTAGGTCTTGCCCCGCCACTGTTAGAGATATTATAAATTACTGGTCTGTTTTGTATTAATTCATGAGTTAACATCGTTACATCGATATCTGTCGCCATGTTAATTAAATAGATCGCGTACGTTACGTCACTACAAATGCAGATTGTAGACTAAAATTATGCGCCGTCTGCGTTAGCGCGTGTTGAAGCAAACGTTCTATTTTTTTCGCACACTTTTTGTGCGGCGCCGCGCGAAGCGGCGCGATGCGGTCTGCCAGAATTATACGAATTTTTTGTGCGTCGGACTTATTGCGCGTCATGTGCGTTACTGCCACAGAGATATTAAACCAGTAGAAAGGCTGTGGGGGCGTGGCCGGTGTAAGTGAAACATGAGCAAAACAGGCGAAAGTTGTGAAAACACAATTAGTCGGGATGTGATTGTCTAAGCGCGTACTACGGGAGTGTTTTTTAAAATGCCTACCTGTTCAGTTGTTGTATGCAAGAATCGAAGTGACCATAAACTTAAGGGGGTCACTTTTCATAAATAAGTACAAAAACAATTTTGTATTTCCAGTATTTTCTACCAAAATCTCATTTTTTTTCGTTAAAATAATTGCACTAGTCGGGTACTGAGAGAAATATGTAACATAACGATTGAACCCAATACATTGCTCGCTAAGTGTAGCGTGCCTGGTGTTGAAAACAGTCTGACCGAGTAATGAAAATTGCGCTTATTGAATCGGTCGCTTCTCGTGCATGGCCGTCACCGACCGCTGATAAGCGTCGTGAGATAGTGATGTACCTGTCGTTTCTTGTTGTCGATGGGTGAATCTACTCAAAATGTTATTTTTGGCCAAAAATTGTGTTTTTAAAAAAACCCTTAAATATTGCTCTGAAAGTTTCTGGTGTTCAAAGGCACCGAAATAGAATTCCCTTTCTGTAAGAGTCACGAAAAAAAATTAAGTAATTTAAGAGATATTTAATATTAAGTAAAAACTGTTGTTCATGACAATGACGAAATTTGTGGAAAATGACGTGTTTACTTAGAATAATGACAATTTGTTGAGAATAATGATTATTTTAAAAATCTTATCCATATTCGGGCTGATTATATTATTATTATTATTATAAACGCCTCCGTGGTCCAGTGGTTAAGAGCGTGGCTCTTGACTCAGAGGTCGTGGGTTTGATTCCCGCGTTGGAAACATATTGTTAATTGTTGTTTCCAAGTTTGGTTAGGACATTGCAAGCTGATCACCTTATTGTCTGACACTCAGAACAGGAAAATAAAGTCTGTCAAGTAAGATGATGATGATGATGGGCATGTAAAAGTCGGTCCTGCGCCTGATCTCTCGCCAGTCGTGTCGGTCGTCCGTCCCACTGGGTTATTAGAGTTAAAAGGAATAGAGAGTGCTCATGTGTACTGCGCACACACTTGGGCACTATAAAATTACTCCTGCGTAACTTGCCTGGTTTCAATTAAACCAGCCACCGTCACCGACACCGGTGTGGGGGTTATTATTATTATTATAAGTAAAAAATAGGATTTCAATAAAACTTGTAATGTTAGTAAAAGTATTGATTTATAATAAAAATGTACTCGTATTCCCTACAATATAGCTAACACCAAAACCTACCTTTAAAAAAATATATTCTATTTTTTCGAGTCACCTGCAATAAAAAATATACACCAGTCCTGTTAAATAATAATTCTGATATTTATTATTTCTCAAATAATATTTTATTACCAAACGTTCCTCGCGGCTTCGCTCGCGTAAATTAGATATTTCACAGACAAATTAGTCCACAAAAAATAGCGTATGATCCTTCACGTGGTCAATTTCTTAATTCTTATCAGTTATCTGTATCAAATAACAGAAAAATTGCTCCAGTAATTTCAAATAATTTCCCCCGTTTTTTCCATATTTTCCTCTATTTCTAAGCTCCTATTAGTCTTAGCGTGAAAAATTATAGCCTATAGCCTTCCTCGATAAATGGGCTATCTAACACTGAAAGAATTTTTCAAATC
The DNA here is from genome assembly GCA_963422495.1 of Polyommatus iphigenia. NCBI lineage: Eukaryota > Metazoa > Arthropoda > Insecta > Lepidoptera > Lycaenidae > Polyommatus > Polyommatus iphigenia. Next base: position 39,918,231 of record OY730182.1, read on the forward strand.
GGACCAGTAGTTCCTGAGATTAGTGTGTTCAAATAAGCCCTCTTTCAAATAATTTCCCCCCGTTTTTTCCACATTTTCCTCTATTTCTTGGCTCTTATTATTCTTGGCGTGATAAAATATTATAGCCTTCCTCGATAAATGAGCTATCTAACAATGAAATATTTTTTAAATCGGACCAGTAGTTCCTGAGATTAGCGCGTTCAAATAAGCCCTTTCAAATAATTTCCCTCCGTTTTTTCCACATTTTCCTCTATTTCTTCGCTCCTGTTATTCTTAGCATGATAAAATATTGCCTATAGCCTTCCTCGATAAATGGGCTATCTAACACTGAAAGAATTTTTCAAATCGGACCAGTAGTTCCTGAGATTAGCGCGTTCAAACAAACAAACAACCTCTCCTGCTTTATAATATTGAAGTGTAGATAAAATTTTTACTACTTTTCTTACTATTCTACTACTACTATTCGAAAAGGTGTCAAATAATTACCTAATTGTAATATCGACATTGCATCGATTCGATATATTTATCCCTTTTTTCCAGAAATACAGTTACAGATTTGGTCATTATTCTGAATGATCGTCATTATGCTTTTAGGGCTATTCAGGAAAATGACGTTCAGGAAAATGACAGATTCACTAAATTCTTTTAATAATTATGTATTGATATAAAGAAAACTAAGAAAATTATTAAGAACTTAGAAATGTTGCGGGCCTTTATAACTTGGTATAAAAAAAAGTAGTGAAAAACAGACAAATGTTGGCACACATCGAGAAAGGTAAATGACGTCTTATTTGGAAATTTTTGTAGAACGTATTTCAAAGACTCACCTGCATAGAACGAAGACCTCTATCCACACCAAAGCACTGCGATCATATAAAGTAAGCCAGCAGATTTTATCGCAAAATAGGTTTCAACCCGTCACGTAGAGTATATCGGCAAGGCATTCAAAACAAACACTGCGTTGAACAATGACGCGAATTTTATGAACATTTTAAAAATAGAATTTTTAGTTATTTAATGTAAGTTGATGTGTTATTTGTTGGTATCGAATCGGTTCTTTATCTTCAAATTTGATTTGATAACAGATGCCGCTGCTTGGCGGCTACATCGCGCTATAGCTAGCACGAAGATATTTGTTATAGGTGATAGTTTAACCACTCAGTACTCACATTCACTCTTGGTGTTGTAAAATTATCATGCCAGAGGGATTTTAGTCCTAGGGTAGCCGTACAGACGGATTTCGTGATATTGTGCTCGAACAAAAGCGTCAATCTTCCACCAGTACGAGTGGAAACAATATAATGCTACGTTTTGATGCTTGCCGAGCCACGGCAAGCCTCCACAAATCTCGCTTTGCATTTGTAAGTAGAGCTGTAAAAGTAACGAAAAAAAGCGTACCGTATGTATTCGTTACTTTAACTGTTCGTACTCGTTACTCGATAGTTTTGAATTTTGATACTCGCACTTGGCCGATTTTTTGTATATATTTTGATAGGTTAATACTTAATAGTTATTTAATTTAAGAGTAACATTATCCTACAAAAAGAACAATCCATATTTTTCAAGAATTTTCGCAGAGGAAATTGTTGTTCGTGTTATCAAAATGAAGCTACTCACGAAAAATTTGCTTGATAATAATAAAAAAAAATTTCGTTACTGTACTCGGCGAAACATGGCGGTAGCGGTCATTGACTTCCTGTCAAAAACTTGTCATTTTTTATACAAAGCCGCGATTGACAACATCGGACACTTCATTGTCAATCGCGGTTTATATAGAAAATGACAAGTTTTTGACAGGGAGTCAATGGCCGCTATCGCCATGTTTCGCCGAGTACAGTACAATATATTAGATAGGGAACCCGGATTATAATTTTTTTTTTTTTAATTAAACCTACTTATAATAAACACTGCAAGCGTTAACGCTTGTCATCACTCATCAGCTGGTATACGATAGGCTCGTCGCGAAATTTTAGTAAAAAAACATTGAATAAAAGAAATGCGAGTAACGAAACGCATTCGTGAGTAACGTTTCGTTACTCGGTACTAGATGGCTTACCCGTTACTCAGTACCGAATACATACGGTTTGCTACAGCTCTATTTGTAAGTCGTTTTCACGCTCGTGAACGCGTCAGTGTATTACATACATGCCCTTTAATCTCTGTCCAAAAAGCGACACTACTCCCGATCGTCTACAAGCGTCCGCAAGCTCACGCAAGCCAAGCCATTTCACCTGTTTTCACGCTCGGGCTTGTGGAGGCTTGCCGTGGCTCGGCAAGCATCAAAACGTAGCATAACACATTGTGCGAAATCGTACCTCCTGCAACATTTCGTCATCATTCCACGCGAAAAACATACAATCATCAATCCTCATCACCTTGGTGAGTGGCAGTCTTCCACCGTGCGTTTTTTGCGTAACTTCCTGCCACGCACTGTAAAACTTAAGAATGAACTGCCACCAGTTAGTATTTGAGGACCAATACACGCCAGAGGTGATAGGAATTTAGTCCCAGGCCCCAAGGGTACCCCACGCTGGGACTAAAATCCCTCTGGCGTGATAATTCTACAACACCAAGAATGAGTGTGAGTGAAAATAGTTTCATAATCGTTAATCACCTATAACAAAAATCTTCGTGCAGCTATATCGCGATGTAGCCGCCAAGCAGCGGCATCAGCTGTTATCAAATAAATGAATTAAACTTAATATAATAAAATTAGCGACATAGATTGAAATGCAACCTAGTTACCTAGTGAATAAAATATTTGCATTTCATTAAAATTTACTTATTTAACGTAGTGACTAACAGCAAAATGATATCTATTATCGTGTTAATAAAGTTTCATCTTATTTGAATTTTTGTCGGCGTGGCGCGGCTTGTGATATCACGCGCCGAAAGGGGTGGCTCGTGCTCGCCTTTAATCGGATCGAGAGTCTATAGCAGTGCTGCCAGGTCTCCCGATTTTCCGGGAGTTCTCCCGATTTTAGTAAATGTCTCCCGATATCCCGGATCCTCAGTCAAACCTCCCGATTTTTTCCACATCTTGAACAGTTACTAAAAAACACTGCGTCTAAGTGCGTGAAACGAAATAACCTACACAAGTTGCAATACTCAACAAAAGTAATGAGTTTGTAAAGTATGTAGCGTAAAGTATGCCTTGACAGAATGGAATAAAGTTGAATATCAAATAGCAAAACTTTGGAATTCAGATAACACCAGAGTCCAGACAAACCGGTATTTCTCATTATTATACGATCAAATTAAGAGACATAGTTCAGTCTAGTAATTGTAAGGATAAGTAAGGTATTTTAAATGAACAGCATTAGATTGCGTCATGTGAAGTGAGCAAAGTTTTGTTCGCTTGCATTTGCAACCACTTTGCTTTTGTGATTTTGTTTTCTCGGACTAAATATCATTGTTTTTAAGTATTTTAAACAAGTTTTTAAGCTGTAATTGTCAGAATTTAGAATGTCTAGTTCTGAGAGCGATATAGAGGTGCAAAATACACCCCTAAAGAAAAAGAAATACAGTGTCAGCTATAAGCCGGATTGGGAAAAAGATGATCTGTTTGAGGGATGGTTATCAAAAAGTAATAAAGGTAAGCGATATAAAAGCCTTTCTTAGATACTCGCTGATAAAAACTTATTGATCACAAAAACCTATTAATTCGTATTAGCCGTGTTCGTTTCATTTTTCAACTACGCGGCTTTTTTCGCAATTTGGCAGCTGACTGTCAACTTCATCATGTAGTGTCGCGGCGGCTAGCTTCTTGATGGCGCGGGCGACCTAATAAAATGTTGCCAGTTTAAAATAGTATTCTTAAAGTACAGCAGTTTTGTCGTCTTGAGAAATTAACGCTTTTTTGTTGGAATATTTAGGCTATATTAAAAAATATACTTTTCAGGTCCAGATTTCGCTTATTGTAAAGTGTGCTCTTGCGATATAAATATAACGAGAGGGGGTAAAAATGATATTAAAAGACATAAAGAGACAAAAAAACATGAAAGCAATAAGCTGAAAATTCGAGGTCAACAGAGTCTAGACCAGATGATAACAAAAAAATCTACATCGTTAGAAAAACTAGTTAAACAGTCAGAAATTAGAATTGCCGCATTCATAGTTGAACATAATATTCCGATCAATGTGATGGAACATTTCCCAGATTTAATAAGAGCAGTATGCCCAGATTCTGAAGTCGCAAAAAGGATTACCTGTGGACGTACTAAAACAACAAAAATTATTTCGGAGGTGTTGGGAAGAAGTGACGTTGATATCATGGTTGAAGCAATGCAGACAAATAGATTTTCATTAACAGCTGATGAAAGTACTGATAAAAGTACAAAAAAGCATTTGGCAGTAATTGTGAGGATTGCTCGAAGTAATCTGAAGGTAAATATTATGTTTATAATGTAAAGTTTACATTTCAAATATGTTACTTTTGTATACTTACTTATTAAACCCTATTCTTTATCAGGTGGAAGATTATTTCTTTGAATTATTTGAAATTCTTGAAGGTAACGCCGAAAAATTGCATGAAATAATTACAAAAAAAATGACTGAGTTGGGGATTCCATATAAAAAAAAATATGATAGGGCTGGCCGCAGATGGTGCCAAAGTAATGATGGGAAAGAACAATTCTCTTGCCACGAAGTTCAAACAAGACATACCACACCTTTTCGTTATGAAATGTGTATGCCATTCTGTACATCTTGTAGCGTCTAACGCTTGCTTAAAATTGCCTCGAGAACCCGAAGATCTAGCACGGGATGTGTATAACTATTTGAATGGTAGCCCAAAACGTACCGGCTTGTTGAAAGAATTCCAGGATTTTTTGGAACTAAAACCACACAAATTGCTGCAACCTTCCCAAACAAGGTGGCTCTCTTTAGAGGCAGTAGTAAAGAGGCTGCTAGAACAATACGAAGCCTTAAAGTTGTACTTTAGAGACGCTATTTTTAGTGACCGTATTAAAGCTGCAGAAAACATATTGAAAATGATAGAAAATCCAGTGAACAAGCTATATCTGCAATTTATGGCGTATGCCTTAGGTATATTCAACGAACTAAACAGAACCATGCAATCAGAAAATACAAATGTACACATAATTTACAACAGGGTCATGACCGTAATCTACACAATTTTGGGATGTTATGTGAAAGATGAATACATTTCAAGAAATGATCACAAAAACATCGACTATAAAAATCCTAGAAAGTACATGGATATAAAAGATTGGTATTTAGGCGCTGAAGTAGGGGCGACATTATCTTCACCAACATTAACAATCAGTCCCGAAGAGATAAAAAAATTCAAGTTCCGCTGTTTGGAGTTTTACATTGAGGCAATTAAACAACTATTACAGCGATTTCCGTTTGAAGACGATATGGAAATTTAAAAAAAAATGGAGTTTATGGATCCAAAAAAAGTTTGTAGTGGCAAAATACTATCCATCGCCGACATATTGGGAAGGTTCCCAAATATAGCTCCTTCAAATGTTATCCAACAGATTGACACCGAATGGCGGCTACTTCGGAATACGAATTTAAACACTGAAGATGAAAATTTAGAAGTAGGAGCTTTCTGGAAAAAGATAGCCCAGATGCATTTGGGTGATGGCAGCAAAATGTTTCCAAATTTAACTTCGACAGTTTTTAGTTTTATGTGCTTGCCACACTCAAGTGCATCTGTGGAAAGGCTGTTTTCCCAAATAAATTTAACGAAAACAAAGTTACGGAACCAACTCTCTACCTCGGTAATATCGGCAAGTCCTGCATACCAAAAACATTTTGAAAAATTCTAATTGCTTCAGCTTCGAAATTAAAGACCAAATTTTACAGAAACATAATAAAAATATGTATTAAAAATCTCCCGATTTTTTTTGTAATCTTACCTTAAGACTCCCGGATTTTTATAGGTATACTTCCCGGAAAATAAAATTTGTATCTGGCAACACTGGTCTATAGTTGTAAACCAGCGGCTTGTAAGCTGGTAGTAACCGATAGCAGCCGCTAGAAACGAATAAACAGCTGCTTGTTACCGGGTAAACAGCCGCTTGTTACCTGACTTGAGCATCGAAAAAAAAACTATTTTCAATACTTTTTTATTGTTAAATTATTATTTTTTTCATATTGTAACACTTACACTGTTCTTTTATTTTTGTTTTTATTAAAAAGCACCGAAAATACTGTTTATACCTACTAATTTACTTAATTCAGAGATGATTGTCGTAACTTTACTTTAGGTGGCATACGAAATTATAAGAATAAAGGTAGTTTAATTAGCTTAGTTTTGATTATCTAACGCATAATCAATAATAATTATCAATCAATAATGATTATCAAATACATATAAAAATTAAACTGTTTTGGTAGTATTTCTGTTATTTTTTAAAAACCTCCAATATTTTCTGCATAATATTAAATCGCTCATTACCATTATATATATTGCTCAAGTTCATGAGATATTGTTCATGAGATTGTGTATTTAACACTTTAACATAGATTGAAATGTCATCGTTTATGTCTATTTAAGTTAAATATATCCTATTGTAAGTAAATCAGAATAAAAACCATAAAAAATAAACGAACTCATGTGATTATACCAATAAAATGTAAGAAGCCGTTACCAGCCGCTATTTATCGCTAGTATTGATAATAAGCCAAAAAAGTCGTTTCTCGCCGCTTGGCTAATAATGTTAGCAAACGGCTTCACATCTATAATCGAGACGCGCCTGCACGAGCCGCGCCGCTCCACCCCTTCACACGGCGCGTGGCTCGAGCGGGCGCGGCGCGGCTCGTGGTAGCACGCGCCGTGAGAACGCAACCACGACACCACTTAGTGGCGCGTGGCTCGAGCTGGCGCGTGATATTAAACGCGCCTGCTCGAGCCAGTCCCAGCCACCACTTCACACGGCGCGTGGCTCGAGCGGGCGCGGCGCGGCTCGTGGTAGCACGCGCCGTGAGAACGCAACCACGACACCACTTAGTGGCGCGTGGCTCGAGCTGGCGCGTGATATTAAACGCGCCTGCTCGAGCCAGTCCCAGCCACCACTTCACACGGCGCGTGGCTCGAGCGGGCGCGGCGCGGCTCGTGGTAGCACGCGCCGTGAGAACGCAACCACGACACCACTTAGTGGCGCGTGGCTCGAGCTGGCGCGTGATATTAAACGCGCCTGCTCGAGCCAGTCCCAGCCACCACTTCACACGGCGCGTGGCTCGAGCGGGCGCGGCGCGGCTCGTGGTAGCACGCGCCGTGAGAACGCAACCACGACACCACTTAGTGGCGCGTGGCTCGAGCTGGCGCGTGATATTAAACGCGCCTGCTCGAGCCAGTCCCAGCCACCACTTCACACGGCGCGTGGCTCGAGCGGGCGCGGCGCGGCTCGTGGTAGCACGCGCCGTGAGAACGCAACCACGACACCACTTAGTGGCGCGTGGCTCGAGCTGGCGCGTGATATTAAACGCGCCTGCTCGAGCCAGTCCCAGCCACCACTTCACACGGCGCGTGGCTCGAGCGGGCGCGGCGCGGCTCGTGGTAGCACGCGCCGTGAGAACGCAACCACGACACCACTTAGTGGCGCGTGGCTCGAGCTGGCGCGTGATATTAAACGCGCCTGCTCGAGCCAGTCCCAGCCACCACTTCACACGGCGCGTGGCTCGAGCGGGCGCGGCGCGGCTCGTGGTAGCACGCGCCGTGAGAACGCAACCACGACACCACTTAGTGGCGCGTGGCTCGAGCTGGCGCGTGATATTAAACGCGCCTGCTCGAGCCAGTCCCAGCCACCACTTCACACGGCGCGTGGCTCGAGCGGGCGCGGCGCGGCTCGTGGTAGCACGCGCCGTGAGAACGCAACCACGACACCACTTAGTGGCGCGTGGCTCGAGCTGGCGCGTGATATTAAACGCGCCTGCTCGAGCCAGTCCCAGCCACCACTTCACACGGCGCGTGGCTCGAGCGGGCGCGGCGCGGCTCGTGGTAGCACGCGCCGTGAGAACGCAACCACGACACCACTTAGTGGCGCGTGGCTCGAGCTGGCGCGTGATATTAAACGCGCCTGCTCGAGCCAGTCCCAGCCACCACTTCACACGGCGCGTGGCTCGAGCGGGCGCGGCGCGGCTCGTGGTAGCACGCGCCGTGAGAACGCAACCACGACACCACTTAGTGGCGCGTGGCTCGAGCTGGCGCGTGATATTAAACGCGCCTGCTCGAGCCAGTCCCAGCCACCACTTCACACGGCGCGTGGCTCGAGCGGGCGCGGCGCGGCTCGTGGTAGCACGCGCCGTGAGAACGCAACCACGACACCACTTAGTGGCGCGTGGCTCGAGCTGGCGCGTGATATTAAACGCGCCTGCTCGAGCCAGTCCCAGCCACCACTTCACACGGCGCGTGGCTCGAGCGGGCGCGGCGCGGCTCGTGGTAGCACGCGCCGTGAGAACGCAACCACGACACCACTTAGTGGCGCGTGGCTCGAGCTGGCGCGTGATATTAAACGCGCCTGCTCGAGCCAGTCCCAGCCACCACTTCACACGGCGCGTGGCTCGAGCGGGCGCGGCGCGGCTCGTGGTAGCACGCGCCGTGAGAACGCAACCACGACACCACTTAGTGGCGCGTGGCTCGAGCTGGCGCGTGATATTAAACGCGCCTGCTCGAGCCAGTCCCAGCCACCACTTCACACGGCGCGTGGCTCGAGCGGGCGCGGCGCGGCTCGTGGTAGCACGCGCCGTGAGAACGCAACCACGACACCACTTAGTGGCGCGTGGCTCGAGCTGGCGCGTGATATTAAACGCGCCTGCTCGAGCCAGTCCCAGCCACCACTTCACACGGCGCGTGGCTCGAGCGGGCGCGGCGCGGCTCGTGGTAGCACGCGCCGTGAGAACGCAACCACGACACCACATTCTTCGGGCGCGTGGCTCGAGCTGGCGCGTGATATTAAACGCGCCTGCTCGAGCCAGTCCCAGCCACCACTTCACACGGCGCGTGGCTCGAGTGGGCGCGGCGCGGCTCGTGGTAGCACGCGCCGTGAGAACGCAACCACGACACCACTTAGTGGCGCGTGGCTCGAGCTGGCGCGTGATATTAAACGCGCCTGCTCGAGCCAGTCCCAGCCACCACTTCACACGGCGCGTGGCTCGAGTGGGCGCGGTGCGGCTCGTGGTAGCACGCGCCGTGAGAACGCAACCACGACACCACATTCTTCGGGCGCGTGGCTCGAGCTGGCGCGTGATATTAAACGCGCCTGCTCGAGCCAGTCCCAGCCACCACTTCACACGGCGCGTGGCTCGAGTGGGCGCGGCGCGGCTCGTGGTAGCACGCGCCGTGAGAACGCAACCACGACACCACATTCTTCGGGCGCGTGGCTCGAGCTGGCGCGTGATATTAAACGCGCCTGCTCGAGCCAGTCCCAGCCACCACTTCACACGGCGCGTGGCTCGAGCGGGCGCGGCGCGGCTCGTGGTAGCACGCGCCGTGAGAACGCAACCACGACACCACTTAGTGGCGCGTGGCTCGAGCTGGCGCGTGATATTAAACGCGCCTGCTCGAGCCAGTCCCAGCCACCACTTCACACGGCGCGTGGCTCGAGCGGGCGCGGCGCGGCTCGTGGTAGCACGCGCCGTGAGAACGCAACCACGACACCACATTCTTCGGGCGCGTGGCTCGAGCTGGCGCGTGATATTAAACGCGCCTGCTCGAGCCAGTCCCAGCCACCACTTCACACGGCGCGTGGCTCGAGTGGGCGCGGCGCGGCTCGTGGTAGCACGCGCCGTGAGAACGCAACCACGACACCACTTAGTGGCGCGTGGCTCGAGCTGGCGCGTGATATTAAACGCGCCTGCTCGAGCCAGTCCCAGCCACCACTTCACACGGCGCGTGGCTCGAGTGGGCGCGGCGCGGCTCGTGGTAGCACGCGCCGTGAGAACGCAACCACGACACCACTTAGTGGCGCGTGGCTCGAGCTGGCGCGTGATATTAAACGCGCCTGCTCGAGCCAGTCCCAGCCACCACTTCACACGGCGCGTGGCTCGAGCGGGCGCGGCGCGGCTCGTGGTAGCACGCGCCGTGAGAACGCAACCACGACACCACTTAGTGGCGCGTGGCTCGAGCTGGCGCGTGATATTAAACGCGCCTGCTCGAGCCAGTCCCAGCCACCACTTCACACGGCGCGTGGCTCGAGCGGGCGCGGCGCGGCTCGTGGTAGCACGCGCCGTGAGAACGCAACCACGACACCACTTAGTGGCGCGTGGCTCGAGCTGGCGCGTGATATTAAACGCGCCTGCTCGAGCCAGTCCCAGCCACCACTTCACACGGCGCGTGGCTCGAGCGGGCGCGGCGCGGCTCGTGGTAGCACGCGCCGTGAGAACGCAACCACGACACCACTTAGTGGCGCGTGGCTCGAGCTGGCGCGTGATATTAAACGCGCCTGCTCGAGCCAGTCCCAGCCACCACTTCACACGGCGCGTGGCTCGAGCGGGCGCGGCGCGGCTCGTGGTAGCACGCGCCGTGAGAACGCAACCACGACACCACTTAGTGGCGCGTGGCTCGAGCTGGCGCGTGATATTAAACGCGCCTGCTCGAGCCAGTCCCAGCCACCACTTCACACGGCGCGTGGCTCGAGTGGGCGCGGCGCGGCTCGTGGTAGCACGCGCCGTGAGAACGCAACCACGACACCACTTAGTGGCGCGTGGCTCGAGCTGGCGCGTGATATTAAACGCGCCTGCTCGAGCCAGTCCCAGCCACCACTTCACACGGCGCGTGGCTCGAGTGGGCGCGGCGCGGCTCGTGGTAGCACGCGCCGTGAGAACGCAACCACGACACCACTTAGTGGCGCGTGGCTCGAGCTGGCGCGTGATATTAAACGCGCCTGCTCGAGCCAGTCCCAGCCACCACTTCACACGGCGCGTGGCTCGAGCGGGCGCGGCGCGGCTCGTGGTAGCACGCGCCGTGAGAACGCAACCACGACACCACATTCTTCGGGCGCGTGGCTCGAGCTGGCGCGTGATATTAAACGCGCCTGCTCGAGCCAGTCCCAGCCACCACTTCACACGGCGCGTGGCTCGAGTGGGCGCGGCGCGGCTCGTGGTAGCACGCGCCGTGAGAACGCAACCACGACACCACTTAGTGGCGCGTGGCTCGAGCTGGCGCGTGATATTAAACGCGCCTGCTCGAGCCAGTCCCAGCCACCACTTCACACGGCGCGTGGCTCGAGCGGGCGCGGCGCGGCTCGTGGTAGCACGCGCCGTGAGAACGCAACCACGACACCACTTAGTGGCGCGTGGCTCGAGCTGGCGCGTGATATTAAACGCGCCTGCTCGAGCCAGTCCCAGCCACCACTTCACACGGCGCGTGGCTCGAGCGGGCGCGGCGCGGCTCGTGGTAGCACGCGCCGTGAGAACGCAACCACGACACCACTTAGTGGCGCGTGGCTCGAGCTGGCGCGTGATATTAAACGCGCCTGCTCGAGCCAGTCCCAGCCACCACTTCACACGGCGCGTGGCTCGAGCGGGCGCGGCGCGGCTCGTGGTAGCACGCGCCGTGAGAACGCAACCACGACACCACTTAGTGGCGCGTGGCTCGAGCTGGCGCGTGATATTAAACGCGCCTGCTCGAGCCAGTCCCAGCCACCACTTCACACGGCGCGTGGCTCGAGCGGGCGCGGCGCGGCTCGTGGTAGCACGCGCCGTGAGAACGCAACCACGACACCACTTAGTGGCGCGTGGCTCGAGCTGGCGCGTGATATTAAACGCGCCTGCTCGAGCCAGTCCCAGCCACCACTTCACACGGCGCGTGGCTCGAGCGGGCGCGGCGCGGCTCGTGGTAGCACGCGCCGTGAGAACGCAACCACGACACCACTTAGTGGCGCGTGGCTCGAGCTGGCGCGTGATATTAAACGCGCCTGCTCGAGCCAGTCCCAGCCACCACTTCACACGGCGCGTGGCTCGAGTGGGCGCGGCGCGGCTCGTGGTAGCACGCGCCGTGAGAACGCAACCACGACACCACTTAGTGGCGCGTGGCTCGAGCTGGCGCGTGATATTAAACGCGCCTGCTCGAGCCAGTCCCAGCCACCACTTCACACGGCGCGTGGCTCGAGTGGGCGCGGCGCGGCTCGTGGTAGCACGCGCCGTGAGAACGCAACCACGACACCACTTAGTGGCGCGTGGCTCGAGCTGGCGCGTGATATTAAACGCGCCTGCTCGAGCCAGTCCCAGCCACCACTTCACACGGCGCGTGGCTCGAGTGGGCGCGGCGCGGCTCGTGGTAGCACGCGCCGTGAGAACGCAACCACGACACCACATTCTTCGGGCGCGTGGCTCGAGCTGGCGCGTGATATTAAACGCGCCTGCTCGAGCCAGTCCCAGCCACCACTTCACACGGCGCGTGGCTCGAGTGGGCGCGGCGCGGCTCGTGGTAGCACGCGCCGTGAGAACGCAACCACGACACCACTTAGTGGCGCGTGGCTCGAGCTGGCGCGTGATATTAAACGCGCCTGCTCGAGCCAGTCCCAGCCACCACTTCACACGGCGCGTGGCTCGAGTGGGCGCGGCGCGGCTCGTGGTAGCACGCGCCGTGAGAACGCAACCACGACACCACATTCTTCGGGCGCGTGGCTCGAGCTGGCGCGTGATATTAAGGCTGCTCTTTCGAAAAAAGCGTGCAGATGAAACAACTTTTCATCGGCATTAACAGAGAAATTATATCTGAAAAAAAAATAGTAATCTACATGATATGATACGTAATTTGGTTTTGCCATATTTTTTCTATCGGTATCACATAATAAAGAAATAAAAAGCAAATCACCTCCAAATCGTTGAATGAAACCACTTTACTCCTTCATTATTTATCAAAAGAATATATAAAAAATATCTACTGCTTTGCAATACATAAGTTAATAATTTGTTTTTTTGAAGTTATACTTCTTTAGGCGCGTTATGAAAAAATGATGAGAGTGAAATTTTAAGATGCGCGCGCACCTGTGACACAAAATTAACAGTATGAAGCCGTCTGCTTAACCGCTCATTAAGTCTCGAAAAAAAAGCTACCAACAAAATAGGAATTGAACCTCGATATTAGTCGCGCATGTTGGTACGCTCGTCACCTCTGATCACTGTTTTCATATTTATAATATTTATCAACATGTCTCTAGTTTATACATTCACAACACGTGTTTGAGTTTCATACAAGTGCGAATTATATATGTGCTAATAAATTATATTCAGTAGTGATTTAAATTGAATATTTTGATTGATATTACTTACTATTTGTGAATATTAGTGAAAAAAATTGTGCTTATATACTTTTTCAAGTGCTCCAATATAATTGAGGTTAACTATCCGTATGTATTATTTATTGATATAAATTAAAATACTTTTATTTAACACTAAATATTATTAAATTATTAATGTTAAATACTTATTATTGGTTATTTAATATTCACAAAATAAAGAAAAAATTTAATAAAACATTTAATAAAAAGTTTGTGATAAAAATTAAAATTGAACATCAAATTATAATATTAATTTTTAATATTTGCTATTTAATGATGCCAAAGATGTATAACTTCTCACGCGCGTACATAAGTACACGCACCCATTTTTTTTTTTTTTGAAATATGTATTATATTAAGCCTTAAAAAGGTTTTTTCTCCTATTTCGCCCTATCATGGACGCGGCGAGCGTCGTAACCGCCACCGTACAAGGCGCGCTGTTATGAATGTTATTTTAATGTCATTTACGTCGATATTCGCACTGACAGACAATCGACCTGCTAATTTAGGGAGAGAGGGCCCTTAAACGCGCCTGCTCGAGTCTGCCCGAGCCACCCCTTCACACGGCGCGTGGCTCGAGCGGGCGCGACGCGGCTTGCGATAATACGCGCCGAGAGAAGGCACCCGATACTATTAGACAATGCTTACACGGCCAGTCTGAGATCAGCTGAGTCCCAGAGACGAGAATAATTGAAATAAAATATGATAAAGTCAATATTTTTTTACAAATTATACTTAGTAGTCCTAATGTCGTTGAAACTAAGGTCGAATTTCGACCATTGGGCGATCTCTAGTTTATTTAATACATAAAATACAAATATCATACATCACAGTTTTTAGGGTTCCGTGTCCAAAGGGTAAAAACGGGACCCTATTACAAAACTTCGTTGTCTGTCCGTCTGTCCGTCAGTCTGTCACCAGGCTATAACTCAAGAACCGCTATAGCTAGATTTTACTAAAAACAAAATAATATTAATATTTAAGGGGGGTTGCCATACCACAAACGTGATTTTTTGGCCTTTTTTGCTCGTAGTCAATAATGATAAGAGGTAGGCACTTAAAATTTTCACGAAGGCCTTAAATATAATTGTACTTTAATAATAATAATCTTTAAATATCAGCTCATAATGAATAATGCCCTTCCAATCTCACCACACATACAGCATCACCTTGTTGCATCGCTTGTATCAAAATGGTGTTGCGTCGTTAGTGATGAAATTCAATCATGTGCGATTCGCCCTCCAAACCCCCAACTTGAGATCTGCGCCCCGGTCTTTGTAATTGGGTCCCGTTTTCACCCTTTGAGTAAGGGACTATAAAAATGAGAAACTTATCCATTTCTGTTATTACACTATGCTAACGCGGACGAAGTCGCGGGCAACAGCTAGTACTTTATATGGCAAAACAACGTTTGCCGGGACAGCTAGTATATGTAGATCTGTGAACACTGAGTTTCGTATGGGTCGCGCGACCCGGTCGCGTAGATTCGTAAGTGGCTGTCGCCCCGCGACGTGCGACCAGCTGCCGGTCTCGGTCTCGCGTCTCGTTCTCGCGTCGCGGTCGTCTTGATCCGAATGCTACCTTTATCTTTGTAGCACACACCTATTTGACATTATGTCAGTCGTTGTTCAAATTCAATAGAGTGCAGTCGCGTCCAGTTCAAAATATATATCTAGAGTTGTTAACACCCCTAAATTTGCTACAGCTGTAATTTTCCTAAATAATTTTAAATACGTAAACATAATTTGAACACCCTTTTTTATTTTATTTTACCCGAACCTACAGCCATAACTTATAGAAAATTTGGTGTATTTTATACAAAGAATAATAAAATTGTCAAAAGAAGCAAACCATAACTGTTTTAACAGCTCCTAATATTATATACCGGACTTTTTGTATTTCGTGCGTTAGAGATAACGCTCTACAAAACCGAAATTAGCCGACTGTCACTTTCCAAAGGTCGATGTGCAATATTTATCGCCGGGTACTGTACAATAATTTGTTTACATCTTTATGGAAATATAGTGCGTATAGACACGCACGCATTATAATAGAATAATGACGATTCAGTAACTTTAAGTAATGAAATGCTAATAATGGCTTTTAACTTTTTTATAGTCCATTCGTGGCTACCGTACTTCGGAGTATCTAATATGAAAGTAATTCTTATGTCTTTACTATTTAGCTGTCCCATTTAAAATAATAATTATTACAGAGATGCTGTAGCAGCTCGTACATTTTATCCCCGCACGCAATTGTGTCGCCAAGGGGGGGAGCGAGGGGCAGCTGCCCCCCCTAGAGATTCTAAAAAAGTTGCCAAATATAATGCAACCAAAGTCCTAACTAAGTCTTTGAGTTGATTTGCTTGAAGTTCAAGCCTTGAACAATCATTCCCGTACGTCGAAACTCGAATGAATTCACTAATTCCACTCTAATTCATAGAGAATGAGAAAAGTATGAATTGTAGTAGTTAGGTAAAGAAAACTTGACCCCCCCCCCCCCCCCCCTGCGCCATCGGCTGGCGACGCCCTTGCCCGCACGTAACACGTCGGTAGCACGGTGCAGTGCGAGTGGGGAGTGGGGACCGAGTATTGGGTACACTAATTGAAAGTAAGTGCTCAATGAAATCATTGCTAATTCCGGTGTCTGGATAGAGATGAGAGCTAACTTTTTCAGAAGCGTGCGAAATAATACTATCTCGATCTTTACGCAGACCAGGGGAAACAAACTAGCGTAAAATGAGCAAAATAAATTCATTTTAAGGGACAAGAGTAATTTTATAAGCTATTGCATAGAAATTTATTTGCCTAGAAATTTTATAATTATGTAAATTTGTACTGTTTGTTTTCCTAAATAAAAAAAATAAAAATAGCTTTTATCGCGAGCTTTGAGCGCGGCGAACGACTTAGGGTCAGGCCACAACACTGCGTTGCGGCATCGCATCGTATAAATCTACGACACCGCAGAAAGCATCGTGAAAATTTCCGATGTAAAGAGTGCTATGCAATATGAAATTTTTGCGTTGCGACATCGCATCGCATTTTTGTGCGATGTTGTTTTTGCGATACGACGCCGCAACGCAGTGTTGTGGCCTGGCCCTTAATTCCGTAACGAAAATAAACCTAATACACTCCACACAGCGGTTTGTGTTGAAAACTGAAGTTCAAAGCGCCCAAGTTCTTCGCGAGATATTATGGACACAATTCTATCGAAATCTGAACAGTTATATTGTTATACAACATTGTTTAAGATTTTGTCTCAGTTTCTATGACTATGCAATCTTATGTTCAAGGTATAATAGTGCTCCAAAGTAAGGTCCAAAGTATATAGTGATTGTCGGCGACTGTACGTAGCATCGTAAGGGAGATCGCAGACGACAGACTTTTGTGCGATCAAAGTCTGCGGCTTCCATACAATCTGATGGCGCGCGCCATGCGGAAATCGGAATGTATGTAAGCCGCAGACTTTGATCGCACAAAAGTCTGTCGTCTGCGATCTCCCTAACTGTAGACTGCAGACTAGATAAAAAGTGAATGCCTCCGCATTCCCCTCTAATTGCTGTTTAACAGTACACTGAACATCATGTAATCATTTTCATAATGTTACTTTTCCGTGTATTTACATATTAGCACACTCAAAACTTTGGTAAAAAAGCGAATATTCATAAGTAAGTAAGTAATAATATACTTACTAATAAAAAAATATGGTTATGAATCTTATCATGATAGCCATGAGAAAAAATTAAGTATAATTTACACATTACAATAAAAAGAAACCATAATATAATATTACTAGCTGTCCCGGCAAACGTTGCTTTGCCATAATATAAAGTATATCGCCCATATTATTTTATTGAAGTGACTAAATAAGTATGTCGCCATGGCAACGTCGATCGCTATCTCGTCGCACAAACAATGGTCGCCGTCAGTCTCAGGTTGTAATAATTTACTATCATTTATTCAACAAATGCACTTATCAATATATAAAGTACCCAGTAGCCGATTCTCAGACCTACTGAATACGCATATGAATATGCATAAAATTTGATAAAAATCAGTAAAGCCGTTTCGGAGGAGTTCGCGGACTAACATTGTGACACGAGAATTTTATATATAAGATGTTAATGGTTAGTTTCAGTTCTCACTAAAATGAAATTCATACCTTTATGTAATTGTTGGCCATGTATATTTCCTTGAGAGCAGTGCAGCCATAGAAGTCGGGTAGTTCCTCTATATTGTTGTGGTTGGCGTCCAAAATTTCCATTTTCCTGAGCTCACCCAGCGGTGGAAGTGCAACCAAATTGTTGTTGCTTATGTTCAACTTCTTTAAATCTAAAAGTAATATATTAAAATAGGGTAAACCACAATAGTATAGGAAACCCAGCCAATTTATTTATTGGCCTAAGGGCCCCCGCGCATTAGGCGGCCAGATCGTGCGGCCAGGTCGCTGCGACCACCCCGCGCACTTTGCGGCCACGTCTGCGACCACACTCGTATGAGTAGTGATTTGATGAGTGAAATTTGAATATTATTTTGTTTTCTGTATACAAAAAACGTGTGGCCGCGGCGACCAGTGCGCGCACACTGAGTAATTTCATACAAATTCCCGTATCTCGTTGGCCGCGGCGGCCAAGTGGCCGCGTGTGTGTCGCGGTTTTTCGTTGGCCGCGCGACCAGCGGCCAGCGGCCACGCTCTGGTCGCGCGGCCGCGCGGCGGTTGTAGCGACCAGAGCGTGGCCGCTGGTCGCGTAATGCGCGCACCTACATATATCATAGAAGAATTAGTTGGCCGCAGCGACCTGGCCGCCTTAATGCACAGGGGGTCTAATACATATAGGCAAACAAATAATGTGGCTGGGTTTCCTGTAAGCAGAAGCTACTGCTTACAGAGATAGCAAAAAGCAATTTAAATAATAATTTCTGCTGTAATAAATTATAAAACTATTTTATTTTATACGGTAAAATAACAAGTAGCCTTATGCTAGACCAAACAGAATGTCATGACAATAATTTTAAAATGAGGTTAGGATTCTAGAGACAATGGAATAAAAATAGCTTTGTTTACTCACCTCTGAGGTTAACAATATCTGGTGGCAGCTCCTCCAGGGAGTTATGTGACAAGTTCAGCTCCACAAGACGCACCAGGTAGCCCATGCCAGGGGGCAATACCTGCAGCTTATTGTGGGACAAGTCCTACATAACATAGAAACAGTATTTACTTTTCATTACTACAGAAATAAGAGTTGAATGATATAAGAACATAAGAAGCACTGTAATTTTAAACTTTTGGCCCACTTGCCTGTATAACTTAAGAAACAGTTATATTTCTAGACCATAGATAGAATTATACTGGAAAATATTGTTGACATTTACCAGGAATGTTAGCATGACTAGGTCTCCAAAATCTGGTTCAATGCTTGTAAGTTCATTATGAGATATGCTCAGCCACCTCAACTCAGTCAGCTTGTAGAACTCTTTGGGCAATGTCTGCAGTCGGTTATGATCTAGACTCAGATTGGCCAGACTCACCAGTTCACCAATCTCAGCAGGTAGGCTTGCTAAAGCATTATCATGAAGCTGTAACAAATTAACCTATCAACTCCTAAGCGGTCGAATTCGACCGCATAAACAAAAGAGTTCCAAGAATCCTCAATCGAAGGATTAATTAATTTTCTTTTTCATCTGATAAAGCACACTTGAAACACATAAACTTAAAATTACACAAAATGTTTACCTGATACTTGTTAATAAAAACAATGTAATAAAATATAGTTGAATGATAAAAATATAGCAGAATGGTTTAAATAAAGAAGAGACAATTCATAAAAAAAGCTACAACTAAAATTTTATAAGGTTGCTTACCTTCAATGTAACAAGCTCCTGCAAGTACTTGATATCAGGTGATATGGTGTTAATTACATTCGAACTGAGGTCAAGGGTCTTCAAGGGTTCGGAATTCCACCAGTTATTTGTGTCTGACCTTGTGAAATCCACTTCTTTGGTATCATCCAATGACAATTCATCGATTTTCCATACATTATCAGGGACTAAAAATATTTTAAGCATATTAAGTTGTGAATATATTTAATTACCGAAAATTAAGGAATTAATATAAAAATAATACAAACCAGTGCCTAGTCCCCTATTACATAAACTGAGCTGGCCTGTACGCTTAGCTGATTTAATCAAACCTTTAGACAGTTCCTTCTCATCAGCTTGCTTGTCTTGAAGGTGAAAAACTGGTTTATTCCTCACTTTTACGCCCGATTTAATAGGAATACGCCGAGACATATTATTTACTGCATAAAAAAGTATAAATATAACAATAAATTCTTATCTAATATAATACGAAGAATTTACTAGAATTTTGTACATATTGGTAGATTCTGTGAGTTGTAAACTGTTGTAAATAATAGGTCTCTGTTAATAGTAATTAGTAAATAATAAATTTAATATTATAAAATTACACAGTTCGTGTTTTTGCGTTCCCAGTTCCCTAGTGGTCATTTGACATTTGACATTTCTTCATCTTTTCATCTAATTTTTTTTTTAATTCGTCCCGGTCGGGACAGGCAAAGGGAGCGTTGCCCATACAGCCATTTCTATGTTTGGGTGAATATTTTAGGGGCCACAAATTTATGTCTCGCAATAAAACTCTTCAATGTTAAAGTATTTAGGGACAAGTGATCTTGATTCTACTTCCTAAATTAATAATAAAGAAGCAATCGAGCCCGCTTAGAGCTTGAATGACTACAAAAAAAATATTAAGGCGGGATTATAGGCCACTGACATTTTAGAATTTGAGACAAACTAGCTCAATAGATGGCGCTCGAAAGGTACATAATATTTACTTAACAAGCCGTCGTCGATTTTAATATTTTCAGAAATAATGTGATCACGTGGTAATCTCGACATACAGAGTAATGATTAACAGAGAGGCCATGTTCACAACCTAATAAACGGAATATGTAATTAATTTTGTATTATAATAAAATTCTGTAATAATTTAATATGTTTGTTCTGTACTCACGAATATGAAAAAAAAGTATTTCCTCATAATAATACATGATATAATTGATTATACAATGTTTAACAAAATAAAGTATTACTCATATTAAGGGACACATACAGTTTCATGCCCCAAAGTACGGCCACATCCGGCCGCGATAACAATGAAAAAGCTATTGTCTCGTTTTGCCACGACTGATGGGTTAAATCGAAGTACATAGATTTAAAATTCTGTAAAGTAGATTCAAAAGTGCAATAATAATTCATCATCGTCAGATTGCTCACTACTGGTAGATGGGTTTGAGCCAAAATAAATGTACCTTTCTCACATGACTCCTGTGAGAAACATTTCTCACGTTTCTCACAAAAATCAAAAACGTTTCTCACATTTCTCACAAAGATGCGTTCACATAGGTAACTTTTTACTGATGAACAAATAGGTACCTATGACATATTATGAATTATGATTTAGATGTACAGGAATAAACATAGGATTTAAATATGTACATGATGTTTTGTTTAGTCTAAGGAAGATATTTAGGCCAATATAATGTGTATACGTATACTCATATAGATATTATGTTGTTGTTGTACCCTAACTCCTGACTTCTTAGGAATTGGACCTTCCATCATCAGCTTAGCTCCATGACATGATAGCTATCAGACTTAAATACCAGAACAACTTAATTAAATACTTGAAAACACGGGGTGCGTGCATATAAAATTTGAGGGTCGCCCTCGATATCTCTAGGTTTCCATCATCAGAGACTTGGTGACAACGGGACCATCTGTAAAGTATATCTGTAGGTATACCCTTTCAAACAAAAAAAGAATTTTTCAAATCGGTTCAGGCGTCTTCCAGTAATTGAGGAACATACTTTTAAAAATTCGACAAATTGAGAACCACCTCCTTTTTTGGAAGTCGGCTAAAAATAAAACCACCTTCAAAAAACAATCAACCTTTTGACTGACTTTTTGAACCTTCTTCGATATGTAACAAATACTTTTTTAAAAACACGTTAAAATCGGTTCAGCCTAAACGCGAGATAATCTCAGCCAAACATGCACACATACATACATACAAACTGAGAATCTCCTTTTTTTGAAGTCCGGTAAAAATATATCACATTCCGGTCATTTTTATGTAAGACAAAAAAGTACGTAAATAGGAATATAATTAAATACTTTGAGAAACGGTCATGTGAGAAATATGACCAGTATAAACGTGCCTTAGTTTAACGTTTTTGTTCGACCGTTTCTCACAGGCATACGTAACATGATGCCAAAATGCAACTTTTAAATCACTTTATTTGATTATAAGCTAAAAATCGGATGCTACGAAAGCGTGACCCTGTTGTATCGGGATCACTTTACTATCAAAATGCTTTGCACTAATAATAAACAAAAATATTTATTATTTTCTTGATGTTAAGTGCGTTTCTCACAGGAATTTTTCACAAAAAACATGGACGACCAAAATAAAATCAACAACACAACAAGACACAGAGGGAAACTGACACTTTTTCTTTTTAATAAATGATTCAAAAAAAGCTATAAAAAATGTAGAGAAATAGTAGTTTCTATAATTCTACAGGGGTGTAAATAGCGTTTCTCACAAATTGCTTCTCACAGGGCGAAATCTAGGATGCTCTCATAAACAATTTTTATTTTTATTATTTGATAAGCTAGGCGGTAAAATATCAACAAAAGAGAAGGCCAGGTACTACACGAACCTTTTATAAAATTCTAATCCTAAGCTTCCTAAGAAATTTTGGAAATTTTGAGCTATTATTGTAACGAGGTAGTGAAATGGACATGTTTCATTTGTATGGACAAAAAAAAAGTGTGTCAGCTCCGACGCACGACTGGAGTTTACTCCTTAAGTACAAGTATATCAATATAAATACATCGACACTGATAGAAACAAACAAGCCCAATAACATATAGTATATAGGTATAGTCGCCTATACAGCTTACCATATGTACGTCTTAATCATAAAGTTAATATACCTATCGGAATATAATATTATATAATTATATTTAAAAAAAAACTCCAAAAAATATAATTATATAATAATATAGCATAATATTCCGATAGGTATGTTACCTTTATGGTCTTAATACACTCACAGCCAAATTAGGAAGTTGCGCACTAAAGGTGCGCACCAAAAACGTGACACGATTTTTCGTTACTTGTTAGTAGGTTTTACCCCTCGGATTTTTCTCATACCGGGCGCCTTATATATGAAAATCGATTCTTATGGAGTAAACTCCAAAAATTAAAAATAATATAAATTACTATGTAAAAAAACTATGCATGTTGGTGTAAAAAGGACATCAAATTTTTACTATACATGGTCCAGTGTAATTAAAAAATAAAAATAAACATGTTTAATACAATAAACATAGCCACAATTATGGGTTGAAGGCGGTGGACATCGCTAAGGTAAATTTATTTTGGCTCAAACCCAGATATGGATGTTATTTTATGACCTCAATGAGAAGGGTTCAAATATTTTTTGTTATTGGTGGTTATTTGCAATACCTTACCTAACGGTACCAACATTTTCAGATCTCTGTCTGCAATGATAGGGTATTCTGTAGCTGTTTTTCTCCAAAACGTACAGAGTTTATAATTTTTTTCTGCCAATTCATCTATTTTAGGTACCACCTCTGTTACCACTTTAGAATAGCTATTTTACCCCCGTGGGGGTAATTACCCACAGGTTGGGAACCTCTGATGTAGACCCATGACGATCAGTTGTACCTGACGCTGCAGCATCACCTGGAATCTATATTTATATAGAACAACCTCCACAAGTTCAAAAACGATAATTCTACTTTCAATAGAGGTAGGTAACGTTTTTGTCCTGCTGGACAAGTTTTTAATGAATAGTGGATTATATTCATTATAGTTATGCAGATCATATTCATATTTTCTTTGTCGTTTCTAGGAATCTGTTCCCAAAAGAGACCCTTGGTCCGGGAAGTCTTAGCTTTGCTGTCTATCCGTCTGTCTGTCTCCAGGCTGTATATAGCTAGAGAGCTGAAACTTTCTAAAATTATATTGTATTTTTGTTGTCACCATAACAACAAATAGAAAAAAATTTTTAGAATTCAGAATCATTATATTTAAACTTTAATAATAATCTCTACTAAAATTAGAATAGTCTGTCTGTCACCTTTTCATCATTAAACCTCAGTGGTTTTAATAAAATTTGGTGAAGAAAGGACCGATGATACTTTTTATCCTGAAAAAAATTACGATTCCCACGCGATGAACGATTTTTTGAAGAATTTCCAACGAGATAGCGGCCATCAACTAGTTCATAACAAAATTAATAATAATAAATGATCGAAGTAGGATCTCATACAAAAACAATTTTTTTTGGCCTTTTTTGCTCTATAGGTACCCTTACTACGGATAACGGAACCCTTCGCGCGCGAGTCCGACTCGCACTTGGCCAATTTTATTCCTTTATTTAATTAAAAGCATAAAAGTGGCTCTAATGTTAACAATTGTTTAGGCTAATTGTAAGCTATTAAAAAGCCAACATATAACGCTACCAACTATTTTACACTAACTGCCGCAATCACATTGATATTGATTAATGATGAAAACTACAATTAATGATGTTTGGCGCTATATAGCCGTAGGGTCTATCTTGTCAATTGTTGTGTCAAACAGCTTTCATATGTCACGAAATAGCTTCCACATGTCACGATATAGCTGTCATAATAGACATAATAATAATATGACAGTTATATAGCAGACAGGCATAACTGACACGACATTTGACACGAAAGACCCTACGGCTATATGTGTAGGCAAATATCAAATCCCGGCATGTCCACCATAAGCGAAACTTGGCAAATGAGAGAAATATGTTTTTGGCTATAAATAAAGGTATTTCTTGCAATTTTCAGCAAATAGGGATTTATGTAGGAGGTAGTGTGTTAAGGAAAATATAAAAACGTAGTTTTAATAAGAGATTACGCTTTAAAACCATGTTAAAGTTTGGACATATCGGTGTTTGATGTATATAACTGTCGAAATTTATCGGAGTTTGAAAAATATCGCTGTGGACTTGCCGGATTTCGAAAAATAGGTACTGGACTTACCTAGTTTTGATAAATCTTATTTTGACAATCCCGTACTTAGGGTTGCTTCATCGTTATATTTTACAAAGCCATAAAATAAAACATCATACAATGTAGTTTATTAAAGTACGAGGTAAACGAATCACACATAAAAATCTAAGATCTCGTCCACAGCATAATCTTCGGAATTATTTAAGTATTAGGTCTTCTTCCCTGTCTCCAATTAGCTATAATATATTGCTTTCTATAATATTTGCATAAAATTTTGCGGTTTGCTACAGCTCTATTTTTCACGGCAGAATTCTCGCTAAAATATACATACACGTTTTTTTATTGAATAAAATCTGTAATATTAATTTACACATTGTTTAACGCTTAACTTTTGTACAACCCTAGGTTTTCATGTACACCACTGAAATAAACACACTACTATATAAGAATTTGTTTTGCCTTTTAACTTTATTATCGGCATTTTTCTTTTTAACTTTTGACACAGACTTCTTCTTTGCTCTTTCAGGATTCACCACACTAATTTTCATACTGCGTTCTTCCATTTTTCTCACAAAATTCAATAAAATCGACGACAGCGAGGTGTATTTCTCTCGAAAATTTTTCAAACTGGCAGCGATCTTGGATGCCATTCTTAGTTGTGATTGGTCGCAGTGGACGTGCTTGGGTTTGATTTTGATTTGTCAATGGACGTATCAGGGTTTGAAATAAATCGTCGATTTTAAACGTTGTTTTTATACAGTTTTTGAGGACTTATCGTGATTTGGAAAAAAGTATCATAAAGATAATTAAATTTCAAATCTAGCGCCATTCATAGTTTAGTCTCGAGTATGGGTGTGACTTGCCGGATTTTGATATTTACCTACACATATAGCATCAAACATCCCTCATTTAATGAAGAATTTGAAAGAATTGCACCAGATTGTCGTGAGCAAAAAAATAATAATTGCATAAAATATAATTTCTTTGCTCTCTACTTTAAAGAGTCGTCGTGGTTTTTATTCACAAAATATTATATTTTTGATAAAATCAAATAAGGTTTAAGGGTATTTGAGGAGCTGGCGAACAGAACCGGATAGTCCGCGAGAAAAATTTTTACACAGTGGCTAAAAAACTAGTATCAATATACGGAAGTAATTAATAACATAACTTTGCATTATCATATGCAGATGGATTAGGTCTATTGTAGCATGAGTAACTATTTTTTTATTTACTTTAATATTCTAGAAATTATTCAAGATATAAAAATGCACTAAACCGGTTTTGTTTGAAAAAGGTGGACTTATCCGGTTATTTGATTGCAAACGTGTGACAAGTCCGGTTTTCTTAGTGTCTGAAAAATCCGGTTTTGTTTAAAAGAAGTACTTAAAATAAAAACAAAAATTATATAATAATAATAAATAAGTTTCTTTCTTTTACGACTACCGTCGTTTATACTTTCCACGATCACACTCTCATCCATTATTAACAAAACTTTTTGAATCTTTGTATTGTATATTGAACTAATCCGGTTTTGTTTGAAAATGGACTTTTTAAAGCCTTTTTAAGCCTACTTACAGCCGGTTTTGATTGAAAATATTAACAGGGATTGACGCAGATGGGTCAAGAGAAGACGATTCGAAAAAAGAAATACTTTCGCACTCTGGTGGACTTAACCGGTTTTGTTCGCCAGCTCCTCATTTACTTTCGATCAACATTATTTTTTGTGTAAAGAATGGATATAATGTTCGATAAAATTATAGTTTAACATAATATCATATCATACTAAAATCATGGTGTCACTATGAATATGGATCTATCCGCTTGATAATATTATTTTTAACGATTTCTTGTGCAGATTTACGATTTTACTCCAGTGCTAAGATGTTATATCTTTCCATTGCTATGGATTGGACATGTTCAATATAATTCTTGTTTAATATAAGTACTTATTATCATTTTACAATGTTTTGAGACATCCGTTTAAATGTCTGTCTCTTTGTTGAGGCACTCTGTACATTATTATCCGACTGCTGTAATATTTGCATTTATGACTTTCAAACCTACCAAAAACGTATAAATGATCGTTTGGCGAATGTAAATTATTAAATATATATCAATAAGATACCTAATAAGGTAGTCTCTCACCAAATAATTAGGTTACAAAACAATATTGTAATATTTGTAAATCAAATATATTGCCTATGTTCGGAAATAAAACCCAGTTTACTGACCAGTGATCAAGACGTCATCTTACGACACTGTATTGTACTGGTATTCCACTAGCAAGACAAGTGTGACGTATTATAATCACATCACAACAAACACAATATATTCGACCATGCACTGGCAAATATTTCGAAACAAATCAACGGTATGGGACCACGGCGATTCTAGGCCTATGGAGCTCTGGCCAGTATACTGGGATATATTTGTGAACATACTCTAGGTTTTCTATAATAGATAGTCAGTCGCTGAAAGACAGATTTGACTGATGTCATTCAGTTATTATTATCCATCAAAACGGTTTACAAGAAGAGGATGATTTTTAATGGATGAAATTCTCAACAAAAACCTGTATATTAAATATTTAAAGCGAATTTTCAAAGGAGGGATGTTACATTCAACCTGCATTGATATTATGGGTGTGGAACACATCGCACCAAGCACAATCCGTAAGCACCTATTTTGAACTTTATCTAGTCTATCAACAAAATGTGGAATAGAAGCAAAGCATACATAACCATATTCAAAATGGCTTCTTACAATAGCCAAGGCTATAAAGAATTAATAAAATTTTTGGATCAGCTTCCCAATATGTGCCTGCTAAAGACTTTAATATATTGCAAGCTTTTAAAGCCCTGTTTGCTAAGTAATCAATATATTTATTAAATTTGAAGGAGTTCTGAAAAATCACACCTAAGAATCTAACAGTTTTGTCAACTGCTAACTTACTATCTCCATATTGTAGGACAATGTTTGTTGTTTTGCTAGGTTTTTTTGAAAAAACTAAAACTTTGCTTTTTTCAGAACTGATGTCCAAGCCCAGGATCATCATAATAGGCTTAAGGCCGAGGAGAGCAACTCTGAGATTTTCAATAGCTGCAGGCAACTTGTCTGCAGTACAGTATATAGTTAAGTCATCTACAAACTGTAGGTTAGTAATGTTTTGACCTAAGACAATATTTAACTTATGTATATATACAAAATAAATAGTAAAGGACTGAGAATTCCACCTTGACTTATTCCTTTATAGGAGTACCTTGGACCAATCAGTTTATTTTCAAATTTCACAAATAATTTACGACCACTAAGAAAATGATACACCCAATTTACCAATTTTTCAGGTAATTGTAAAGAAGTTAAAATAGATGAAAGTTTTTCCAAATTGACATTATTATATGCGCCAACAACATCAAAGAAAATACCAACCAATATTGAATTACAAGACAGAGCATTGTGAATGTCCAAACAAAAATGACTCAAGCTCTCTCTAGCCGAACGGCCACGCCGAAAACCGAGCTGATTACTAGGTAAAATATGATTTCTTTCTATAAAAAATTCCAATCGCTGTTTAATAAGCTGTTCAAATATTTTGCCAACACAAGAACTTAAAGTTATAGGTCTATATGAATCTGCAACATTTATATCCTTTCCGGGTTTTAATATTGGAACGAGACAATCTGTTTTCCACTGTTCAGGAATCATGGAATGACACCATAATGAATTTAATAGATTCAGGAACAACTTCATATTTTTGGTGTCCAACAATTTAAACATTTTGTAAGATAAACAATCTAGACCACAAGCAGAATCTTTACGAGATTTTATGGCTGCTTTCAGCTCTTCAAATCACAGAATACTTTTAACCTTGCTTCAAATGTAAAACTCTCTAATAAAAAAGAATTTGGAGATGCTGTCACATTGTCACATGTCAATGTCACATTGGAATTACTGTTCTTTTATTTAATTGGTAGAGTGCGTTTCATCAAATAGTTCCTTTGCCGTCATGTTGGCATTAATGCAAATTGCCACATTACCCTTACTGTGCTACCTTAAATTAGGGGAGATAATATGTTATCACAAAATGCACTTAAAGAAAATTATACATAATTCTAACAGCTTTCGCCCGCGGCTCTGCCTGCGTTAACGTCTATACTCTATCCCTCAGGAACCGTTCTTTTTCCCGGGATAAAAGGTACCCTATGTTCTTCTCCATACCCCGGACAACGTGTGCCTATGAAAGTTTCATTATGATCCGCTTAGTACTTTATGTGTGAAGGCGTAACAACCAAATTCACTTTCGCATTTACTAGCTAAAAGCCGAGCTTTGTGAGGGCTCGCGTCATCACACCTTCACTGACTGATGATAACACATTTACATGTAAATACTATGTTAAAGCACAAATCAATAGGCGTGATAGTTTGTCCGTTAAGTGTACCACAAAATGTACAGGTTGTGAGAAGTACTAGGGCTCGCTTCACTCGCTCTGATAATATTATTGTACTAGCTTTTACCCGCGCCTTCGTTCGCGTGTATGTAGTTTTCGTTACCAGAAGTGCGTTTCATCAAATAGTTCCTTTGCCATCATGTTGGCATTCTCTGTTAGTAACGTAAACACGGTACACACGCTCTGCATGTATTCATAAGTTTTACTGTGTTTAAGGGTGATTAAAATGACGCTGGTAACCCTATTTCACTAAGCCGTAATGGCGGCAACCCGAGTTTAATGGAATTATTGGGGCCTAGTTACGTTTTTCACGTTCACAAAACTCTTTCACTCTTAGCACCATCATTCTTTCACCACTCTTTAATGTTTTCGGCATGATTTTCTCACGAAATCACAGTAAAATTATGAAAACTCGCAGAGCACGTCAACCTTGTTTACATTATTGACAGACAGGAATGCCAACATGACGGCAAAGGAACTATTCGATGAAACGCACTATACTGTATCTGGAGTATATGTGTATATATGAGTATATGTGTGTAATCCGTGGTCTTTTAGCTTTGTTTTGGTCTAACCAGAATATTTTAAGGTGTCGTAGTTTTTTTTTAATGATTTTTTTTTGTGAACCGCGCACGAGTCGTAACTTGTTTCTATATGAAACTTCAAACGCGATTTACTCAAAATCAAATTATTTACTTACCTTCTTTTATTTTTTAAGCCGTGGTCTTTTAGCTTTCTTTTGGTCTAACCAGAATATTTTAAGGTGCCGTAGTTTTTTTTTAATGAATTTTTGTGTGAGCCGCGCACGAGTCGAAACACGAAACTTCAAACGCATTTTACTCAAAATCAAATTATTTACCTTCAGGTCCCTTTTCGGTCAACCACTCACATATTTATTTAAAAACTGTATTATCCATTCACTATCAATGAAACTACTTCTAGGTGTATAACTTCGGTTGAAATTTTTAATTTTCATCCTTTGGCTCATAGGAGTTAATCTACTAACAGATTTACAAAAGTTTTCCCAAGAAAGTCTTCGCTCTTGTTTCAATACGCGTTTTTTATGCGCTTGAAGACGCTTAAATTCAAAAAAAGTTTCAATACAAGAATTCGCTTTAAACCGCGCATAGGCTTGACGACAATCATGTACAGCCTTGGAACATTTTTCATCCACCATACTAATGGAATTTTAACTTTTTTTTTACTGTTACTACAGGCAGAACTTTGAGAAACAGGATTAGCAGTTGGGGTGCAGAACTTAGGCTTATTCAAACCGCTGATAAATGCGCCACATTTATCAACAGTTTGAATTATAAGCGCACAGAATCTATTATAACTGTCGATTAAATCGCATGTTTCAATTTGAAAAATTTTTAATTTCTGATTAACAGTTTTTTCATACAAATCCCAATTTACTGTTTTCAGATTCGTGTGAAGAGGAAAACTTTCAAATAATATTTTGTAAAGAATCATCATAAAATGTATTAATTTTGTTATAGACTATAGTGTTATTAATTAATATGGCTACTCCATTGTGATATACTCCACAGTCATTTCTCACAATAGAGTATCCTTTCATGTTAAATGTGATATGTGGTTTGAGCCACGTTTCACTAATTATACAAATGTGGATGGAATTATCTAATAGAAATTTTTGTAGTTCATATTTATTACTTGGCAAGCTTTGACTGTTCCATTGCATAATTTTTACTTGGGCAGAGAATGTGAAAGATTGCTATTTTTAGGGTTCCGTACCCAAAGGGTAAAAACGGGACCCTATTACTGAGACTTCGATGTCTGTCCGTCTGTCCGTCTGTCCGTCTGTCCGTCTGTCCGTCTGTCCGTCTGTCCGTCTGTCTGTCCGTCTGTCTCCAGGCTGTAACTCAAGAACGGTAATAGCTAGAGAGTTGAAATTTTCACAGATTATGTATTTCTGTTGCCGCTATAGCAACAAATACTAAAAACAAAATAAATTAAATATTTAAGGGGGGCTCCCATACAACAAACGTGATTTTTCAAACATTTTTTGCTCGGTATCAATGATGACAACAGGTAGGTACTTGAAATTTTCACAAAGGCCTTAATTATATGTGTTCTTTAATAATTAGTAATAATATTTAAATAAAATAAAAATTTAAGGGGGGCTCCCATACAAAAAACACAATTTTTGGCCTATTTTTGCTCTATAACGGTACGGAACCCTTCGTGCGCGAGTCCGACTCGCACTTGGCCGATTATTTTCTTTTATAGTTTCTTTTATTGCCTCTGAAAGAAGCTGTGAGTTTATGCTTGCATTTTGAGTCTTGTTCAGAGTAAAAGCTTTAATTAAACATTCTGTGAGTAACGTAAGTGCGTTTTTATTTGAGAGAAGCACATTTAATAAGTCTTTACTATTTGTGTTTTCATTTAATGAAGGGAAATTTTGTAATTTATTATTAAAAAGGTCTGCATATCGACGACGGAAAACAGAAAGGGCGTATCCCGTTAAAAGGTCGTAACTAGACTACGTATAAGGTCATTATCAGTTTTTTTTTCTGCGTTGATTGGTCTGGGTCTGGTTGCTCTACGATGACATGAAATTAAAAAAAAAAGTGAGTATTTTAAAAAGTGTGATAATTTTTTTTGGTGTAACTACCCACAAAATTGCGTATTTATACTTTTTTGAGATACGATTTGAAGAAGTTTGTGTTTTTAATTAAAACATATTTACGCTGTTCCTGTTTCGATGCGTCCCAGATGTTACGACCTTTTTGCGGGAAGAAATTTTTATGCTTCCTTAGTTACGACATTTTAACGGTTCAGATTTTTCTAAGGACAAATAATGACTTCTTAGATACTACAATTTCATGGGTAGTAGAAATGAACTCAATCGTAGTTAATACGAGTCACAGGTCCCGCAATTTGTTGAACATTCCGGACTTTCTTACATACACCCCAGGTAAGTTACCTTAGTCGCTGCGCGGGCGTCTTGTAGAAAGGTTGTGTCAGTTTCGCTGTAGTGAAATCGTGTTGCGAAAACCTTGGAGTGTATAATTTCTCTATACAAGGTATGTTATAAATTCTAAAGATTCAATTACCTAGTAATAAGTTCCAGGATAAATAATGTATTCTTGAGCTAAACTCAAAAAGAATGTAAACAAATCGAAATCAACTTCTGCGTGGTACCTATGCGTTGTAAGATTTTAGGTTTTTTTACTACTATTAGGGGTTAAAGTATGAAGTTTCCGTTTTTGTAAGTAGGTGTTCGTGAAATTCAATTTTCCCATAGTAACGTTTTTCTTAATTAGGTAACAACTAATTTAAATCTAAGTATATACCTACGTATGTATGGGCATGGTAACTACTAACATGACACATTTTTTAACCCCCGACAAAAAAGAGGGGTGTTATAAGTTTGACGTGTCTGTCTGCATGTCTGTCGGTCTGTCAGTCGGTCTGTCTGTCTGTGGCATCGTAGCATCCAAACGGGTGAACCGATTTTGATCTAGTTTTTTTTTTGTTTGAAAGCTGACATGATTGAGAGTGTTCTTAGCCATAGTTCATCATCATCAGCCTGCTCAGTGCTGAAAAATTGCGGTTCATCTGGTTCGTGAAGGGCCGATTAGCAACATGCAGTCGTTTGGTGGGCTTTATAATAATATTTTGCATTCTAGTTCGTGACATTTATGAATACAGATAGCGATGGGAAAGGTGGACTGTAATATGTACGAAAACGAGGATAACTAGTAACTACCAAATGATACACAATGTGAAGCGACAACTATAATGTTCAAGGTTCAGAGATAGACCAAGTCAAAAATACATCGAAAATATAAATTGTCAATACGAAAAAATGTGACATAGAAAAGTAAACAAATATTCAAAAAACAGAACTATTGGCTCTGGTCTGTCCAGCCAGTCGCCTACATACACATAAATGGAAAGTTGACCTGGGGGGTTAGTCAAGACGAATTCGTAATCGCTTCGTTATAGAATCGCCGATCAAAATGTATGGAATTGACATATTGACGAGTCGAACGTCAACGTCAATTATCGAACGCTTATGTCAATTCCATACATTTTGATCGGCGATTCTATAACGAAGCGATTACGAATTCGTCTTGACTAACCCCCCTGGTGCTGCAGCATAACCTGGTAATCAATAGGATACCCAACTCCTCACCAACTTAGAGCAGAGGTTTCGTGTTTGGGCTCATTTTAATTGCGACAATTAGTAAAACGTAGATAACAGTAAATATTTGCATGCTGCTGCAGCATCGCCAGGATTCTATAGGAGCCGAGCTCCATAATATTATGAACCCAAAGTGGAGGTTTCATGTTTGGACTCATATTGACGGCCTCATCCAAGAGGACATTCATAGATGGTATTCATTGAGTTAATAATAATATGTTCATTTTTTTATGTTTAATCTTGTTCTGTAATGTTGTATATTATGTACAAGACTTATCTTTGACTATTTTTTTATTTACTCCATAAATAACATTAGTAGGGAAAAATAATATTATGAAGGGAATAATAACATAATATTATATTCCACTTAAATTCTTAATATTATTACTTATTTATTGATAAATAATTCTTTAATGAAAAGTATAATTACGTAGGTACCTAAAGTTACTATTTTGGATATTTGATAACCTTATATTATGTGTTTTTGTTGTTATTTTAGTGACATAATATATTATTTACTTAATTAGTTATTAAGTTGACATTGTATAATATTATATTTTTTGCTTTGTGTTTTTGGTAACTTTTTAAAAGTTCAATAAATTTACGTTTATTAAAGCTTACGACGTTTTATTTCGTCATTGGGTGTCTAGACGTTTGACTTACAACCAATTTTCTAACCATTATAATGCATTATGAATGTGTTTACACCCCGTTCCTAAGAGCAAATTAAAACGAACACTAGTTACGACCTTTTTGAGGTCGGTAAATTTCTTATAGTTTTATGATTCAGTACAAACGCCGTGTCAATATACGACGTTTTTGAGGTCTGCAATTTTTGTATACAATGGGTGTAACTTGAATAACTTTATTTCTAGCAATAGAAAGTTATTGGCTTGTATGCCACTTTATGCAGGTTTTTATTTTAAAGTAAAGTTGCTAAAATTATGTTCCCACGACGTTTTATTTCGTCATTGGGTGTCTAGACGTTTGACTTACAACCAATTTTCTAACCATTATAATGCATTATGAATGTGTTTACACCCCGTTCCTAAGAGCAAATTAAAACGAACACTAGTTACGACCTTTTTGAGGTCGGTAAATTTCTTATAGTTTTATGATTCAGTACAAACGCCGTGTCAATATACGACGTTTTTGAGGTCTGCAATTTTTGTATACAATGGGTGTAACTTGAATAACTTTATTTCTAGCAATAGAAAGTTATTGGCTTGTATGCCACTTTATGCAAATTTTTATTTTAAAGTAAAGTTGTTAAAATTATGTTCCCACGATTTACCGTTAAAAAGTTATGATTTAATTTCCCATTATTTTTTTGTTTTTTGGCTCTGGTGTAAAGTTGCGCTAGCCCGAGTTACGCCCTTTCTGTTTTCCGTCGTCGTATGATGTATTTGTATACTTTTTTTATTTTCTTCTATTTTCATTTTTTTAACTCTACATTCTCCAGATATAGATAAATGGCTACCTTTGCAATGTACACAAACAGCTTTATCTAGGCTTTGGGTACAGTTTTTATAATTGTGAGCCTCGGCACAGATCGAGCAACGCTCTGCATTCTTACAAAACTTTCCTAAATGTCCGTATCTTAAACATTTATAACACTGTTTCACTGGTGGAATATATGTCGTAACAGGAAATCGCCACATATTTATTAAAACATATTCAGGCAATGATGTAGAGCACGAAAATGTAATTGCCACTGATTGCGTTGGTTGCAGCACAAAGCTGTTGTCAACCTTAGCTTTTCTCATTATTCTACGTACACATATTACCCTTTTTGTACTACTCGAAATTGCTTTATAAATTTTTTGATTGGACATTTCGGTCGGTACGGAGTTGATGACACCAGTCAACTCCGTGCTACCAGCTGGAATGCTTGCTTTTAAATTTTGGTCACGTAAAAAAGTAGTATTTTCAAGAAATGCGTTAGCTAATATTCCCTTAATCGATTGTTGGAAAATACGACTTAAACCCATGAGGTCGCGAGTACCTATAGGAGTTTCACCTGTGCTTTCCACAAAAACTACAAATTCAAATCCAGCTGCGCTGTCCTCTGGATAGCGACGGCTGTAATCATTGACTCTATAAGGAGCATATTTGTTAGATTCCTCTGTGGGCTCAGACTGTTCAGAGCTACTCGACTCAGCCTGATCATCCACCGGACTAGACGATTTTTGTCTCTTCCTATTCCGTTTGGACGGCCGCTGAGATATCGCGGCACGCCTGGTCCCGTGAAGGGACTTTTATATAATTAAAAAACTTACCAACAGAACGAAGAAATAATTATATACAATTAAAAATATATACAATACGACAAATATTCTACAATTATACAACTTTTTACAATAAAAATCAAATTAAATTTTCAGTGCTGAAAAATTTTCCAACTTTTCCCGCCACTCCTCTTTTCATCTGAGTTTTGACTTATGCTATCATAATATCTATGGTATGATTTTTTTACAAATGGCCCACAAACTACAGCCCACAGGCGGACGACACGATACACCTAGTATACATACATACGATGAATGATGATAATATAAATAATATGATCTTGAATCATTTATATACACAAGACTTCTACCACCACTACCCAGTTCTAGATTTATAAATAGGCCGTGTAGGCCGTGGCCCAGGGGCTACCCATTGCAGCGTCCAAGAAAGGGCCAGGCGGCAACAGTTTTGTACTATCAGGAAGTTGATTCCTAGGCAGATGGCGGATCTAAGTGGTCAAACCCATTCGAACGATTACATTAATAAGGCTTAAGCCGACCACATGACGTAGGTCCGTCAACTCACAGCTGCCTAGGAGTCAATTTCCTCGATGGTACAATATGTAACATGGGGCGCGGATATAAAGTGGCCTACACATAAAAAAAAATTATGTGTAGGCTTTGCCAAGGCTTTAGTCAAAGAGGATATTATAAACTACTACGTAACAGTTTTAGTAGGTTTAAAGATCTTTGAGTTTTAGTAAGAGTTACTTTATATAAATTAATACTTACTAATTTCGTCCTGTCATAATATATTATTTCTCTTGTTATACAAAATATTATACCGAACTAATAAAAATCCAGACACAACACAACGTCTGTGTAATTATTCAAATGTATTCTGGTATTCTATTTTTATACCGGAATTAAGGGGGTAATGTTTCGTACTGCCCATGTCATGAGGTGTACTCATTTGGAAGTAATTTCCTGACGTCTTGATGCTTTATAAAAACCATGGACAGCCTGAAATTGTCTCACACACTTTTGAACTGGTAGATAACATTGTATAGCCAAGTAGTAACTAGCACCATGAGGAGAAAAAGTGATACCCTGGGATTTATTTTATTTCTTTTAATTCTTTGGTGCAGTCTGAATGTTTGTACATCGGCTCCTTCAAATAATTTAAAATGCAATTATAAAACATACTCACATAGAGCCGAGCAGATTGATTTTAATGGACTCCGGTGCTGGGGCGATGTCAAAATCAGATCCTGTGGGGGATACTGCAGGTCCCATGAGGTAAGTAGCTTGCCATCGAAATCTACTGGCTTGAGATCCAGAAAAGAAACCTTCATTTTTCATAAGCATCCAAAGGATGAAAAGGTAGTAACTAGTAAGTTAGAGTTTTATAAATCGCATTAATTGATCAATCGCGTTCTATAAAATTCTAACTAACGTGAACTTCCACACTATTTTGAACATTATCCCATGCGACGACAAAATATGCGTATTTAGTTATTAATAATTATTATCAATGTCATCTATTGTAGATATCACACTGGGAGTTCCCTTACAAGAAATCGTTTCATCCGGTGTGCGTCCACGGTGCCCGCAAACACGCCTCAGTTAAACTCAATAACTGTGACCCGGGAGTTGAACCTGGCACTGAAATGTACCACTACCTTGAAGCCGTCAACTGCAAATGCCAGGTAACATTAAAAAGAACATCTGTTTATACCGTAGGTGTTTAAAAAAAGAACAACAGAATTTAAGCCTAAGCAATAGGCAATCACCAGTGTTTAACTAAACTTTGCAATAAATAAAAATAAAATACTTATTAAAAAAATAAAGATTTGTCGAAAGGTCTTAATGTTACTTTTACTGCTGCAGGTGTGCTCCTCAGAAGATACAAGTTGCGAATGGCTGCCTCCAGATTCCTCATTAATTAAGGGCTTTCTTTCGGATAACTCGGAAATGAACAATGAAATCGATGATTACCCAATGGATTAAAGTAAAAAAAAGATTCGTCAATAAAGAGCAAATCGGATATTCAACATTATTGCAAGTTACACTTTTGCTTTTATAAGGTAATAAAATGATATGGATTAAAGTATTTTTATTATTTTCACATTAATAAAATACACCTCCTAAAGTTGCTGGTCATTCTTACCTATTAAGGTGACGCAGCGTTAAAGTAAGAAACCGTGTTGGATATGTTTTAGATTGCTTGTTTTCTATGAGAGGCCGGGCAACAGCAAAAAATGGAAAGGGCGTAAGCGACAAAATGGTTTTTGTCGCATAATTTAAAAACCATAAATACATTTCATATAAGCTATGCACAAATTAAAGTGCATGCTTGAACCAATTTATGTACAAATTTTGGAACCTTAAATCACTCTCCTCTGTTGGAAAAATAGGAATCCCTTTTTTTACAGAGGTCTTTTTGATTGATTATTCTGTGCTATAAAAGTTGTCCAATCGTGTTATGCTATTCAAAGGCAATTCAAAGACAAAGACATGATGAATACTGACAATGAACTTCAATTTCTTAGCTTTAGTCCTTGCTATGAAAGTTATATATTTTGCGCCTATTTCGCGTCATATAAAGGTTAATACGAATGCTTTATAACCAAAAAGCACTGACCTCAAGTTATAACCAAAACGTTGTCTCAAAAATTATATGACCAAATTTTGCTAGTTGGGAAGCGGAAGCGGAAGCATAAGCGGAAGCGGAAGCATAAGCGGAAGCCAAACTACGCCCTGTGCGAGGCCGCTGGCAGGGCAGAAAGGGGGCACGTGCTGGGCGGCCGCTACCGCTACAGCGGTAGCGGTAGCGGAAGCGGAAGCGGAAGCATAAGTGGAAGCGGAAGCCAAACTGCGCCCTGTGCGAGGCCGCTGGCAGGGCAGAAAGGGGGCATGTCCATCTGCCGTGAAAAAGCTGGCCCCCCGAGAAGAGAAGAAGTTACTTAGATTGAATTTAATTGTGTTCATATTCTTTCATTAATAATAAAATTACTTAAAAAAATATTGTTTTATTTCTATGAGTAACACATTACTTTGTATCTACATAAATTCTATCAATTTAGTTACTGCATTTCCATGTAAGTGAATTATTGAATTCTTTAATTTGCTTTTGCAACTCAAATCCTTATTTATAACATGGCTATAAAATAAATAAACGCTTAATGTGAAAAAAGTTGTGTTAAATTGTTCGCATCGCTTTTAAGAAAGTTTTTATCGTCAACTGTACAAAATACTTTTTTGCATTTCGAAGGTCCTGCACTGACGCCGACGATATGGATGAATATGACACGAGTGAAGTTGTTTTGGTAGTTATGAATGCGAATGATATTACTTGGATCAAACTTGGATGTTTTAATTTACGTAGTTAAATTCATATTGTTTTACTATATTTTACAAACGCCATTAGTGTTGAGTAGTGACTAGTGACTTGTGACAAAAGTTTTAAGGTGAACGCAGATCTGGCCGCACCGCACGCACCGCAGTCGCCGCATTTCGAATTCTTTATATGAAGTTATAGGCAAGCTCGCATACCTACCCGCGCCGCAGTCTTCGCAACTTCTACATTCTTTATATGAAGGTAGAAGTTGCGAACTGAGGTGCGTGCGGTGCGGCCAAATCTGCGTTCACCTTTATGTGGCGCAGAATACATTTACGTAAAGAAGTAATGTCAAAATTGAATTCACTTTTTATCAAACTCAAATAGTCCGTAGTGTTATTTTACAGCTTTGAAGTGAAACATAAGCTTATATTATAATTTGATTATAGCTTATGTTATATTTTCCCATCGATTTTCGTCAATTTAACACACCAAAATAAGAAACGTTTCAGAAACGTGCGAGTAGAAGTAGCATTGTATCAACTTTTTATTTTGACAGCGTTTGCGCTCGGGCTGAGGTTCAGTATCGTCTCAACTGGCTGTCATAACGTTAGCGCGATACCGAATCGTTCCAAAAGTCGATCAACGTCCGAGTTTCATTTGCGGTTCAGTTGAATAAATTTAGCGCGGTTGCCCTGCAGTGAGTGTCAGCGAAAAGACGACAATTATTCCATTGAATTACATATACCAAATGTTGTCGGGTAAGCGATAGCGCGATCTAGAGGCCTAACAGCGACATCTGTTATCAAATCGCGGAACTAAATTTACTTAAAAAATATTATGAAGTTTACAAATCTCAACAAAGATAGTTGTCAATTGTCACGTTCAACTATAGTCAGTAAACCGACTTTACAGACAACCGACTTTTTATTACAGTGTACGGATATTGCATAGTAAATAGAAGCACATTCTCCCTATAAGTAAGTAATAGTATCCTGAGTAAGCGAGATGTCACTATATATATATATATATATAGTGACATCTCGCTTACTCAGGCCTTTGTTTCTCTATTCCGATAGGTATATTAACTTTATGCGAGTGACGAGACTTCGACAATCGGGCATATATATATATATATATATATATATATATATATATATATATATATATATATATATATATATATATATATATATATATATATATATATATATATATATATATATATATATATATATATATATATATATATATATATATATATATATATATATATATATATATATATATATATATATATATATATATATATATATAATAAACGCAGTGAAACAAATCATCAAAATATGCCCGATTGTCGAAGTCTCGTCACTCGCATAAAGTTAATATACCTATCGGAATAGAGAAACAAAGGCCTGAGTAAGCGAGATGTCACTATCAGTAACACTGCGTGGTAGAAAGAGAAGCGTGATTTGAGGTTGCATAGCTTTTTTTTCATCTGTTTGACAGTCTGTCTGCCCCTGAGCCGATCGTTGTCAATTTGGGCTCTCAGAAAAATTGTGATTTTAAGTTAAATAATGAATAATTTTTAGAAATTCTGCTCTAGAAACATGGTTAAATGTTTGTGGAATGATTGTGGATCCACACATCGAAAAAACCCGGACAAATATTCGTTTCACAGGTGAATTCTACATCGACAGGACCTAGTTTTAAGTTTATTTTTGCCAATTCCCTACGAGTTATTGGTATTGATTTTCACAATTCACTTCTTTAAATGTTTATTTATATGGAAAACATAACTTGACTAGCCATAGTGCACAATTTAAGGATATTTTGTATAAACAATTTTCATATATTTTACACTATGGCTGCATCAAGTTATCGATAAGTAGTATCGATATGAAAATATTTTTTAGTTAAATACCTATACTATAATTAGTATATTACGAATGTTGAAATGATAACATACTCATCCGTAGTTTATAATTAGTTTAAGTATATTAATATACTATCATACATAATTTATCGAAAGGGTAAAACGTCCTAGTAGTCGGGTCCCGCTCTACTACTAAGACTTCGTTGCCTGTCCGTCTGTCCATCCGTCCGTCCGTCTGTGTGTCTCCAGGCTGTATAACAAGAACCGCTATAGTAATAGACTTCTGAAATTTCCACGGATGTAATGTCATTCTACATCCAATATGGCTGCTCATCCAAGATAGGGGAATAGTTTTAAAAAGCACTGCTGCAAGATGGGCATCAAATAAAAGGGCTCATTGAGAGTGAATTGAAAATTAATAGGGTCTAGTGAAGTCGTGTCGTGTCGTGTACTAATGTGACGTGACGTGACGTAACCTGTCGTGTCGAATCGTGTCATGACATGTCGTGTCGTATCGCGCCGGATTTTAGAAAATGCCCGGTTGAAACCGGTCACCCTTCATGCGCGAGTCCGACTCACACTTGGCCAATTTTTCAGATTTCCTGCTGACCTGGATACCAGAAATTCATGGCTTAAAATAATTAACCGTCCAAACTGGACTCCGAAGAAAAATTCATGCATATACTTAATTATGCAGCAAGTATTTTGAAGAAAAGTCATATTTTACTTCAAAATTACAATTTTTATTATACCTATCTATGCAGTTTTATTTTATCCCATTCTGTTTTTACAATCTTACAATTATTATTCCATGATCGATATTTTGTCGAATTACAAGATGTTTGTACATCACTGACACGCACACGTAAACATAATTGTATACACAGATGTAAATCAATTTTTGGTTAAGCTCGACAGCTCGGGATTGTTTCTCTATTCCGATAGGTATATTACCTTTATGGTCACTCGTGGTAGCCACGTCGATGGTTGGCAAATTAAACTGACAATGGCGTTTTAAAAGTACCTATTAAAAACAAAAAATACTGTTTATGGGCCATTAACGTCAATGTCAATGTGATGATGACATTTCACAATCACAAATGTTATGAATTTTAAGGTTATTATTAATATTATTGGGTTATGATATGACATGAGATCAATTTTCAAATTAGATTTTATAAAAAAAAATGGAATTAAAATTAATGACTTAAGCGGAAAAACAAATTATTAATAATCTATTTTCAATTAATAATGTAATTAATAACCCTATATATTCTATTGTGAAAAAATAACCTGCAAACTTCTATGAAATCCAAAAACTTAATAAATTAAGATGGACCTATGGAATTCGCGAATAGTGGAGCAGCCACCCATAAACACTGCTATCAGTGACCATGAAATAGGTAAATTACATCAATTGCTCTATTCTGTTTCTATATGTATATATTTTTATCTCTGACTGACTTCAGTTAAACTTTGGGATATTATTTTTAGATGTAAAGGAGTTGAAGCATACCCTAAATAGCATAGTAACCATACTTTCTAAACAAGCGCCTCTACATAAGGAAAGTGCATTACTTTCACGATTTTTGTATAAATTTGATAAGAAATTCAGAAATGATATTGGATACAGAAAGTTCAAAAAGGTGAATTCTGCGTTAAGAAGATACTTGACTGTGGATTTGTTAAAGGATATTAAAGTTTTCAAAACACTGCTGCCCATAGATTATAACATTGAGTCTTATCTCCCAACTCGACAGATATTAGAATATGTTTTAGTGAGAATCATAACATTTGCGAAAATAATGCTAAGAATTGCTGTATGTTCAAAACAATCTGCTATCTTTTATTTGAATAGAATCAAAAGAGGGGAAAGTCACTGGATGTCTCTCATGCCCTATGCTTTGCTGAGTCGGATTTGGTCCATGAGCTTAGTTCTACTGCAGCACTCCTGTAATTGGTATAACAGACTATACGGCTTCAGGAAATTTTTATCGCACAAGGGTGTAGCATTCTTGTCCAAGGATTGTGAATTGCCCTGTGACTTAGGAAAATGGTTGAACATGAAAGAGATGAATGACGAAGGAAGATTTAATTGGGCCCAGAAATCATCTTTAGAATTAGATGCTCTGCTAGTTGAAAACGAGGAAGGTGACTTGTGCGAAAACATTTTAATGTATGTTGATAAAGTAAACTCTCCAGAAAGTGATGATGAATGTGATACCAACATACCAACTCTGAAGGAAGTGAAAATAGACTCTGAGAGCTTGAGTCTCAATGATGATTTAGGGGTTGCAATATCAAGGGACAGTTTCAAACTTCTCAATAATGTGCCTCCAACTGTTACTAAACAAAAGGAGATTGCACATTCAATAGAACATGTTACAAATTTAAATACTTTGCAAGATTTTATACAGAAAGAAGACAAGTACAGGAATGAATCACACAATTTGTCACTCACTAAACACCTAAGTTTTATGCAGTGGCAGTCTTTGAAAACAGCAATGGAAAACTTTGAGAGTAAAATCATGAACAAGAGCAAACTGCAAAAGAAACTGACAAAGTTATGGAAGCAGAAATGTTTGGACTATTTATAAATAATATACTAATAGCAAATTATTACTTTTTTATTTTACATAACAAAAGGTTTATTTACATAAAGCACCATGTATTAAAATCTTAAATAAACACTTTCCACCAGTAGA
The DNA here is from genome assembly GCA_963422495.1 of Polyommatus iphigenia. Classification (NCBI taxonomy): domain Eukaryota; kingdom Metazoa; phylum Arthropoda; class Insecta; order Lepidoptera; family Lycaenidae; genus Polyommatus; species Polyommatus iphigenia. The sequence goes on from OY730182.1 coordinate 39,961,354, forward strand.
GCTGCTAAAGACTAAAGTTAATCAGGTACACAATAACAAACCTGCTGCGTAACAAACTAACCACTCATAGTTACCAATATACAAAAATGTTACTTCTAGATTTCTGTAAAAATTACAATTACCTATTAATTAAATAAATTATTTATATTTTAAACTATAATATATAATGATTGTTTTAAACAAAGTATGTACTTACAATGTCAATTAAATTCAGGGCCAATTTCACTAAGGCTGCGTTGCACCAGAGGCGTGGTTAAAGTTAAAGTTTTTATCTAACAGTGGGTTGCACGAACTAACTTTGACTTTAATTTTAACCGGAAAAATTGACAGATGTCGTATGAGCATATGGGGTGTTTGGACGCCATATTTAACTTTAACTTTAACCACGCCTCTGGTGCAACGCAGCCTAAGAGTGGATTGCACAAACTAACTTTAACTTTAACCATAACTTTGACAACAGTGCAAAATGTCAAATCTCTGGTTAAAGTTAAATATGGCGTCCAAACACCCCATATGCTCATACGACATCTGTCAAATTTTCCGGTTAAAGTTAAAGCTAAAAGGACGCCATATTTAACTTTAACCACGCCTCTGGTGCAACGCAGCCTTTAGTGGATTGCATGAACTAACTTTAACCTTAACTTTGACAACAGTGCAAAATGTCAAATCTCTAGTTAAAGTTAAATATGGCGTCCAAACACCCCATATGCTCATACGACATCTGTCAAATTTTTCGGTTAAAGTTAAGGTTAAAGCTAAAGCTAAAAGGACGCCATATTTAATTTTAACCTTAACTTTAACTTTAACCACGCCTCTGGTGCAACGCAGCCTTAAAGTTATTTGCCTGTAGAATTATTGTTGTCTTTCTTCATGATTAATTATAATAATAATTAGAGGTTTTATCTTAGCGTTTAAAAAATTGTGTTATTGGCACTAACAATAGTTATTTCTAGTTTAGATATAAATATTTTGTTTCCTTTTAACCCATCAATCCCCAAGCGGCACCTGACTGTCGCATAACAATTGAAAATCTATTGTGTCTGCGATTCCCACGATCGAGGTAACAATGACATTGAATTTTAACTGTATGAACATAAATCATCTATTCTGTAGATATAACAGAGTCAAACTTAAATATATTTTGTAACAAAAAAATCTCTCATTTCATTTGTACACAGCACCAAAAAGATTGTAAGGATTAAATTGTGACTTTTTAATGAATAACGAATTACTAAATATTATTATTAGGTTATTGTATTACAAAGCTTAAACAAAAAATATAATTAATAGTTACCATGTCCATACAACTACCACATAATATTATAAATATTATGCTTTAATGGATAATACTGATTATAAATTAGATAATACAATAAATAAATAATGATAATAAATGCAAAATAAGAAATATTCAAGAGTGTAAACTTATATAAAAATATACAAAATATTACTTTCTTGTGCTGGCCAACTTCTGCAGGCGAGCTTTGAGTCCGCCCTCTTTTTTAGGCTGCGTTAGAGCTTTCCTCTCGCACTGGAGTTTCTTGGTTTCTTTTAATCTGAAACAAAGAACCTCTATGAATTATAAAAATCACATTGTCTAGTGTGAGTGATCTAGATCAGGGGTTCCCAAACTTATTTTGTCTACTGCCCACTTTGAGAGAAAATAATGTTTTAGCGCCCCCTTTGTTTCAATTTAAAATGCATCCAGATGAAATAAATCACCCCCCAAGCCTCTACACAACACCCCCATTTTTTTTTCTGGGTCCTACACCGCCCCCCTTAAGACCTTCAGCGCCCACAGGGGGGCGTTATCTTATCGCCCACTTTGGAAAAGACTGCTCTAGATGTTACCAAATAACCATGGCTTCATCGGTCTGAGTAGCTTTCGACGTAGTTAGCCTATAGCCCTATACAGTCGATTTACGGGACGTCCTGTATTTTAGCACGATAAATACTCATGTGTCCTTCACATGATTCAATCTAATATTATCTCCATTCTCCATACATACATAATAATTATAGTTTCATCAATATCAGTTCAACGGTTTATACACAGGCTGACAGATACATTTTCCTAAATACAAACATTCTAATTTGTAATTGATACTAATATCTAATTACTGTGTGCGTAAACCTACGCGTAAACTATGCACTCACTTTTCCTTGATGGCAATTTGCTCCTCTTTCTTGTAGATGTCTTTGAAATCACTACAGAACGACGTCCACAGACTGAAGAACTCTTTGGGCTCGCAGTCCTCGACTTTACCGCATTTCGGCGAGTACTGATAGAACTTGACCGTGGCTATGAACTTATTTCTGCACTCGTTCAAATTGTCGTTCTCAGTTTTGAGTTTCTCCTCGGCGGAGTTGAGGAATGCGGTCATTTTCTCTTTAAAAACTTCTAAACTTCTGGTATTTTCGCTGGCGTTGTCCTCGTCTCTGCCCGCCCCCTCGCACTCGATAACTTTCTTCATCTTGTCTTTACAATCTGCAATCGAAAGTCGTTTTTAATATTCGATCAAAATCATTTTGTGTACGAGAATACTAAAAGAGCATTTTGAAAAAAAAATTGTTTAGATTTATTTCGTCTTTTAGTCTCAACCTATACAATCTGTGCTCTATGGGTAGGGTCTATGGAAGACTCCTTTTTGCTGGTGTTTTTGCTTTTTTTCGTCGAGCGATCCATTTGCTACGATCCATTTTCAAAAGGCTAGGTTTGACGTAACGCAACCAAACTACGTAGGTCCCCCAACTGCCTAGGAATCAACTTCTCTGATAGTACAAGGCAATTTTGTTCACATACCACGTAGCTGCGCGACGTCCGGGAAGTTACTTCTACCGTTAATTATACCGCAACTTTGTTCACATACCATCTAGCTGCTTCCTCAGCGAGTTGAGCTGCTGGGCGACGTCCGGGAAGTCTATGGCGGCGGCGCGGTACACGTCGCCGGGCTCGGGCACGGGCAGCGCCGCCGCCAACGCGCCGCCCCCCGCGCGCAAGTACGTGCGCACGATGAAGTGGAGTAGCGTTATGTTCGACTGACGAGACTGCGGGAAACGGAATGTTTTTTTTTTTAAAGAAGGCAGGTCGCTGTAGCCCTGACGTCACTACGACCCATGAGGATCTATTGTGACTAACGGAGTGTTAATGTTGGGAAAGGGATTTTCAAAACGAATACCATTGAGCATTCATGCTAATAATATTTTATTGTAATGTTCAACTGACGGTATGCAATTTTTCAATCAGGCAGTTCAGGTACCGTCTATCGTCCATACTAAATACTAATGTTATAAATGCGAAATCTTGATCATGGAAAAATATTAGTATGGATAAAAACTATGTATAAGATATCATAAACAATATTATGGAACTACTGGAAGCTGGAAACAACTAAATGCTGCGGCTACTTCATTGTGTTGTGCCTTAATTATTCAGACACCATATTTTTTTCCACAATAAATCTATCCTATACCCTTTTGTGGGACATGTCATCTCATTACCTTTTTCTCAATCGGTTCTATGTTTTAAGCCTGAAGAGTAACAGACTTTCATGTTTATAATAAATAATAAGTAATAGTTTAACGAGGTGCGATGGTGTCCGAAAAGGGAGACCTTCGGACCGAGCGAGATAGCATGCTCGGACAGGCCGAAGCCCACTGACGTCATTTCAGATGTTGTGTATTATATATATATCTTGCTGTTCTCCAAAACTTCAATAGCGCGATGCAAGATTGTGGGGCTAATTGTTGGTACCGCCACACTAGTATATGGGCACGGATTTACCTTGACATCCTTCAATTTGGCGAGTATCTCAAGTCCGAAGCCGTCGGCCTGGCCGCGCTGGTGGTTCCCGCCGTTCATGTAGTTGCCCAGCGTCAGGATTATTGCGAACAGCTGCTTCAGCGACTCGCTCGTCATCAGAAACTGGAAAATAATAATAATAATAATGCTTTATTTCAGGCAATAAAACGCATAGTTATGGTATTTACACATCGACTCAACGGCTATGCAATAGTAGCTGTGACGTAAGTGGGTTGGACAAGAGTAGATTTAGTTTTTAATGGAAGGACTAGTTGTCAAGTGAGCTTTTCGGAGTAATAGCAAAGTATGTATTGATGCATTGTTGTATGTAATGCTTTTACTGGACGGGGACCAGGGTTTAATATTATATGTCTTGTAAGTTGTTGCAACGCAGCTTTAGGCATACATTAATGCGTAATTTCGTTTCGACGACTTGATAGTCATAACAATAAATATTTTATAAAAAACTTCTGCAAAATATGATCATTCTATATCTATAGGTGCTCAATATGTAATATTTAATTTTTATTTATTAAAATAGTGTTGCATACCTCACACGTGTGTTTTAAGTTGTCCAACTTGTGCATGATAGTATTGGCGGCGTCGTCGAATTCCGCTTGAAAGGTAAAGCAGGATATTCGTTCGGCGAAATTCTGTATTCCGGATAACTCGTGTAAGAAGCTCTCCGGCTTGTCTAGAGGTATATCGGGTTTCGTGGCCAAATGCTCCTTTATCAACGCCAGTTCCTCTTCCGATGCTCTCTGAAATTAAAAGCGTATTTTAAGATTCTAGTTCATCATTTAAAACGCGAAAGGTCAGCAAACCGGCACACTTCCGCGTTTATATTTATGACAATTTAAGCAAGATATGGATTTCTTTTACTTAACTTAATACACCACAAAACAACTCACCAACTCATAAATCTGCTGCAAAGCTTCCAAACTAACAACAGACGTATCAAAGTTATAAATTGCGTTTTCGATCTCGGAGAACTCGACGTGTAAGCTTTGTGCGAGAATCCCAACGTTCTGTGACCGCTTGCTGTCTAATATCTTGATGGGCTGGATCTTTGTTTTCACTTCTACCTTTTTCTTCACCGGGGCTTTGACGACTTGTCTGGAGAAGAGGTCAGTGAACTCGTCAATGTTGTCCAAACTCGCCTCTTCTATCTCCAGCCACAGCGGCTTGGTGGGGGATTCCGCCTCGGGCACGGCGACCGGCGGCGCGGCGAGTATCCTCGTCCAGTACAACGGCTTCATAGGCGCGGCTGGCTTCACGGGAGTTTTGCGCAACGCTGAAAAACATATTTTAATTGCTATTTTAGATGTATAAACCTTGACACAATCTGTGTATAAACTAAATCAATTATTTAAATAAAAATATGTAACTACAACTCCATATATACTTATAAAATTAGTCTAGTGTCCGACCGAAGCTTCGGCTTCGGCTTCAGCCGCCTTCGGCCAAAAAAACCACCTTCGGCGAAACCTTCGGCTTCGGCCTAAAACCCGGCCGAGGCCGAAGCTTTGCCGAAGGTCCGAGCAGCCGTCGAAATTGAACGAACTGTAAACTGTTACGAAAGACTGAGTGAGTCGTGAGAGAGCGCGACCGATCCGTACCGGTCGTGTATTGCAGAGGCCGCTGGGAGTCACTGTCAAATACAATAAACAAACACTAACTTCTTATCAAATCATTTAATTATTTATTATGAAGTTATTTTTTGTTTATTTTATTTATTAGTCTAGTTTCGGTCTAGTCGAGTAAAACAAAGACTGATTGATTGGTCTAATTATTGTTATTTGTGAAATAATAATGCTTAGCACAAACCTACGCGTCAGTGACGGAGCGTCGAGTTGCGTCAAGTTGTCAAATGTGTTTTTTGTATACAAAAAACACATTTGACAACGTGACGCTACGCGTCAGTGACGGAGCGTCGAGTTGCGTCAAGTTGTCAAATGTGTTTTTTGTATACAAAAAACACATTTGACAACGTGACGCTACGCGTCAGTGACGGAGCATAGAGTTGCGTCAAGTTGTCAAATGTGTTTTTTGTATACAAAAAACACATTTGATAACTTGACGCAACTTCCTGAAGTCTAGGAGGAGAGTGCCAAAAGTCTAAATTTTTGGCTAATAACTAAAAAACGATGCGTTGTAGCAAAAAACATTCTACGATGAAAAAAAACTTATTAAATTCTCTATAATTTTTATTCTATACACTTTTTACGAATTCTCATCCGTTTTCAAATTACACATTTGAGTCATTCCCTAAACTTAATTATTTATTTGTAGTCCACAAATTATTATTAAGTAATAAATAAATCACGAAATCACAAACTTTCATTACCATCTCTTAATCAACTTCTCTATGAGACAGTTAGTATAGAGGTAAACCTTCAATATTGAAGTTTTGAAATACTTAATTTTAATATTAATATTAATTGTAGCTTGTAGACAATATTGAACATAACTGTATTTTAAAAAGATAAAACCGACTTCAAAATTATACGTAATTGAGAATTAAAACTCCGTAACTCCAAAACTACTGAACCGATTTTGCTGAAACTTGCACTATTCCGTAAGTTGAACAGTACCTAGTACAAAAAAAAAGAATAACTGAAATCGGAATGGTAGTTCCAGAGATAATTATGCGAACACAAACATAAAAACATACATACATTTGTAATTTGGCACATTTGTTCAGACGCTGATACAGATTACAGACTAACATATTATACGAAAATTGGGCAGTTCTGGAAATATTACATACATACACGTCGAATTGATAACCTCCTTTTTTTGAAGTCGGTTAAAAAATAATTACTGAGAGTCGAGCGATTAAGATTATAAAGCTTCGGCTTGGGCCGAAGGTTGTGGCGATTGCCGATTAATCGGCTTCGGCTTCGGCTTCGGCCAAAAATAGACCTTCGGTCGGACACTAAAAATTACACGTCCTGACTGACTGACTGACTGATTCATTATCGCTGAGCAAAAACTGTTAAAGTTATAGCCACGAAATTTGGTGAGTAGGATTGTTTTATTAAGTAGACACCCGCTAAGGAAGGAATTTTGAAAATTTTACCCCGAAGAGGGTGAAATTGGGGTTGAAAGTTTGAATGAAAGTCCGTCATTTCATGAGTTAGAAACATGAAACTTTATTTTTGGGTTACTGATTAAAAATGAATGGATACGTATTTAAGCGTTTTTAGAAATTCTACCCCCAAGGGGGTGAAATTGGGGTTGAAAATTTGAATGAAAGTTCGTTATTTCTTGAGTTAGAAACATGAAATTTTTTGTTTGGGCTACTGATTAAAAATGATTGGATACGTGTTTAAGCGTTTTTGGAAATTCTACCCCCAAAGGGAGTGAAATTGGGTTGAAAGTTTAAATGAAAGTTCGTTATTTCTTGAGTTAGAAACATGAAATTTTTTGTTTGGGCTACTGATTAAAAATGATTGGATACGTGTTTAAGCGTTTTTGGAAATTCTACCCCCAAAGGGAGTGAAATAGGGGTTGAAAATTTGAATGAAAGTTCGTTATTTCTTGAGTTAGAAACATGAAATTTTTTGTTTGGGCTACTGATTAAAAATGATTGGATACGTGTTTAAGCGTTTTTGGAAATTCTACCCCCAAAGGGAGTGAAATAGGGGTTGAAAGTTTAAATGAAAGTCCGTCATTTCTTATGTTACAAACATGAAAGTTTATTTTTGGACTGCTGAATAAAAATGAATAGATAGGTATTTAAGCGTTTTTGGAAATTCTACCCCCAAGGGGGTGAAATTGGGGTTGAAAGTTTGAATGAAAGTCCATCATTTCTTGAGTTAAGAACATGAAAGTTTATTGACGTTGCGTTTGACGTTTGCTTAAATAGGGTCCCGTTTTTACCCTTTGTATAAGGTAAGGAACCACAAAAAGGGGAAAACTATCCATCTTTGTTATTATACTATGTTAACGCGGACGAAGTCGCGGGCAACAGCTAGTACAATATAATTTCAAAACATATTTTCTGCTAGGTACCTTTAATCTTAATTTTGTTAAGAAATTGATTTTTCAACAACTTACTCGCTCTCTGCATCCCCCAACCCCCGACTGGCGGCGTCGGGAACGGTGCAGGTCCCGTGGGCGCTTGAGGCGGGGCAGACGCTGTCGCAGCTCCCGGCAACAGTGGAGGCGGTGGTACCGACCCCGACAGTGGACCGGGTACAGGAGGGGGCGGTGGACCCATTCCTGGCATTGGAGGGGGCGGTGGACCCATTCCAGGCATAGGAGGGGGCGGTGGACCCATTCCGGGCATCGGAGGGGGCGGTGGACCCATTCCGGGCATCGGAGGGGGCGGTGGACCCATTCCGGGCATCGGAGGGGGCGGTGGACCCATTCCGGGCATCGGAGGGGGCGGTGGACCCATTCCGGGCATCGGAGGGGGCGGTGGACCCATTCCAGGCATCAGAGGAGGCGGTGGACCCATTCCGGGCGTCGGAGGGGGCGGTGGACCTAATCCGGGCATAGGAGGAGGTGGCGGAGCCATCCCTGGCATTGGAGGTGCCGGCGGACCCATCCCTGGCATTGGAGGCGGGGGCGGAACTGTTTCTAGTGTAGGAGGTGGCAAAGAAACAGTATCTGGCATTGGTGGCGGCGGCGGCGCAACTTCTGCAAAAGGAGAAGGACTCGTTTCCGGCATAGGAGGGGGCGGCGGAGGACCAGCCGACGGTGGTGACGGTGGCCCTGTGTCTGGCGAGGGTTTTTGTGGAGGACATATTTCTGATGCTTCAGGCTGTAGTGCTTTCATTGCTGGAGAAGGTTTACTTTCTTCAATATCAGGTGAACTACATACTTTAGTAGCTACTTGTCTTTTAGTATCAGATAATTCTAGTGAAGTTGTTTCTATATCGGCTTGTTTCTCCTCTGATGTTGTTAATGTTTTTAAAGTTTCCTGACATAGTTTCTCACTTAAATCTTGTTTTATTTCACTAAGAGATTCCGAATCTAATATAGAATTGTTATTAAGAACTATAGTCGGTTCATGTGAATCTCTAGATACTTTGCTACTAACTTCTGGTAGTGATTTAAACTCATCTTGTTGTAATGCTGGTACTTCACTAGTTTCTTTGGAGCTACCATTTGTGCTTGTAGATAAATTTGATTTTTCTGCAGCTTTGTCTTTGTTTTCTAAATAACTATTAGCACACACATTAGAGGCATCTGTTATCTTTGCATAATTTGTACTAGATGATGAGGTTTCTGATGAAATTTCACATGTTGAATTTGAGTTTTTTAATCTATCTACATCTATCGTTTTTTGACGATCAATTGATTCTACATTGTTACTTGTGTCATCTACAACCCTCTTTAGCGATTTATTATTTTCTCGACTTTTATTTAATTTGCAATAATTTTCTATTTTATCAGATCTGTTTTCAGATTTACATTCTACATAACTATTTTGTGATTTTTCATTATCTCTGTTACTTATATTGTGACTTTCTCTACTGAACACATCATTTCTTGATAACCTATTTAGTGCTTCAGGACTTGTTTGAATTTCTTTACTTACTAAATCTAATTTTTCTATACCTAATTTGTTTTCTTTTTTGAAGTCTTGTGTATTATTTGAGCTTTCCTCAACAGTCTTAATCTTATTTTTATAGTAGTCAATTTGATTTTGTAATTCTTGAAGCTTACATTTTAATTCCAATATAGTTGTTTTCGCTGTGTTGATATCATTTATTTCATCATAATTAGTTTTGTTGCAATATTCATTGTGATCTTTGTTGGAGATGATGTTGGGTTCATACTTTTTATTTGGTTGATATATTTTATCAGGTGGCCACGAAGACATGTCGAGCTTGCCCGGTGTCACAGGTTGAGAAACTGGCTCCTCCATGTGCGCCCAATAATACATTAAGTTAGGCTGAAAATAAAAAAATATTTTTAATATCTAATAGGAAAAAATCTACAAAGAACTTGAGTTCATAAAGAAAATTAGAATAATTAGACAATCAATATCATTGTATATCAGTTATCTATATCATAGTAAAATCAAATTATTTTGAAGATACTGGTGAATGTGAGGATATCATATATGTGGTTGTCTCATATCAATAGTTTAATAGCTTATAAGCTATTAAACTATTGATTTTATAGTTATAACTAGTAATATAGCTTTTAGTATAATCAAAGTTTACAACAAACATTAAAAACTAGTTAATGCCTAAATATCCTATATCCTTTCTTGGGACTCAAAGTATCTCTACACCAAATTTTATCAAAATCGGTTCAGTGGTTTAAGCGCGAAGAGGTAACAGACTGACATATTTTTGAATATTTTTAGTACTATAAGCATAAAATTGTGTACACATATAAAGGTAATGTTTAAAACGCCAAGAATATAATATATAAAATACGAACCTTAAATGTATTTTCTAGGGGCGCATTTTTATCAGTTATTTGCCGAAGGACTCCCGCCGCAAGCAGATGTGTACAGTATTGAATTCCCAATACTCTAAGGTCTTGCGCATTTAGCAACTTCTTGAAATAGTTCCCTTCCGAAACGGATGAAACGAACCAGTTAAGAAGCATCTGCCCTGCAAAACAATTACGAAAGTTAGGTATGTTGCGTATTGGTGCTACGAAAGTGAACGGTGAAATTTATTGTACAACTCTCGTACATATCAATATAAGAAAAATAGTGCTATAAAACTTTGTTTTGTACCTATCCAGATTCTGAATTTATTTCCTAGTAAAATAATTACAAAAAATACAAATAGGTACACAAAAACTTTCAAGTTTCAAAACAAAAGCTAATGTCGTTTGACGTTTGACTGTCGTCTGCCAGTGTCATATTATGTCATTTATCAATGTCAAAAGCTTGCCATAGAGCAAAGTTTATTTATTTATTAGAGATTCGTATGAATAGGGATTAAGAGCGTAATCCGTCGTATAACTCGTATATTTATTTTGATTATTTTCAAATTCAAATAATCAAAATAATTTATTTTGATTATTTTCAAAGATCTCTAAATATGATTCTTTTACACTAATATTTTTAAAATTTAATTACTCTAATATGTTATTACTATACTCTTATTTACTTTAAAAGATTCAAATAATTAGAAAAATAGAGCTGTAGATTTAAGTTTCGGAGACGAAAGCCTTGAAGTCGTTGGTTTAGTTCAGTAGAGCCTACCAAAGAGGATGTAAACTGTATACTACGTAACAAGAGGTCGGACTTAAAAGAAAAAAAATAACAATCCGTTATTTTTTAAATTTGAAACTGAAGTTAAAATTTTTAAGTGCAAAACCTTTCACACTATACAGACCAAAAATTAAAAAAATAATAATAAAAAAGAAATGAGCTCAAATAAATGTTTTATTTCAATAAAAAATATTGTACATAGCTAAATAAATAGGCTAATACGGTAAATTAAACAATAAAACAGATTTAATCCACAAGCTTTTGTTGGTTTCTATTATTCAATATTATAATATTACAGTACAGTTTTATGTATTTTATTTATAAATATAATAGAATAGCTGTCTATGCTACTCTACTAACTACTTGATTGGCTTATACAGTAAACTCTATATAGGGAGGGGATTAAAGCTGCGCGTTCACCATGTCGGAATCGGGACGTACGGTGCGGACGGCGCGTCGTGTCGTCATATAAGTATTTGTCAGGCGCAGAATGACGTTCCAGTACTTCTAGTGCAGCTCACAGTAGTCAATACCATACATACAAAGCAACAAATCCGTCCGCTGCGTACCTACGCTCCGATTCCGATCCAGTGGACGCACACCTTTATACATACACACTAATTAAGTATCATTACTTTGTTTTGTTACACCCTGTATACGACAGCTGAAATCTATCGCGTGCCAGCTGCATACCACCTTACGTCTTGATCAGAGGATTTTTCCTTGGTGGCCGTACCACTCATAATCCCATACCTTCCTTCTCCTCCTAAAATCTCCTTAAGAGCTATTGCTTGCAGACTAAAATGTTGCAAACTAGTATAGGGACCTAAAAATCTGAAATTAATGAAACATTTTTCATTTACTACATTTTCATACAGTTTACATAAATTATTAAGTATAGTTAACAACCAGTATTATTACAATAAAACAATATACACATTTCAACATTTTCCAAATTAACTGTATACTGATATACATTATAATATTTTCTATGAAATAATAATCTGTCTTTTTCTTAATATTAGTATAGCATAAGTTGTAAATTATTGTACAAATATGCAAATAATACTACGACATACTTTGTATTAGAACATGGTATGACATAGATATGCTTTGCTTCAATTTATCAATTTACTGTTATATTTCCATTTTCCAATGGCGTACCTTTCGTTTTTCAATAATTAACCCACTTAATTTACAATTTTTGTATGAATTGCTACAAAATAATTTTCACAAAATGAAAATCGAACTTTGAGTTTTAAACTTCTTCTTCGTCTTTTTTCTCATGTAGTTTATATCCTCTATGGTCTTTTTTATCAGCCAATCACAGTCGACCTTGCACAGATTATGTGATTTCATTTAGTTGCTACGTTTAAATTTGGAACCCAATTTTTTTTTGTTCGGAAATTTCGTCCACCTGGAGCCTACGAAAAATAAATCTAGAGACGAGTGAGACGCTTTTTTAATAAATTCTAAATTAATGTTTTAAATAAGGTTAAGATGAGAATGAAATAAGTATAATTAAGTTTACCAAAGAATAAACATTCTTTTATAGCTTCAATACCTAATTACACTAACACATACTTACTAGTTAGGAATTTATGGTGAACTTGAATCGTCCAAGTCACTCTTGTGTTGCATTTATCAGTAACTTTCATATTGACCACTCCGCTTTTGATATCACACTGAAAACTAACATTGCACCCATACATTTCGATCACAGTTTGAAACCACTCCCCCTCCTCGTGTTCATTAAAATTTAATTTCAACACTTTTGGAACATTTAACACTAGCGCATTTTGCGACTTCGAATGCTTCTTCACATCACAATCACTGATCGCGGTAACGTCCGTGGTTTGGAGTCCTAATATGGTCACAATGTCGCGAATTTTCCTCTTCGCAGAGCGGTTTTGGCTCAGCAGGTTTACGTAGCTATAGTGCGAGACCGCGGTGCTAAAGTTTACTCTGTTCGTAGATAATTGCATGTTTACGGCTCCAGGACGGGAGTGTGTTAGTGTCACGTACGCTCACTTATCATCACTGACGCTCGATTCCCCTGATAACAGTAGGCAAAGCACGCCGCTAATTACAGATAACGCCGTAATCTCAGTGTTCATTCACCTGCAGTCTTCACTATACTAATTAACTCCGAGGGAAAAGTTAGAACTTAAAACACTGTTCCATTACTATCTTATCAGAAACATATAAACAGCTACTGCAGTGTCCCATAAAAGAACCGTAAACGGACAATTATTATTACGGCTCGGGTGAGGTCTTGCAAATTTGCATATAAAAAGTGGGTCAAGTGTGGTTCGGCATTATATAGTCGTTAATGACCGCATCAGGAAGCGATGCTCATTGTCCAAGCTGTGCAAAACAAAAAATGGATGTGTATTTTCATCCACAACAAAAGTCATAAGTCTTATCTCATACCACGATTTAAGTATTTTTATTTAAAAGTATTTTTCTCACCTCCGGGTGGAAAACGTCAACTTTCTTCCCGCTGCGCTTACCGATGTCGCCGCTTTCCGCCTCCGTCGATGAGAAAAATAGTGTCCACCATGGGCAGTAAACAAGAAAGAAAACAAATACATGTGATCTGACACATTTCTTATTTTCCTGCCCTAGGTGCGTAATGTTCTATATTTATCTTTGAAATGCCTGTGCAATGCCTGGAAGTAACGCATACATACAACAAGAATGATTATGCTTAACACAAACCTACGCGACCACGCGACTGCGAAGCGGCAGCGTCAATACAAAACACACATTTGACAAGTTGTCAAATGTGTGTTTTGTATTGACGCTGCCACTTCGCAGTCGCGTGGTCGCGTAGGTTTGTGCAAAGCATTATTCTGCCATATTGTGCCAAATTAAAAATTGCTCCAGTAGTTCGTGAGAAAAGCCCTTTCTAATAATTTTTCACGTTTTTCCACATTTTCTAGTTATTAGTCTTGGCTTGATAAAATACCTATTGCCTAAAGCCCTATCTATAACTGACAGAATTTTTCAAATCAGACCAGTAGTTCCTGATGATTAACGCGTTCATACAAACAAACAAACTCTTCCGCTTTATAATGTTATAGCATGTTATAGTAAAGTTAATAATAATGTAAGATAGGCACTTCGAAATACATAATCATTCATGTATTTCAAAGTGGGGGTGGGGGATCCTGTATTTGTTGTATTTGTTGATCCTGTAGAGGTGTTCGAATGATAGAAGAAGACGAACTTTACCGCGGAAGATTTTTAACCACGAGACTATTAGAGTGGGTTGCACCAACTAACTTTAACTTTTACTCCAATGCAAAATGTCAAATCTCTGGTTAAAGTTAAATATGGCGTCCAAACACCCCATATGCTCATACGACATCTGTCAATTTTTCCGGTTAAAGTTAAGGTTAAAGTTAAAGCTAAGGACGCCATATTTAACTTTAACCTTAACTTTAACTTTAACCACGCCTCTGGTGCAACCCACTCTTAGTGTACCAGGAACCCTTCATGGGTTCGCCGTTCGACGTAAATGATTAATACCCCAGAGATGATGGCCGCAGAAGTTGGCGACGCCTTGATAATTTGGCTGTAGCGATTTTTATTGACTAAAGCTAAGAAATTAAAGTTCATTGTCAGTATGTCTTTGAATTACCCATAGCCTATGATATAATATTATAAAAAAAGGTAGATATCGCACTAGCGCGTAGAATCTGGGGCAGGCAAATGAACCTAATTAGTGTCTTTACGAATTAGTTGCATGTTGGCAGCGAGCGAGTGACGACGAGTGACGATTTTGATTAAAAATGCCAAATCGTGTATTCAGAAAATGCAAAAATTATAATACAAAGGTAAAAAAGGATGAAAAAGTTCCGTACCACACGGAATTACATGAAAACATCTAGTAATTTACATTGTAAGTGAATATTTTCCAAAATTTTTGAAAAATTATTTAATGCTTTATTTTATACTGAAAAAGGATAGAGAATACGGACGACAACCGTAGCGAGATAAGGACAGATAGTCGCGTGCCATAGAATAATCAATTGAAGTATTCAGAAGCGATTACGTAGGCATCAACACGTAGGCATAAACTAATAATTGCATAGTATTGTAAACATGTTTTCGTTTTAATATTTTTAATTTCAAACATGCGAGCGCCTTTTTAACTTTCTAGCCTTAGCCAAATACTAATTTTATAAATTAAAAAAATGGATAAGCCGTGTAGAACGCCACGTGCCGCTCGGTTTTCGGGGCCTGTCCATAATATACATAAATCTATACAATAATAATATTATATAGCCCCGCTGACTGCTAGTTTCAAACTCCAGTCTTAAACCACCTTAAACGTAATTTGAATATTATTTGGATATGAGTGTTTGCTTCTTTTACATTATAACAGAAGTATTACGTCTTTATAAATAAGTAGCCATGTAAATATTACTAGCTAAAAGCTGAGCTTTGTGAGGACTCGCGTCGTTTTTCTGTGTGGTGTTAATCTATAAGGCAGTTTTTTTTTTAATATTTAGTAACCAAACCTTGAATAACCGATGATAACACATCTACATAACATCTGTTGAGAAATTCAACATTTTAGTACTGAGTGATTATAAAAGAAAAAATACGTGTATTTTTATTTTTAACAAGGATCATTATATCAAAAATTTTTTCCAGGGCTTAGGTATTATTAGGAGAATCTATTTAATAAAAAAAATTGGGTGTTATTTTTTTTTCAATGACATATTTTATCCCATTTAAAATCGTTGCAGCATGGTCACTCGCGGCGCGGGGGAATGAGAGGGGGCGACGCGGGATGAGGCGCGCGCGCGGGGGCACATCACGCGCGGCCGACGCATCGTGTCCATTAATTGTAGTATTTTCTAGGATAACTTTCGGAAGATATTTCTCAACATTTTAGTACTGAGTGACTTTAAAAGAAAAAATACGTGTATTTTTATTTTTAACAAGGATCAATATATCAAAATTTGGCAGGAAGGTTTAATTGCACCCTGTATAAAATATGAAAACTATTACTATAATATGTTAAAACACAAATCATTAGGCGTAATAGTTTTTTCGTAAAGTGTACCACAAAAGTGCACAAGTTGTTGGATATGCTAGGGCTCGCTTCGCTCGCACTGATGATTTGCAGGTTTCCGAGTGAAGAGCTCATCCATACTAATATTATAAATGCGAAAGTGTGTCTGTCTGTCTGTCTGTCTGTCTGTTACCTCTTCATACGTGGGAGAGCCATGCTTCGGCACGAATGGGCCGGCTTGACCGGAGAAATACCACGTTCTCACAGAAAACCGGCGTGAAACAGCGCTTGCGATGTGTTTCGCCGAGTGAGTACCGGACCAATCCCCGTTTGCTCGTTTGCCCCCTTATTTCATAAAAAAAAGCCCCAACCGCTGAACCGATTTTGCTGAAATTTGGTATAGTAATACCTTAAGTACCGGGAAAGGACATAGGATACTTTTTATCCCGGAAAAATGTACGGTTCCCGCGCGATAAACGAGTGGGCGCAACGGAGTTGCGGGCGTCATCTAGCCTCTCAATCCCCGGCCGAGCACCGGTGCTCGGGGTCACGTGACACAATATCGTAATTCCGTCAAACCCCGCGCGAGCACCGGTGCTCGGGCTGTTATCGGGCTTTATATACCGTATTTGGCCGACTTAGAGAATATTTTTGTATGAAGAAGTTTGGTTAGTTACGATCTATGATACATTTGCCACATTCTGAATGCAAAATATTATGACAATCTGTGGTCGACGAATATTTTTCAGTCATTAGAAAATCGTGAATTTTTTCGTGTGTGTTTCGTCATTTTGTGTGTTTTTTGTGAAATAATTGATGGATTTAACGAATGTAAGTAGTAAAATAGTTTACTTTAGTAACAATAGGTTATTTTAGATACTCATTTGCAAGAAATACATCGTAATAATTTGTGAAAGTTGAGAAAATAGTTGTGTGTGTTATAAGTGATTTTAACGCAAATTTGCTTCATATATTTGTAAATTAATTACATAAAACGCTTAAATAAGTTATAACAAAAGGTCTATAAGACTATATATATCGATAGTATTTCTTACGTTTCTAAAACAAAGAGCTAAAAGTTCGCAGGTAACCGCCATATTCTGCCGGCCGCGGCCATTTCGAACTTTATTTGTAAAGCCATAATGACGAAGTTTGCTTGTGGGTAATACGAAACTCATTTTTTCGGGTAAGATTTATGACCCTTTTTTATAAACATCTCGAGTAGTAACGATGATCGTTTATGTAAGAGCTTAAAATCAGGGTTCCTTCGATAAGAATAAAACAAAATATTGATTTATTTCATGTGAAATAGTCAGAAAAATATTTTTCAAAATATATACTTCTGAAAAGAATATTATATCAGACTAAATACTATATTATGATGGCTTGATAGATAGAAAATTTATTAGATATTATAAAATTCTTTACAAAAACATGAAATATAGTAAGGTTGTAAAGTTATTATATTATTTGTACAAATAGGGTAGGCCGGGCGCCATTTTTTTTAAAAACAGGTCTGCCTAGAATCTAGGCATCCATTTTTTTTCCGATTGAGGGGCTAGTAAGCCATAAATAGGTCGACAAAGTACGGGCAGAAAGGGGTGAGCATAACTGGATGCCTACAAAAAGTAGGTGTCCAAAAAACTTTGCGAATGTTTAAAATGTGAAACGTGTCGTTCATGTTTGTTCACCGACGAAAAATTGTGGTTTCACAAACTGGTCACTTTGAAAGATATGCCCAAGTTTGTTTCGCTTCACCCAATGTTTATTTAGTTTCCTATTTAGTTTTATATTTAAAAAAAAAAGGCATGCAGTAGCAGTACGATTACGAGTCTAGCCCGGACATACATACAGACAAACAGACAAAAATTCTAAAAACTATAAGTATTTTTGGGTTCGATATCGATTGTTGATCACGGTCTAGGTATTATCACAGAATACGTATTAATTTAACAATTTATTTGGTATTATTTAAAAATATATTCAATGTACACTTCTTACGATTTTATTATAATATATGTATAGATTAATAAAAAATAATCTAACAAACAATTAGTTTTATTCAATGTCTCCTCTGTTCAACAATAACAATTAATTCTCTTGATCTTTGTCGCGCATGCGTGCCGATGCGCCTGACGAGTGCAACTCAAAACCATCTCAAAACATATAGCTATCCTTTTCTATATCATTCGTTACGTATTATCTGTCGCATTCATTGTTGTAACCTAGGTAACCTATATAAATATGACAGAGGTAAGTACGTATATGTCGTTTAGGAACAAAATCTGAGGACCAATTTGTATGAACATACGCCATCTTTATTAAAACATCATTGCCCATAGCATAACACGATTGGTCAACTTTTATAATACAGAATAATCAATCAAAAAGACCTCTGTAAAAAAAGGGATTCCTATTTTGCCAACAGAGGAGAGTGATTTAAGCTTCCAAAATTTGTACATAGATTGGTTTAAGAATACACTTTAATTTGCCCATAGCTTAAATGAAATGTATCTATGGTTCAGGGCCGTCTCTAGCCCATGTGGCGCCCGTGTGCAAATATTACTAGGACTAGTGTAAGAATGTGTGCGTGCGGACCGTGTACATGCAGTCAGCCTGGGCGACTCTGAGGTCACAGTGCTGTGTATGGTGAGACTCCGTCCGCCTTTTTTTATACGTCCATGTGTCCATGTGACCTGTCTATGACCAGAATAAATATGAGGTGAGAGGGTGAGCCCAAGAAGCTTAAAATAAGTGTTTTTTAAGTTTCTTGGGTGAGCCGTAAGATCCTTAAACTGCCTAAAAGTTAATACGTTAATACTTTTTTTAAGACCAGACCACCTCAAAGTCAGACTTTTAGGGGTTTGTTCTTGGCCTTCTTCTGTGGAACATTGGCTACCATTGCATCCTGCGAAAGGCCCATCTCTGTGGGCTACGTTTCGTCTGCTATCCAGACGACAAATACATGCTGGCCCACGGAGATATATTTGAGGAGACAATATGAGCCCCGGAAGCACCGCCCCCGCGGAAGCATCGATGTGGAGAAGAGTGTGATGTGCTGAAATGCAGTACTTGGGTTTGGTACTGGATTCTGAATGGATCTTTACCCCTCATTTTCGTCGATCGGCACTAAAACTGAAGAAGCTGGCTCTGAATCACCTTCTGCCAAAATCTATGGTCCAGGGCCCACCTGGAGACGGCATTATACAGGGGTCCTGCAGTCCTGTTTGGGCGGCACACATAGGCGCCCGGAATAGACACCTGCTCAGAAGCCCGCAGCATGCTTTAGCGCTGCGGATCGCTGCGGAACGCTGCTATCGAATCGTTAGCTGGCGAAGCGGCGTTGGCGCTGACAGGGTCCCCTCAGCTATGGGATCTGGAGGCTCGCGTGTTGTCGGAGGGTATATCAACACACAGCCGAGTTTAAAAAGCGAGAAGAGCGGGTGCTACCAGAGCTGGTAACCCGAATAAATGGCGCTACCAGGCGCATGTCATTACAATACGCACCTGGCAAGATCAGATGGCGTCCCCAACTGCCGGCCGCCGTACTGTGAAAGCGATCAGGTCGAAACTACAACAGTGGATGGCACATTCAAGGGGCGCCCCCTTACCTTTGGTCATTACCTGGACCATACGGACAGAAGGAAACCATCGCCTAGGTGCCACCACAGCCTGAGAAAAACGATACGGCGCAACATACGCTCATTGAACACTCGGCTTGAGGCTTGAGCTGAGCAACGGGCTGAATTTAGCGCCCTCCTTGGATTGGAATCGGCTCCAACGATTTTCATGAAAGAATCATGGCCAAATTTGTATAGGAGCTGGACCCGACTTTTATTTTTGATGTCCCAAAATAAACTATAGTTAGATTTGGTTGTTCTTATGCTCTAAACATAATTCCGTTTGAGAATTATGTCTAAATAGCCACGGTTTTTTACACAAATTAATAACGTTAATAATTATTTTGAGGTTAGACTTAAGAACTACCTTTTTCCCCACTGCGGTGTAGCCTACAAGTGTATATTTGGCGATCTCGTTTCTAATTATTTCAATTTTTCCCAGAAAATAGAACGAATGCGAATGATCGCCTGCTGTCAGAACATAACGAAACTTAAATATATTGATCTTTTTTTTTTGTGGCTATTTACAGACACATTTCTAATATTTTTCGATGCCTTAAAATATTAGGGAATTTTTGCTACCAATGGCATATCGGGACGCCACCGCCCACATTTTATCATCTGGTACGATTTGGCCATTGTTCTTTAGTATATAGGGGTTTCGGGGGCGATAAATCAATCTAGCTAGGAATCATTTTTAGAAAATTTTGCATATAATATGTAAAAAAGTCCACTTCGACCCATCTTTTAATGTCATTTTGAAAATTGCATAAGCAAAAATAATGACGTCATTGATAATTTTGTGGAACGTACCCCAAATGATAAATATTTAAATATTTTAGTAAGATTTCTTCGAAATTTAGTGGGTTTTAAACACTGGCCTCCAACAAACAAATTGTCAAACTGTCAAACTGACAAATGTGAAATGTGAAATTAGTACGAATCACATGAATTGCAAGCAGTTGCATTTTGCGATTTTAAAAAACGATTCATATTATGATTCGTATAATGATTCATATGATGATTCGTATTATGATTCATATAATGAATCATATTGTGAAATATATTTACAATTTATATTGCAAAAGCCGAGCCGTTTTGCTGTAATACGACAAATATAAGAAGAGCTCCAGATGCTACACAAAATGTATGCAAACTAGAGTTCTTTTTACGTTAGTCATTAAAGTGCGGCGGCGCGGCTGGCCATAGGCCAATTCGGGCGCGCGCCGCGG
Source organism: Polyommatus iphigenia (assembly GCA_963422495.1). NCBI lineage: Eukaryota > Metazoa > Arthropoda > Insecta > Lepidoptera > Lycaenidae > Polyommatus > Polyommatus iphigenia. Next base: position 39,982,229 of record OY730182.1, read on the forward strand.
CCGCGTGGGGCTCCGTTGCGAGCGGCGCTCGGCGCCCCTAGGACCGCGGCGCCCGTGTGCAACGCACACCCTGCACCTAAGGGAAAGACGCCCCTGCTATGGTTTTTAATTTACGCGACAAAAACCATTTTGTCGCTTACGCCCTTTCCATTTTTTGCTGTTCCATTGCTTGTTTTCTGAGAGGCCAGGCCGGCCTCGCTTAGAAAACAAGCAATCTAAAACATATCCAACGCTTAAGGAGTCGTTTCTAGTGTAACACCAAACAACGCCCTATGTCGAACTTATCTATTAGTTAGGCTTTCTAATTATGTTATTGAGTGTTAGTGTAGAATTTTAAGGCGTTCCTCTCAAATCTCACCTATGCTTGTTTTTCGAGGTATTTAAACTTACAGGTTAAGTCAGTCAGTGGTTACAGTCATGAGTCAGTAGTCAAAAATCTTTAAAAGTTCTAGACAAGTCCACCAACCTTCGAACTTTTCATACAGCTGGAAGTCCAACTTCTCAGGCACGAACTTGGGCCTGGTGACCGGCCTGGCCTCGCTGTGCCTCTCCAGCGTCAGCGAGGCCACCTTCCGCAGCACGTTGGACTCCGTGACCGCCGGCGCCGCCTCGACGGGACTGCATACTTTATCTTTGTCTGTAACGGTGTAAAGGAAAAGTTCTTTTAGCTTAGATTTCACATAAAGGTACTATCAGAGAAGTTGATTCCTAGGCAGATGGGGGACCTAGGTACGTAGTTTGGTCGCGTTATTAAGGCCGAATACAACGAGGATTAGTGAAATTTCATGTTTTTATTTTCACTAGAACTTTGACCAGAAGTAATTATAAGCATTTAAACATTTATTGTAGGTTTGTTACGTTCCTTGCCAAGGTTCCAGTCAGCTTAGAATTTTGATTTAAATACATTTACCATTAAAAAAAGAGTAATAAAGAATGATACTTCCAAATTTTTATTTCGTCTAGAATTCAGTGAAAGTAAATGTAGGAAAAAATATTTTTACACAAAAATGTTTCAATTATGATTTTGAAGGTTAGGGTCAGCTTCGTTTTTGATAAATAGTAACAGTAATAAAGATAAATCGTTCTGATCACAAATTCGAACGATTTGTTGATTTGAAATAGCAATTTGCTTTTAAATATTTGCCTCAATAATTCCGCAGGCGTTTTGATGGATAATAATTGAATGACATCAGTCAAATCTGTCTTTCAGAGACTGATTATCTATTATAGAAAACCTATGAGTATGTTCACAAATATACCCCAGTATACTGGCCAGAGTTCCTTAGGCCTAGAATCGCCGTAGTCCCATACCGTTGATTCGTTTCGAAATATTTGCCAGTGCATTGTCGACTATGTGTTTGTTTTGATGTGATTATAATACGTCACACTTACCTTACTAGTGGAATACCAGTACAATACAGCGTCGTAAGATGACGTCTTGATCACTGGTCAGTAAACTGGATTTTATTTCGGAACATAGGCAATGTTTAATTTACAAATATTACAATATTGTTTTGTAACCTAATTATTTGGTGAGAGACTACCTTATTAGGTATCTTATTGATATATATTCAATAATTTACATTCGCCAAACGATCATTTATACGTTTTTGGTAGGTTTGAAAGTCATAAATGCAAATATTACAGCAAAGTCGGATAATAATGTACAGAGTGCCTCAACAAAGAGATAGACATTTTAACGGATGTGTCAAAACATTGTAAAATGGTAATAAGTATGACAAGAATTTTATTGAACATGTCCAATCCATAGCAATGGAAAGATATAGCACTGGAGCAAAATCGTAAATCTGCACAAGAAATCGTTAAAAATAATATTCATAGTGACACCATGATTTTAGTATGATATGATATTATGATAAACTATATTTTATTGAACATTATATCCATTCTTTAAACAAAAAATAATGTTGATCGAAAGTAAATACCCTAAAACCTTATATTCTGATTTTATCAAAAATATAATATTTTGTGAATAAAAACCACGACGACACTTAAAAGTAGAGAGCAAAGAAATTATGTCATTTTATGCAATTATTATTTTTTTACACACGACAATCTGGTGCAATTCTTTCAAATTCTTCATTAAATGAGGGATGTTTGATGCTATATAGCCGTAAGGTCTTTCGTGTCAAATGTCGTGTCAGTCATGCCTGTCTGCTATATAACTGTCATATTATTATTATGTCTATTATGACAGCTATATCGTGACATATGAAAGCTGTTTGACACGACAATTGACACGATAGACCCTACCGCTATATAGCGCCAAACATCCGACATTGAAGTTTTCATCATTAATTAATATCAATGTGATTGCGGCAGTTAGTGTAAAATAGTTGGTAGCGTTATATGTTGGCTTTTTAATAGCTTACAATTAGCCTAAACAATTGTTAACATTTGAGCCACTTTTATGCTTTTAATTAAATAAAGGAATAAAATTGGCCAAGTGCGAGTCGGACTCGCACGCGAAGGGTTCCGTTATCCGTAGTAAGGGTACCTATAGAGCAAAAAAAGGCCAAAAAATTTTGTTTTTGTATGAGATCCTACTTCGATCATTTATTATTATTAATTTTGTTATGAACTAGTTGATGGCCGCTATCTCGTTGGAAATTCTTCAAAAAATCGTTCATCGCGTGGGAATCGTAATTTTTTTCAGGATAAAAAATATTTTTGGTCCTTTCTACTCCAAATTTTATTAAAAATGGTTCAGTGGTTTAAAGATGAAAAAGGTGACAGACAGACTATTCTAATATTAGTACAGATTATTATTAAAGTTTAAATATAATGATTCTGAATTCTTAAATATTTCAAACACTTACCGGTTGCCATTATTGATGTCGAGCTGAAAAGGCCTAAAAATCACGTTTTTGTTTTGAATATTTCAGCCCTCATAGATATTTATTTTATTTTGTTTCTATTTGTTGTTATGGTGACAACAAAAATACATAATTTCAGAAAGTTTCAGCTCTCTAGCTACCGCGTTACTTGATATACAGCCTGGAGACAGACAGACGGATAGACAGCGAAGCTAAAGGGCCCCCGAGACGATCAAACGGTTTGATTCAAACCTTACGTGTTTGATGCAACCGTTTGATGTCGGTTTGAACGGTTTGTCAAACGATACTGCGCAGTTTGGTTCAACACGCGCTATGGAGTACATGTCTTGTGACGAATAAATATTATTTTTTAAAAGATAAAACTGACTTCAAAATTGTACGAAATTGAGAATTAAATTCCCTATCTCAAAAACTACTAAACCTATTTTGATGAAACTTACAGAAGTCTCCCAAGTTAAACAATACCTACCTATATAGTATAACAAAAAAATATTTAAATCGGACTTGTAGTTCCGGAGATACGTGAACATAAAAACATACATACACTTTTGAAATTTTGCACATTTGTTCAGATGCTGATATAGACTAACATATACGAAAACTGGGCAGTTCTGGAAATATTACATACATACGCGTCGAATTGATAACCTCCTCTTTTTTAGTCGGTTAAAAATAATGCACTCCAAAGAATGGTACAAAGTTTATTCAAAGGCATCGGAACACGATCAAACGGTGCGTCAAACACAACAAAAATATGAAATTTCATCAAACGAGCTTCAAACACGTAAATGTTTGACAAACCGTTCAAACTAGCTTTGTAAACGATCAAAATGGTTTGAGTCAAACCAAAATTTACGTGTTTGAGTCAAACCGTTTGACCATCTCGGGACTTCCCGGACCAAGGGTCTCTTTTGGGAACAGATTCCTAAAAACGACAAAGAAAATAATACCTATAATGATATAATGAATATAATCTACTATTCATTAAAAACTTGTCCAGCAGATCAAAAACGTTACCTACCTCTATTGCAAGTAGAATTATCGTTTTTGAACTTGTGGAGGTTGTTATATATAAATCAGTGTCCGACCGAAACTGATTTTTCAGCGGAAACCGAAACCAAAACCGAATTTTCGGCCTTACCGAAACCGAAACCGAAACTTGATAAAACATTTAAAATGACGATGATTTACTGAAATTTACTATTCTGTAACATTTGTTAACACATAAGAAAAGGTGTCAAATTGGATTTTTACTTTTTGTAACATTTCTTTAAATAATTATTATTAATCTTAGACTCGAATAATATGTTCCCTTGAAACTTTTCAGTATCATGTTCCGTTTTTTTTTATCCGACTCCAAGTTTTAATGTGTTAGAACGAATGATTTCCCTAAAAAACATGGGCAGAATTATTTATTTCAAGGAATTTACTACTGAAAACACAATCAATTGCAGTCATATTCTTTGTATGGAAAACACGGACATTCAGTCTCATAGACCGCGGTCGAAGTTCAAAACAAAATCACTAAGTAAACTTGCAGTTGGCGTCACAATTATTTGGTTCAGAAGACGTTTTGCCACTAAACCTAAGATAACACTAGTCAACACGATTATTGTGCCTGAGTTCTGTGTTTGGATTTGGATGTCTTACACTTAATTAATAATTAGAGAAGCAATGATTTTAACTCATAAAGTTTGCTTTTATAGAAATTTTTAATAAAACCTGAATTTACTTCTTTCTTCAGGTGGATTCTAGCAGGTTAGGAACGGTCTGTGAGACTGGGCGTCTATAGTTAAAGGTTAACTATTTTAAATATAAATAAAACGCGTGGTAAAAGGAAAATAATGAGGCGAGATGATTGACTTGAAAAATCTCGCAAGCTATATCTCTTCTTCTTCTTTTTATTATGGCGGCCTCAGCGAGTTGCCAATGTCAGAGTGATTTTGTGTCGACTTTGCTCTATATTGCAAGTCTGGTGAAGAAACATAGCTATATCTCATAGTCAAACAAAATTATTAACTAAATAAACTTCTCACAAAATATAATCAATTTCTCATAGCATTTACTCAATAGTTTGTTCAGGAAACATTGCTAAAATATGAACATAGCACTTAATTCACCAACAGGTACATAAAATATTAAATAAACGTTTAGAAATAAAATTCAACAATATACCTCTAATGTTTGATAAGAATAAGCTTAGACAATTTGATGAAAATAAAACGAAGTACTAATAAAAACAAAGTAAATACCTAGTAATTCGGCCGAAACCGAAACTAAGGCCGAAACTAGATTATTTGGCCGAAACTGGCCGAAACCGAAACGAAAGTTCGGTCGGTCACTAATATAAATATAGATTCCAGGTGATGCTGCAGCGTCAGGTACAACTGATCGTCATGGGTCTACATCCTATTTATTAAAGGTATTGCAAATAACCACCAACAACACAAAATATTTGAACCCTTCTCATTGAGGTCATAAAATAACCTACCAGTAGTGAGCGATCTGACGATGATGAATTATTATTGCACTTTTGAATCTATTTTACAGAATTTTAAATCTATGTACTTTTGTTTAATACTTTGTATGTGTCCCTTAATCTTTCAGGCCCCGCGCGAGCACCGGTGATCGCGAGAACAAAAGAATACAATGGGAATTCCTAGAACCTCCGATCGAAGGATTAATATGAGTAATACTTTATTTTGTTAAACATTGTAAGATAATCAATTATATCATGTATTATTATGAGGAAATACTTTTTTTTTCATATTCGTGAGTACAGAACAAGCATATTAAAATAATACAGAATTATATTATAATACAAAATTAATTACATATTCCGTTTATTAGGTTGTGAACATGGCCTCTCTGTTAATCATTACTCTGTATGTCGAGTTTACCACGTGATCACATTATTTCTGAAAATATTAAAATCGACGACGGCTTGATAAGTAAATCGGCTACCTTTCGAGCGCCATCTATTAAGCTAGTTTGTCTCAAATTCTAAAATGTCAGTGGCCTATAATCCCGCCTTAAGGCTAGCCGCACACACGCAATAATATTGTGATTGCAAGATTGACTTCAATAACTGTTCAGTATTTGGTCCCGCACACTATGCAATAGTATTGTCAATATTTCGTGGTAAAACTTGACTCAGTCACTCAACAGCTTGTTTCGTGTGCATACGTTATATACAATGGATAGGAAGAAAAAAGTTGTTGCGTCGGTTATTGCATTATTTTTAAGTAACAAAAAAGGGTATTCAAAAAGGAAACGATGGATTAAAGAGTGGATGAAAAAAAAGCCGAGTTAAACCATTTAATTCTTCCATCTTGAGCAAAAACACGAGCGACCGTCTGCCTTGAAAGCGTTTCCTCAACTAGAATATTTCCGCGCGCCCGCAAACGTCAATATTATTGACAATACCCCTGCCTCCCCCCGATATTACCGAGGCGAAATCAGAATATCTGAAAATCCCGCAATAATATTGAACAATATCACAATACGGGTAGCACACAGTCAATATTGTTACGGGTACGGACACACAGAGCCATCTAGCGTCGAACCGGCAAAACTAGGGGACACACTACACATAAATCCCCTACTCGAAACTAGATGGCGCTAGTTGGTACATGCTCGAATCTCCTAGAAAGATCCGACCGTTGTTTACTTGTTTACGTGTTTACTTGTTTACGTGAATCGAGTAAGGAACTTTCTAGAATTCGAGTCGCCCATATAAATAGGCGCAGGTGGACGGCCCGGAATTCAGTTTTATCGGAGCGATCTTCGAGGCGACTTCGAAGTTAAAACAAGTGATCAATAGTGAGTGATTGTGATAGTGAACCTACGACTCGGCTAGGACCTAGGACAGTGATAGTGCTCAGTGATTTGGATCTAGTGCTTAGTGTTTGGACTTAGTGATTTGTGTGAGCTAGTGTCAGTGAATAAAGTCTTCAAGAGAGTCACCAGGTCTTTCTCTCCGAATCCTCGAACCCTAGCACGTAACAATATTATTGCCAATATGTGCATTATTGGCAATATTATTGTGTGTGTGCGGCTAGCCTAACATGATCCGATCAAATGACGTTGGTCGTGCGTTGGTCTGTCAACTTGTCTTGGAATCAATTTCCCGATGGTAGGTACATCATACATGCCCCCGTGTGGGCTTTTCTAGGCCACTTCGCGAGGCGACCTAGAAAAGCCTGCATGTTTTGATGAGTCTGGCACAGACAACCGTTGGTAAAGTTGCGGTGGGTTGATCGTGCCCGTAACTTTGCCTAAGCGGTGAGTGGAGCACCATGGGCTTTTAGTGGGTAGTTCCTCGGAGAGTCCCACATACCCCGGCCGATGTCCCCAATCCGCCGGGGATGCGTAATGCATTTCCCATGTTAAAAAAAAAAAAGGTACATCATACATGTGCAATATAACAGAGCTGGGGAGACTTGAGCAACTCTAAATTTCGTAAGCTCCAATAAAATACTTATTTGGTATTCGATAATAATTAATTAATAGCTATACCATAGAGTAAGCTATAGATAGGTACCTATCGAGTATCGTTATAAATTAGGATTATGTAGTTGTTCACAGGAACTGGTTATCTCTCAGTTTACTATAGTAAGTAATGTAATATATTATATGAATACCACCCCCTTTGTTTACAGTATAAGCCTAAGGTAACTTTTCACCCTTGCGGTCAGGGTTTTTACCCTTCAGAACACAGGAGCATTATGCTCCTACCTAAATCCTAATGCTGCATAGGTATGCATATGACGAATACGACCTGCAAATTTTTTGCAGGTCGTATTCGTCTCTACTAGTGGTGGTATCGTGTAGTCAGTAGTTGAGCAAAACAAAACTTCAGCTCTAGCTCTCTAATCTTGGAGGTTAATTTATGGTAAATGTGTGATGAAAAGATTATACACCACGTCATTTTAAGTTGTGATAACATTGTTATTTATTATTCATGTTATGTTCTTACAATAATATGAGGCCGAATTGTGAAACTAAATAACATTATTGTGGTGTTGCCTGTTCCTCGAATACTAGGAATGGGGAAGCTGCGAGCTGAACCGGTTTCCGTTAACCTTTCCCTTAACCGAATACTTGTACTAACAGCTGTAGTATACCTACGTTTCACTGAGGTATGGCCTAAAATAAAGAAGGTACCATCGAATCGAAGAAATTGATTCATAGGCAGTCCGCAGTCAACGGACCTATGTCATTTGGTTGAAAGTTAGTCGTAATCTGGGTTTGGTATCACGCGACCGAATTACGAAGGTCCGCCATCTGCCTAGTATGAATCAACTTCCCTGATAGTACATTCAGGACAAGATATTATGAAGTAGAGATAAGCATTAGTTGATAACAGACCATAGGTAGAGTCTCGAATAAAACCGTTTTAGTATCTGTATAAATTTTTAACAGTGTCTATAGGTACAATTAGAAATAGTCTACGAAAGTTAATATAAATACTTAAACCTACTAAAACTATTATTGGTAAAACCACAACTAAAACACGGAATTTTGTTGCATGTGAAAAGAAAAGTAACAAAAATAATAATACCGTTAGCGGCTCTATGTAGATTGTAGAGCGCCGAGCAGCTGATGTTCGCAGCGAACATCGCGCGCTTTGTTTAGATGTCTTTGTAGATGTCTTTAATCTCACAGTGTGATTGGTGAAATCCCACCTAAGTCTAAACTCTAAAGTCTAAACTCATAATGAAAGCAAAATATCAAAGATTTGAAAAACAAAATTATATTTAGGTATGTTCTTTTGCAGCTTGTAAAGTAGCAGCGGTAATTATTTTTATGTAAATTACTCTTACATGTAACGCTAAACTTGTTTTTATCACAAAAACTACTCTGAATAATTCGTTTGGATCAACATCGGCTGTCGTACTAGCTATTGTGCTGACGATGCATTGTATTCTTTGTATCTACCTCGTATTTGTTGTCTTTTTTTTCGATGAATTTTATCAGCTGAAAGGACATAATATATTTTGTAGAGTTTCAATGTAAAAATATTACACAAAATTTGAATGTGAATTGAGAGTAGAGACAAAGGTGCGTCGCGGAATTATGCGAACCGACGAACCTGACAAAATATTGTTTTGCACATTTCCTAAACAATTTTACGTACATACGAGTAAAGTATGAGCTGCTTGTTTTTTGTTCATTCAAAATAAACAAAAACCAGTTCCTGCTACGATACAATCTAGTGAGTGCTCGAAAATGGAGGAGATGTAAGTATAGTTACCGTCGTCGAGTATCTGCAGCGCGTCCTCCGTGACGACGGGCGGCAGCTCCACCTTCCGATGCTTGGACAGCGTGAAGGAGGTCTGCCCCGGGGCCGGGCGAAGCGCGCTGCCCAGCAGCTCGCAGTCGGGCTCGTCTGCGCCGGCGTCCCCGGGCTCCGATCTCGCGTGAATGAATATGTTGCCCATGTTTTTCTCATTCTCGACGGGGTCGCGCAGCTTGTCATCGAAGACGTCCACCTTAACTTCTTTCTCCACTTCGTAGGCGAGCTCGGGGACGTCGCCGTGCGGCATGTCGGGCGGGGTGGGGGCGGGGGCGGGCTGCGCGCGCGCTTCCCCGGGGGCGCGCGGCTCGTCGGGCGCGCTGTCGCTCTCGGCCGAGTAGTAGCACTGGTTGAGCTCGACCGCGGGCGGCGTGAGGTCCGCGTACGTGTCGGAGGAGGACGGGTCGGAGGCGCGCGCGCCGGCCGCGGGGGTCGGCGACCGCGCGCACCTGTCCCCCTGCCCCCCGTCGCCCGCCGCGCGTGCCCCCCGCGCCCCCCGCGCCCCCGCCATCGCGAACACGCACTCGACCGTGCTATCGCCCGTCTCGATCGCCTCATTGTTATCCGACTCGGATGTTTTATCGAACTCTCTATCGAGTGTTTCTAGTTTCGCGGCGCTCTTTTTCCCGTGCTTCTTGCCCTCCTTCCCCGACCCTCTTCTGTTTAGGTTCTTGATGAAATGTTTACCTTTCCCGGGCGACTTGCCCGTTTTGAGGTGCTTCTCGCCCGCCTGGGTGTTCCCCATCGTAGGAAACGAGGGAGCGGGGCCCGCGGGTTCTCTACAGTGGCCGGCAAATTTTAGCACTCGTCACAGTCATCGAATAGAAAATAAAGTGTTTTAGGGAGGTAATAACGTTCGAGATGTATCACTAAAACGTAGTGATTATATTCTCTTTGATGTATCACAGCCATTAGGTGACAGGGTTATCTATGGATGTCATTCTGGGGGCTCGCATCTGCGCAGTAGGGGTTGCGGATCAATATTCGAGTCTTGCCTGTGAAGTTAAAGCTCAGACTGATTATTAGATCGACCGTCGACGTGATCATTTGTTATTTCAATGAAAACATAAAGGTTCGTCCTGATTTATTCAAAAAGTCGGGTACTATTACAAATTCTGGTAAATCATAAGTATTTTATTAGACAGGCAATACCGTTTCAAAATTTTCAGCGAGGTTACAGCGGAGCTCACAGATGGCGCACCAATTGACTGAAACTCCTGAATGTAAACTTGTTGGCAGTGTGATGTTTGTAAACAAACCCCAGCCAGAGCCCCAGCCTAGCGCCCAGTTCTCATTGCTACCGGTTGAAATATTTTTGGCAGTGAAAATTTAAAGACACGAGAGGAGAACACGAAATGGTTAGAATTTTTAATTGAAAAGTTTTTCAGGAAACGTAGTGTCGATTATATTCTAGTGCTGAGTGCTGATGCTGACTGACAGAAAGATAACAATAGGTATTTTTTATTGGGTTTTGTCTGCGACGGGTCTGCGAGATAAACAGTAGTAGTTTTGTTTTTACGAATTATTAAGTATATAATAATTTATTTTTTTATTTATTGGCACATCAACAGTTTATAGGAAGGAACATTCATTTATACTTTTAAACGAATTATAATAAAATATCACATTCTGTCCTACTTACTAATATTAATAGATGTGAAACATAGATGCGAAATATACCTATAATAATATAAATACTATTACGTAACTATTTATTAAATTTATTTAAAAAAAGGATTTTTTTATCAAAACGCAGTTACTGTCTTTTAGGTGCCCAAATTAAGCGTTGCCTTTTAGATAAGAATTACTTACCATAAAATCTTTTCTTTGCTTAAGGGCCTTCCCTACGGAGAATCCGTAATTTACCGTATTTAGAGCCTTATAAACTCATAATTTGAAAGCTACAGAGTTATAATAAAAATACAGCAATAATCTTCAGTATCTCAACATTCCTTTCCACGTTTTAAATTTTCTATTTTCGTTTATAATTAAACTCATGATATCAGCTTCCAAACTATTCCAAAGTAAAGCCAATTTATTGAAATTCAAGCATACATTCAGCATCTCCTTAGTATTTACAAATTACTTTCATTTGAAACACACGCCAATAGATCGACAATATCATAAACTACATATTCCCCGTTTTAAATTCTTTTAGGTCAATTTTGAACTCAGATAATATATATAAAAAATAGGGTTTTGGCGCGATCTCGTTAACGCGGCAAATGTATGGCCAAGGTCGTTTGTTCGGGGGACGGCCTTAACAGGCATAACATTAGTGGAGGCCTCAAATAAATTTTAATAGATTGAGTACCTTTTTTACAGGTGAATTTAATAAAAACCTTTAATTAAGTATAATATGGTATCCTCCAGCTTGTTATCAAAACAATTCTAATTTCTAAATAAAAAACAATAGACGAAATAAGAACCAATTCCGTATTGGAAGTAAAGTTTTAACAAATAACGCGACTCATTACGGTAAAACTTGGTCATAATAAAAAAGTTAATCAAACTTCAACAACAGTTTTAAGGCTTTCCAATTCCCACTGGCTGAGCGCCCGTTGTTTTCCTACGGTTATATTGGATATGAAAAGTAAACGCAGAAACGAGAGTATCTGTAAACTTTTTGCAACAATTTTTTAACTCATATTTGAGGAGCTCTACAAACCAAATATGAGAAAATACACGAAGTAAAATACATTCGACATGTACCTATATGTGCCTATATTATTAATTATGTACCTATATTATATACGTAATCACTTCTGTAATCAAAGAAGGAGCAATTAAAAAACTTTACTGTGGAAAGTACACAGGTGAATCCAGTTAATTAATATACTTGGGAGTTGGGACCCGATTCTTCATTCTTGTATCCTATCGATCACTTCGATCGCAAGCAGTCTGACTCGCATGTGATGTGACTTTGAAATTCGAGTTTCTGAAGTTCCTCTTCCTCCAACTTAAAGAAAAGAGAACAAAAATACCATTAAAATTACCATATTAGCTAATTCAAATCAGAAAACATTGCGGTAATTGAATGTTACGTGTTACGGGTTAGGTAAGTCGTAACTCGTAATTATTAGGTATACTACCTAGTAGGTACTAAAATTGAAGTAGGTAGTAGGTAGGTGTATGTTAGTACGTACTAAAATATTAGTAGGTATTGCCTATAATTATACCTACACAAAAAGTTTCTTTTTATACGTGCACGACAATTAAATTAATTAACCATTATTGTGGAAACAGCAGGCGATAGGTATATATATGAAAGGCGATGATTGCTGGGCAAACTAAATACTGCCAAAGCCCAAAAGAAAATAATAATATGACGTGTCTATCTTTAGCCCCTCATGGGAGATCTCCTATGTGTACTGTACCTAGGTTATAAGCTATAGCTTGTACTAATATGTATTCTGTGGCTATAGGCAGTAGGTGAAATAACATGGAATTAGATTTCACATAAGTCCTGACTCCTGACGCTCCTGAGTCCTTAGGGACTCTACCTTATAGCAATTCGCCTTTTAGATATTAGCACCACTAACCCAAACCAGAGACCACCCAAACTAAATAGCGTAGAACTACAGATTACAACTCCGTCCGAAATTATACATTTTTCGAAACAAAAACCACTCGTCTCTCAAAGTGTCACCGAAATTTCATTGTTCAGCCCTTTAAGCGTGAAGAGGAAACAAACAAACATACTTTTACATTTCTAATAAGATTAGGATAGTTAAATTAAGGTATTTTATAGTCTTCAAAACGTAGCGTAGGAGTGCGAACTAAATTTAATTAATTTTCGCAATATCTGTTTCTGTGCTCTCTGTGGCCTCAGAAAGGCGAAGACATCTACTTTGAGTTACAAATTATAAGGACTTGTTAGATTAAACAAATATAATCTCTACGCTAATGATACGCTTTGAAACATTAGCTAGGGTTAATTATAGTCACCTGAGCCTTAGCCCTTAGGTCTTAGGCCCAAATGCGCAGATCAGGGTTGGAATGTAACCCAGGGTTAAGTGTCATGAACACATGACTGATCTTATATTCTTCGCAGATAGCTATTTGTGGAAGAGTAATGCTGAAATACTGGGTTAACTTTGGTCGGGTACTGTGTGTGCCTCAGTTTCTTTCACACCGAAACGAATTCAAACGATGCGCCTTACTAATGCATAAAAGCAATAATTATGATTAAATTAAAATTTAAAATATAGCTATTAGTTATGTACTTATATTATCATCATGTGCCTAGTCACATTATGGTAGAGCTTGTCTCACTTGAAATGACGCGCCCCCCCTCGTATTCACAGTACAAAAATGTTTCATTTACTTATATCAACTTTGAAGTAGTGGGGCGCGTCATTTCAAATTGGACAAGCTCTACAGGCGTGAGCTTACCTACTAGGTACCTACTATAATAATATGTGTTGTTTTCTGTTGGAAATAAACATTTATTTATATTTTATTAATCGTCGCATTGAGTCTCGTTTTTGAACTTACCTTCTTTTATAAAAGACAAGATAAAGGTTAAATTTTTGGGAAAAATCCGTTCGTGAATATTTTACGTAGCAGTTAGCATCTTGGATAAAGGCTAAAGCAGTGGTCCCCAACCTTTTTTTCATGCGGGCCACAAACATGTTTTGGTCTTGGTGTCGTGGGCCGCAACAAAAATTTTTTAGGGTTAAAAAATAACATTCTTCAAAATTAAGGATTTAAAGTGGAAAAAATTTAATGACTATCACTAATCACGTAGACTTTACATTATTTTACCGGTGGGCGTGAATTTCAAAATTGTTTAACATCACGCGGGCCACAAATAAAGTCCTGGCGGGTCGCGGGTTGGGGATAGCGGGGCTAAAGCAATGCGACGCCATACAGTTTCCTGTCAAGGCTCAAATCCGGCAAACTGTTTAATGCACTTAAGGATAATAAAGAAACATATTATCCTACATACTTACATTGTTATTGTTACCACTTACCAGTTACCACCTCCTGGGTGCAATCGAAACCGTCTCATATTATGTCATAATATGTGCCGGCCGCGAACTATTGTCTATTGCTGGTGTATGATATGAGAACACAATGAAGGCACTTCCCTCGCTGGCAGGTGCGGATGGAAAACTCTATGAAAAATAACGACATGGTTCACTTACTGACTGACTGGCAGCGAGATATTTTCGCGCGGGTATTTTTATGTCACTTTTGGGAGTTTCGGGTATCCGGTTATGAAAAACTAGGTCTGGCTCGCGCGGTTTTGCTTGCCTGAAATAATATCCCTGCAGTCTAGCATACAAACTTTGAGTGAAATCTTAAATTCTTATGGACAAAATTGTGATCATGTGACATGTCACTGTCTGATCGTGATCTAGTAAAAATTAAAGGGATCCCTAAAAACAAACTTGATTTGAAGTCTGCTGCTAAATCGTATATTTAGCCGTTTTATTTCATCCAATTTTCAAAACCAAAGAAATTAAAACTTTTAGCTTACACTTTACAGATTAGTGATTACAGATAACTTAATCGAATATGAGAAAGTTATATTATTTAATTGTTGCTTCAGTTAATTTTAAGAGTCCCTTGAAGGGTTTTGTGCTGAAATTTTTAACTTCTACCTTCCTAAGTGACCTCAAAATTTCAGCAGCCTGCTTCGGCCGAAACAACCTTCGGTGGGCCGTGAGACATAACTACATGTTTTGTTATTATAGTCGTCCTAGGCCGTTTGGTTGGACGCTAACCTAATAGTAGGGGAGGTCGCGCTCAGTTTAAAAAGTAATTTCATACCGAGCGAAAATCGTTACAATAATAGTATTCCACTAATACATAACAGCTTTGATCGTCAGCCACTTCATAATCGGTGGAATAAAAATTGAGAGCATCTCAAAGTTGTTGTTGGGAATCGTATTGAATTGACATTAAAAAGATCCCAATTCGCAACCAATAAAGGTTCATATCTTGATTATACACGTTTAGGTTCGGTAGGTGTTATTTTAGTTTTAGTATATAACAACAGATGGCGCTTTTAAAGTAAAATGTATATAATTCTTCTTCACAAATCTTGACTATCGAATTAATTACTTAAAATTGCTATGTGAGATAAAATTATGGTTAATTCAAACGAAAATCGCCGTCAGCTGAATGTTTGCAGGTGGAAATGTCGTCTACGCGACGCCCTAGGATACATTGAGCGCGAAGTAGGGCTATATTGGTCATAACTTATATCGCTGGCTGACGGTTTTTCCACCATCGTATTAGCGACTGACGGTTTTCTTTATTATTTACAAGTAGAAACATTCACCTGTATAAATTTTGTACGGTATAAAATGACTTTATATTCAAAAAATTTTTACATGTTCAGTAACGCGACTGACGTTGAATCCCCCGTCTGCAATACGGCTGACGGTGATTTTTTGGTTAAACATGACCTCAATAATTATCCATCAGTTTCATTCGGTATAAAATCACTTTTCGCAACAATTTTTTTACAACTTTGAAATACTCTCAGTTAACATTCCACCACGGGTGCGGCGACTAACGCTGATTATATTGATTGATAAATATTAAGCTACCGCTGGACAAAAATTTGGTCGGTATGAAATGACTTAGCAAACGCTAGCACTACCTCCCCTACTATAACCCGCAGGCCACAGCTGCAGATGTATAGCTAGTAGGATCAAAATAATATAATATTATTAGGGGAGAGAAAATGAAACAAGTAACATTTAATTTCAAATTATTTTATTAGGTGTCTTATAACCTATTTATTTCTTAAATCAGTCCCAATGAATGATGTGACTTGAGAATATAATTACAATATGAACATTTACATAACATTTAAATATAGCTATTATAACTATAGTATCAATTGACAACATCCCGTGAACAGACTGATACAATCTTTTTGACTCTAAAAAAGGTACGTAACCAAGTTACATTCTATAACTTCGACGTCGCCGTCGAGGTTGCTGTGGAAGCTATCGAATGCATCTTGTCCTAGTAATCAACTGTAATATAACATTAGGAGTTCATTAAATGTGATATGTCGTATTATGGAGGTTTACAATTCTTATTCCATTAACTATTAAAAATGTTCATACGAGAAATATTAAAACATTTATTTAAACGATTCGATAAACTCGGGCTTTAAAATATTGGAAATGTTGTCAACTCAATAGGCTACTTGACCTATGTTTAATTTCATTGAAAAAAATGCATATTTCTAATAGAACTTGGCCTAGGAAACTGTATTTCACCCTTATTATCAAATAAAAGCTTATGATTGATAAATAATGTCGATTTGAAATTATGATTTTATGAAAATAGGATTTGTACTGACGAAAACGCTTTTGCGGTACTTCCGATTTGGATGTGACGTCATCCTATTTGTAATTTAATATCTTTTATTTATCGCGCTCGTTATATGTAAGTTTATTTGTACATAAATAATATGAATAAGCCTAGAAAGATTTATAAAATATATTTTCTTGAATAATTCAAATAAAACATCAGTTTTATATATTATCTCCATTTATTGTAGTTGGGAAATGAAATGGCCAAAACTTTTCTACAAAAGTGTTGAACATTACAAATGATTTCTAAATTCTTTTCTAATTTTTTAGCACTGTTAGACTCGTACGCTTAGCACTAAAACTTTTTTCAATAAAGAAAGTATAAAATACAAAAAACATGACGTCACACTATGGCGGTACAATGGCGGACAGTGTTTTCGGCGCCATATAAAAGCCATATTTTTCAATCAACATTTTTATGGGTTTCTACTGTTTAAAATATTAAAATATTAGTTTTTTTTTGGTGAAAATGAATGATTAAGAAGCGATTAGAATGAAGAAAAAAAAAATAGGTCAAGTAGCCTATTCTTGTAAGCCCATTCACTTTGCGTTTACTTATACAACAATATAAAAACGGAGATATATCATGGCTCGATCGTTAATTAAGTATATAAAATTCATCTCAGGGGTTCGATTACCGCACCTCGAATCTCGATTCGAGGTACGAGAATCGCGGCCCGAGAATCGCGGCCCGAACTTTAAGCCGAGCTATAAGTTACGACAGTTAGGCAGTAGTATTTACATCGCGAGAGAGTTACAACTAGGTTGTGGCGCCGGGGCTTAACGCTAAGCATTATTTAAGTACGAGACCAACACTTCTATACGAAGCTCTTTAACGGTCGCCGACGTCTACCACTTTCGGCCATGGCAGTGAGGCCCAAGTGACGTTGGTCGGCCAATGTACCATCGAGGAAATTGATTCCTAGGCAGTTGGCGGACCTACGTTATTTGCTCGGGTTATGTAATGTTAATAGCTTTGACATTAGCCGGATAATTTACGAAGGTTTACCACCTGCCGTTGAAACAATTTCTCTGATAGTATATTACAGCCGTAAGGGTGTATATAAGGTCCCTAGTATGAGGTCCCATAGAATCACCGACCATTACAAATATCCTAGCTACGAATTGTCATAATATAAAATTCTTTCAATAAAAAAGTAGAATATAAAAGCAAAAACTTAAACACTAGTAATTACAAAATATAGCTATACACAATTTCAACTAAAATTGATGATAAGTTTAGACATCGTTGGGATAGAGCTCACGAACACACAGACAGTCAAACGATATGGACGGCTATCTAATTCGTTATCGATTCGTTATCGACATATCTAACACATTTATGCTCAGAATCCAAATAAACGTGAAGCAACTACAAAGTCAGATAAAAAATATAAGATTCCGCTATGGAATGCTATCCACGTTTCATAAGTACAGATCAAAACAAAATTCTCATAATATTTATGTTCGATTCGCAGTATTGTTTCAGCGCCTACACTCTCGCTTCAAATAGACTGAAACACGGCTGCGAATTGAATACAAACCAATTTACGTGAATTGCTCCAAAATAAAAATAAAATATCCCATGTTATAACATGCTGTATTTGTAGAGATTGACGCGTCGAGATCATTGGCAGATGGAGTGATAAACTAAGTGATAACTGATAACAGACTTGTTATCAGTTCAAAACTTACTTGTGATTTAAACCACGAATATCGGTGATCAAATTATTAAAATAAATAACATTTTTAACTGACAAAATAATCCATGTCGCAATAATAAAATGCTTACAATAAACCTTAAAAATAAACTTAAAATTACAATATTTACAAGAGTTTTGTCCTTAAACGAAAGTAGAGTCGTTCAAATGGCACTTACATCGACAGAGTATTAACATTAGAGGACCAACTCAAAATGCGTCCAGCGTCTAACTCCATTTTACTCTCATAAAGTTCAATCTTAATTTATTTCAGTAAAACCCCAAAAAGAGCTGATCGTTTTCACAACAAAGCCTACATTGTATAATAAGCTAACGAGCTAAGTAGATAAAACAGCAAAATAATGAAAAAATGTAGCGAAACACGAGGAATGCGTTACAAGCCTTTTAGTAAAACAAATACAAAATGTCTTTCCTGGCATATTAATTTCGTTTCCCGTTGCTCAATATAATATTATAATCCGTTATATTATGTTCCCGGTATGGCTCTTTTAGCTCAGTCGTTATTCGATGACCAAATTCACAAAATTCGTAGAAAAACTAAATGAAAAATCAATAGTGCGAGTATCAGTAAAGTGAACGTGTTTCGAGGAATAAAGTCATTCAACTAAAATGCAGGATAGTAATAATACGTTGGCATTAATTACAAAAAGTAACATAAAACATTTTATAAAGAAATTGTATAGTTTCCTTGATTGGTATAATATTTAAAAGAAAATATATACCCTAAAACGTTTAAATTGCTGCCTATTTACGTACACAAAATAAATCGGCAGCATTAATTTCTCAATAAACAGTATACTCTGTATTTGTCTCTCCAGCAATAGATACCAAATAATGTATCACCTATTTATTCCCGCGGCGCGTATCGCGCGGTGTTTGCGAAAATTTCTAAACAAATACAAATCTCCCGGAATACCAATAAAACCACGTATAATGCATATTTCACTATAACAATGCCCTCCAGAGTATTTACCCTCGTTATGCTTTCGCATAGAAATGTGTCGCTAATATAAGCTGGGTCAATAATTATGCTTACCTGTATTCGAGCTGCATGTTACACCGCGCGCCGGAGCGGAAATTGACGAGTTTACAACCGAATAATATCATCTTTATAAAGGTGTTGGCTCACTGGGAGTTTTCGCGTGTAATGTAATGTTACATACATGCATGATGCAGCCAAAGATACACAGCAAACTATAATTATTGTTTATGATTAAACTGTTATAGTAACGAAAACGCGCTTTTCATATAAAAGTTTACCGGCAAGTATTCTTTAATCCTACAGCGCGACTGCACTGGAAGGTAATGCAGTATGCAACAGAATAATTACATCACAGGCGAAAGCTGTTGGTGTGGAAGCACCTTAATACAAGAGTCCATTAGACCAATTGGAAAATAATTTCATTTAATATTTAGTCCTTGGCTTTATAAACGACATTCGATATTTCAAAAATACGAGAAACGTAGCGTATGTTCGGAAATTCTGTCTCCGACTAGCGGGGTCTTTGAGAACTACAAGTTTATGGAACAAGTGAGCATTCCGTGAATGTTTCTTAAACTTTTCCTTACAGAACTAGACTTTCATTGAAATGACGAGTGCTCTAGTGAACTTGGACTTTTAATAGTATCTGGTAGCCGTCCCCCTAATCAAAATGCAGCCATTTTCGATAGCGAAGGTAGATGTCAAAAACGTATGGGATATGACATAACGCATCGCCAGCGCCATTACACTTATCTAACTTCGCTATCTTTTGCGAATATATTTTGACTCAGCACTGTTATTAATAATAATAATAGCTCCCACACCGGTTTCGGTGACGGTGGCCGGTTTCATTGAAACCAGGCCAGCTACGCAGGAGTAATTTTTATAGTGCCCAAGTGTGTGCGCAATACACAAGAGCAGTCTCTATTTTTTTACTCTCATAACCCAGTGGGATAACCCAGCACTCTTATAGGTTTATTACGGACTATCTACCTAGAACTGTGGTGTGACAAGGCTTTCTCCTAATGTAATGGCCGTCTTCCGAGGTCCTGGTAGAGTCTCACCCCGTTTATTATTCCTTCAGAACAATATATAGCGCGGAGACAATGCGATCCGCCCTGTCGTCTCACAATGGGCGGGAATGCACTTTATAAAATTACACGACGAGAGCCGAGCACATTCGATTAATGAACGTTTTCTGTTGCGCGTCTCGTGCGGATCCCCACAAAACCGGCGCTCGCTAATGTAAAAACTCATTTATACCATACAAAATATTATTTCACAATGATGTAAAACACGAGCTAGCTAATTACTTCGGTATAACAAATGAATCATAAAGAGAAAACATTTTTTGAAAACTTATTTGTTTCGTTGTATGCTACGCTACGCAGTGCATTTCAATTAGTTAGTTTTTAGGGTAATAAAACATACATAAAGGAGATTATGTGTATCTGGGAGTTTATCTGGTGGGGGTAAGTATCGCACGTCCTCGCCGGTCGGGTAACGACGCATTAACCGGTGATTTTTCACGACGATAACTGATTTATACGGCGATACCTGCTTTTCGTATCTAGAATTTTATTCGAAACGTAGATTACGTTATTAACCTGGTTTTTTGCAGTTAAAAAGTAAGTGATTAGAAGAAAAGTATATCGAAGGAAAATATGAAATATCTAACAGCAGTAATATCCACAATTTGACTGAAGTAGGTATAAAAATAGTTTATATTATTATAACTTTTAACTGAAGTGAAATATTGTAATTAGTTTTAAACAGAACGAGTACCGGGATATTTTACAAACATTTCCCTGAAGGTAGCGCACAATGTAATAAACGAATTTTAGTTGCATTATACTCATTTTATACAACATAGTTTAGAGAAAATTTTCATGAATATAAATAAGAAATTACTCGAGATGCTCCATAATTTCCGTGAAAAGCTTTTCATCTAATCAGTCACTTTACAGTTTTAATTAAAAACAGGGCCGTAATTAATTATTAAAAAACTGGAAAATAAATATTAAGGTTCCTCGCGAGTGGCCGCGAACAGTTTTTTATAGGGCGGGAAATAAAAAGTGGGGGCGACAACACTTCGCTCTTTTGATGGACATTTTTATTGAAGCTACAAAAACTGTTCGCAGCCTACACTATAAACGCGTTTATATCGACGCGACTGTAAAACCCCTTACTTGCGAAAGTTTATGAAAAGACCTAGACTTATTTTTTAGGTTTCATTATACATAAACTTTACGTGTGCACCGTCATAGAATATTGTTACTTGTAAGTAGGGTCCGGATAAACGGGAAGGGATACCATGGGCGGACATAACTCACATTTTTTCGTTACACATTATACGTGATTTTTATGGCGCGGAATATATTAGACGCGGTATAATTTTATTCCATTTCTGCGTCCGAGAAGTGCATGCACTTATCTATGAAAATGTAGAGTAAAAGCTTTTCGAGTTTTTTGCTGCGAGCCGCGGGCTCTCGGATACGACTTTATATCATCTCGAGCCGATAATAATATTAAACGATCATTTAAATCCGGATCTCCAAACCCTTTCGAATGAAAGTACAAACATAATTTAGTAGGGGGAGGGTGGCCCATCAAAAAGTTTGGGAAGCTCTGCTTTTAAATTACTACAAATAAATTCCAGGAATTTACAGTAATTTAAATTCGTAATCAACGCACATTTTACAGACTAATTGCAAACATATTTCGTTGTTTAAATATGGCGTTTAGTAGCAATATTCCGAACAAATATATGATCAGATTTAGACCAAACAAAACGGTGAACTCGGATTCGAAAGCACATCCGAAAAAGATATTTTTCGATAGAAAAATGTCGAGTAAAACACACATTACTCGCTGCATTTTTCAATAAAATTTTAAAGTACAAAATGTACGTTTATAATAAAAATCCCGCGACATTATTTAGGCCCGCCCGCTAACATCGACATCGGCGTCACGATCACAACCTAAGCCTTACGCGAAGCTTCGTAAATATATTTTCAGGACAAATATTGTCAACAATCAGTAAATTCGTTTAATATAATACAAATGCGACTTATCACCTATATAATACAGTCCACGGCAGTGGATTAAGTAGCTCGTTTGAACGGAGCACCTGAACGAAGCACGAGCGACGTGAGGGTCCTCGTCCGCTAGGACCGCACCGGGGCGCACGCGGCCGATCGGAGAGCATCCAATTTGGAGTCGCGACGCCGAGCTTACCAGCTCCATATTTTGTACGAGTGATGTCCTAGTGGAGGAGAACCCTTAGTGTTTCGTGAAAGTGCTGAATAACTCGAGGCGCGCCTCGTTCAATACATATTGATCGTTAAAGTTACCCAGCTTATTCGATACCATATTGAATACCCATTTCCACGACATCAATTCACTTAGCGGGCTTACGTATGTAAAACTCCATGGTCGTACGCACCGGGCGTCGCGCACGCGAATGCGCCGCACACGGCGTCCGCGTGCGGGCGACTCTTACTTTGATAAATGGGATTTGTGATGCAGTGTCAACAGTGTGCGTTACAGCTCTGCGTTCGACGCAAGCGCTCTCTGCGTTTTTAAAACGAAAATGTGGCATGACTTTGGCATAAAATAGTCACGACCAACGAGCTGAAAGCGTTGCGTCGACGCAGCTGGCAGTGTTTGCGTCAACACTGTCCGATGATGGGGTACCTAAACTATGATCTCGCGGATGACGCGGCGCGCGCGGGAGTTGGGGGTGGAGTAGCCGGACTCGAGGGACTCGTCGTAACTGAGCGACAGGTGCGGGGGCGGAGCGCCCTCCGCCTCCCCCTCGCCGCCGCCGCCGCCGTACGGCTCCGGTAGACCGCTCACCTCGTGGTACGGGGACTCTGTGGACATACGACACAGTTAGTAATGAGATCCAGTTAGGCAAGGAACTATTAAGAAAATTAAATAGGGGTAATTTAATACGAATGCATATTTTTGCTCTATGTTGTCTTTTCATGTGAAATCAGTTCTACTGATAGTATTGCACCGACCCTTAGCTTTACGGTAATGGGTTAGTTCGAAATTCGTGCAAATCATAACGAGGCCACAATTGTTTATCTTAACAAAGTGAATATCTAGCTTGCGTCCTGTTCATTGTCGATAGACAAAGTTACGGGAGTCGAACCCGCAACCGCGAGCTGTATAATTGCTAGCTGTTAGCAACTAACAAGCTATAAATCAAATTAATAGCAGGCAACAGCTTGTGTTTTGTACACAGCACGGTAATGTACGAATGTATTCGGAGCAGCTGCAGCCATTTGCCCGACAAACGGCCGCGCGAGCAACACAAACGTTTGCAGTTGACTCTATTTTTTCAGGGTTTTCGTCCGCTTTTTCAATTCGTTACCTGCCTCATATAGCTTTCAATCAACCGGTTTATAGGCATCGTAACAGTCACAGCACTATGGCGGAACGAGGGTAGTCACACATGCAAGTTTCGACTTTTAATATTAAGTTTTACGACCATAGTATCCCGCTGTCCACGTCATAACATCGCAGGGATAGTTTAACTATTTTGTGTTCAACTCCTAGACTTTTAACTCTATTCCCTCCTCGTCAACTATAACGTGGTTAATAATTACGAAAATGAAAAATCTAGAAGTTGAACAGCGAAGCCTCGAAATTAGCACACAATAAAGTTCATATTTCACGTTGTAATCCAAACTCTACCTATCCAATTATCTGCACTTTCAATAGCTAGCTGCACCTTCGGGTGGCATACTTTTGTGTACGCCTGAAAACCTGGACTGGCGAGCGGCCAACGGCTTTCGTTATTTAAAACTGTATCGGATAGAATTTTATTGTACTCCAAGCGACAGCAACGTACGGGCCGGCGCTTCGGCGGTAATGAATTGCAATACGCTAGACTCTACAGCTTTTTCTAAACCACAAAACAGATTTCAGCGAGCGTATTTTCAAGCGTGTGAGCTCGGAGACTATCAACACTAATGCTGGGAATACAATACGTAGATTGTGCTCCGTACTTGGTACCGTTGTGAACGGTTTCCCAGAGCAAGCGTAATTATTATGTGTAATTAGTGTAATTTCGGTAAATATCTGCTACAGCTAGTATATAATATTATTGAATTGCGTTCGCGAATGTACACAGTCATTTTCTCCATGTTAAACTTCCTTCATCATCATCATGAAACTCCCTTACAATTAAAATATATTTTATTGTTGATGACATTGACGTGAAAAAGCAATGAAATATTCCTATCTTTGTCTGATACGTTGGAAAAATCGCTCGACAGAAAAATCTTCGCCTATCGACTTATTAAATGTTGTATCACAAGTTATCATGTCCATAAATTTGAAAGGTTTACCTACATAAATACATCGGTAAAAGCGCTCGAGTCTCGGCTGAAAATATGTAAAATGGCCTGAGGGCCCGCCACACGACTCCCAAGTCCACAATAAACCCGGTATACGAGGCCAATCTGTGGCTCTGCCAATTGCACGTCCGCCATTATCTTCGCCGAAAACAAAGAACTGTGTCAATTAACTGGGCAATGTATATTTTGGATATCCAGAGCCTAAAGTCCAAATGACAAATGAAGGCACAAAAATATAATTAGTTTGAATTTCTGTTATGTACCTCGTACACTTATTTTTAAGTCTGGTTTTCCCTAAAATCTGTTAGTATTTACTGTTTTTTCGCATTTTCTGTGGCCCTGGATAAAAGCTGTATTTGAGCTGTACAGTTTTTCGTTCACTCTTGATACTATATGCAGAACATAGAAAATCTACCTATATTTTGATGCGGATATTAAAAATGGAAATGCAGAAAATACAGTTTTATATCATAAAATGGGTAAATAACTCCTTCATATAAGTTCCCATCCAGTTGCTGTCTCCAAGGTACATAAAGTACATTTTCGTCTCGTACGTAGCTGTACCTAGCTCCAACATCGGGCTTTATTCCTATAGTTGCCTAACTAGTATTTATTTGAAATTCGTTCGC
The DNA here is from genome assembly GCA_963422495.1 of Polyommatus iphigenia. Lineage (NCBI taxonomy): Eukaryota > Metazoa > Arthropoda > Insecta > Lepidoptera > Lycaenidae > Polyommatus > Polyommatus iphigenia. Next base: position 40,007,429 of record OY730182.1, read on the forward strand.
GCGTATTATCGAAAATACTAATACTTTGGTTAAACCAAATAAAATAGCTTTTGAATTTATACCTATTATATTGGATTAACGCATGACTTATCAGCAATGCAAACTGCAATACTTCTCAAATAATTCAAAAGGGGTTTCAAGTACTTAAAGCGAAACTTCAGGTTTCTGGTGCCTGCATCGCCAACACGCGATTCGTGCAATGGTCATAGTCCACACTTAGCGTATTCACATTAACTTTAACATTTCGACTATCAAGTATCAAGTAATGTGGTTGCATTAGTTATGAAATGCTCAACTTTACGGCGTTATGCGCGTTAGTACGGCGACGACGCTGCGAACCACAAAAAAGCTGCTGAGAGATCTCCTATCTAATATGTAATGCGTTATGTTTGATCTTTTTCTAGCTTCTTTACAAAATTTCGGCGATTATCGATTGCAGCCTCAATGTACTAACGGCAGTTCTCGCTAAGTTCCTTTGCACGCGAATTCACTCTTGACTTCTGTGATTAAGGTACATTCTGTACCCTAGTAGTCCCTTTGCGTCATGGAAAAAATGGTGTACTTTTAACAGGCTTTTATTAGCTTCGACTGTATGTTTGTAACGGAATCTTTGAGCACGATTTTTACCTAACTCCAGTATTCTAATTAAGTCGGAACTTTGCATACGTATTAAGAGCTAATGACGATGCAATAATTTGTTATTGAGAAAAAAAACTTTTTTTTTTAATTTTTTTAGTTAATAACTATTATTTATCTATGTACTCACCGATATGCTGGTCGATCCTCTTCTTGGGCTTGTGCACGGAGGCGTAGGGGTCGGAGCAGTAGTCCTGGCGGGAGGGGGTCTGCGCGGCACGGTATTCGGGCGCGTGCTGCCCGTGCTGCGCGTGCGGGTACGCCGCGTACTCGTCTAGCGCGCCGTAACCGCCGTGCGCTATTGGGTCGTACCTATGAATATAAACATGATACGTTAGTCGTTAGTATATCATAAATCGCCTGAGCCTGTAGCCAAGACTTTTTCTTTCTCGCTTCTTAGTGCAGTTCCCAGCTGTAAAATTTTGAAGAAAATTTGCATATTTATTTCTTTTAAATATATAGCAAAATAATAAAATATATTATTATTTTTTTGATTTGTATCGTTGTTTATATTTCAAAGAAAGAAAATAAGTTGAAAAAATATATAATTTAGATTTAAAATTAATATTTTTGTATGTAGATGAGCATAGCTCCAAATGTGCTTGTTGTGTGCCTCGCCAGGTAAAAATTTTTCTTTGGTTTTAAATAGGAAGTTTAAAATTATTTTTTAGGCTTAACAAAGCCTTCTATTTCTTAATGTGTGTAACTTTTTAGCTCTTACTTTATTAAATTTTCTGAAAATGTAGCACAAACTTTTCACGGATATTTCGAAGAAAATCTGTATTTTATTTCTTTTGGTTAGGTTTTTACAGAATATTTTTTTTTTATTTTTTTTTTCATTAATTATATTTGCTAAAACATACTTAAAGGGAAAAAATACAAATTAGGTTAAGAACTGATATTTTTTTTGTATTCAGGTAAGCATTTTCCAAACATAGGTCGCAGCATGCGTCTTTAGTATGTACGTGAGATTTGTAGCACCCAATTTTTTTTTCTGGCTTTAAGTAGGAAGTTTAAATATATTTCAAAGACTAGAAAAAGTCTTTCATTTGTCGATGCATTTAATGTTTCAGCTCTCACTTAAATAAATTTTCAACAAATATATAAAAATATTTTCGGTCTATTTTACACATTTTTGGAGATATTTAAACGTTTTTAAGTACTTAAAAAGTTATCATTTCTCTAAAAATTAAATACGTACAACAAGTAAGTTTAACACACTTTTCGTTACAACCCTTAAATCCACCCAAACCCTTTTATCTTAGTTACGACGAGCATTAATCTCTAAAAACTTTGCAAAAACCTTATAGTTGTATTTAGCTTAGCAAAGCAAACTTTCTTTTTTAAAAATTGTGTATTTGGTTAATTTTCAACGTAAACAATCGGATAAGAGTCATTAAATAACAGGAACAAGAATTTTTTTTTCTGGACCGGTTTTATATGGTGAAATATTAATTTTTAATTAAGTAACTAAAAAATTAAAAGCACAAAAAAATTTTTGGTAAACTTTGCAAGTTATAGTGTAAAAAAAAATGACACCTCAAAAACATAAATCCATTCACTATTACAATTTTCGGAGGTTAAAACCTCTGGCGACTGCACTACTTTATAAGATCGCTATTCAAATGTAGAGTTGATACAAATTACACTAAGTTCTATCATTGGTAAAATATAAGGAGGTAAAAATGGGATGACTAGGTGGTTTTCCCAACATAATTCAGGAGTTAGGATTCTACTTCCTTATGCTGCCTCTACACTAAGTTCTATCATTGGTAAAATATAACGAGGTAAAAATGGGATGACTAGGTGGTTTTCCCAACATAATTCAGGAGTTAGGATTCTACTTCCTTATGCTGCCTCTACACTAAGTTCTATCATTGGTAAAATATAACGAGGTAAAAATGGGATGACTAGGTGGTTTTCCCAACATAATTCAGGAGTTAGGATTCTACTTCCTTATGCTGCCTCTACACTAAGTTCTATCATTGGTAAAATATAACGAGGTAAAAATGGGATGACTAGGTGGTTTTCCCAACATAATTCAGGAGTTAGGATTCTACTTCCTTATGCTGCCTCTACACTAAGTTCTATCATTGGTAAAATATAACGAGGTAAAAATGGGATGACTAGGTGGTTTTCCCAACATAATTCAGGAGTTAGGATTCTACTTCCTTATGCTGCCTCTACACTAAGTTCTATCATTGGTAAAATATAACGAGGTAAAAATGGGATGACTAGGTGGTTTTCCCAACATAATTCAGGAGTTAGGATTCTACTTCCTTATGCTGCCTCTACAACTTAGGCCATGACATACAGTGTGAACGTGTATATAATACAGTCCTGCTAAGTAGTCGTTTGCGCGTAGTAATAGTTGGGGAGGGGAAGAGGGGATTTCTGGACTAGCTCGAGGGCGCCAGAACTCAGATTAAGCTTGTATTCGGAGCGTGCGAAGTGGGTGGAGGTCTTAATTGTTTTTGTATCGTAGACTGCAAAAATAACAGCAGAAATAGGTAGTCAGCTGTATACAAATTTAATGTTTTTCCTAAATCCACTAGGAAATTAGATCAGATATAAATGGATAGCTGCTGTAAAAATTAAAAAGTATGTGATTCGATGTAACCTAAAATTGCATTATCAGTCAAGTCAATTTTATTTGAGTTGCATTTTATAAAGATATTAATTGAGTATCTAACTATTATTTTAGTGTTGATGAATGATGGATCACCGTGGTCTCCAAAACCCGACGACAAAACTTGCAGTGATAGTTTCATAGAATATTTAATTTAAATCCAAAGTATTAGGTGGAAGAAATAGTGACTCACAAAATATGAATGATGATTTTGTGTTTATCGTCAGTATGTACTACATACTGGTTTAACTGATCTTTTAGAAGCTGGAGATAGAGTTTTGAATCAAAAAGGTTTTTCAAGTAAGCAAGTTTTAGATGAAAGGGGTAAAAAAGTTAAAATTATTATGCCCCCATTTTGAGCAAAACAAAACGAGTACTCTCAAGAGGAAACCGAAAGGACTTATGATATTGCTCGAGTAAGAATCCATATTGAAAGCAATGATATTCTATGTTACTATTTTAGGAACACATTGATTGAAAGTGTATAGATGCAAAGACTCAGAAACATCAAGAATGTTTGCAGTGTTTTAGTAAATTGATAGACACCGATTTTCTTCAAGAGTATTAATGTTGTAAAAAATAAATAATAACAAGATTTTTAAAAACATTACATTTATTTTTTTCAAGTATAAAGTATTGCTCGTATTTTTGTTACTGATTAAAGCAGCAATATGTTTGCACTTGCCGCTCTGGTTATAAACGTAGCTGCATTTTACTCCAGCAACAACCCGATCATTATTATCTATCTGTAAGAATGAATAAAAATGTTTAGACTTGCTTTATCCAAATGTTTAGTTACGTTTTTTGGTTGGTTGAGTACTTACGTTTGAACTTGTTCGGCGAATTATATTGGCTCGTATTAAATAACATTGCAATTAGTTCTTAGCTCTTCTACATCCCTTACATGTCCTGCTAACACCAATTTATTTCCTTTTAGCAAAGATTGGGCCTTGAAACTTACTCGTATTGAGTGTTTTACACTCTCAAAACCAGGTTTTTATCATTTTCCACAAGTAGTTTTTAACTAAATATAACCCAAATACCATTAATTATTGTTCTAAATATACTTTATTTGCTATAATATTTACAAAATAAACAAACTCTTGTTGTTTATTTTTTGACACATGCCCACAAAACTTCGTTTGAAATATGTCACTACTGACGTGTACGTTCCGAATAGGCTTCCGACATGTTATGACTAGTTATCATGGTATAGAAATCAGATTTCTCACTTGGTGGTTTAATTTTTTTTTTTTTTAATATTGAAATGTCATTGGATCTATCAGATTAAGATAGGGGATGTTTAGTATACCCCAAAGAACCCTCCATATAAAGCACTGACGATTCAAAGGTTAGGTAAGCCTGTAGGGACATTTTAAAATATAAAAAAATAAAGCTTCACATTTTTCTAACTAAGCTTCGCAGATATTTTATTTTGCACTAAACTAAATGATTTAGTTTTTGTTGTCTAAAATATATTTATAATTTACCTAAATAATCGATTTTCTGGATATATTTTCTTTTTCAAAACTTTAAAATGGCTGCAGCTTCTAAACCCACCGCTAAAATAAAAAACGCTCTTATTATTTTTTTATCAGTTTTACCTAATGTAAAAAACCTACTAGGTCTCCATGACGCTCGAGTGACTACACAAATAGCACCCTCCCCTCCCCTACTATAATAGATAGTTACGCAGAGGCATTAAACGATTGTCATCTCAAGATATCATTCGTGCTAGGACCTAATTTACGTAAAAAAAACTTCAAGTCGCAGTTTGTTCCAATTTGAGAGTGAGATAAAATGACACAGGCTAGAACTCTATGTTTTATTCAAGGCGCGAAATGGCCTTCGGATTAAGATCGTGAAAGCTGTTAGACAGTCTAGTAGGCGGTTACATGGAATCTCAGGAACGCGATACAATAATAAACTCTATCACAATAAAATAAGGTCGTAATCTAACTTGGAATCGCTGCACGACATCGGAACGGCTCTATTGAAATCAACATCAATAGCATCTCAGCAACTTAATTATAACTCAGTCGCCAGGAATTTCCAGGAAAATGTGATTGAGAATAAGACGAAAAATATACACGTCTGGCGAATTTCTTTTTAAAATGTTCTCAGCCCAGTACGATCTCTAGAAATTGCTTTTTAATGGAAGAATCTAGTACTTCATTACATTAGGCTATTTCATCAAATCAACTGAAACCTTAACGCAGTTTACTATGCAATTTGTTTCAATATAGAGCGTCCACTCTACATATCTAGTAAAAAATATAATTGGACGTAGCAGCCTGCGCTTGTAAGGGTAGATACTAGATTCGACCTAGTGCGGGCTCTACACTCGCGACGTGAAAGCCCGCGAAGACCGCGAGCCGCGAGTGTGGAGGGTTTCGCGGCTTCGCGTTCGCGCTTTGCGGCTTCGTATATTTTGTTCACATCGTGTTCACGGCGCGTAGCATCCGTGAATCGCGGCCGCAATTCGCGCCGCGAGTGTAGAGCCCGCACTAGAGTTGTTAAAAAAATAGTAACAAACTACTCCAACTAGTTGGCACTAAGAGTCTGCTAGCTTCGTAGGCATAGACGTGGCACATTGAGAAAACCTTTAAAAGGCTACCATTGAATTGAAATGAATGGAACCACACTGAACTGTCAGTGTGAGAAGTCACTGACAGTTCACCAGCAAGTAGCAACGGGTCGGTGTGATTGCAATAATGTGATTAAGTGACAAGATGGATACTCCATTAGTACACATTAGCAGCGTCCAAATGCAACTGCGGTATTCATTACATATACGACTTAATATAGTACGTCTATATCAATTACAAATACTAATATTATGTTTTCAAATACAGCCCTGCAGCCTAGTACCTTAAGAGTAATCTCATCCTAAAGTTACTTCTCTCTTTAATATGTGCAATGTGGAAAAGAGACGAACCGCAATAGGCACATGGAATTTTTTTTCGGACTACAGTAATTGACAGAAATTGAGTATACTCAACACTTTACACAAGTCACTTAGCCATATTAGGCCACGTTAACCTGAGGTACTTTCAATATATAATGTGAATTTGAACAACGGCACTTAAAAATTTCAGATACTGTCGGTCTACTCGTGATCTACTCTGTTTACTTATGGCATTGGATGCCGACATTCAATGAACGGCTAATGTAACAGCATTGGCAAGCTAATTTTAGTTCTTAAATCTAGTTGTCTGCAATATGAAACATGCTTAATACTTCGAAAACATAATTATTAAATATTAACGTACTACAAAAATTTTAATTAACACAAAACGGATAACGGAATACAACAACATCCCGAAAGTTATGTTCAGATAATACATCTAGTAATATTTATTGCTTTTTTAATAAACGACTACTGACATTTTTATTAAAAATTCCTGTATTTATTAAAAGTAAAAACGAAGAAAAGCTTCGAATACCAACTCAATAAAATTACAGTAACGTAGTACCTAGTATAATAATTGAACGTATACTTTGTTTATATTTCAAACTAAATTAATTCTAGCGTTTTAACTGTTTTTATTTAATATACCAACAGGCTACATTATACATGCAAAATGAGAAAGGATAAAAATAATGACAGATTTTAGGGAGAAAATCATCGCTATTCTTTGTCAGTTTGTCGCTGTCGCTGTTTTTATTCCTCCCTTAAAAAATATTCTATAAATGCCATGCTAACCCTGTTGCATTATCTAAATCTGAGTGTAAATAATATTTACTTTAGTAGCATTAATATTATGTTCTATTGCTACCGCTAAATGTTTGGATCATATAAAACGTTTGGATTAAATTGGATATACGTAAATAGAGTGGAATGAAACTGTCTCGTGAGTCGTGACCACTTGAGTAGGGCTTCCGAGTTGTGACCTGTGCTCTGTGTGTCAGGGCCGACTCTTGTCTTAAGTAATAGGTTCGTTTTAGTGCATATGCCGCCTGCACACGATATTATATATTATGCAAGCTGTTTGGCAAACAGTGATGGCAAACTTTGGCGTTTTTGGGACCACAAACACGAAAATTAAAGCCTATAGTAATTAAAGTAGCCTTAATGATCACCATCATTAGAATCATCACTAAACAAAAGCAATATCTAGTTGCTAAGCGTGTGCAGGCGGTATAAGCACGACAAAGATTCTATTACTTAAGACTAGAGAGTAGAGACGGCACATATTATGTTACGGGTGTAACTGTAGGCCAGAGTAATTTAAAATATTCAGACTGGACTAGGTGTGGCGACAGTTAAGTGTCTATATACATAGGAAGTAGTACATAAGAAGAGTCTTCTAGTTTGCACGTTGAAGAAGTAAATGATATTATAATTCTTGAAACAGCACTTAATATTCGAATAAGGCGCAAAGAGAAATTGGTAGACCGGCAACTACTGACTTTCATTGTACTATGATTTCCAAGAAAATCACGCTTGAAGTTTGAACAAAAAAGGCTCCATAGAGCATTATGGAGTCTGTAGCTAGGAACTGAGGTTTGATTCTCAAACAACGAACCTTGAATGGTGTCTCGCTTGCAAAGCAGAGGAATGAATATTGAACTTTGAAGGAGTGAGAATTGGACCCCAGCTTTATTTCCTTCTCTAGTTATTTGTTATTAAAATTTTACGAGAAGTATATATTATTTGTCTTATCGTATTTCCTTTCAAATTAATAGAATATCTATAAAATTATTTTATTGCATTAAATTATTCAAAGGCTCGTTTAAGGCTTCCTTCCTTATTAATGAACCTAACTTTAATATTTTTGTTCCTAATTCTTTTAAGTTGTAAATAACTTTGAGGGTTTTTATTCGACTACAAAGCCGAAAACAGAGGTATTCATTGACCTGAGCCATTTACTATTTTAAAAGATATTTATTATTTACGTATAACGATCGCGTATCATAATTCATATAATACGTGGATCAGATCAAATAACAAAACATCTATTTAGCCTACATATGCATTTTGTAAAATACCGTTTCTTTCATTTCCAGATAATCTTTCCGCGCATTGAATATAATTAAAGCGAATATAAAATTGCAAACGGCGCTGGTGTATCGTCAGGCATTCCGCTAATTACCCTCAGCTCAGCAAGAGGCCAAGAGGCGTACGTTATTTGCCGTAAAATTGTCAACCCCATTACCTATATTCGGCACTTTTCTAGCAAATTGCCTCAAAATTGTGCATACGAGTATTCGCGGAGTATTCTTCTTCAATTTTATTAGCGGGCGTTCATAAGTTACGTGAGGCGTTTGTCAGGATTTTTTTAATCTTACAGGATTTTTAAGACGGAGACTTAGGATATCGAGATACCATTCTTCCCAAGACCTAAAACCCCTTTCCTTCAACTCCATAAACCCAAGATTTTCGAAAAAATATTTTTTAGTTATTCTATTAAGGATTAACCCATCAAGCCGCGTACGAGCACCGGTGATCGCGACAACAAATAACAATAGAATACAATAGCAATTCTTGGAATCCTCGATCGAAGGATTAATATGGAACTTGCAGGAGAAGACTTAAGTAATGTATGAATGGACCCCTATGTGAAGATCCTTGGAGGAACAGAGTCGAGGCAATATATCGCGGGACGCGTGGCCTTTGTTTCCCCGTAATAAATCGACATTCGGAGTGCCCATTACCAAGACATGTGCGAATCCTAACGCAATCTGCCCTTTTTATGGACACCAGAAAATAAGTGCGGATCTCTTAATTTTGGGTAATTTGTTCTATCTGGATATCTGGTTCTTGAATTTATAAAAATAAAGAATAAAGAATGACTGCATCGTCTGACTGCTGGCCTAAAATCCAACCAAAGATATGTAATATAGGTATAATGTAATTTAATTCATGAAGCCCCAAGCGGCCACATCCGGCCGCGATAACAATGAAAAAGCTATTGTGTCTCGTTTTGCCACGACTGATGGGTTAAATAAACGAAACACACAATAGGATATTTTATGACTGCAATGTTTTCACACTAGAGTGCAGCACCAGCATAGACAGTAAACAAAAGTTTTGTACTACGTTTAACAAAGTAATTTTTGTCAATATATTATGACGTGTGCAACATGTCGGATTATTTACTGTATGTTCTAGTGGCGCCCTCAACTCCGACTTTTGCGTACTTAATATTTCCTATTGCTAATAAAACTTAAACAATCTTCCAAGATCACCTACCATTAGCATAGCTTACAGATTATTAGAAGCGACTTGAACCAGGTTTAGTTTAATGTAATGGTGAGTGACATCATAGCTCGGGCAAGCGTGCATTAGTAAAACTAACGCGAGAGCATTATGCTCCCTCAGCGAGAACAGCACTTTGATTTATGTGATTTGACACAACTCTTGCATGTATAACATTGGGGACACTTGTTAAATGGTTTTTATATAAAACATACTGCTGCACTGACTATACCATAATGTTATCCACAAAATAACTCATACGTTTGCAGCGATGATGAACCGTAGGCTCAATAGTATTTTGACAAGGGATCAATAACATCTACCGCCTGGTTTTGGCATTACGAGATGTAGAATTTCTTCATAAAATCAATTATGATCTCTTTGTATTACAAAGTACTACATAACATAAATTAATAGAGTCTCTTACCGCTGTCTATCCCTATATTTTAAGGTAATTCGAATTTGATGCGGATTTTTTATAACTTAGCATAACATACGTGGCAAAACAACATTTGCCAGGTCAGCTACTATTGTAAAAGGGGTTGACAGTGGTTGCGGATTAAGGGCCGTTCTAGCGGTTCCCAGGTTCATTGGCTCGCATGTGTGTCGACTGGCGACCGTTACAAGATTGACATAAACCAATTACTGCAGCTTAGCACCTGCGGAATGCTAAACGCTCGTGCATTTTCAAAAGAGAACTGCTATTGTTGAGCTTGGCAGTTGGCTTGACAATGTTACATTGGGCTCACTGTAGCCCCTACAGACAGTGCCGTAAATAGCCTTTTTTACGCCCTGTGCGAGCTTCTCTAACTGCGCCCTGTGCGAGCTTCTATAACTGCGCCCTGTGCGAACTTCTCTAACTGCGCCCTGTGCGAGTTTCTATAACAACGCCCTTGGTTTTTTTAGAAACTATAGGTACCGAAAGTTAACGCTATGTTTAGGCCTATTTTCTTCCATTTGGAGCACTAGGAGCGCAGCGGGAACATATCGGGAGAAAAAAGAAAAAATAATAATCGCGCCTAGTCTGGTCATTCTTGCGCCCCCCAGATTTTACGCCCTGTGCCTGGGCACCGTTGGCACTGCCCTATTTACGGCACTGGCTACAGCAATTTCTACTTGTTTGACTCCAACTGTCAAAATGATCTAATGCATCACTGTAGCTGACTCTCCTAAGCTTACACTAACATTCGATCATTTCGACAGCGAAGTAAGAACGGTTATAGCAAACACTATGTCCCAGAGCGTTGCACAGTGTACGGAGGAGACAAAAAATCGGAAATTTTCTATTTTCTTCAATTTTGAATGGGCATTAGTATTATGAATGCAAGAGTAGAACACCCGCGTGTCAATTCGCAATAGTTTTTATTCTACGATCTACCAAAGTTTAGCGATTTTTTACGGCCCGGAAGCGAAAAATCCATATATCTCCAAAAATTTTACGTAATAAATAAAATTTTGTATTCCACCTGAAAGCCTATTAAATAAGGCATATTTCAAGCTTTTTTCCTGATCCGCCGTGTCGATATTTTACCTACAATAAAATAGTTTTCATTTTTAGGTTTTTATTTTTTTAATCCAAAACCAAACAAAAGATGCAATCGAAAATATCGACAAATTAAAGGTATACAAGCATTCTATACGCACAAAAAAAATCACCCGTGAGATCCGTTTACAACTGGAGATATTTGATCGTGAAATCCTACGCTAGGGCTGCCACCATACGTCTTTCAATGGATGGCTGTCAATAATGCAATAGAAATTTAAAGAACATTTAAAGTATGAAAGTTATATACGCTTTTAATTCATGAAGCCCCAAGCGGCCACATCCGGCCGCGATAACAATGAAAAAGCTATTGTGTCTCGTTTTGCCACGACTGATGGGTTAATGAGTATAATTAAAAATATCAAAAAGAAGTCTTAGAAAAAATATAAAACCTCCTCTTTTTTTGGAAGTCGGTTAAAAAATCGGATGTCAGTTCGTAATACTTCAAACAATTAATATTATTTCTAGTATTTATTAAAAAATCAAGGTGGTCACGCGAAAAGCGAAAAGACTACAAATAATACAGCGTTGCGTCGTTTGATAACCCTGTTGACAATTAAGTTTGTAAATTGAATAAATTGATTTAGCAGTGGTTGTAAACGGATCTCACGGGTGATTTTTTTTTGTGCGTATAGAATACTTGTATACCTTTAATTTGTCGATATTTTCGATTGCATCTTTTGTTTGGTTTTGGATAAAAAAAATAAAAACCTAAAAATGAAAATTATTTTATTGTATGTAAAATATTGACACGGCGAATCAAGAAAAAAGCTTCAAATATACCTTATTTAATAGGCTTTCAGGTGGAATACAAAATTTTATTAATTACTTAAAAGTTTTGGAGAAATATGGATTTTTCCCTTCGAGGCCGCACAAAAATGCTAAACTTTAGTAGCTCGTAGCATCAAAACTATTTCGAATTGACACGCGGGTGTTCTACTCCTGCATTCATAATATTAATGCCTATTCAAAATTGAAGAAAATAGAAATTTTCCGATTTTTCGTCTCCTCCGTACACTGTGCGTTGCGTTGATAAAAATCTCTTATTTTTTGCTGGACAATTGGACATATGTATACCTATCGAATGCGACTTTGACTGGAGGCCCTGAAAACATTTTTGGGAGATGAGGCTACGCCGATGTCGGATTATGCTCACGCAAACAGCACAACGCACGCCTTTTTACACCGAAAATAAACGTCCATTTCAACAAATCCCAATCGCATCGACAAAAGCTAACAAATAGCCTTTGTTCCGTCGAAAAATCGAGAACATATTCCCCAATCGCGCAATCGGTATCGTTTACGCTTCGAAATAGAAATGTTTAATCACTCAGATCTGCGGCCCTATCGGAATTTTAAAACTAAATCGAATCATAACTAACGTGACAATTTGTTTATTTTGTCAGAGCGGGACAAATACAGAATTACCCCCCCCCCCCCCCCCCCCCCCCCCCCCACTTTAAAATACATTAATAATTATGTATTTCAAAGTGCCTATCTAACATTATTATTAATAAATTTACTATAATATTATAAAGCGGAAGAGTTTGTTTGTATGAACGCGATAATCCTCAGGAACTACTGGCATGGAGTAAAGACACACTGGTCTCTGCTACTGGTCTGATTTGAAAAATTCTGTCAGTTCTAGATAGCTGATTTATCGAGGAAGGCTTTAGGCTATATTTTATCAAGCCAAGACTAATAGGAGCGAACAAACATAGAAAAATGTGAAAAAAACGAGAAAAATTATTTTAAAGCGCTTTTCTCACGAATTACTGGAGCAATTTCTATGTTATTTGGCACAATAGGGCAGAATAATCACTTTTGCTGTACGTATGCGTTACTTCCAGACATCGCACAGGCATTTCAAACATAAAAATACTTTTAAATTATTGTCGTTTGGTCTGTTTGCAAAAGCGGGACAATTTCGGCCTCGCGGGGGACAGCGGGACAGACTGCCTGAAATCGGGACTGTCCCGCCCAAAGCGGGACGTATGGTCACGTTAATCATAACAGAAGAACGGAAATAGAGATGATTTGTGTAGAATTTAAAACTTAATACTAAAGGTACAATTCCGTGCATCGCGATCGATCGCGGTCGTGCACGACCTACGACTGTCGTCGGACGCTCGCGACCATAGTCAACGTATGAAAATGTATGGCACCGCTTCCGAGGCCCGCGACTGACGCGCGCGGCCTACGACTGTTGTAAGCCGCGCGCGATCGTGTCTTGAAGTTATGACAGTCGCGCACGACCGACGACAGTCGTAGGCCCCGCGCGACCGTGTCAAAGTTATATGGCACGATCGCGCGCGGCTTACGACAGTCGTAGGGCGCGCGCGTCAGTCACGGGCCTCGGAAGCGGTGCCATACATTTTCATACGTTGACTATGGTCGCGAGCGTCCGACGACAGTCGTAGGTCGTGCACGGCCGCGATCGATCGCGATGCACGGAATTGTACCTTAAGGTGCAGTCCGGAATAAAAGTTCCTGCGTCCATGTCATTCCGCAAGTATTTTTAACGACGAACTTTTATGAAGTTTTAACATTTAAAATTTACTTTAAGAGGCACTCGCTAAATAAGTTTGTTTAAACCCGTTATACTTAAAAGAAGAATCACATTTAGCAAGTAAAAACATTTATTCGAATATTTGAGATATGAAACAAACAGATGGACGGGATGTTGATATAGAGTTGTTTGTAGGTTTTTCGCTTTTCGAGTGTAATTTATAATTTGAGGATAGTTTATATGGGGCGTTATTTGCTAACACTGAATGCTCATTTTTTTTATATATATATTTATTCATAAAAATCTACATAATATTGTTACATGTTAAATCTCGCCAAACTAATTGTTTGACGGCGAGATGCGCTCGTCTATAAAGTTTACAATAATATGCTAAATACTTAATACACTATACGTAAACAAAATTAAATTACAGAACAAGGAAAAAATTACAGAACAAGAAAAAAAAATATTATGACCATTAACATATCCGATCCAGATACATGGAACTCACGTTCATATTAGCCAGCCAATGCGTCTTCTCTACAACCACTAAATACTAATACACTAAAATAGCCGTACCGGAGCCGTCCGATTGGAATACAAAATTTGCGACCGATATCACATATTGTGCAACTAGATGACGCCCGCAACTCCGTTGCTCCAAAATTCGTTTATAGCGCGCGAACCGCACATTTTCCAGGGTAAAAAGTATCCTTTTTCCTCCTCCGGGATTCAAAGTATTTCCATATCCAGGAATATTGGTTTAGCGGCTTGGGCGTGAAGAGGTAGCGGACAGACAGACACACTTTCGCATTTATAATATTAGTATGGATATCTGCTGTCAAACCTGTCTGTTAAAAAGATGTTGCTTCAACCACGTTACGATTTAGAACTGCCAACAGGTCATATGGACTCATAATAATATATTCCCTTTAATTTGAAATACAGAAGTAGACTCACCCGTAGTTGCTCTGGCGGTCGAGGATCTGGTGGGGGAGGGGCGCGGCGCCCGCCTTCATCTGCCACAGCGAGTCCTGCGAGTTGACGCTGCCGCCGTTGTTGCTCGTCCCGTAGCTGTTCTCTATGTACCCGTTCACCCCTATGGACACGTTACACTTGTGAATACGGAGGTCGGTGTGCAGCACCACGGTCGTTTGGCTCGTGTTGTGGTTACCGTCGCACTCGTAGCTTAGTCCTTAGGTATGCGTGAAACAAGGCCCCAATTTGTTATACGATTCGTTTCGGTCTAAACGTAAACGCGGCCTGTTGACGTTGGCCCCTGGATTTGTTGGATTTGTTGATTGCCTAATCTGGCAACCATGGTTCCAACGTGGGCCAACGTGGGCCTTTAGATGGGTGGAAATAATTGTACCGAATGCCGATTATTATTATGCAATAAAGAAATACAATAGCACATTAATTCCGCGTACATTTAGACCAAAATGAATCGGAACAAAAAGTATACAGTGTGCTCAAATGACATGAAAACTAGGTACATTATTCGTGCTGATAAATAAAATTAACGAAAGTTCAGTTTTGAAATTTTGTAACACTATGTGGACGATATTGTTTCGAGCTAGTAATTTCAGTGTAAATACTAAAATATTATTAATGATGATATATATATATATATATATATATATATATATATATATATATATATATATATATATATATATATATATATATATATATATATATATATATATATATATATATATATATATATATATATATATATATATATATATATTATAGTTTTTGTTTAATATAAAATGTTCGACAAACGCGGACCTTTCACCTCCACAATTAGGGAATGCAATCTTGGACCAAGATTGACTATTCAAGATCTTGGCGTCTTTTTTCTGAATCAAGATTGGTCAGTTCGAGATCTTGTTGAGATACGGGTCGAGATCTTGGTCGCGAATCAAGATTTTCGGGATTTTCGAGATTGAGCAGAATAATTGAAAAAAATCCGTTTTTTTTTGCTGCAAATTGATAGTAACCAGTATTTTAATATAATATAAGTAATATATTTAATATAATGTAATGTTTCAAAGAATTTGTTTTTGTGAGAATTGGGTATTGTTATATAAAGTATAAACTAAACATAACAAACTCAGTTTTTACAAATTAAAGTTTTTTGAAACATAAAAATCTGACAAGTTAGGGTGCACCGCAGACGACAGACTATCTGTGATGCACTTTTTAGTCCGTGGAAATAGAACCTATGCAATTGCCAAATTATATATGCAGTAACGCACACGTCTGCGCTGCGCGTCGTGTGCGTTACTGCATATAATTGCATAGGTTCTATTTGCCACCGACTAAAAAGTGCGTCACGAATAGTCTGTCGTCTGGGCTGCGCCTTATACTATCCTATACACGCAATATACACACATACAAACGCTAACACACACACATACGCACCTGTGAAGTTTACTGTTTTAATTACAGATGGCGCTAGATCAAACCACAGGATATCTAGATCAAAATATGTTTGATTCGTGAGCCGTCAAACTCTTCTAAGACTTTCTGTCTACTATAATATATACCCTAATCTGTGGTTCGCGCTTTGCCGCGCAGGTATGAACAATCTGAAAATCTCGAAATCTTGTTACAATCTTGGACTATTTTGTCAAGATCGCGAACAGGATTTCGAAATTCAGGATTGATGGCTTTCAAGATTGAATCTTGGAAAATCACTCAAGATCTTGGTGGAATCTTGATCTTGCAAGATCAAGATTGCATTCCCTATCCACAATGGTCTGATTAAAGCGTCGAGTGACAACAAAACGAAATAGAGTGAAAACCACGTGAAAACGCTATCGACAGCTCATTGAAGTCTACAATAAAAATACCAGGGAGATGACAAAAACGCAGCAGTCTATTAACCGGAAAATAATAACAGCTTGCTTCACAATTTTCTTATACGTGGATTGCTTGTTCCGGAGTTTTGTTTCTACTAACTTTATATACCTACAGCGGTAGAGACAAAACATGTTGATATAATATTTTGACTTATATTTGTAATTATGTACCATAGGCCGGTGGAAATTAACATTAAATTCGCAAAGCATGATGTAGTGCTGCATTTTTGGTATGTTGTTTGGATCAGTTAGGGTGATGTAAATCCCAATTTGCAACTTAGAAAAAGTTGTGCTCGCTGCGCACCACGTGATAAACTGCGAAAATTTTCGACTTTTTTCACTTTTTGCTGTAAAAGTCATAAACTATGCGTTTCCGATAAGTAACATTCACTACATAAATGAAGCTAATTAAATTGGCAACAATTTAAGCCTAACCGCAGCTCTCTAAACCTCATAACAACTAAGCTGTGGCCCTTCAAAGAGTTTTTCCCGAAAATTTGAAATTTTTAGTTTTGCTCCCGTTTAAAGCAAAATATTGGCAAAACCGCTCGTTCTATAAGAAGATCTTAAAATAAAGTTGCAGCACATTTAATTTTCTTTTATTAGAGCACAACACAATCACTCACAATCTGCATATATCAAAACATAAGCTGGGAGAATCTCCACGCGGTGAAGGCGGTAACAGTGTAAACTGGCTAAAACTCCCATTAACTAAACAAATGCAACGCATGAAAGTATTGCTGAAGCTGGCGAAAAGTGTCTGGTGGCACTTTACGGAGGTGTTCCGGATACTCAGAGACTGCACGACCTGAGGTTCAAGCTGTTCGTTAAGACAGCGGCAAATGCAAAAGTGAATCTTGCACGTCTGCCCCCAACCACCGAGGCTTCCTCTTTTCATGCGTTCCGCACCTACCACCAAGTGCAAAAGTGGCTAGGAGTAGAGAGGACCCCATCGAATGGGGTTGGGAAATGAGCTCTTGCGGCCTTATTCCAATAACAACCCACAAAGAGCCAGTCCCACCACAGCTTCTCAAAATCATAGCCTGCAAATGTAAAAAGGGATGCAGGGGGGCATGCACTTGCCTAAAAGCTGGGCTCAAATGCTCGGCTTTATGCTTAAACTGCTCAGGAAAGTCATGCGATAACGTCGCCTTGATTTTGATAGATGAAGATGATAATGATCCCGAGGAAGCTGAGGAAGAACAGGAAAGTGAAGAGCTTAACGAACCAGAGGAACGTGACAAACCTGAGGAGGAAGGAGAAATTGAACCTCAACCAAAAAAAAAACGCCGAGTGACTGCAGATTCTTAAACATTCAATTTGCGTATAAACTTTTATTTTACTTTCCCAAATTTTGTACTTTTGTTGATTTACCTAGCCTGCAAATGAAAAAGTATTATCCTTTTTATGATTTTATATGCCTTCTGTTTCAATTCTTTAAAAATCTATTTCTACCCTCTTTTTGTTTTTCAGATATCGCGAGTGAACTATTTGTCTCACAGACTTTGTTCTGTGCTCTAATGAAAGAAAATTAAATGTACTACAACTGTATTTTACGACCTTCTCATAGAACGAGCGGTTTTGCCAATATTTTGCTTCAAACGGGAGCAAAATTAAAAATTTCAAATTTTCGGGAAAAACGGACCATCTTTGAAGGGCCACAGCTTAGTTGTTATGAGGTTTAGAGAGCTGCGGTTAGGCTTAAATTGTTGCCAATTTAATTAGCTTCATTTATGTAGTAAATGTTACTTGTCGGAAATGCATAGTTTATGACTTTTAGAGCAAAAAGTGAAAAAAGTCGAAAATTTTCACAGTTTATCACGTGGTGCGCAGCGAGCACAACTTTTTCGAAGTTGCAAATTGGGATTTACATCACCCTAACTGATCCAAACAACATACCAAAAATGCAGCACTACATCATGCTTTGCGAATTTAGAGTTTTTTAGTGTCGATTTCTACCGGCCTACCATGAATGTACCTAGTAATTAAATTGCGAACTCTATCTTTAAAACATGACTATCAAAACAAAAAGGGCCCGGTTGTACCAAGCTTAGATGCTAATCTGTGCTAAAACGTCACGCCTTCTCTTCCTTAATGCGTATACAAAAAGAGACATTTTTTTTACCAGGGATTAACTGTAATCCAGATTGGCACAAACAGGCCTACGTAATTATGTTTGAGTGTGAAATACAAAACTATTCGCTCTGGATTTTTGGAGGCCTATCGTGTAGAATAACGAAAGGGAAACTATTGTCACCACTTGACAAGTTACAACAACATTGTGTAACATAGTCAGGGGACCGATCCTCATGCTTCGAAATTAGAATATCGCTTAGACCGCTTTCTTACTAGCGCGTGAAATAGCAATGCGTGAGCGCAGTCACGCATTGCTGGTTTAAGGGGCCGGGTCCCATCGAAATTCTAATACATACGTAATACCAAAACAATTTTCTCATACGAAAATATTTAACATGTTTGACTTATTTTTCAGCTTAAATTAATAGTAATTACCTAGGTTCCTGCACAAAAATTTACTACAAAATATTTAAACACTAAACAATATTTTTTTATGTTTAAATATTTTGTGGTAAGTAATTTTTTGTGCAGGAACCTAGGTAATTACTATTTTAAGTTGAAAAATAACTCAAACATGTTAAATATTTTCGTATGAGAAAATGATTTTGGTATTACGTATGTATGAGAATTTCGATGGGACCCGGCCTCTTAAGCACTACCAGCGCCCTGGGCAAGATTTCTTCGGCGCCCAGGGTAGTGCTGAAAAAATTGGCGCCCCTCTTGTTTGCCTTCAACATCCCCTTTTACTAGAGCGGGAAAAAAAGCCTGCGTCCTATAACCTAAATTCTAATATCCCTATGTGACTTTCGAGGCATGAGAATCAGGCCCTAGCTTGTTAACATGACACGAGGGTCGTTCACTGAAGCGTGTACGAATATCGCGGAATTTTTGGCCAGCCACTTGGTTTATTGCAGAGAAACAGGTCATGTATTTATAAGGGATATCTCAAATATTTTGAGCGAATATTCAAAGTTACCAAGTTCACAGGAGTTACTCGTGTAAACATTATTAACATTTTTGTGTCTGGTTTTAAAACCATGTTTTAGGGTTCCGTGACAAAAACCAAAACTCGCCGCTTTTTGTCTTAACGTCTACAAAAACGATAGTCTAGAAATATAATAAAGTAAGCTACACTAGACAACATTTCACTTCATCGGCAACATTGGAATAGCAAACTGAACCGATTGTGAACTATTCCAGTCGACTCGGCTGCCGCAAACACCGCGATCCCGCACCTTTGAGCTTTTGTTTTCACATAATTGATTAGAGTTTATGCTGAGACTCATACGGAATCTGGAGCGACGGAGAAAATTTTGACCACTGAAAACGTGGGGCTGATGTAATCGAACTGAAATGGAGTATTATTATTTATTAATGTTAATGTCAAATTCGATACTCGAGAATTGAGCTAGTTAGTAGAGTAGTAGCAGAGCTTGAGTGTGTGTTTAATTTTCAACTAAATTGTATTAGCGTGTTTTAATTCAAGATTTTTCTGTTTTGAGTGTAGAGTCTTATAATGTATACGTGCATCTTTTCTAATACTATAAAGGGGTAAAGTTTTGAGCAGCCGCGAGCAGAAACTACTAAAATATGGTAGTTTGTGTTTTTGCCCGTGTCTGTGGTATTAACTGAACAGACTATAATTACTACTGCTGAAATCAATAAGGACGCCTTTACATTACGTCGCCAGTAGTGCGGTAGCCGCACTACAGCTGGCGACGTAACTAAATATGTGAAGGCGTCCTAGACCGCCAATCGAACATTTTATATTTTTGTTATTTTATTCAATTGTACTTTTTCTGTAGCATTCGAAATTTGAATAAAGTCAACATAATAAATACTTACAATCGTTATTGGAGATATTCTGTCCTGGTCTAGGCTGCGGGATGTGATAGCCGTAGCCCTGCGCCGCGTACACATTCTTAGAGTCATCGAGCTGAAGGTCCATGGAATGTTCTAGCGCCTTATTCTCCATCCCCGAGCACGGGTAGTATGGAGGCGGGGCCTGGTTCTGGGGCACTATAGCTGGTCTGATTGAGTCCATCTCGTAGTCTTTGGAGGTTCGTCGTTTCTTGTCGTTTCTCTTCCGTTGGCAGTAGACGCAGAAGAGCCCGAGCACGGCCAGCGAGACCAGGCTGGAGACGATGATGAGTATCAGCGTGACCGTCGCGATGGTCGCCTCCTGCTTCGTGTAGGATGGGCCGACTGAAAAAAATTATGAGAAAATTATTTTATTGGGATTTAAAACTAATGATTTCAACAAAAATAATGTATACTCAAAAGGTTTTGCTTGAAAATACACATTCCTAGAGAGGAGACTTAGTTGGATAGATTTTCCTCAAAATTGCGTAATTTTCATAAAAAAAATGCCGTTTTAGAGGTAATGATTAATGTTATACAAGAATTGCTTTAAACTACAAGATTAAAAGCACCATATTGAACGGGAATAATTGAAATTAATTAACAAATGTAGCGTAATTATCACCGCGCGGGCAGCGGGCTGTTAAATATTACCACATTTTATTGTAACATTGAGGCCGTAAATATAATCGTCCCTGGAGTTTCAGTGTTAATCAAACCGCCTTCGTGACTTACTGATATATATATATATATTTGTAATGATACAAAGACAGCATAAAATTGCGTTGTTTAGGGGCCATCCATAAAGTATGTCACATGTAGAGGGGGGAGGCGGTCGTCGACATGGTGTGACGAGGAACGGGGCTCGGGTCCAAAGTTTCGTTACATGACATTTCAAATTTAATAAATTGAATCGCGGAATTTGAATAATTGAAATGGTTTAAATTAGATGTAAAATTGCAAATGTATGACGTCACACTAGGGAGGGGAAGAAGGGAGAAATGTGACCATCTGTGAAAAAGAGGGGAATAATGAGATTTGTGTGACATACTTTATGAATGGCCCCTTATGTTATGATAGGATAGGACTATCATAAGTCGTAAGCGAAAGTAGGTTTTACGATCGTAACGGGGTAAGTATATTTTATACGATAAGCAGTTACGAGCCGACATTTTTCACTGAATTCATCGTTCGTGACGTGTATGATATAGCGAACGTTTTTGTATTCTCAGATAAGGCGAGTTCTACACTAGCAATTCCCGGGATTTTCAACATTTTTGTGACTTTTTCCTACTGTGACACTGTCCCAAGTGATGAAAATGCGAATACTGGGCTGAGTATGTCATCTTCGAGTAACGAGTACTTGTGAATAAGTGAGTGGATGATTTTTAACGGATTTATACGTGCATTCAATGGAATTTATGCGTAAAAATTTTGCTAAAAAGGTTATGGACCAAGATTTTTCTAATATTTTATAGAGTTCACTTGTCATTTCTGAAAAACAGCGTTCCGTCTTCAGACGGATTTAGAATTTTTCTTTTTTAAAAGTCAGTAATATTATTTCCTTTGTTTAGGCCAGTGTAATAATATGAGGGGTTGTCGGTAATACGTAGAGCTCTTTAATATTGTTATGATAGTATTTTACAAATATACCTAAATAATTACAAAACTTCAAAGGCAAAAGCGCTTAGAGTAGAGTGTTGTCCTAGTTTTGGAGTCCAGAACCTACTACTGCTATAAATAAAAAAGGTAAGTTTTCTACGTAATAAAGTATAGACTACAAATATCGACGTTAACATCATCACAATAAGATTAAAGATTTATACTCACTGGCAGCATCGACGTCCTCGCTGCAGACCTCCTGGTTGTCCTGCAGGCAGAGCTGCAGGCGGAGTACAAATATAGACCATTATCCAATAGCCATAGGGTATACTCACTGGCAGCATCGACGTCCTCGCTGCAGACCTCCTGGTTGTCCTGCAGGCAGAGCTGCAGGCGGAGTACAAATATAGACCATAATCCAATAGCCATAAGGTATACTCACTGGCAGCATCGACGTCCTCGCTGCAGACCTCCTGGTTGTCCTGCAGGCAGAGCTGCAGGCGGAGTACAAATATAGACCATAATCCAATAGCCATAAGGTATACTCACTGGCAGCATCGACGTCCTCGCTGCAGACCTCCTGGTTGTCCTGCAGGCAGAGCTGCAGGCGGAGTACAAATATAGACCATAATCCAATAGCCATAAGGTATACTCACTGGCAGCATCGACATCCTCGCTGCAGACCTCCTGGTTGTCCTGCAGGCAGAGCTGCAGGCGGAGTACAAATATAGACCATAATCCAATAGCCATAAGGTATACTCACTGGCAGCATCGACGTCCTCGCTGCAGACCTCCTGGTTGTCCTGCAGGCAGAGCTGCAGGCGGAGTACAAATATAGACCATAATCCAATAGCCATAGGGTATACTCACTGGCAGCATCGACGTCCTCGCTGCAGACCTCCTGGTTGTCCTGCAGGCAGAGCTGCAGGCGGAGTACAAATATAGACCATAATCCAATAGCCATAAGGTATACTCACTGGCAGCATCGACGTCCTCGCTGCAGACCTCCTGGTTGTCCTGCAGGCAGAGCTGCAGGCGGACGCGCGGGCCGCCGTCGGCCGACCGCAACTCCAGTTCGCTCTCCTGCACGGTGGAGCTCGCGCCGGACAGCTGCAGCGGCATCGTGTCCACCACCTGTAACACAATATTATAGTCCGCATCCTGTAGCCCTACTACGAAACCGTTTTGAGACTCAAACAATCGTACGAGAATGCCGCATCCTACTCTAACAAACGTGAAATGACGTTGTTAGAGCAGGACGCTGCATTCTCGTTCGATTGTTTGAGTCTCAAAACGGTTTCGTGGTACGGCTCCTGATACTTACTGACGAATTTAGGAGATGTAATTATTATTAAAATTTAATAAATGGCGATGTTATGATTAAAGTTAAGTAACTTTAATTCAATAAAGAGTTTGACAGGAAAATTACGGAGCTTATGTCGAAATCTCCATTAATTTAGTTTGGCCGTCAGTTACATTTGAAAGTTACTTAATATTAATTTAATGAAGATTTTAACCGAACTTTAATGGGAGTAATGTCAAAATTTTAATTAAATTAAATGGTCTCCGAGTTGTATTTTGTCTAGCATAAAATAATAGGTTCGGCTAGACTAGGATAATTAAGATCATCCATCAAATTAAATTATTTATTATTGGAACGGAAGTCAATAACGTAATTTGGATCCAAAATAAACATTACAATTTGATGTTTAATTATTATTAGCAATATTCTAAATAGCTACCGCAATTTATTTTAGAAATTAAGGGGCTGTGTATTTTTGACGCCTAATTATTATAAAACTAATTCTAAAACGAATTTCATTTTTTCAGGTGGGCAACTGAGTTGGAGTTTAGAGTGAAAACGCTTATACCATTTATACCGCAACGCAATTTAAGCACTAGCCTAAAGTAAATCGTAGAGGTACGAGTCTATATTCTAATCACAACATAACCTCCCAAATGGAGTATAAAAAAATCTAATGATACAAAAGGGGCGTGGAGGCTCATATGTTTATCTAATGATACAAAAGGGGCGTGGAGGCTCATATGTTTATCTAATGATACAAAAGGGGCGTGGAGGCTCATATGTTTATCTAATGATACAAAAGGGGCGTGGAGGCTCATATGTTTATCTAATGATACAAAAGGGGCGTGGAGGCTCATATGTTTATCTAATGATACAAAAGGGGCGTGGAGGCTCATATGTTTATCTAATGCATATCTAACATCGCGTGATGGTATTTACGTTATATTAGCTTTTACCGCAAGATATTATTTCCATAAAAGTATCCATTAAAGTACAGAGTAATTAAAATTCCTATAAACCATTCATTGATTACATTGTCCGATAACAAAAAGTGAAAAAGCAAAACCCTCAAAGCGTCGCCGTTCGTTTCGTTTGTTATTTTCTTCAAATGTATTTAATTAATTACAACAGAAGCTGGTGGACACGTTAATTAATACAATTGCATGTGGAGACCGGAGAGAGATTGTGTTATTTGTTCAATAAATAATGAAATGGACGGACGCGGTAAGTCACCGTAATACCATGTTGTATTAACGGTGGTAATATCGAGTCAAACAATTTGTGCTGCACAGAATACACTTATGGTGAAATGCAAATAAAAGATTGCCCGTTCACCAATTACAACTAAAAGATTATATACGGCAGTCCATTTGAAATAGCTGCAGTAAACGCAATAATTATATAGAATTTCATAGAATACAGAAGGCTTGTAGACAGCTTTAAAGTGAGCATCTCATTGGCTTGTATATGGTCAACTGAAAGGGACAAAAGTTAGGCAAATTGGCCATTCATTTGAACGTGTATAACCCGCTGAAAGAGCTCAAAGTTAGCAGAGTTCGTATATGGTCACTGGTCAGCTAAAGAGGACAAGAGTGAGCTAATTTGGCTCATTTATATGGTCTTACCTGCCAGTTGTTCATAGCGCCGAGTCCCTTGTATAATCCGCCGAAAGAGCTCAAAGTTAGCCAACTTGGCTCGTATATGGCCAGATAAAGAGGACAAAAGTCAGCTAATTTGGCTCTTAATGAGGATATGAGGACCATATATAGGGTGTAACAAAACTGAGTGATAATACTTTAGGGTGTGTACGTGTTCCTTGTAGAGAGTTCACTGTGAAAGTGCAGTGCTGAAAGACCTATTTTTTTTCACTTTTGTATGGGGAAACGGCCCGAGCGTGAGTTTCCCCATACAAAAGTGATTTTTTTGTCTTTCAGCGCTGCTACTTTAACAGCGATCTCTCTACAAGGAACACATACACACCCTGAAGTATTGTCACTTAAAAATAAAATAAAATAAAAATTAGTCTTGTTACACCCTGTATAAATGTATATGGTCGGTCTTACCTGCCAGTTGTTCATAGCGCCGAGTCCCTTCACCACTCCCACCAGGGGCAGACAGGTGGCTCCCACCCGGAACGATATGCTCCTCTTGCTGGGGTCGTACGTCACCTCCTCCGGGACCGCGATCCTGTCCACCTTGGTCGTCACCGTGATCTCGTTGGAGTAGTTGCTCTGCCCCTTCGTGTTCACGGCTTTCACCTACAAACAAAATGGAGGATGTCATTCTGCGGGTAAGAGACGCATAGAGACGAATACAAGGCGAGAAGACTCAGAGGGACATCGCTGGCACAAGACAGGTGGTCAAACCAAACTGTATTTATAGCGCCACTGGTGTCCTAATGAGCCTTAGGTTGCGTTCAGATTGCTGTGATAGTGACCGTTACCGGCGTTACCGTGACATTTCAGTGTTACGGTCATAGATATTATATTGACGGAACGTACCATCGAGGAAATTGACCAAGGCAGTTGACGGACCTACGTCGTTTGGTCGGCTTATGTCAACTCAATGTTAGCTGTGATCGGTCGGATGGGATTGACTTAACGCGACCAAATTACTTAGATCTGCCATCTTTCTAGGAATCAACTTCTCTGGGAGTACAATACTGTATCCGTTGAAGAGAATTTGCGCTGTCTGGTCACCGTCATGTCTAATCTGGACGCACCTTTACATTGACGAATAAACTAAAAAAACATACGCAAATAAAAACAAATTCTATGTGCCTATAACAAAATAACAACAAAACAAACAGACTAGATGACGAAGTGTGACATATTTAATACAAAAGAATATTAAAGAAATTATTTCTTAAGCAAATCATTATGATAAAGCGAAAATTTATTTGTTTTCGGTGTGTTACCTGAAATGCGTATGTCTCATGCTGGTGGTAGCAATAACAATAAAAACATTACTTTCAATTTCGAAAACTTCTAGCACAAAAAGGCAGCTAATGTTACAGAATGATTCAACTATATTATATACGAACTATTCTTTTAATTCGTTTATCAACTATCTATTAACCTCCTTACTAATAAAGATACTTACGGAGAGTATAATAACAGTGTATTAAATAGAATATATATAGTCTATACAAGGTCCGCTGTCTGTCATGCGACTTTCTCATATGTGCCAGATAAAGACAAGGCAATTTTCTATGGTAATTAGATACGTAGATATTTTTATTAGTAAGAGTTTAATGTCTATTATCTATGTACCATTTTGCAAAATCTAACACCGAAACTTCTGAAAAACTAAAGAAAAGATTCGAAAAATAATCTAATCTAGCAGTAAATCATTAAATTTCTGAATACCGGTATTGATTTAGCAAAGCGTTATAATATTATAAGTAAAATTATATTATAACAAGTAAGACTTCCGATGAAAGTGAGGCCGCGTGAGCGTAGCAATTAATTTAAACCGTACATTTATATATAACTATGTTCACTATTGGTAGACAATTAACTAACCGACATTATGTTATTATATTACAGGCGATACAGCAATAGAATAATAGAATAAGCTGAAATTTCGTGAAATATAATACATGTAACTTAATTAGATAATGGCATCTAATCGACCTGGTAATATTAGTTTTGTTTTGGAAAACATCTAAAATCTACATGAATTCCGACAGCAAAAATGTAACGCCTATCTATCAAACGCTGCAGAGTAAACTCCAACTTTTAACACCTCTGTTTTTGGGGGATTAAGCCTGCAATGTAATGTAGTTCGTTCCCCGCGGCCTAGGGAATGTTTGATGCTCTAGTTTTGTTATTTTTAACACACTTTCAAAAAAGAGGCGGATATTTTCACAGTGAATACATTTATTTTATACCATATCATCTTTCTATTACACGTTTGTTAAAATTTAGCGTCATGTTTGCTATTGCATTTCCCTAATAGATCGCGTAGTTCGTCGAATGTTGATAAATATGTAAAGGGAAACATGTTAACAAGAGCGAACGAACTAATAGGGAGCCTCGCTGGTCTATTATTGTAGTAATGTCTCGCATTTTAGCGTTGTTTTATAAATATATAATGGTTAACTCTGCGTTACAATGAAGAACAATAATTTTCTTTGAAAATTAGAAACAATAATTTACTTTAAAGTAAATTTTAATGGCGTTGGTCTGTCAATTGCCTAGGAATCAATTTCCTCGATGGTACATTCAAATACTACAACATGTACTTGTCATTAGCTAATACTCTTTACCGTTTATATTCCTAAAAATTAAGAAATTGAAAAACAACCCCCGATTCATGAATTTGAAGTAGATGAAACCAAATTGTTCTGCACTGAGTGGACTGATGATTATGAACTATTATAGCTAAGAACACTCTCGATAGTGCCAGCTTTCAAACAAAAAAAACTAGATCGAAATCGGTCCAGCCGTTTGAATGCTACGATGCCACGGTCAGACACACACACAGACAAACAGACAGACACGTCAAACTTATTACACCCCTCTTTTTTTTCGGGGGTTAAGAAATCCTGTCACCGTTAGCAAAAGAAAAAGCGTCGAAAACCCTATAATATTAGATGCAACAAACGCATTGCAGTCCCACAAGTAGAAAGTGGATCTGTCAGCCTTCGCGATTTGCGACGACGATGTGCTAAAAGATGTTGTTAAATTATTTCAAAACGTTTACAATTCAAGACGTTGAAGTGGGAAACTGACAAATTGAAAAAGTTTTTAGCATTTAAAATTAAGGCTTTAGGACCGGGAAAATGATTTGACATAAAAAACAATTGATTTTATGTATAGCCAGATGAAGAAGTAGGTAAGTTACAAGGGTTGTTCAAATTATGAGGGAAAAAATGAGTAAAGGTACAGGTTGGAAGCCGGTTACATGAAGCGGCAGCAGACGACGTGTCGTCGCGACACTATTGCTTTTCTCTGTATTCTATGTATTTCTATGAAAAGTGTCGCTAGCTTCGTGTCGCTAGCTGCGGAGGGTATTTCATAGAAATACATACAAACTAGTACCAGTGGTGTCGCGACGACACATCGTCTGCGGTTGCTTCACGTCGCCCGCTGCCAACAGGCACCTTAATAATTGTGCTTAGTTATTTTATGTTAGTTATCCACTTGACCCATTTCTGCTTCAATTATAATCGCCAATAGTGGCTCATAAATGAGTTTTGACTACTTCATTGATGAGGTATTACCAGTATTACCCGGTGGACGTTAGCTTTGACGCGTAATTTGATACAGTTACGGCTCATAACGGTCGGTAAAGCGATTTCAATACTCGACATACAAATGCTACATAAACGAAATTCTCGCATACTTGTGCCAATTAAGTTTACTCAATACTGGTAGTATTGGCATTCAGAGTAACAATATTTATTTTATCTTCATTAATAAAGGCTTTCGTAAAGCCTACATAAAGTAAACCATGTAGGGCCGACACTCACAGACACCTTTTGATCTTATTGCGACGGTTTAAAGTTCAAAGTGATTCACTGATTTTGCCGGCTTTACGATATTGAATAAATCAACGCTGTCTTTTTCAATATTTCGCGGGATTCGCAAATGAGAATATTATTCAGTTTGTTGTAAGGTCGGTGTAAAGAGCGTTTCCGGGAATCGTAAACCTAGGAGACTTAAAGGGTCAGATTACAATTACAAAGAATACTGGCTGATCCTTCAAAGGGTATAATAAATACTTAACAGTTATCTAACCTTTCGTAAAGAAATGGCGAAAACTCGCGTAAGACAAAAATTTTATCGCATGTATAAAATAAAAAAAAAAATTCCTTTAATTTGTATTAGGTAACACATGTGTTAGAACGCACCCGACGAATAATAAAATCTTTTAATTATTATTGGTTTCGAATGACCCATTGGCAACACTTTTGATTAGGGATACCTATCTTTAATTAACTTGTAGAGTATTTCAATTTGAGAAATGCAGTGTGTGGTTTGAATAACTTCTCTGTCTGCACTACATATTAATATTTCAAGTTTGCGTATAAAGTTCGTTTACTTTCAGGGCAGATTATACCACTTATAGAGAATTCATTAATAATAATTTATGATATTGGTTTGTCAGTAGTTTAGTACCCAGCTGATTGATCTGAAAAGTTCTTCAACAACGTTATAATAATAATTATGACCGTATTATTGTGAAGAAAGAAACTAAGTACATATTATTTATTTTAATTTAGCAGGGCTCATCTCTAGCCATGTAAAGATTACTTAACTTTAATTAAATTCATAAAATGTTAGTTTATGATAAATCTTCATTCATTAAAATAAAATTCAGTAATCATGTTTAAGAGTAAAATTAAGTATCTCTTTGAGTGCGGCCGTTACCACAACTTACTAAATAGTAAATAGCTACTAGCTACGCTAACACCTAGCATCTACTTTGATGAATACGCACCTTAAAGTGATACGAGTTGTGTTGCTCTAGTCGTGTGACGTTGCAGGGGTTTGAGCGCCGACAGTCATATTCCCGCCAGTCGTAAGTCTCGGGCTTGTCGGCGATACACCGCTCGCCGTCCAGGCTGCGCACGCGCCGGTATAACACGAAGTATTTCGTGCTGGATAACCCGCCGTCGAAGCCTGACTCCCACTTCAGGGTCACGTATGTCGGCCCCACCTGGTGGAATGGTTTCATGCTGAATATGTTCGATTTGGACCAAGAGCCTGCGATGGCCAGACCTTCCTCCGTTTCGTAAAGCTGAAAGTTTACCTGTTTGTGGCCTTTACAGAGGTAAGAACGACCAGCAACTATGGAGATTCAAGAAACGGAGGAAGGTCTGGCCATCGCAGGCTCTTACTCTAATTGTATAGAAGACTGAAGAACCCTTAGAGCCCCCACTACAGACTATTACTATATCGGCCGATAGTTTGACCAAATGGTGGGGAAACCGATGCGCACCTTCATACATCTTCGTACTGATTAAGCTTTCGACTAAACTATCGGCCGACTAAAATTCTGCAGTCTGCGGGGGCTCTTTATCTATGACTATATACCGAAGCTCCCGTGTTTACTGTTTGGCGTAATTATAAAAATCGGCCAAATGCGAGTCGGACTCGTTCGAACAGGCGAACAGACAGCGAAGACTCAGTAGTAGGGATTTTGCCCTTTTGGTATGGAAGTCGTAATAAAAACAACCAAATCACTATGTCGTTTTACTATGACATAAGTTCGTATTTTCCTGTAAGCCCCTTTTCGCACCTTCCGGCAACCGACTACCCCGCGGCGAAATGTGTGAAATATAAGCCGGATTAACGGAAGATGTGAAACGACTTTGATAAGAACGGGGACCAATAACGGATTATGAACTATGTATAGTGTAGCAAATAATATCTTCTATAAATAGCTCAACTGACTGCTCAAGCTACATAAGAAATAATAATACAACAAACATACAACACACAAGCAACAATTGTTATAAAAGATGGCTTACCTTCTGACTGGCTAGAGCCTTCGGTGCCTCCGGCGCGCCCTTCGGCTGCAGTCGTATCTGCGGTCGGATGCTGCCCAATGAGTTCTTCACCTAAGGAATTAAGTAAAAAATTATGCAAAAGACTAAAAATTATACTAAGAATAATTTTAGCAATATTCTCTAAGTACACGTGAAAAAGTTCTACTAGGTTTATACGTCTGTTTCAGATTTTGAGCACAGCATGGGGAGAAGCTGATACACCCTTTTAAAGAAAGACAACACAAATTATTATCTTTATACTTCTTGCATATAAAATTATCGTGTCGTAGTGTTTGTTACCACACTTCTCCGAAATCGACCAACATCTCTTTTTCATACTCGAAATAAACGGTAAGGCTTTTTGACAGATCAGCTAGTAAATCTGTTAGGTTAAGCTGATCGCACATTTGTCAGCACCGTACGCACCGTAAGCGTCGAACGCACCGCATAGTGCACGAAATGCGGCACGACGCCACGCGGCGACAACGAATTCTACCATGCGGCGCGTTCGGCGCGTGTGTGCTGATGAACGTGCGATCACCTTTTTTTGTCCTGAAGGCAGGTCAACTATGACCTGACTTCAGGGCTACTAAGCTCTGAAATCACTGCGACCCTAAAGGATCTATTGTGACTCCCACGGGCGTATATATAGCTTTGATAAGGAAGGGGGTCCGTAACGTTAAAAAGCGGCCAAGTGCGAGTTGGAATCGCCCATGAAGGGTTCCGCAGCAGCAAATATTCAGCGTGTTTAGGAAATCAAAAATATTTTTTAAAATACATGTACCGCACCGATTTTAATCGGCGAGGTACATATTATATTATTGTCGATTGGACAAGAAAGATGGATAGTAATGGGGGGTCCGGACCCCCAGGACACCCCCCTTATATACGCCCATGGTGACTCCTTCGCATTAGAATACCGTCCCCAACCAAATGCTGCTCATAAATTAAACGATGTGGCTGGGGTTGGTGGCACGAATTTCCTGTGGATGAGTATTCGTAGCGACCAAGGTGCCTGCTGCTCTGTAGTAGAGCAGGACAGTCAAGGCGAAGGAGTATCTGTATATTGTTAAACTAATATGTATTCTGTGGTATAGGTTAGGTTAGCACCTCTTACGTTACGTTACCTTTACACCATAATTATTACTACGTTAGGTTACCTTTACACCATATTGTCATATCTACCTTGCAGTGATAGTCGCCGTAGTCCTGGCTCTTGATATTCCGGATAAGCAGCACGCTGAGGTAGACGTCGTTGTTGTCGGTGGTGGTGGTGATCTCGTAGTGGCCGTCGGAAGACATCTGGAGCGGCGCGCCGTTCGTGCCATAGTACCATTGGAACTCCGGCTTCGGGTACGCCTGCACCCGACACGATATCTCCGCGTTCTCCATTATGTCGTACGCGACTTTGTTCTGCTGTTTTATCGATATCGGCTCATCTGCAATATTCACATTTCGTTAGGTGGAACATTTAGTGTTCGTTCAGACATGCGGGAACCGCGCGGTTCCCGTGCAGAAACCGAGCACGCTTAAAACGCACGGGTCCAAACCGCTCGGTTACCGCTGTGTCTGAACAATTAGGGAGATCGCACACGTCACACTTTTTGTGTGATCGAGTCTGCGGCTTCCATACAGTCTGATGGCGCGCGCCATGCAGATTGTATGTAAGCCGCAGACTCGATCACACAGAAAGTGTGACGTGTGCGATCTCCCTTATTAGCACTCAGTTATTGGCAGAGAGGCAAGATTTAACACCACAGAAAATCATATTATTGGCATTCATAGTTTTTTTTTAATTCTAAGGTGCCATCAGTATGCCGATCTTCATCACAATACCGACAAGTTATTTAAAGATCAAAGTGGTCGTGTTTGGTTTGTGTAGTCTCTGAGGTCTTTGTCTTTGAAAATATCCGATATATCCTAGCCTGAATAGAATAGAATGCATACAGAAGAAGTAATTAGAAGACACATTCTTCCTGCAATTAATTTTATCATTAAATTGGATGCAGTGTGATATTTAAATAAATCAAAGGAGGTTGAGCTATTCAAAGAACAAAGTTCGAACTGCACCCCGACGCCAATCTGATAAGGGGTGCTCATTTGAAGTTTGGCTGTAAAACAACTGAACGCTAGCCTTAAAGTTACCGCAACCGAAAGACTGTTCACTGTTGGAATATTTATTCCAAATTTTAAAATACGTTGCGAAATAGGCACCATCTGACAACGCCTCTAGGCTCTATGCCTCAGAGGCAAGTTACTTTTGAACGTCCGTATAATAATTATTGTAGAATAATAATTATAGGACGCTGCGCACGGAATAATTATATGCGCCCTTATGGTCATAAAAATGTTTCGAAGCGTCATACATAACGTGACCATTTATTTTTTTTTGTCAGAGCGGGACACATACAGAATCCCCCCCCCCCCCCCCTAATTTGTCTGTGAAATTCTTAATTTATATGCGGGCGAAGCCGCGTGGAACGTCTAGTTATTGATATCGAGCAAAATATGGCAGAATAATCACGTTTGTTCATTGTTGTATGTATGCGTTACTTCCAGGCATTGCACAGGCATTTCAAATATAAAAATACTTTTCAATAATTATGATCGTTTGGTCTATTTACAAAAGCGGGACAATTTCGGCCTCGCGGGGGACAGCGGGACAGACTGCCTGAAAGCGGGACTGTCCCGCCCAAAGCGGGACGTATGGTCACGTTAGTCATACAAGTGTGCTGTACCTGTCTATCGAGTAAAGTTTCGAATGTTCCAGACAAAGACAAGTAGTTGTTTGCGGGAATATAATATTATGTATTGTGCTTGGAGATTATTCCATATTGAGGTCAACTTAATATGGAATAATCTCCAAGCAAACGAAAAACAAACATCTCTCGAGCAATATTAACTGTGTACCATTTACTATGTACACAAATACGAATAAAATTCGTTCTGGGAATCTTCCTAGGAAGGTACACGAGTCACGACGGATAAATTCGATAAATAAACATCATTATTGAACTACAAAATTCATAATCGAGCTTTCATGCTTCAACATTCGTAATTTAAGCAACAGCATACAATGAGAATATAGCAAATAAAACATAGAGAATTTTCCTCAGTATTTTCCAGTTTTAAGTATTGAAAATCCCAGTTCTGGTATTTCCAGGAATCGTTCGCTACATATTGACCTCGCCAATTTTATCCTTCTCAAATCTCAACGCACTCGACACTCCCGTGCCCGTCCTACGCCCGTCCTACGCTGCCACTTATGCCGTGGTCTTTGTAAATAATCGAAAAGCTTTTAGTACTTAACAGGATTTCTCCGCCGTCTATTTTCAATTAGTTATAGGTAGTTGGCTGGCAACATAAATGCAGTAGGACATAAAATAATTGATGAAATTGACAGTTTTCGATGAGAAACTTTCTGGATATTCCAGCATTTCCAGCTGATACGGCTAAGCAATAAGCATTTAGTAGACCCACCAAAGTTTTAAAGGATAAATAAAAAATATAAAAATGCGGTACTTTAAATTAGGTATAGTAAGATACTAATACCTCTTATTAATAAAAATAGTAACGGGATAATAAACCCTCTTACTTATAAAAATAGTTACGGGATACGCTATACAATCATAATATTTTGTCCTTGTCAATCGAGTCCCTTTTCCAATGTAACGGACAAGGACAAAACATTGTATAACTTTCGTCGTGTTAGTAAGGGCGATAATACGACCAGTTAGTAATCAGCAATGGAAAGCTGTGAGTCAGTCGAGGCCGGCCCGTTACTTGTCCGCGACAACCAACTACCTAGTACTTATTACCTACTACATAGTCGCCGACCTAATACTGATATCTAGGCTTCAACCGCTTTTTTCTAGACTTGTGATCTGTGCCAATTTGAAGCAGATTCAATACAAGTCTAGTTTCCTGAACGAAGGTGAGACACCATTTTTAAGGTCAAACATCAAAAAATTATTTGTTTAACTTGCGTTATTTTTCCAACTTTTTGTAAAAGTATTACTATATTGGTTATACGTAAGAAAAAATTGCCACTTCAGTTTCATTCCTTTCATAGCAAAAACATACATTATAGGTTCATTAAATAACGCCAAACGCGTGCTCTGTGCATCGAACTGATATTAATACTGCAAGTTGAACATTTCAAGGAAATCTTCACGTCGTCGCTAGACGCTGGATTAATTCAGACTCGCCTTGCGTATCAATTATAGTTTAATATCGAGCCAACATGAAGTAAGCTGAAACAATAATAACGCCTGACGGAGCACTGCGACGGCTGAGACGAACACTTTACCTAAACGTTCTCGCCCTAAACACAAACAGAACCCAATGATAGCAAATGTTTGTCTCTATTCCTATATACTGATAACGTGACCATACGTCCCGCTTTGGGCGGGACAGTCCCGCTTTCAGGCAGTCTGTCCCGCTGTCCCGCTTTTGCAAACAGACCAAACGACAATGATTTAAAAGGATTTTTATGTTTGATATGCCTGTGGAATCAGCAATGCCTGGAAGTAACGCATACAGACAACAAACGTAATTATTCGGCCATATTTTGCTCGATATCAATAACTATACATTAAACAATCCCCGCAGCTTCGCCCGCATACATTAGAAATTTCACAGACAAATTAGACCACGAAAATAGCCTATAATCCTTCACTTTAAACTGAAATTGCTCCAGTGGTTCGTGAGAAATTTTTTTTCAAATATTTTTTCCCGTTTTTTCTACATTTTCCTCTATTATTTCGCTCCTATTAGTCTTGGCGTGATAAAATAAAATATAGCCTATAGTCTTCCTCGATAAATGAGCTATCTAACACTGAAGGAATGTTTCTAATTGGACCGGAAGTTCCTGTGGTTAGCACTTTGAAATGTAACATATTTGGGAGACATAAGATAAAACAACAAATATTTGGGAGGGGGGGGTTCTGTATTTGTCCCGCTCTGACAAAAAAAATTATGGTCACGTTATATATACATTTAAATTGAACATTACCTGTCCTTTTGTTAGTAAGTTCGGGTATTAAAAACATCTATTTCTAATACAGAGTTTCTGGTTAGCAACAGTTGCAGATTTTAATTAACTTCAAAGTCTACCGTCGAGGACCGCTCGCTGTGGCATCGACGCCGCAGCACTTAGCATTATATGGACAGATATTTTCAACGGACCGAGTATGACCTCATGTAGATTACCACCACAAATGTACACCCATTAAATGTACACTTAATTTTCTCAATCATTATAATAGACTAATGGCTGGTTTACACGTATTAAGTAGATAAGTAGTTAACTAAATTTTAACTTAATTTTAAGTAGCAAGTTAAAATTTAGTTGAAATGTTTGTGTTCCTTATACTTAACACTTAGCGTAAAAGTCCATAATTCTAAGTACTTAATGTTCCTTGTCACAGATTAAGATGTTTACATGTTTCAGGGTTCCTCAAGTAATGTGATTTTGTACAATAACTTTTTAAACATAGTTTCAGAGTTTAATATAATTCCCAACAGTACTAAATTTTAACTTGCTACTAAATTGTGTGTTTACATGCAATTAAGTAACTTAAAATTTAGTTAACTACTTATCTACTTAATACGTGTAAACCAGCCCTTATTGTCTGGGCAACCTATAGTTTGTGCGTTATATGATGATATGCGTGATACATAATAATTGACAATTGTAGGGAAGTTACCTAAAAAAATTAATCGATAATTTAAAAATATCGAATCACTTCGTAAAGGAATTGCAATCGAAATTATCGATTTCGTACTGACGTTTCAGTGGCGCCGCCGGCGATTTAAGATGGCCGCCCTTTTTATCGATTTGATTTCGATTCAACAGTGTCAATCTCTATTGGCATAAATTCCGTTTCATGCATCTGACATTTTTCAAATATTTTCGTAACAATAATTTTATAGTCCTTTTTCACAGTTAATATTTATAATTTAATATTAATAAGTTAGCATTTTGCAACTTTTCATTTTTATTCATTTACAATTATAGGAAACATTTGTTTTTGTAGATGGAATATAATTTATTACATTTAGATTTTTTTTGTTTTCTTGTAAAAAAAATCCGTAGCAAGGAATATGAGAACTGTCAGCCATATCATCTTAGAACGCACAAACTATAGATTATATTATGTACTTAAGTATATGCCCTGATTTTCAAACATTTCAGAGAAAATTTGACTACTTGACGTCTCGTAAAAATGAATAAGACGTGACTCACGTTCGATGCGCAGCTGCATGGTGGACTCGACCTTCTTGACCTCGTTCTCGAAGGCGCAGGTGTATACGCCGCGGTCGGCGGGCAGCAGGTCGTCGCCGGCGGGGCGCGCGCGGCCGCGGAACCGCAGCGTGCTGTGCACGTCGAACACGGCGTTGCGGCTCTCGTTCACCGCCGTAGCCACCTCGTACAGGTTCGCGTCCGGCCGGATCTCCGAGTTGTCCTTGAACCACCGCACGCTCGGCAGCGGCTTGCCCAGCGCCACGCACGACAGCGAGTAGTCGCGCTCGCCCGCGTTCTTGATCACGTGCGGCTGCAGCTTCGACTGGAAGCGCGGCGGCTGGTACACCTCCAGGTTGACGGTGGCCAGCTCGCCGTGCCCCAGCTCGTTGGTCGCCTGGCAGTGGTACACGCCCTCGCTGCCGAGGTGCGCGCTCGGGATGGTGTACTTGCTGCCGGTGGCGAGCACGTTGGGCTTGGTGTCGCCGGCGTCGATGTCGCGGAA
The DNA here is from genome assembly GCA_963422495.1 of Polyommatus iphigenia. Lineage (NCBI taxonomy): Eukaryota > Metazoa > Arthropoda > Insecta > Lepidoptera > Lycaenidae > Polyommatus > Polyommatus iphigenia. The sequence goes on from OY730182.1 coordinate 40,044,909, forward strand.
CCAGCGGTACTGCGGCGCCGGCCAGCCGGGCGGCTTGGCGCTGCACGTCATGGTGACGACGGCGCCCTCCTGCGCGACGGGGCGGTCGGGCGCGATGTGCGCGCGGCCCGGCTTGTGGCGCACCAGCACGGCGACGGAGGCGCTGCTGGCACGCTCGGCGCGGGCGCCGCCGCTCGTGGCGATCACGTTGACGGCGCGGCACACGTACGTGCCGGCCATGTCGGCCTCGATCTTGCTCAGGAACAGCGTGTTCCCCTTCTGGCGGAAGTCGGTGCGCCCCTCCATCGTCCACTCGACGGAGACGGGCTCGGGGTTGGCGGAGACGTCGCAGCGGATCTCGACGGTGCCGCCCTCCTCGGCCTCGTAGGTCTTGGAGTCGACGGTGACGGTGGGCGGGAACATGACGTCCAGGTAGATCTCCTTCTCGCCGGGGCGGCCGAGGCCGTTGTCGGCGCTGCAGGTGTACTTGCCGGCGTCCTGCACGGTCGCGCCCTGGACGGTGTGCACGAAGGAGTTGGAGATGTATTTGCCGTTCCTGGTCCACTTGACGGAGTTGACCTTGGGCTTGGCGTCCACCTTGCACTCCATGGTCGCGGTGCCGTCGATCTCCACTCGCAGGGGGTTCTCGGGTCCGATTTCTATTCGGGGAAAATCTGCAAGGAAAGGAAAAACGTTCGTTAATGTTTTTACTTTTTACTGCTAAGGTGTCGGAGTAAAGGGCGCGGCGCATTAGGTATGTAAAGATGGCTCATAAATTTATAAAGGAAATTCCGAGTACTACAAACACATAAAAACTTTTCGTACGAAAAGGTTCGCCTTAATTTTTTATTATCTGTCGACGAAAGCGCGCGATGTTTAATAAAAACATTCCTGGCAGCTCCGAGAGTATGAGATTCCAATAACTGAATTCGGAAGAGAAATCAGAAGGACACACCTCCGGCGGGTCCGATAGGTGTAGGAACAAAACAAACACGAGTTTCGCGTTGTTATACTCCCGGTAAATGATGTAGATATAGACGTCCCACCTTTTTGTACGTAGTTAGAGCGCAAATCCAACATACGGTTATTTGTTTAGTATTTGAATAATGAACACGTTCAAAAGACAGAAATTGTTGCTTTATTTTGCTTTGGCTCCACATACTCGTTACCAAGTTTTTGAGCAAGTCGACATGAACATCATTATCGTGTACCTTGTTGCTCCTGGATATTTCAGGACTGCGGTATAAGTTGACTTTTAACGCCCCGTTTTAAAAGTAAGCCTGTTTTAAAGTGTACGTGGCTTCTTAATAGGACTCTAGTAACACGAGAGTCTGCTCTACATTCTCTCGGGGATCGAACCCGGCTCTAGAAAAGCGAAGAGAGTGATCAGCTTCGAGTAGTATTATGTCATTAAGGTTACATAAAAATAATACATTTTACACAATGAGCACTTGAAATGTCCTTTTTTACCGCTGATTATACAAATGAGTCCGACTCCGAATTTCACATCACGGCTGCACGTATGCAATAAAGTAAAAATTTTATATTAATTAACAAAATTAAAGCGACGTACCTTCGACATTTACATTTTTAATTAACTCGATGCTATAACGAATATTTTGCATTAATAAGCGAGTATTTACCGATATCGCAAGATTTTAAAATGTTCGGATTCATTAAAAAAATACGTAATCTACAGAATATGAATCCTGAAAATAAAAGTTTCATCCGTGTACGAATTGCGAAGGTAAACAAACTAATTTTGTTGTAAAGTTTGTTGAAACATAGAGGCTATCTACATGCGAACGCAGCGTGTACCTACATAAAAGATACATTGTTTTAACATGCGGCCCGCTAGCGCAGTACGGGAATATTTCTGGATATGTTTAGAGATGCGAATACCATTAGCGGCATATAGGAAACGGATGTGCGGCGTTCTAAATTCGAACACCGCCAACCGAATGTTCGTACCGTCTGACGGACTACAGTTTATATTACATTTTTCATTTGGGTCAATCCAAATTATTACTACACATCTGGAAGCGATCCCTCGCGGACGAGTGCGCTGCACCGCGATTGATAAATATTTGAGCAACAAAAACATACGCTCGACGAAAAGTTTATTTCGAGTTAAAGTGGGTTGATGTAAGGCAGACTCCGTGAACTTTTATCCGGATCTAGAATAATATCAATCGAATGAATTTCGAAAGGCAGTAAACTGTTCCCATTTTTACGTTGAACACCAAAGCTTGGGCTATGCGATTGTAAGAAATTAAAGTATTATCATTTTTTCACCTAACCGAGCAATCGATTAAAAGGTTAAGACTTAAAAAAACATTATGTTTGTCTACACAACCGGACATCATTAGGGGTTTTCTTTTTATTTGGGATGTCCTTTCAAAACATCTAACGAGTCGCGCGACCCTTAGATTCTGTTATCTCGTGGTCGTGGTCGTCAACTCTGAATAAATCTTTTATATCGCTAATGAACATACATATTTTTCATTCATCTACTAAGAATCCTAAAGTATTATTTAATTTATTTTGTACGAGATGACGCCCGCAACTCCGTTGCGCCAAAATTCGTTTATCGCGCGAGAACTGTACATTTTATCGGGATAAAAAGTATCCTATCACTAGAGATGTGCCTTTGGCCGACTAGCCGATTAGTCGGCTGCAAAGAAGCCGACTAATCGGCCGACTAGTCGGCCAAGCCGATCATGGTTTCGGGAGTTTCCGTAACGGTTTTTTACTGCTGTTTCGCGGGTAAGGGCGTTTGTGCACTACACGGAATTTTACAATCCAGCGTTCAGATTTCTTACATTTTGATATGCAAAATGTAAGAAATCGGAACGCCGGACGGTAAAATTCCGTGTAGTGCACAAACGCCCTAAGTCGCACACGCCGCCTGCATACGTTTTGACACGTATGCAGGCGGCGTGTGCGACTTAGGGCGTTTGTGCACTTTAGGGCGACGTGTCGTGTTTACTTCGCGTACGTTACTTTATTTTTCTATGATACAGTTGATGGTTTTCATTAAATATTTCATGTACCTACAATCTACATAAAATCTCTATTTTATAATACATACATAATTTGTTGTTAAAATTATATTTACAAAAATAATTTCTTTACTAGCAAGTAGCAAGTACTCGTAATTTCAGAAACACTAATAATTCATTTAATTTAAAAAATTAAAATGTATAACACTGATTGAGTGTGATATGAACAAATTATAAATAATAATAAAGGTTTTTCTTTAATGTAATTTCAATAATAGCAAAAAAGTAAAAAGCCGATTAGTCGACGGTTTTTGCCGACTTCGCCGACTAGTCGGCGACTAGTCGGTACATCTCTAATCCTATGTCCTTTCCCGGGTCTCAAATTTCAGCTGGTTTAGCGGTTTGAGCGTGAAGAAGTAACAGACAGACAGACACACGTTAGCATGGATATGGATGTAATTAATATTGTATCAGTAGATGTAATTATTTAGTAGTAGTGTTTAGCACTAGCGGAGCGCGTGTCCCATAAATTCCGTGACACGTAAAAACTTGGCTCCGGTGATATTACATAAGGGTAAAATCGAGATGAGTATTACACGGACTCCGCCAATATCCGACTTCGCTGGAAACGCTCCACATAAACAGAATATAAAATATTAAAGCGACTTTTACTTCCTCCACGCGAGCTCGCAAGTCGGTCGTATTTGTTTTCGCCTCGGTTACACAAAACGTCCTATTTCCCATGCTCATTCATCGCGCCAGGCATTTTGATCTCACTTTATGTATGATAATTGATCTCTGTGCCCCCCGAATTGAGTCGAGACTCGAGACGTGTCACGTGCAGAACGTATAAAATGTTTAGCGGTTACATTACGATTCAATTAAATTATTCGCTGTGCCAATATTAAATTACTCATTTTGTGTCAATATACTCGCAACTCGTGAGCAAGGTTAAATTAAATTTATATCTATTATTCGTTTCGCTTTCAGCGGTCTGCCAATAGAATTACTTAATATAATTTTACGAGTATATTAAACATTTCACATTTTGGCTTTATTATAACGAATTTACTACTACTATGACTTTGATTTATTATAGTTAAACTAGTTATCTACGCTAAAATATGTGAAAGTTCAGACTGACCGGTAGAGACTCGAGACTAGAGCTGAGCCAAACGGATATCAGATGCATCCGTTGTCAATAAACGTGAATCTACGAAATGTGTGTGGACGACATAAAAGACATAATATCTATCAGGAAATTGATTCAATAGCCGCGTACTGACCAAGCGAGCAGCCTCGCTGCCTCACCCGAGCGTGCCGCGGCCGAGCCAAAAGTTGTCGGTTTTTGTCGATGCTCAAAGGCGCCTCGGACGTTTGCCGCGCATTAACACGTACTGACCGACCAAGAACCGCGCGCGAGGCTGCCGCGGCGAGGCGGCTCGCTTGGTCAATACGCGGCTATTGGCAGATGGCGGTCCTACGTAGTTTGGTTGGACTTAACATAACACAACCAAATGACGTGGGTCCGCAATCTGCTACGAATAAATTTCTCCGATGGTACAAGTCGCCAACGGATCTGATGAACTACTTTTAAACCAATTCATAATGTCGAAAGTGAAATTGTTGGTGACCGCACATACCAATAAAGTATCAGATATTTTTAATTTAGATCTTTTGTTGTTCTTATAAAGGAAAGAAAATAAAACGCAAAAATGTATTTATAATGTTTAAAAGTAGCGTTTGTGGAATGTAAATGTTAAATTTTAGTTTACGACTTGACTGTTAATTGTTGCATCTAACATTTTATGCCGGCAAATGTGATTTCCATGCCATAGACAGTTGATTTCCTTTCGCGCCAACCAACTTACTGGCAAAGTCTAATAGTTACTTATAGTTTTTAGAAGATACATATTAAAAACCTGGTAATCTGGATGTGTAAACTACTTTATTCAAATGTTTTAATTCTTTGAAATTCGTTCTGCAAAATATAGACCACTAGATGATGCCCGCAACTCCGTCGCACCAAAACTCGTTTATCGCTCGAGAACCGTACATTTTTCCGGGATAAAAAGTATCCTATGTCCTTTCCCGGGACTCAAAGTATCTACAATATACCAAATTTCAGCAAAATCGGTTCAGCGGTTTGGGCGTGAAGAGGTAACAGACAGACAGACGGACAGACACAGACAGACTTTCGCATTTATAATATTAGTATGGATGCACACGTGTCTTTATAATAGGTCACAAGCGAGAGAAACAGCGCCTTCCATTTTTGGGGCTTATTGCTAAAGTTTTGACATAGATTATACTTTATTGACGACCTCTGTGGCTCAGTGGCGAGAGTGTGTGGCAACTCAAGCCGGGGGTCGCGGGTTCGAATCCCGCCGACGGAACAAAAAAAAAGTTTTTCAATGTTCCTGGGTCATGGATGTGTATTAAATATGTGTATGATATAATAAAAATCTTAAATATATGTATAGTATAAAAGTATTAAATATATTTCCGTTGTCTGGTACCCGTAACACAAGTCCTTCAGGTACTTAGCACGGGGCCAGATTGACGTGGTGTGAAGCGTCCATAGGTATATTATTATTATTTCTTTATTATTATTACGTACTATACACAACTCGACCAAATGACGTAGCTCCGCCATCTGCCTAATGCCTATGAATCAATTTCTTCGATAGTACAACACATACATAATAATATCTCAATTCATCATCTACATCCACTCTGTATAATCGAGTCTTCTGCCTCTACCGCAATAACATACATCTATAAGCTGAAGCATGCTAAACAAGCTTTGTGTTGACACTTGACAGGCTTAAGAGCTTCTCTCCAGCTTCCTCATAGCGCAATGATTAATCGTCATAGCCTCATCACGCAGTATACCTGTATCAAATGACAATTCATTAACAATGTTTGTGGTCGTTGTGTGAAAATTGTATTTAAATTGACAATGTTTAGCCATGTTAAACACGGCAAGTACTTTTATGTTTGTATACGGTCAATACAATTTATCATATTATGTCCAGTACTTACTATAAAATAAAAAGACGGGTTGCACTCCGGGAGTGCCGGCAGAAGTGAAAACTTGATTAACGTTGTGCATTTTTTTAACTTATTTTTTATGAAAATCGATTATTAAAAAATCGATTTTTTTAATTAATCGAAACCCTTACAATCGATTAAATTTTTAACCCATTTTTTATGAAAATCGATTTTTAAAAAAATCGATTTTTTTTAATTAATCGAAACCCTTACAATCAATTCCGAGTTCGAGTTCGACACAAAACACTACTCTCCAACCGTCTTACGGTTTTTCCAAGGTTTTTCGATCAGCACGAGAATCTGACGCGAGTTTCACAGTTTTTACCCATCCCACAAAAGTGCTCAACGCCGCTAAAGAAGTTTTCACTTCAAAAATAACATGGGTGTGGTGGCAGACGTGAAAACGAAACAGAAGAACATGCCACTTTACTGCGGAATTTCTCTTCTACGCTGAACCGTACAGCAGTTCATTCTGTCACGTGTTCTGAACTCCTGACACGAGTTCAAAATTTTGTACTCATCTCAAAAGGAATAATACGTCGCCAAGGAAGTCAATAAAGAATAAATACGTACGAGGCGAAGCGGAAAAGCTATGAGGTTATACCGACAGAACGCGATCGGCGATACGTCTGCTAAGTGTGATTGTGCCAGTCAATTTTACGACAGTTCCACGTGTTATGTCTTACGATCAGCGCGGGCGGGAGATCAAATAATATAGAATGCAAATACTTCGGATATTGTTTTTCGATCGTAATATTTTTACCGGTTTCCACTAGTAGAGAATATATTTTGTCCACACTTCGGCATGATTAAAAACTCTGGGATCCCTATTCTGGCAACTCGAGTCTCAGTGACAACTTTCAGAGTTCGAGTGTAGATCTTCCGAATAGGCGTGATACGCGTGGAAGCGGGACAGCCTGCGAATGTAGGACCTAATAAAATTCTCGAGCAAACACTCAATACGACGGGCAAATTAAATGAAGCTCGGAAGGATGTTATTAAAGAAGTTTGAATGAAAGTTCCATTGCGATGGTCGCCACGGTTCGCCGCTCGCCTGCAGCCTAGCATTCAATTCATTAGTTCAGCTCAGGTCAGTAATTTGATGTTCCGCTCAAATCAAAACCATTCATTGGAAATATACGTAGGCTCTATTGTTGCCCTGTTGCTTCAGGGCAAACGGCACTGATAGGGGTATATCAACACTGATTGCAACTTGGCACGCTTTTAGGTTATAATGAGGTGTATCCGCTAGGAAGGAGGTTCAATAATTAACCCACTAATAAAAGTAACGCTGTTACCCGGTTTGTATGGGGAGTTTGATGGCTAAATCTAGTCTTCTTATAATGAAGCTCAGAAACACCTTAAGTAAGTATAAAATTATTTTGATTCTTTAGATCAGTTTAGAAACTGAAATATCGATTTTAATGGGCATATAGACATGTAGAGAAACAATGCAAGGATCAGAAATCACAACAACAATTCTCGTCTCTACCTTTGATTACAAACACACTTAGTTATTTATAGTAATTTATTTTAAGGTAGATACTAAATTATGTATACGGTAATGCAGTAACGACAGTATGCAGTCCGCGTACATGAGATTGGAATCTCGACCTGCTGTGAATATGAGGGGTTTATTTTAAGCTTAATCGATTTTGCGATTATCACAGAATTTGCTCATCTTCGCCTTGAGTTCAACATTTTGCTTTGCGGTGCCGCGGAGTAGTAAACAGTTCGCAGGTTTGACTCATTACTGAGTTTTAAAACGTTATCTCCTGGAGCCCTCGACATTTCCTGCACGGTTTCAAGATTTTAACCCCTTTTTCGGGGGAATTGGACCCGAAATCAAAAACTTATGCTTACATGCGCCAAACCTTTCAGTTTTAGAGGAAATACAAATATATTAGATACATTTCACTTTATGTATTTCCAATTAAAATTTTATGTACTTCACAGCAAAATATAAAACCTCGGTTAAAAAGATAGTCCATCTAGCGCAGTCGTTTGTAACTATGACGGCCATATTTCAGCAGCGTTTACTTTTTAGTTTCACGCCAATTATGTCCAGGCATCAAGTTTAAATGACGTTTGGACTTTGATCTGGATAAATCGCACGTTTCAAATCACTGAAAAATTGAAATAATTCCTTCGTCCGCATGATACGCAAACCATGATAGCAAGCGTGTATGTAACATTAGATATTATATTTAGACATTATATTCTTTTTTATATTTATGAATCAGTACTTGTGATGCCCGCGGCCTGCGCCATAAAAAGCTGTTTGATTCCATTTTGCATGTGGCCGAAATACAATTAAATCAATTCACAATTTGATGTTTTCTTACGAAATTTAATTCTTCGCGAATTCGGCTTATGACTTATCCAAGGCAGTAGCAGCTGCAGTAAACCACTAATACGTCGGAAAGCGCTTATCGCCTTGTCACGTGCCGTATAAGCCGCAACACAAAATTCAATACAACACTAAGAGGCTGTGTTACGAACTTATGTCTTCGCTGGGTAGACGCGCGGCGGGTGTGAGACAAATGTGAAATCTAGGTCGCTCTCGCGACTTCGCAAAAAGGTTGTATTTTGTGGTATTTAACACACATTTTAATTTTTTTTTCAATGTATTTGCCGTTTGACTTGTATCTGCCATCGAAGATCTTGAATCATAGGCAAATGATGGACCTACGTCACTTAGTCAGGTTATACCAATTCAATGTTAGTTGTGATGTTTCGGCACTCGGCGGGGTTTGACATATCATAACACAAACTTTGTAAAGTCCGCCATCTGCCTATAAACCAATTCTCTGATGCAAACTACCCAAAGGCTAAAGTTAGTAATTAGTAATTACATACAAAACGAGCGACACAACCAGTAAACACGTGTTCCCAACTAATTCAATCATAAATTATAGGCACTAATTACCGCGTCAAATTGTCAGAAGTTTCCAAACTCGGTGGAACACATTTTCATCAGCTTATTATAACGTTATAATTAGGGGGGTGAAGCGAAGTTGGCCGCAGGCGTTAAGAGTGTTAACCGTTAACGTTAAAACCTATCGCGAACTAAGTCGGGAAACTTCGGTGGCGGGAACAATGATCGCGTTACCAACTCCCGCCGCCTGGATACAGATTCGCCGAAATCTGATAGGAATACCCATTACCCACAAAACAACTTAACTCCTCACTCCTCACCGATTATATAGAGCCAAATTAACCAACGCCGCGCTGGTTAATCGTGTAAGAAGGACTCAAAGGAAAAGCAAATAATACGTACCTAAACAAATGATTGACTGTAACAGATTAAGTTGTAACTTACTCGTATTACGCTTAATGATTGCTTAATGATGAACGGGATTTAGGCAAATTAATAATGATGAAAATTAAATTACCACCGTGGTTTATTCAACGTAATCGCGCAGCTGAATTTGACACACGAATTGACAGCGGAAAGCACACAAAATCGACCGTTGAACAAAAATTCCTCGAATACCTTTTCAGTGTTGTGATAAATAATGAAACACACGAAAAATATTTGTCCCTAGTCGGTAAACAAATACGACAACGAGTCTGCACAGCTACGTGCAACTAGCACTCTTTGTAGGTCCTAACCATCCATTTGACTAATTTTATACCCGCCGCAGGGGAGCACAATGAAAAATAAATTGACGTTCATTTGAAAAACTCCCCAGAATTACATAAATTTTCCACAAACATGAAGGAGTTTTATAAACTTTTGATAAAAACTAGTTTTAAAAGCGATCTGTCCAAGCGGGAATATCTCTGGAAATACCGCACACGCTTAATTCTAATGGATGGAACAATATTTTCTGCTTGTTTTAGAGTATAGATCGTATTGATCAATCGGTTCGCGGTGTTTGTTTCAAATCCGAGTAAGCTGATAATCCTTTCGTGATCTTATAGATTCAGTTGAATACGAAATAAGTTACTTTGTGAAATGTTTTATTTTTCTACGTTTTGGGATTTGAGTTAACACTCCCTGGGTTAAGTATCGTCATATTATATTGGTCATATAGAACAAAACAGACAGTATGATATGATATTTAACCGAAAGTCAACTTTAACCCGCAAGTGAGCCTTGATGTTCTTACATTCGGTCACTTGGAGTTCTTACGTTCAGGTTAAAACGTGATTAAGGCTGATTGATTGAATTAACACCTCCATCGTGTGTATCGCAGACACAATAGATTCTCAATTGTTATGCGGCAGTCGGCTGCCGCTTGGGGAAGACACATCAATGGAATCTCAAAGCGCCGAATCGCTTTTATTTTTCCTCAAAGGATGGTCCTCCGAAGCAATTTATTTAGTGGCATCTGCAGCCCGCACAAAACAACCTGAACATTTAACACCGCTTAATTCCCGACATTGTTAGCATACAATTATTTCACAGCACAATAGCTCGTCACAATGGCTCGTGCATTTTCAATAGCTCATTATGTTCGGCTCGAATAGATCATATTTTTAATAAATACTTGAGTTTAATTAAATACTCTAGTGCTCCATACAATAAGTTCAGGTGGATTTCGATGACAGCGATCGTTATTCATTTCGACAACCAGATATCGTGTTTACGGCGAAATGGGTTTGAACAATGCGATGTGATTTATTCTGGCCGGCGCGGCTATTCTGCTCTTAGCTCTACCATTCAAGTGTAGCAGAAAGATCTTGGGTTAAAAATGCCAGTTGCACTACTATCTTTGACACACACCATTTCTCTGTTTTCAGATTGGTGAATACACTAACTTTGCCAGTACTTCTATATATTAATTGTGCAATGGCGTTTGTCTGATGTTTTAGAGTGATGTGATACTGGTTTCACATCGTAAAAGAGCACGTATGTGCAGGCTCGACCGGATCTCTAACTTGATTAAGAGCATCAAGCATGCGAACGCGGCTTACAGGACAATTCCTTTAAAACCTAAGACAGAATTTATCATTTCGATTAGAAATTACTCTTATCTACGTAACCAAGGGAGAGAAAAAAGCTTGCATACTTACAGTTAACACTGAGCTCCATGGTCGCATCGAGCTGCTGGCCCTCCGGCATGGCGCGGTTGGTGACGACGCAGCGGAAGGTGGCTCCGTCGTCCTCCCTGGTCGGCTCCAGCGCCAGGATCGCCACGGACGGCTCCGACCGCGTCCGCCCGTACACCATTATCGCCTCCAGCGGGTACATCGACCCGTCTCGGTACCACCTGCACAAATACAGATGTTAGAATATCGGGGACGGGTGCAAGGATTATCAAAATATTACCGATAAATAAAAGTGAAGCAAGAAAGACGATTTATATTGTTTTAGAATCATTTAAAGAGTAAAAAATTTATTATCTGTAAAGACAAGTTAAAACACGAGAGATTTATACAGGGTGTAACAAAACTAATTAGTGATAATCCTTCAGGATGTGTATGTGTTCCTTTATAAATATGTATACATAGAAATTCACTTTGAAAGTGGTAGCGCTGAAATACAAATCACAAACACAACGGATCTCTCTACCAAACACTATGTTGGTGACTCTACAAATCTCGAATTAGTGAACCACTGTTATATACAGTCAACTTTGAAAGTGGTAGCGCTGAAATACAAATCACAAACACAACGGTTCTCTCTATCAAACACTATGTTGCAGTTGGTGACTCTACAAAATATATCGAATTAGTGAACCACTAATATACAGTCAATAACCACTGTCAGTGGGTATCACCAGGTATTACTGACAAAATATTATATTCGTGTGTACAGCACGAAGCTCGAAGGCACTAACATCTTGCTAATATTATAAATGCGAAAGTCTGTCTGTCTATTACATTTGCTTAAAGTTGAAACCACTGAATCGATTCTGTAGAAATTTGGTATGGACATACTTTGAGTCCCAGCAAAGGACATGGGATACTTTTTCTACCGGAAAAATCTACGGTTTCTGCGATATAGGCGAATTTCTGGGCGACGTCGCGGGCGTCACCTAGGAGTTAGGACCTTCTAAATATATGCTACGCTATGATTGAGCTCAAGCTATACAGGGGGGCTAAAATGGTCGCATTTTGCAATTCCTCTAAAATCAATTCAGAAACTGAATCGTCAAAACAGTCAAACTGACGAATGTCAAATTAGTACGAAACTAGACATGAATTGCAAATTTGCAAGCAAGTGACCGTTTTGTGATTTTTTAAAAAATAATCATATTATGATTCATAATATTATATGCGAAAAGCGAAAATTTTAGCCCCGCAGGGCACAGGTGTGGGTGGGATTTTCGTGTGGTAGATTCAGGCTGGCTAGCTGACTAGTCTGTAGCTGTGATTAATTCGAGAATTTGCACGCGTGAACATCCGTTATTATCGTGCGATTTCTGAATGAAATTCAGGTGGGCTTTTGGGCGTGTACTGAAATGCTATTTAATCCTTCGATCGAGGATTCTTGGAAATCTATTGTTATTCTATTGCTGTCGCGGTCACCGGTGTCCTTATGGGGCTTGATGGGTTAAATTAAGAATCCTCAACGGAAATGGCTATAAGAATAGATGCTAGAAGAAGATGCAGTTATAGGGCAATGCCGTTAAAAAATCTGGAGGTCCTGCGTGGAAATTCAGTCAAGTAACACAACTTAAGATGATAAGCTCAGTAATACATAATATAATTTTATCAAACTTACGGCCACACCCGAAGACATTTAAAGATTACGTCTTAGGAGTTGATAATATAATATGAAAGTTTTGACATGAAATCCATACATTTTAAGTCAAAGTCTTCATTAAATAACTACTTAAGTGATAGTTAAATGTCTTTCAAATTTATGTCCACAACATGAATGAGCTACGACTCACGAGATATTTCAGCAAAACCATCAATAAAGCCTCCACTAAGTACGCTTTCGTACTTTGAAATGTTACTTAATATTTAATATAAATTACTTAATTCATTTCTTCTTAACGTTCTTTTTAAATTTAAGAGTGAACTAGTTAGTCATTAGCGTAGTCTCAAGGTAAAAGATTTAAATTACAACTTTACGAGACAAAAGTTCAGAGCAAAACGTTTCTTAATCGAGCTCCTACTGATGTTGAACAAGAACCAACTTTTAAATTAAAAAGTTAATATTATGGTCAACCTAGTTATAAAAGTCGTGAACACAAAACTATTTTTCGTTACAAAACATTTTAATTATTATGTAAGAATAATTACGATGTCGAAACTTACAAGGTTTTGCGTAAAGTTGAAGCAAAATTATGTTGTACTAAATTGTATTCACGTTGAAATGTTTACTTAAGAAATTTAATATAAACTTGGCAATTAATTAAATCGACATAAAAGTGCACCATTTATGCAACATTTTTGAATAAAATGTAATGTTACCACTTACCAAATTATCACCGTGCAACTACACAATTATTATTATTTTTATTATTATTATCAACTAGATGATGCCCGCCACTCCATTGCGCTGAAATTCGTTTATCTCTCGGGAACCCTACATTTTTCTAGGTAAATATCCTACGTCCTTTCCAGGGACTCAAATTTGGGCGTAAAGAGGTAACATACACACAGACAGACCCACTTTCGCATTAATTATATTAGTATGGAAGTATGTAGGGTATGAATGTTGAGAATTAATATTACATTTGAATTATTTGGAATTGAATACTGTTTCTAGTGTCTCTACATTCACAGTGCTAGGCTCTCCAATACTTGTTAGTAATACGGGCAGTGTAAATCATTGCATTGTTCTAACAGTTGGAACACAGAGGGCGGGAATGCCACAATAATTGATAATATTACAGAAGCATACAGCCGGCCAACAGCTATGCAAACGCTTGACAAATGACAATGGAGCCCTACAAACATCGCTCCTTGCTGTACTCCAGCTAAATACCTCTTGAAATAATAAAGCAAACATTCTAAAAACTCAGGATTTTACGGACAAAATTCTGAATACAAGAAAAAGGTACGCCACGCCATCTACGCCAATGAACCCAAACAACGCCGAAGGACCATTTAAGTCTATTATAATTTATACGCCTAGTTTCTACGTAAAAAAGCTTATTTTGTAGCCAGACTTTATGAAAAATTAAAACACTCTTTTCAGAGTCGAAAGCCATGTTTAAAGTTTAAAAAGTACGATATGTATTCACAAATCACAAAACAATGGACTTGGGAATAATCAGTAATTTGCAAGGTTTAACCGAAAAAAAAATCATTTTAAAATCAAAAACCAAATATATTATTAAGTAGACCGTACCGTAGTTTATATATTTTATATTCTGCATTCTATGTATTCTGCTTGTAAGACATTCGTCATTTTGCACTATCATACTATTCAACATACGTAGCAACTTGCAGGTCATAGTTGTATAATGTATATGTCAAGGTATATGCTAAAATACTGCTGACTGCAGCCGTCAAGCTTTGGTATGTAGATGCGGTGTGTGCCCTGAATCCGGTGATAAGTTTTACACTACTCCATCCAATTCACAAGTTAAATTGTGCGTGGAGAGTTGAGACTAACATCTAACTGACCGAGAACTTCGGACACAATCCATACTAAAATTATAAATGCGAAAATGTCAGTCTGTCTCCTCTTCACGCCCAAACCGCTGAACCGATTTCGCAGAAATTTGGTATGTACAGATACTTTGAGTCTCGGGAAAGATGAGAATATTTTTTATCCCTGAAAATGTACGGTTCTCGCTCGATATTTGAATTTTGGCGCAACGGAGTTGCAGGCATCATAGTAATAAATAGCTCAAAAAGCATAACATAGTCCAAACGTTACAATAATTTATCCAAAGAAGTTTTATAGCGGATCCTGAACTATGTATAATTTAATTAATATCGGTCTAAACTAAAGGCCGACTGAAGACTAAGTTTAGACCGGGATCGAGACTAACTTTCGCAGCGATTTAACTATCATAGACTATTGTACTCTTACCTAGAATGCTCGCGTTCTCATTTTAAATCAACAATCCCGAAAGCCGATTTAACCTCATCCGGATTTACGACAACCGATGAAAATTTACAGATGCAATGTGCGAGTTTCTTACGGCCCAGGGTTTGTCAGACGAACCGGTGGTAGGTCAACAGTCAACACGTGGGACTTTCTGAAAGTATTCTTCAAAATTCAGTTTTTTAGGGTTACGTACCCAAAGGGTAAAAACGGGACCCTATTCATGAGACTTCGATGTCTGTCTGTCCGTCTGTCTGTCTCCAGGCTGTATCTCAAGAACCGCTATAGCTAGAGTTCTGAAATTTTCACAGATTGTGTATTTCCGGTGCCGCTATAACAACAAATACTAAAATCAAAATAAAATTATTCATATTCAAGGGGGGCTCCTATACAACAAACGTGATGTTTTTGTTTTTTTTTTTGCTCGCAATCAATAATGGCAAAAGCTAAACGCTTTAAATTTTCACAAAATCCTTTATTATAATATTTGCAATTTAATTATTAATAATAAAATTTAAATAAAATAAATATTTAAGGGGGGCTCCCATATAAAAACACAATTTTTTGCATACTTTCTGATTTCTCTCTGTAACGGTACGGAACCCTTCGTGCGCGAGTCAGACTCGCACTTGGCCGATTTTTTTAATTACTCACTTGATGCTAGGATTGGGCGAGCCGCCGGTGCTAGAGCAGGTGATGTTGAGCTGGCGGCCCTCTTGGGCGGAGGCGCGGGGCCCGGGGCTGAGGATGGGCGGCTGCGGCTGCGTCAGCACCACCAGGTTGTAGGTCTGCGAATGCAGCGTCCGCCCCGACCCGCCCGCCTTGATCCGGCACTCGAAGCGCCCGTTGTCCCGCTCGTACGACACGTTCGACACGACCAGGTCGTAGCGACCCTCCGACGGCGCGTACGTTATCCTGAAACAAACGACGGGTTAGTTTTTTTCTTTACTGAAATAAATGTTAGAGTGGCCACCCGAAGTCGGATGACGCCGCCGAGGCCGGCCTAGGAAAAGATGGCACGATGAGCTGGAGCCTGGAGGCATAGGTACTTGATACTAGCCAGGCCGGCCAGCGGTGGCGCAGGAGAGAATAAGAAGACCTTGGGAGAGGCCTTTGCCCAGCAGTGGATTAGGCTAACAATAAGAATAAATATAATTTAAAGGGTATCTTAACATGTTAATTCCTTTGAATACGTCAATACTCTCTCCATATTTGTACGGATAAAGGTCGCATCAGTTTATATCATAAAGTGAACGGTTGCATAGCTTTGATCAAACAGACTGGGCGCTTTTATATTGACATTTTATTTTATAAAACAAGAGCGATATTTGCTCCTCGATAACATAATAACTACGATGTAGATATATCGAAGTATTATTTAATAGTTGAGCTCATTCGTTATAATTATGTCAGGAAACCCATGCTCGGGAACTCCCGGGGGGGTTGGGTAAGACGCCTGCAACTTCATAAATAAATAATTACCGCCGCGGACGGACCCTATCACGGTTACCCCATTTCAAAACCCATTAGAGGAGCCGTTGATGCGGTATTGCAATTAACATTTTTTTAATGCACCGGGAAAGGGGAAAGGTTATGACAGACTATATTTTAACTTTCAACGATGTGAAACTGAATATTAAGAAAGTTAGTCCGCTAAGAAAAGACTTCCCAAAGTCACCTCTACGTAAGGAAAGGCATTCGTAAAGATACTTGAACACTATTAATTCATGAAGCCCCAAGCGGCCACATCCGGCCGCGATAACAATGAAAAAGCTATTGTGTCTCGTTTTGCCACGACTGATGGGTTAAAGTGCAAAGAGCACACAAATGTCAAGAACGTTTGTTAAATTTGTATGTTTAATGTATAGTATTTTGAACTGCGCTTTTTCGACCTTTAAAATCGAAAATTACAGTACGCCCGGGGGAATGTTTAGCAGATTAATTGCCGGTAACACCTCGTTATTGTAATACTAATAACTAATTGGCCAGCGTATGAAACTGCTGAATTAAATTTTTCCCGTTGAATATTGAATATTCCAGCCAGTTCGGCGTATAAAGTATGAGCTTTAGAGCGTTATTTGTTATACTGACAAATGAGGTGTTGCTGGGAGATATGAAAACGTTAAACATATCGACATATTGCTACTTGATGTAGTAATAACTGGCATTCCTTTAACGCTAGACCATGATGGCCGATACGAACGTGAAGAGGTACGTATTTGTCTTTAATTCATGAAGCCCCAAGCGGCCACATCCGGCCGCGATAACAATGAAAAAGCTATTGTGTCTCGTTTTGCCACGACTGATGGGTTAATTGCCCATGGTCTACGTCGATTGTGCATATCCAAGACAGTTCAACAACAATTACAATATTCATTTAAAAGAGGCTTTTACAGACAAAAACTGGTTAATTGAACTTCTCCTTCGTCTATTGAAACTGAAGGCGCAAGCAGCCAGACACATTATAGGCTTCCACCATTTTTCCTTTTCTAAATTTTCTTTCTCCGTGTGACCTTTCTCAAGTCGTAGGTTCATTTTGTGAGTGGTGGTTTTATGAACGAAAAATTAGGACTATCATCACATCATGCAGAAAGACCAGTAAACATTTTCATAGATTATTATTTTAATTTTATTCACCGGATGTAATACATACGTAAAGGTATATTCAGGAATGGTTTATCAATTATGAAAATGGGCTATCGTTTCTGGTACGTGAGGTTTTATTGACGTGTTTTTTAATACTTTGATGCCCTTTGTAAAAATATAAATTGTATTCGACTGTTTGTCCGTTACTTAAATTGATACGTAGATACATTGTGAATCCATTACTCAGGAAAAGGACATAGGATACTTTTTATCAAAATGTACGGCGCAACAAAATTCCGTACAACATCTTATAAATATTTTTAGGGTTAAACCCAAAGGGAAAAAACGGGACCCTATTACTAAGACTTCGATGTCTGTGTGTCCGTCTGTCTGTCTCCAGGCTGTAACTCAAGAACGGTAATAGCTAGAGAGATTAAATTTTCACAGATTATGTATTACTGTTGCTGCTATAACAACAAATACTGAAATCAAAATAAAATTAATATTTAAGGGGGCTCCCATACAAACGTATTTTTTTGGCCTTTTTTGTTCTATATCAATAATAGCAACAGGTAGGTACTTGAATTTTCACACAATCCTTAGTTTTATGTGTACTTTAATATTTAATAATAATATTTATATAAAATTAAAAATTAAGAGGTGCTCCCATACAAAAAACACAAATGTTGGCCTTATTTTTCTTTATAATGGTACGGAATTATTTAATGTATTTTTTCAATACAAAATGATACGAAAAAATACATAAAACAACGTAAAGACTTCGGTGACTTCACCGAAGTCTTTACGTTGTTTTTCCACGTGTCATCCGCAACAATGTTATTGTTAATGTTCGAGTTCCAATTGCGTCCCGCGAACTGACATAATCGAGTCGAGGCAGACGGAATAATGAAACACGTAATCGAAAGAACACATGACTTAAACGAATTACCCGCTGTTTTTGTAAGTGAAAATAACTCTCCAAAATAAAATGTCACACCGAATTTAATTTACACGAGTGTTGTGGTAATTACCAATTACGGTAAGACGGAGATCATGGAGGTACAACTGTTATTCTCAAAACGTGGTAGTTAAACGAGTTAGAGACGAAATTAAGACCAAACTTAAATAAGAGGCATCTACTCCAGTACCTACTAAAACTCACTTAAAGCCTATTTAACACCTACCGAGTAGAGTGACGAGATAGTGCCCTCGGCCGAGCAGATCTATAATAATTAACATACTGATTACCGAGTGCACGGCCGAGGGCACTTTTTGCCACTCGGCTTGGTAGTTGTAATCAGGCCCTTATTAACAAAAATATTTTTCTCACCTCCGGGCGGAAAACGTCAACTTTCTTCCCGCTGCGCTTACCGATGTTGCTGTTTTCCGCCTCCGTCGATGAGAAAAATAGTATACGCACCACGGGCAGTAAATAAGAAAGCCTCAGATCACATGTTTTCATCACATTACATGTGATCTGAGACATTTCTTATTTTTCTGCCCTAGGTGCGTAATGTACTATATTATACAAACGACAAACTACGTTGCCGATTTTCTCTGATATGCTAGAGAAGTTTCTTGACAGACAGTGACAAACATTTATGGATTAGAAAGCGTGTAGTAAATAAATATTTATAAAATGGCAAATGCTAGAGACTAGAGTCTACTGTAAGTAAGTAAAATTACAACAGTTACTAAAATGACGTAAAAACTAAAAAGTAAAACTGAAATGAACCAATTACTTACTGTTGTTCTAAAATAACATGCTAATACCAAAAAGTAAAAATATAGTTTAACAACTCTAGGAATAGTTTAGAACACCGTTACAACTTCTGCGTAATTAAACTTCCGAGCCATCAATGAGCGCCATCATTTCATAGTAAAAGCACAGCATAATTATCATAACAGTAGAGTAACAGCCGCACAAAGAGACATATTTTCATGATTACTCAACTCTAATATAGCGAAGAGTTTGACAGAAAGCGTATGGAGTTTATGTTAAAATCTTCACTAAGCTAAAATTTTTTTTTATGAAATAAGGTGGCAAACGAGCAAACGGGTCAACTGATGGAAAGCAACTACCGTCGACCATGGACACTCGTAAGTCGTAACATCAGAAGAACTGCATGTGCGTTGCCGGCCTTTTAAGAGGGAATACGCTCTCTTCTTGAAGGTTTGCAGGTTGTATAGGTCCGGAAATACTGCTGGTGACAGTTCGTTCCAGAGTTTTACAGTGGGCGGCAGAAAGTTACGCGAAAAACGCACGGTGGAAGACTGCCACTCATCAAGGTGATGAGGATGGTATATTTTTCGCGTGGGGCGATGGCGAAAAGTTGCAGAAGGTATGATTCAGAACAATTTCTCAGAGCACTCCCCGTGACACAACCGATAGAGGATGCAGAGTGAAGCTACATCTCGGCGTTATTCTAAATGGGTCCAGCCTGTTTGAAACACTATGGCAGTCAACAATTCGAGCGGCCCTTCGTTGGATACGATCTAGAGGGAGCAGAACTTGGTATTTTGGCGCCCCTGCCCAGAGATGAGAACAATATTCCATATGAGAATGAACCTGCGCCTTGTAGAGTTGTAGGCGTTGGTTAAGACGACGCCTTGATAATTTGGGTGTAGCGATGCCGATTTTTCTCAGCAATGACTAAAGCTAAGAAATTGAAGTTCATTGTCAGTATTCATCATGTCTTTGTCTTTGAATTGCCCATAGCATAACACGATTGGAAAACTTTTATAGCACACTGCACAGAATAATCAATCGAAAAGAGAGTGATTTAAGGTTCCAAAATTTGTACATAAATTGGTTCAAGCATGCACTTTAATTTGTGCATAGCTTATATGAAATGTAATTATGGTTTTTAAATTATGCGACAAACACCATTTTGTCGCTTACGCCCTTTTCATTTTTTGCTGTTCCATTGCTTGTTTTCTATGAGAGGCCGGGCCGGCCTCTCATAGAAAACAAGCAATCTAAAACATATCCAACACGGTTTCTTACTTTAACGCTGCGTCACCTTAAGGGCCCTCTCTTCCTAAATTAGCAGGTCGATTGTCTGTCAGTGCGAATATCGACGTAAATGACACTAAAATAACATTCATATCAGCGCGCCTTGTTTTGTGGCGGTTACGCGTAGGGTTGGCGATCTGAGACTCATTTTTAATTAATTATTATAAAAATAATACATATTTCAAAAAAGTAACCAAACCAAATCATTAACTTTTGCAAAGCAGTAGATATTTTTTATATATTCTTTTGATAAATAAGGAAGGAGTAAAGTGGTTTCATTTCGGTTTTGTTTGGATTTTGGAGGTGATTTGGTTTTTTATTTCTTTATTATGTGATACCGATAGAAAAAATATTGCAAGACCAAATTACGTATCATATCATGTAGATTACTAATTATATTTTTCAGATATAATTTCTCTGTTAATGCCGATGAAAAGTTGTTTCATCTGCACGCTTTTTTAAGTTTTTTTCGAGAGAGCAGCCTTAAATAATTATTATTACATTTCTCTAAGTGCGATCGTAAGCTGCACTTTACTTTAAATCAAACGAGCTCTGAACAGAGACAAAAAAACCGCACGCGATGCATTATTTTTAACCCCCGACAAAAAAGAGGGGTGTTATAAGTTTGACGTGTCTGTGTGTCTGTCTGTCTGTCTGTGTGTCTGTCTGTGGCATCGTAGCATCCAAACGGCTGGACCGATTTTTGCTACTTCAAGTTATCCGAAATCACGCCAACATGCGCGTGCGCACCATTCAGCATAGTATCAAGATGATCTGCTGTATGTATATTTATATTGTGAAAGGATTAGATATTATACAGCTCGCATACAATACACCGCTGGGAACATGTGCGGCTACTAGACCGTTACCGCAAGGTTTAACGACTCCTTCATTACAATAATACGTTACAAATGGCGCGATATTCCTAATCACAATATTCTTGCAACTCCCGTACATATTGAAGCTTTTAAACCGAGTGGTTCTACATTCTAAGACAGAACTTAACTTAGGACACCGTTTTGCGTTTTAATATGCCGAAGCTCGAAAGCTAAACAACTAATTCGTTTAACGTGCGCAAACCGGGTTTTTCTTTCAGGATAAAAACTAACCTTGTCCACAGAGCATTAAAGTCCACATTTTATACTATATTTCTTAACAATCGGCTCAACTGTTTAATCGTAAAGTGGTAACAGATACATTGACGAACAGACACACAATTTGTAATATTAGTAAGTATTTCTGTGCCATATCCTGGTCAAAAACATAACTTAACATAAATCTCAAGCGATTCGTGAGTCGAAACAGTAAATTACTTACCTAGTGACTTAATTTAACTACAAATTAAAACAGCAAAGAAGTCGCAACTCCAACTGAGATTGTTCAAATGTTTGTGTTGCTAACATTTTAGCATTTCAGGAGGAGTTATTGGCGAGACAGTATCAAGTATTTCTGGATGTTTCTCGAAGTTCGTGCGATATTGTTGGCGGAGTAAATTGCACTCGGCGCGCACAATACACCGTGCATCTTGCGGCCCCGAGACTCTTGAATCGATCCTCAATATTTGATCCCCTTAAGACTACGACGTTATTAAATTGAAATTGAAATTGTTTTTCAGGTGTTCCAGTTCTCCGGGAAGCGGTAACTTTCGAAGTCTTTGAAGTTTTAAGATTAATTTAATTGAGAAGTAATGAATATGTGCAGAAAAGGCGAAATATGTTACATATTTGCTAGTTAATAGTTATGTACTCACGAGGATGCTAAATAACATGATGATTATCCAAAGTTGGTTCAATTCAATTCTGATTGGTGCGAGATTTGGTCCATGCTATAGTACCTATTTACTAGATGGTTAAACGTCCGGGCATTTTTGAATTTTCTGGACATTGGCCATCTGTACTCACTGGTAGTTGTTCTCCAGCGGGATGTTCCCGATGGCGACGTTCTCGTGTCCGCTGGCGGTGACGCGCACCCAGTAGTAGGTGAGCGCCTCGCCCGCACCCGCGTCCAGCGCGAACCGGCACTGCAGCGTCAGGTCGTCCCCCTCCCGCGCGTCGTGCTGCTCGTCGTCACATCTCGCGAAGAACACTGGAACAAATAATACAAGTTAGCTATTTCCAACAATAAAGTCTAATGGGCAATGCGCTGGAACTACGAATGGAAGACATTGGTGGAGACTTTTGCCCATCATTGGGACAGCATAGGCTAGTAAAAAAATGTCCATGGCAAAATTCGGCACAGTCTGGGCGAAGCAGGACCAATTGACAGCTCAGTTATTTAATCGAATGTCATAATATGCATTAGTGCACTGAGTGAGGGAACGGCCGTTTAGAATGCTTCCCTACGAATTGAATACAAACGTGGTCTATGTGAATCCAGGACCAAAGTCCAAACAGGCGTACCGTGTACTTCATTTTCACTTAAGGTTTTGGAGTGTTCACTGGCTTTTTTGTTGAACGGACGTCAATTCACGCCCGTAGGCTGTCAATTCCTGCTGAGCCATAAGCCACCGCTAAGCGTATTAAATTTTTTAACAACCCAAGGTCTCTTAATCTCAGGTTCAAACAGAAACTACCTACGAATCTATTTAGAGAAGCTCTATACGAGTTACTGTGTGAACTGTTTATCTGCTGAAATTCCCAGAAGTTAGATCGACGATGTTTAATATCGGACTCCCGAATTCGCATTTTATTGAAAGCAAGTTTACCGTCAAATCCAATGTACATTGTGTTCGTTGTCTATTTATAGGCCAACAATGTTTGAACAAAGTGTATACAGTAGTCAGTAGTGTATACTGTTGAGATTTGTGAACGAATTTCTCTGAACTTTTTAACATCACTATCATTTTCAGTGCCCTAACAAGCCTTAGTCCTAACTTTATGTAACGGCCTAACCCAAGTGAAGATGTTACAGAAGATGGTAGAAAATGTTCTAACTTCTACTGCTCTGCTGCAGCAATCATATTTTTTAGAGCTTTTATTAATATTACAATAATAATATGCGATTAACTAATACGTGGGACATCTACGAATTTATAACAAGCAGAAAAATTAACAACTTCTACTCATCATCATCTTTACTAGAGCACCGCTCTGCGCCACTATGCTGTGATAGCATTAAAAATGTAACAACAAGCCAGAAAATAAATGGGAAATAATGATTAAGGTGACGCAGCGTTAAAGTAAGAAACCGTGTTGGATATGTTTTAGATTGCCGGGCCGGGCCGGCCTCTCATAGAAAACAAGCAATGGAACAGCAAAAAATGGAAAGGGCGTAAGCGACAAAATGGTTTTTGTCGCATAATTTAAAAACCATAAATACAAATACATTTCATATAAGCTATGCACAAATTAAAGTGCATGCTTGAACCAATTTATGTACAAATTTTGGAACCTTAAATCACTCTCCTCTGTTGGAAAAATAGGAATCCCTTTTTTTACAGAGGTCTTTTCGATTGATTATTCTGTGCTATAAAAGTTGTCCTATCGTGTTATGCTATGGGCAATTCAAAGACAAAGACATGATGAATACTGACAATGAACTTCAATTTCTTAGCTTCAGTCCTTGCTGAGAAAAATCGGCATCGCTACAGCCAAATTATCAAGGCGTCGCCTTAATGACTTAACAGTAATAGGGGTGTACTGGGAATCTCAGGTAAAGGAATTCAATATTTTTAATATTGCTTGTCCTTTGCTAGCGACAGCTTGTTTACCTGTTTATCTTGTAAATTAGCAAAACGTATGTCGTGTGTTCCATATTGATATAAAAGAGGAAAGTTTTATATTTATGTAACAACTAACAGCATACATTATTTGTCTAATATTAGTCTATAAATTGCTTAGTTAAAATATGAATAAAACATCACATAACATGCTCTAGCTAGTAGCAAATGTCAACAAAACCATACAAAACCCATTAATTAAATAATTTAAACATCCTCTCCGTTTTGTAGAGCACACAATAAATAATAATGAGTATGAATTTTACAGACACTAAAGTTAAGAGCTAAAATATTGTTTTTTAGGGTTCCATACCCAAAGGGTAAAAACGGGACCCTATTACTGAGACTTCGATGTCTGTCCGTCTGTCTGTCCGTCTGTCTCCAGGCTGTGACTCAAGAACGGTAATATCTAGAGAGTTGAAATTTTCACAGATTATGTATTCTGTTGCCGCTATAACAACAAATACTAAAAACAAAATAAATTAAATATTTAAGGGGGGCTCCCATACAACAAACGTAATTTTTCAATCATTTTTTGCTCGGTATCAACGATGACAACAAGTAGGCACTTGAAATTTTCACAAAAGCCTTAATTATATGTGTACTTTAATAATTAAAAATAATATTTAATAAAATAATAATTTAAGGGGGGCTCCCATACAAAAAACGCAATTTTTGGGTTATTTTTGCTCTATAACGGTACGGAACCCTTCGTGCGCGAGTCCGACTCGCACTTGGCTGATTATTCATTTTTGCCGCCCCTCAGCTAGTCGTAAATTTTGGCATTGGCCGAGTGCCCGTGAGCTCGACTGCTCCGTAGTCGAAAAAAAATAGCTTTCCGTTCATAATAAATACGTGCTATAGATAGCAGATAACGTAAGGATAAACTCGGTTTACTGCCTATTTTATATATGCCAAGACAGTAGCAAAATGCAAATACTCAAAGCGCAACCGCTTGCAAGCTAAGCGCGTACGAAGTACAGACAACTTCATATTGTAAAGTGTAAACCAATGCGACTTCATTGTGCCTTTATTATACAGAATTGTAATAAACTAGAGAATAAAGTTTAACTTTGTTCTCTACTTTATTATGTTTCACTTTGTACAATAAATAATGACTCTTAACACCAGTTTTGGTGACGTTAGTTTCAATGAAAACAAAAGCAATTTTATAGTGACCAAGCTGTGCAGTTCACAAGAACACTATCTCTACCATGGCCCATGGCCCATGGCCCATGGGGGACGTATGAGCTATAGGCGAAGATCAGGCAAGAAGTCGGTCCTGACTCCTGACTCCTGAATTCTCATATGATGTCCACCACCGCGTCTTCACATGGATCACTTTTAGCAGGAAATCAAATGATCAAAATTAATAATATAATCAGTGATTAATCAGTAATAATTAAAAACTCGTTATTATTTTGACATTACGATTTACGAATAATTAATGAATGCTACGTACACGAATTCAAAATACGTAAGGCTTTTCTCGTACAAATAACTGTGATAAAGTTTTTAGGTCACATCAACAGGTCTAAGTGGCCACGGTAGGTGCCCCAGCATGGAGAGCTCGGCTTATCCTTACTAAATTCCACGATGTTATTATACCAAACAAATTCTCCTACTTGAGTGCTGCTCACGGAAATTAGAGCGATGTTTTACACACTTTTATTGACGATTCCTACAATAGTCATTCATCTGTACAATACCTTTTGTAATTTATCGCGATCGTGATTAATTGAGCTCCATAACAAAATAGATTTTTTATGACTGATATTTCAGTTTCAATTAAATTATATTCTATTATTTCTCTGTTTACGTTTTAATATTAAATTGAATCCTAAATATTCGCCTAGTTATTATCTCAATACTTATTCATAAGTAATAGACCTTTCACAATATTATTATTATTAAGAATCGTCCTAAATATTATATTAAATAAGTTTGTAAGATTTAAAATGACTACGACAGAAATTGATTCAAAGACAGGTGAAGGACCAAGGACGTTATATTTTGGTCGCGTTACGTCAAGCCAATGTTAATCGTGATCCGACGACTGAGCTTGGTGAAAACTGACCAAATAACGAAGGTCTGTCATCTGCCTATGAATCGATTTTTAGGGCAGTACTATAGTTTGTTTTATAAATAACTAGCGACCCGCCCCGGCGTCGCACGGGTATAAAATATATAGCCACTGAAAAAATGATTAAAATCGATAGCCTATGATCCTTCACGTGGTCTACTTCTTATCTGTGCCAAATAACATAAAAATTGCTTCAGTACTTCGCGAGATAAGCCCTTTTAAATAATTTCCCCCGTTTTTTTTTCACATTCTCCTATTAGTCTTAGCGTGATAAAATACAGCCTATAGCCTTCCTCAATAAATGGGCTATCTAACACTGAAAGAATTTTTCAAATCGGACAAGTTAGCCCTTTTAAATAATTTTCCCCGTTTTTTCCACATTTTCCTCTATTTCTTCGCTCTTATTAGTCTTAGCGTGATAAAATATAGCCTACTATAGCCTTCCTCGATAAATGAGCTATCTAACACTGAAAGAATCATCAAAATCTGTTGCGTAGTTTTAAAGATTAAAGAGAACAAAGGGACATGAGGGAAAAAAAGCGACTTTGTTTTATAATATGTTAGATAGATATGGATATTATGTATGCCTGATTTAATACAATCATCTTTAATACCGCGACATTTTGAGACAAAGTACAGCACAAAGGGTGAGTAAATGTCACATAAATGTTTAATTCTGATTCCAGTAAGCTGTCACAAGTTCCAAGTTTTAAAGGAGCTCACCGTTACGAGCGTAAAAACTCCGTCCGGCTACGGTTATCGATGTCACATGATTGTACCGTCTACAAATGAGCACTATTGAACCTTACTCCAATAGTAATAAGCTCGAAGTATGCTAAAATCATAGCTGTACAGTGTACAAGCTCTAGAAACTTAACCAGAAAGCGCGATTTAAGTTCGCAGATTCAAGCACACACGTGTCATTCCTCTTTTATCGTAGTTGTAAATACAGAGAGGGAAGTGCAAACGTCCTCTTTGCAATTCCAGCTCGAAGTCTGCGCGGGTCTGCAGTTTTCAGCGGAGTGTACAAACATTAGAATATATATTTTGTAGAGCCCGTCCGCGTCATTTGATTTTCTTTGTCATAGATATTTTCTAAGCCTTTTTTTTATTAAAACAAAAATTTTTGTTCTGGTTAGTAAGTAGTAACTCATTTATAGCAGAGAGTTAAAGAAAATGTAGAGTAAGGCTGTCTAAAATAATAATAATACGACGGTGGTCGTAAAATTTAGACGCGAGATCACGTTGTTGGATCGAATTGAGTCCGCCGGATTGTACGAAATCATAGAGCTATTGTGGAAATCAAGAGCCGATCTGAGCGTGAAAGTAAATGGCTAATGTGTAACAATTGTTCAGCGGTTACGCTGCGACCTTCGACTGATGGCGGAGCTGGGGCAGTATCGTGACACGTCTCGAGCCTGGCCGCAGGCCGAGATAAGCCGCGGGGCGGGGCCGGGGTGAGGCGGGGCGGGGGGTGTTTACGGGCCCGGTCTAAAACCTATTTCGAAAACCCGTTCTGGTACCTCTACTCGCGGGCACGCGCGCGCGTGTCATTGACCGTAGCCTACGTGCGGCCAACGCGCTACCGCCACTTTTCGAACACAACCGTCGCAACGTATTTTCTCGCTACGTCTCGATATGTTCAAGATCTCGAGTAGTATTTTATCTAAAATGTATTTTGCTCCATTTTAATTGGGCTCCATTGTAGAAGGCGCTGTCGGGCCGAGGAAACGAAGTAAGCTGCAGTCTGAGACGTAACACGATAACAAAAGCCACGTAGAATTCAACTTTTGTATTTGTACTTTTGACGTAGCTTCAAATGCAGCTTTACCTAATGACAGACATTTAGGAAAGTTACTAGGGTTACATAAACATTAAACAGGCATTGTGCTAGTGGACGTAGTTGCCCGCAGCCTGCGGCCGACCGACGGCGACGACCGTCAATTTGGCTCAAATCTATCGAATGGTGAATTCGGTGCACCGCCAAATTAATGTAACCAAAATAACACTGAAAATAAAAATGGTGTTTATTTGAAATCGCGGTTTGCGTTACCATTTCAAATTAGTTTTTAGAACCGCATGCCATGCCACAGACACCACCTACCACCACCAGCATCTAGTAGTAGGTAGTTAACTATAACATAGTTACCAATTTGTCAAAAAAAATAATTATTGTACATAAGGAAATCAAAAATATAATCTACTAGCTGTTGCCCGCGACTTCGTCCGCGTGGACTTCAGTTTATAGCCCGCGGTGTCAACAAAATTGGTGTCTTTAAAAGCTTTTTAAAACCCTGGTACGCCTTAAATCAAAATACCCAAAAACAGCTGTGCGTGTGCATATAATATTTCATTTTTTTAAATTAAACTTTATTTATGCCAAGTTTTAAAGCTTATAAATTAGTCCCCCATTACACAACTTTACCCATAAACTATTTATAGTTTAAGGTTATGTCACTGCTGCATAGATAAAGTACTAAGTAGTGAGTTATTTGTATACGTGTATAACAGTCGAAAGAATCGAAAAATATATTATCTTAAGATGGTACCACCTCTTATAGAAAGACGTTTCAGCAAGCGATAGCGCGATGTAGGTGACTCTTAGCGCCATCTGTTATGAATTTTTGGAACTAACTTAATTTGAACAAATTTACGCATAAACATCCCCTTACAACCCCTTTTTCCAGTTAATAAGTAGCCTATGTCCTTTCTCAGGCTTTATACTATCTGTGTACTAAATTTCATTACAATCGGTTCAGTAGTTTTGGCGTGAAAGCGAGACAGACAGACAGACAGAGATACTTTCGCGTTTATAATATTAGTATAGACGGAGACCATGAAAATGTACTTTAAAATGTAAATATGGTATGAAAATCAAATAATAAGAATATAGTAATTTAAAATTTTAGATAGGAGTCTAGACTCCAGCTAGGCCGTCATTGTGATTTGTGACATACATGTACGATATTAAATCACACATTACGGTGCGTCCACGTTTGTATCATTTGCGCGATCAGGTCTCCGATCAGATCTCCGTTGCGATCATCGCGCCGTATCAAGTATGCGTATCATAGTGTGGACGCCTATTAGATCATTCTGCCGATCATGCGCGTATTTGATAGTGTCGTATCAGATACGCGGTTAGTAGCGATCGGGGCGTATCATGATACGCGTAACATTTTGACACGCTTCGATGATACGCGACGGAGATCTGATCGCGCAAATGATACAAATGTGGACGCACCGTTAGAGTTTTCAGTTTTCTTTCATCTGGTAAATTGATGTTTTTTCAACAAAAACTGACTTATTATCTCTTATTATACAGGCTTCTCTACATTATTATACTATCATAATATTATGAAATTTCAAAGTAATTCACGCCCAGATTATTTTACACTAGCGACCCGCCCCGGCGTCGCACGGGTATAAAATATATAGCCACTGCAAAAATGATTAAAATCGATAGCCTATGATCCTTCACGTGGTCTACTTCTTATCTGTGCCAAATAACATAAAAATTGCTCCAGTAGTTCGCGAGATAAGCCCTTTCAAATAATTTCCCCCGTTTTTTCCCACATTCTCCTATTAGTCTTAGCATGATAAAATATAGGCCTTCCTCAATAAATGGGCTATTTAACACTGAAAGAATTTTTCAAATAGGACCAGTAGTTCCTGAGATTAGCGCGTTCAAGTTAGCCCTTTCAAATAATTTTTCCCGTTTTTTCTCACATTTTCCTCTATTTCTTCGCTCCTATTAGTCTTAGCGTGATAAAATATAGCCGAAATAGCCGTCCTCGATAAATGGGCTATCTAACACTGAAAGAATCATCAAAATCCGTTGCGTAGTTTTAAAGATTAAAGGGAACAAAAAGCGACTTTATATGTATAGACAAAAAAGTGATGTAAGTAAATACATCTATTTTTGTACCAGTTCGCTATATTTCATCAAATTCCTGGTACAATCAGGGAAATTTACTCCTAGTTGGCGGTCCTACGTAATTTGGTCTCATTATGTCAAGCCCTACCAGCAGAGCCCGCTGCACGACCGTTGAATTGACATAACCCGACTCAATTGAATTTGAACTCAATTTAGACTCAAAAGAGACTCAAAAGACAAAATTGAGTCGTTAAATCAATTTCTCCGCTAGTACAATCTGTGAAGATCAGGGAAGGGAGAAACGGATTGTTTACCGCTATCCCCCTTCTTATATCGAGGCGATGGTGTTTAAACAGATCGATCCTATCCAGAATACATTACCCGCTGATTTATAAAGTAAACGACAGACAAATCCAGATGTTTTCCTCCGTAAACTATGAAAATAAACTGTACCGATTGTAAATGTTCCAAAATTTAAATTGCTTTTGCTTCGAAAGTAATTTCAGTTTTTGGAGTTTTCGGATAAGAAAGCAAAATTACCGCGGATTACCGATGTTTTCGCTCACGGCCGGTTTAATGTAAATTAATAAAAAAGTACGGATAAATATATTTAAAAACCCATTTAAGTGGGCAATTTTTATTTAATCCATTATTAAATACGACTCTCTAGCTCTTTTCTTAGATGTTTGGTATTACTATTTGCCTATCCTGTAGACTGCGCTGTTTTGACCACACTGAAAAACAACCGCGACTTTTTTTTATTATGACGAACTGCTAGATACAATTGAGGATAATTGTCGAAATATCTAGTCCATGGACTATATATTTTCCCATTAGTTAAATTTATAGGTGGTATTACAGCCTCAAATTCATATTTATTACTAACTAGTTACTAGAGTCTAGAGCTGCGCGGAACGTCTAGACTCTAGTTACTAGACGTTCCGCGCGGCTCCGGGCAGGTAAATAAGGAATTCCGCGGGGACCGTACATGGTCCTGCCAAAAATAGCCTACGTCCTTTACCATGGTCTACTCTACATAATATATACATTATACATATTATGTGTACCAATTTACTTTAAAATCAGTCCAGTAATTCGTAAGATTAGCGCATTAAAAAATCCATCTTTAACGCATTACAATTTTATTACTTATTAGTGGATACTAGATAGTAGATTCCTTTGTCGTATAGAATATAAGTATACCACGAAGCACTACTATCCGCGGATTATGTTCAATTACCGTAGGTGGAGACTAGAGACAGGGTACCATCGACGTTAATTTTGTTGTTAACCGACTTCCAAAAAACGAGGAGGTTGTACGTTCGGCTGTGGATATATTTTTTTTATGTATGTTTAACGATTACTCCGCCGTTTATGAACCGATTTTCAAAATTTTTGTTTTGTTGTATTAGGTTTCACTCCAATTTGGTCCCATGTTCACAAAAGTGGTGACCTGATGATGGGATCCATGAGTAATCGAGGGATCTCCTCAAAATTCAAATGGAAACATATGTTTTTTTTTTGGTTTCATATGAAGTATTCCAGGCATATGTTACCAAAAAGTAAGATTTTGCACCAGGATATACCATGGTTCGAAGGTGGTGAACAGAACTCCTTACTCCTTATAGATACATGTTTGGGGGTTTCGGCGTTGTTTTAAGAACTGAAAGCATATACTACTAAGCTAATTACATTAATCATCATCATCACCACCATTCCACCATACACCTTCACATTATGACCCTATTATAATTGGTAGGTATTCTTCATAGTATTTTTAGATCAAAACTGATCACGGATGACTTTAAACATTGTTCTGTAGAAAGTTAAGCTATTTTGAAAATTATTTTATTATTTCGACCTGATGATATTAAGGTCCATGAGTGATCGAGGGAAATCCTCAAAATTTATATGCAAACATATGGTGATTTCGATTTTATGAGAAGTATCCTAAGCATATGCTACCAAAAAGCAAAATTTTGCACTAAGATATACCTTGGTTCCGAAGGTGCTAAGAGAACTCCGCATTCCTTATAGATGCAAGTTTGAGGGTTTCGGCTTTGGTTTAAGAACTCAAAGCATATGCTACTATGCAAGTTACATTCATCATCATCATCACCACTACCACCAGTCACCACACCATGAATCATTAAATCATAACTCTTAATTTGTCGAACGATTTCAAAAATGATATTGTTAAGTATATCAAAGTTTCCGGCGGTCGTGTATCACGCGTTTCCCGTAGTCCCACCTTCAGGAGTAGGAACGCCGTTGGGGTTTTAGTGGGTAGTCCCGGATGCGCCGTCCGCCCCGGGGAATCCGACATACCCCGGTGGTCCTCCCCAGGCCCCGGGGATGCATAAACGCATTCCCCCAACGCAAAAAAAAAAGTTTATCAAAGTAAATGATTCAAACGTCTTGGCGATCAGGTTACCAAGTTAGCAATTTGATCATGAGATCTATGAATTATGAGGTATGTCCGTATGTAGGAAACTCCTTATTATTGGGACAAAATAAATACTAGTTATATTAACGTAGTTCTAAGTAGTTTAAGCATAATATTATATGAATATTATAGTGAGCTAATGACTTTCCAGGAGTGTTGTGATAGAAAGAAAGTCACTGAACAGAACTTTAGAGCCTTTAGTGATAGGCGCATGAACATTAATTTTATCATTGCTTGATTAACGCCAAGCTTATATCTTATATCTTTAAACGAGCAATTCTTGTATATATATAATTGGAATCAGGGAATCGGCTCCAACGATTTTCATGAAATTTAGTATACTATAGGGGTTTTCGGGGGCGATAAATCGATCTAGCTAGGAATCATTTTCATAGAATGTCATTTTATGTGTGTTTTTTTAATTTTTTGAATACCGAGCGAAGCTCGGTCATATAGCTAGTTATTAATTAAACAGTGATACGAGTATATTCTTGTAGTTGCTTATGCAATTCTCTATTCCGAGAGGACGCTAGGTATATTAACTTTATGGTTCTCATATCATAAATGTGTATCCTGGCTCCAAAGTCACTTAGTAGAACACATTAGTATTTACAGAAAACCTTATAAATTACGTAAATAACTAAAAAGAGTGAAATTATTATTTTTAACAAAAAATTACCACCAGTAGGTACCAGTCTTTAAAATTAAAAATATTTTGTCTAAGAACTCACCATTCTTAGCTGGTATCGACTTCAAAATAATGAAGACTGTGTACAGAAATAGTAGAGGTTTAGGAGTATTCTGCATAAGGCACTATTAAGAGTAAGAATTATTTCATACTTTTTTGTTCATTATATAATAATTATTATTGTTTTTTACTCTGGAAGTCGGTTTTAATTTTTTGTTAAAAATAATAATTATTACTCGGAAATGTGTTCACATTTTCGGTACGTTTTAGGGATAAACGGCCCATAAAATATGTAATGCCAATAATACTGAAAAAACAAAAGATAATAAGCAATCAGAAAAAATTGTTGGAGTAAACAATTTGCTCTGCAAATTTTTTCTCTAATTATTTATAGGGAAAACAGAAGAAAATTACTTTTGAGATTAGTACTAAGTCCGCGTGTAAATGAAAAAGGACGATTCCCAAAGCCCAACAAACAAAATCGTAGAGTAGCCCAGATAAGGGCTTCCACACGTCATAACTGCGAATTCGCATCGCATCGCAATGTCATTTTTATTATGATGTGAGTTTTGCCGCAGATATTTGCGATGCGTTGCGAGATAGCAGTTATGTGTGAGAGCCTTAAGAGGAGTCCATCCAATGCGAACACTGTTTCCAAGCAGGCTCCTCGCTTCTAGGTAAACCTAGCAGCACAAAACACTAAGTGGCGCAGGCAGCGTCCGCGTCACAGCCTAGTATTTCTTTGTGCGTTCGAGAATCTAGATTTCTAGACTAGGCGCCACATTTTTTGTAAACTACAGGTTCAATAGGTATTAACGATCAAGAATATAATTATAGGTCCTTTGTCGGTTCTAACTTCCAAATTCCAACACCTATTCGATGAAAGAGTATGTAGCAGCAACATTTAACTTACTAGCAAGTTTCTTTTGAATTTCACGTCCAAGGCCTGAAGTCACTTACACGAAAAATAAGTAGGGTATAAACGGCTATAATTTTTTACTTAAATAATGTATGACAATATCACATATTAACTAGAAAAACTGTCGTCGAAAGAGGAGTGGACTATAAAACATAATAACACTTCTACAACATGCTATTGCCGTTAAAAGACATTATAAAATAATTTATTGATAGCTTTTAAGCCTAGTACAGTTATTAAAATTCCGGTGCGGACTGCGGACACGTCAGAAAGTAGAGTAATAATAATTATAGTGTCTTACTATTTATGATACAATATATATCATATATTTACTTCCTAAATGTATTTAAATATTCAAATATTATGTTTTAAAGAGGATGGAATTCTATGTTAGTAGGTTTCTACTTTTGGCATATTTGAGTACTCCATGATTTGAGTAACAACTTTAAGTACAACTTAAAGTAGAGTCTGTAAACTACGAAAAAGGAAATATTGCTACTTCACGGAAAATTCGGTAAGCCACCGTAATACGCGGTACACGGTACACGGTAATACGGTACACCGTAGTTTTTGGTATATACAAAACTACGATATCTATTTATGTGATAATATTTTTAAAACATAACCCGACTCATTGTACGTAATCGAGAATTAAAATTCCCTATCTGAAAAACTACTGAACCGATTTTGATTAAACTTGCAGTATTTCCTGAGTTGAACAATACCTAGTGCAACAAAAAAGAATTCAGACGCTGATAACTAACATAATATATACAAAAACATATGGGTTGAATAAAAAACTTCATTTTTTTAAGTCGGTTAAAAATAAAATGAAGAAAGATTTTATAGCTGAAATGATATGCACGTGGTTGTATGACACGAGAGCAGGTGCAGGTTATTCAACATTTTCCCCGAGTTAAAAGTTAACACGAGAAGTGAAAGCTTTGTCATTACCGGCGCGGGCCGCGGTGTTTGCGCAAACTAAACATTATGTTGCGTTAAACATTAGACATTGCATTGCTGGAATTCCGCAATTAATCACTGTTTTAACATTCGTCATGGGAATTTAAAGTTTTTTTATGCCCAGAAAATGCCGTTCCCGCTTCCGCGTATACCGCGGGTATGTGGGACCCGCTGCGTCTTAAGGCGACGCCTTAATAATTTGGCTGTAGCGATATCGATTTTTCTCAGCAATGACTAAAGCTAAGAAATTAAAGTTCATTGTCAGTATTCATCATGTCTTTGTCTTTGAATTACTCATAGCATAACACGATTGGTCAACTTTTATAGGTTATAACACAGAATAATCAATCAAAAAGACCTCTGTAAAAAAAGGGATTTCTATTTTGCCAACAGAGGAGAGTGATTTAAGCTTCCAAAATTTATACATAGATTGGTTCAAACTTCAAGCATACACTTTAATTTGCCCATAGCTTATATGAAATGTATTTATGGTTTTTAAATTACGCGACAAAAACCATTTTATCGCTTAAGCCCTTTCCATTTTTTGCTGTTCCATTGCTTGTTTTCTAAATATGAGAGGCCGGGCCGGCCTAAACTAATATAATAGAATAAACAAGTAATAAACAAGCAATACTTTAACGCGGCGTCACCTTAAGATGGTCTCTACTCTCTACCTTCTAAAAACTTGGCGATACTTCTCCACAACCACCATTGACGGAACCACCGGCCACGGGAGCTATTACATTCGCGACTCCCTCACAATCTGCTAAATGCGTCCAGAATGTCATTTTTTGTGTTTATTTAGAACATTAAGTTTACCGTGTTAACAATATTTAAAAAAAAACTTGAGAGGTGTCAAGGGACACCCGGATGGAACGAAGTTTTAAACCCGCCAGTTGACGTCATTGCCACATCAACGCCCTCTTCCCCTCTACTTCGCAGGTAAGTACTAAAATAAGTGTTGGTCAAAAAGTGTCGTTACAACTTTTTCCGTCTAGCCCCCTTTCGCAACGCGCGATAAGGAACTTCGTTCCAATAAAATTAATGTACGCTTTAGTCCTTTGTGTCCAGAATCAATTTTTTAACGTATTGAAAAACAATTCTGATGTAGAACAATGGACTTCATGTTCATTAACGCAAAAAATTAAATCCACAAAGGCACCGCGTTTGCGCGGTTTCTGAGGTATTTTGACAGGAGTTTATATATTCCACAACGTTGTTGATAGGTAAATATTTTGTCGCTAGCCGAAAGCGCTAACTTGCATCTTGACTCTTGAGTCAAAACCGGGCACTAAGCAGACGTGAAACTACTTCAGATTAGATGACGTGATCAGTTGATCACATGAAATGAACAACCCCAAAATTAGTTCATCGCGAAATAAATATCCTTTGTTCTTCGGGGCTAAAATGGTTACATTTTGCAATTCCTCTCTCAATTCACCATCAATTCACAAAATGAATTGTCAAAACTGTCAAACTCACGAATGTCAAATTAGTACGAATTGTGCGAATCTAGACATATTATAATACACACACTAGCAAAATTAGCGGAACATAGCCACTCGACAGTGGCATGCAAAATGGCAGATTTGCCATGTCTGTGGCGCCCTGAGGGGGTTTCGCCATATACCGACGTTTCTACACGACCAGCATACACTAAAACTGCAATTTCTTGTTCCTTGGTCTTGCAGTAGCCCATAAAAGGATCTAAATCATTTTTAAATTAAATTTTCTACCCTGAAAATAGTACTTTTATAATATATTTGTCAGTAATAATGTTATACAGCTGGTATAATTACTGGGTACCAAAATGTTCAGAGATTTTGGGTCATATTTTAATAATAAACCACTATTTAGCGAGCTAAGAGTATTTATTTATAACTTTATAGTACTATTTACAAAATAATATCACTCAAGTCATGACTCTCATACAAATATTTTATAAAATCAACGATTTAAGTACAGGACAAAAATGGAGGCTGCCTCTCAAACAGCTTCAAGTAGGCTGTGTATTACATGATATCTTAAAGTCATTTCATACTCTAGGCATTACAATATTATATAAACAATAAATTAAGGTTATTGTCTGGGTGGTACAAGAGTATCAATATTGTAGGTTCAGTAAAAGATATGTAGGACTTTACACAAAAAGATATCTCTTTTGTTCATGAAAAATCCTACCTTGATACTAATGTAATTTACGAAATAAGTAGTAACTTTTATCCATGGAAGTTTGATTTTCTTATAATTATAATAAACAAAGTACAAAATAATATCCTCCAAATTACATGAATTAAAGGAAAACTGAGTAGAAACATGAAAAGAAAACTTGCAAAAATGCGAAAATTTTCTTAAGTGAGTGTAAGATTAGTATGGATAAGACCTTTTTCATCTAGTACTTGGATGCATTGTGCAAGCGTTTGTAACCCAAAATGTAACCCAAAATCAATGCCTCTTTTATTGCACAGCCAACTACTTCTATTTCAGTCACAAATATCACGCACGCGAGAGAGCCATGCTTCGGCACGAATGGGCCGGCTCGACCGACCACGTTTCGTCGAGTGAGTGAGTATACCGGAGGCCCAATCAAAAATAAAAAAAATCCTGTATATTTCATAAATCAATATTTATTAATTCTTCGTAATATTCCATATATATATATTTTTTTAATCAAAAAGTAATAAATAAATTTCGACTCGCACTTGTCCGTTTATTTTTAAGTCTTTTTGTCTCAATGCCTCCTACCTTGTAATCCAACAACAAAATGATTCCGGCTATTCCATGTTCTGCGAACATTCTAATATCCGCCATTAAAACTCAGAGGAGGCGTCTGTGGGGCCGCCCGATACGGGTTGTCACCTGTTTGTGACGAAACCCTTTCGGGGCTCTAATCGGACGGTACTAGTTTTCGTCATTATTTATAAAATATAGAACGTTCAGTGGTAGAGTTTAGTTAAACGAAACTACGTTAAATTATCATTACAGTAAAGTAATATGAACTGCATAAATATGTTATTTAATGTTCGAAAAGCCAAAATCATTGTGCGAGTAAGGGCCAGGCACGGGTTAGATTGCCGTTTTAACTCTTTTTGTTGTTTTACTTAGAACAACGAGTTGAACAACGAGTCCATCCCATTCTACCAGCTAAACGGTTGCTTCTGTAAATGTGAAAAAATTCACGGGAGTAGGAAATATGCTGAATTTAAAAGGATTTGCTTCTGTTAATGTGAAAAAATTTACGGGAGTAGGAAATATGCTGAATTTAAAAGGAAAACTATCACGGCTAAGAAGACTTAATAAGTTATTTTTTTAGTAATAGTCGGTCACCCAAACAAAATGTAAAGACTTAATAAGTTATTTTTTTAGTAATAGTCGGTCACCCAAACAAAATGTATTCGGAAAAGTAACTATATAAAGGAATTTTTCGATAAGATTCCTTTGAATGCTACTAATATGATGTTATTACTTGTTAGTAGTGTAAAATACGTTTTATAAATGTAAATTCATTGACCGTACAAAAATGATCAAAAACTAGCGTTACAACGGAACCCTATATTGTGCGTGGCCCGATACGCACTTGGCCAGTTTTCTGAAGGATTTCAAACATAATATTATATTATACCAAAAAGCTGGTTCCGAAGGTGCTGTACAGAAACTGAGGAAAAAGGACTCGCGGAATGGCAAGTAATATCCATAGATTACAATAGCCGTTTTAATACAATAATTAAACGTTCCATTGCGTGAATTCGCTAGAACGGCGAATTCGCTCTAACGGCGAATTCGCTCAAATTCGCTCGAACGGCGAATTCGCTGGAACGGCGAATTCGCTCCAACGGCGAATTCGCTCG
Source organism: Polyommatus iphigenia (assembly GCA_963422495.1). Lineage (NCBI taxonomy): Eukaryota > Metazoa > Arthropoda > Insecta > Lepidoptera > Lycaenidae > Polyommatus > Polyommatus iphigenia. The sequence goes on from OY730182.1 coordinate 40,084,050, forward strand.
AACGGCGAATTCGCTCGAACGGCGAATTCGAGCGAATTCACTCGAACGACAAATTCGAGCGAATTCGCTCGAACGGCGAATTCGCTCAAATTCGCTCGAACTACGAATTCGCTAGAACGGCGAATTCGAGTGAATTCGCTCGAACGGCGAATTCGCTCAAATTCGCTCGAACTGCGAATTCGCTCGAACAGCGAATTCGCTCAAATTCGCTCGAACTGCGAATTCGCTCAAATTCGCTCGAACGGCGAATTCGCTAGAACGGCGAATTCGAGTGAATTCGCTCGAACGGCGAATTCGCTCGAACGGCGAATTCGAGCGAATTCGCTCGAACGGCGAATTCGCTGGAACGGCTAATTCGCTCGAATTCGCACGAACGGCGAATTCGCTCGAACGGCGAATTCGCTCGAACGACGAATCGAACGACAAATCGAACTTTTCGTCAATTTCGTCGATTTTCTTCTTTGTTTACGTTTCGATGCAGTCACAGTATAATGAAACAACAAAATAGCCATGGCGGGATATATATATATATATATATATATATATAAAGGCAACTGTTTAACAAAATAAAGTATTATCATTATATATGGTATATCATATGGTAAAGTGCGTAATCAGGGTTACTATTAGTTTGAAATAAAAAGTCTATTTTCGTAAAATTGGTCGATTGGCCATTCAAGCACTAGGGCGGCGATAAGTTTATGTTAAGAGCGGGCTGCCAAATTTTGCTCTTTTCTAATAAGTATTACGATCCCGGAAGACGATTGACTCAAATGAAATTGAGATTTATTTAATCATTGTATATTTATCTGATATTTGGCGATTTTGGATAGTTATATTTTTCGAAATTATGAATATTTCTGGGCTTTTCAACAAATACATGTTACACTTATTGAGTTACTATCATTAAATAACTTGCACTACTACAATCACTTTATAAAATAATAGCTAAAGGAAATATTAGTATTGTATTTAATTTTTAAGTACCTAATCATCAAAAGCATTTTTGGGACTTACGACCTTTACTTTCGTGCTATAATGCAGAAATCGTTGTCACGCGATATATATTATATTATGTATAAGCATTAGTTTTTCTGGGAATATCATATGATTACTATTTGAAGTTCTATAGATAATATTGTGTTAGTTTTTCTGGAAATACCAGATGATCACAGATCTATATGTAGATACAAAATAAAATTAAAATCGGCTGAAGTGGAAGTTCCATATTTACTAGTAGCTTTAAAAGTAAAATGCAGACCAATTATTGTTACAACTTCCAGAGGTCTGTAATGTTTATTGTTTATTATTTCTAATTTGTTATCACCAGCGACATTTGATAAAGTATCTAAGATTTACTTAACTTTATTGTGTATTATGTTAGAAAAGTTACTTTTTGTACCACTGTAATCGTTAAAGGTCTTATGTGAGAAGTTATTATTTTAGGCTTATTTTTTCAGTTTGTTTTTATTAAGTTTTTTGCGATATTTAATTTTATTTTGACACTCGGAGTTATGTATCTCTATTAAATGAGTCGCAAAGAATATAATTAATTATCCTAATGAGCTTCTGTATAGTTTAATTATTTAGCAAAACAAAAATTTTAGATTGTTGTATTTCTATACTGTAATTTCTGTTCTACATTGAAAGATATTACATAATTCAATTAATGTTGTAACATTAAGGGTTTGACCTCATCTGGCAGCACGGAATCGCCTTTTTCCTTCGCCCTTTCTCTTTCTGTCGCTTAGAACTGCCATTTGCTAGACCGAGACAGAAAGCATAATGCGATAGCACGCGGCGGAATCCTCGAGGCGATCGCATTATGCTTTCTGTCTCGGTCTAGCAAATGGCAGTTCTAAGCGACAGAAAGAGAAAGGGCGACGGAAAAAGGCGATTCCGTGCTGCCAGATGAGGTCCAACCCTAAGACTCAAGAGAGTAAGTAATACACAAGAATTTTTATCTTAATTAATATATAATGTCAATGTTGGTTGATGCAAAGCAATGATTGTACAAAAATCATATATTAAGTTTAATTAATGTTTGTAAGTATAGGTACATATAGATATTACAAATATGGGGTTTCTTATCATCACTCACAAAAAATTAGCTTGTTATATAGTAATCACAAAAAAAAATTGTTCTAGGGCTCCCGTACTATAGTGCAATACGTAGTTTATTATATCCGTATTCCGTACTATTCCATGTTATGCGAACATTCTAATACTTAAAACTCAGAGGAGGCGTCTGTGGGGCCGCCCGATACGGGTTGTCACCTGTCTGTGACGAAACCCTTTCGGGGCTCTAATCGGACGGTACTAGTTTTTGTCATTATTTATAAAATATAGAACGTTCTATTAGTGGTAGAGTTTAGTTAAACGAAACTACGTTAAATTATCATTACAGTAAAGTAATATGAACTGCATAAATATGTTATTTAATGCATGTCGCACCAAGTTTAACCTTAATTCATAAATCATAAAATATTATGCCTCCGACTGCATTTTATTATCCACTTTCTTCTTCTACATTTTTCTATGTAACCTTCTATTGATCCTGGCATGAAACTCGTAAGCAAGAGTCGTATCAATTAAAACATGGATTCGATGCCTCCGGCACAATTAGGTCTTGTTTCGTTCTTTTTAGTTAACATTTTTTGCAGTCGGGTTTTTTGATTTTTAATTAATTTATTTTATTTGCGACTTTTTAGTTGTAGTCATCTAACCATTTCGACAATCAATCTAATAAAAAATTGAAAAACTACCGTGCTGATATAACCATATATCGTAGGTACACTTAGAAAAGTGTACCTACAATACGTTATAATAGGTCTGTACGTACACAGGTTTGGTACTGTTTCAATGTATGTTTCTAGTTTTAAGTACCAAATCATTGTTTTTTTAATACTTTGTCATTGAATTTTCATCTTGTTTTAGTAATGTCAGTTAATTTTTAATTAATATTGGATTTATCCATGCAGGCGGATTTGGTTTTTTCTTATTTTATTACTAGCGGTCGGCCGCGGCTCCGCCCACGTGGATGTCGGTGAGCTCTGCAAAAAGCATACCCAGGAAAGACTCGGTCAGCAAAATGATTCCCAGGTCAATTCACAGACTCCGACACTAACATCGACGACGCAGTCATTATACGCAGGCTGCACCCTGCACAGATTGTCTTCCTCCCGCACGCGCACCCGCCTTGTGACGCCAACTATCGTAATATTTTAATTTCGCCATAATTTCAAAACCAAATGACCAATTGTATTCATTCAAAGACCAAATATTATCTACATAAACTGTACTTAGTAATGGAATAATTTATTTTGATAAGGATTAAAAGAATGAGTAAAATAAACGCGTTTAAATGTAGTCCAAAAAAATTTCAAGATTTTTAAATAAAAAAATGGTTATTGTGCCTCACTCGACATAGATAGGTATAGTGTGTCGCGGACTTTTTTGTAGATATTTGTAAGTTCTACAATTACTTAGAATTTTATGGTTCTATCTTTTATAGTTTAGGCAGCGTACGTAAAATAAGTAACTTTTCTGGTTGATTTTTTACACCTTGCGTCCGAAGAACCCAAATATCTTACGGGACCTTATTTTTTCCAAAATAAAATTCAGCCTATGTTCAGAAAAAATTATGTAGAATTCCAATGGTAAAAGAATTTTTCAAATCGGTCCAGTAGTTTCCGAGCCCAACAAACAAAAAATCAAATCTTTCCTCTTTGTACTATTAGTGTAGATTTATCGTTCGATTTAATATTAAAACTGTAAGTTATATACATATTTAGAATCAGTGTTTAAAATTCTTTATTTTGATACCCCACTCGATATGCTTGGTAAATTTTTATTTTTGTTTACCTCACGATATGGCGTCAAACATCCGCCATTTTGGTTTTTTCTTAATGTCACCTATCTAAGAACACTCGGGCTATTAAGACAAATCTAACGATACCTTTAGTTTAGCCGTTCTGAAGATACGAGGTAATAAAGAATATTACATACATAGAAGATACGCGCTAAACACATAACCCTCCTGGCAGTCGGGTAAAAAGGGCCACAACTTGAATTCAAGTGGGTCGGGCTGTGTGAAATCCTTTTTTATAGTTTCTAAGCTCATTTAAGAAATAAAATATTGAACAAAACTGGCAAGTTGACAGATTTTTATTGCAATTATGCCCTACTCAGTGTTTTTCGATGATTGACGTTGTAAGTGTTTCTGATAAGAATGGCGTTTTAAGCAGGGTGCAAGGTATGCCAGCTCATTTGATTGTTTGGTTTTTGGAAGAACACATTGCTTAGATACAAAATTAGTGATTTTCCAGCATCTACGACAGCTAGAGCTGTAACCACGGTAGAGAAAGGTCACACCTACCGTTCGGTCAGTCAGGCCTAAGGGGGTATTAGATTATCATTTATATTGGATCCTAGATCATTGAGTCATTTATATTGGATAATGTAATATAGACAAATGATTCATTTCTTCCTTGATCATATATTTTTGACATTTGCTAAGAGATTGGATCCAATACGGTCACAGAAATTGGTGTTGCCAGTTATTTAATATAAAAAAAGAGTTTTTAATTTCTTATTCGTTAATATGTTTCAAATAATGTAATGTAATTCTTTTTCTAATTATATACTTGAATAATCTTGCTGAAATAACAAAAACAAGCCATATTAACCATGACGATGTCTTTTGACAAATTGAATTCTCTGAGATCTAGTAACACTGATGTCAATACCTGTCAGCGTTAGCGCTCCCCATTGGCTATTGAAACCACATAAGACGTAAAATAGGATCAATGAAATATGATAATGTAATATGCAGATATGATCAAATGATCATTTTTATTGGATCCTATATATGATCCTATAAATGATCCAATATAAATGATAATGTAATACCCCCCTTAGGTGTGTCGACTTTCGTGGTCCATCGTAACTTTCAACGCTACAGAGAGACTAGATCTTACGTTCGGAGACGAGAACAAGGCAGATATCGGGTGGCAATGGTTCAGGATGACCGTTTTGTAAGGGTACAAGCCTTAAGAAATCGACCTCAAACTGCTTTGCAGAGATGAAACCTGTCGGAACAGGTCCGAGATGTACGTGTAAGTGATTGTACAGTAAGAAGAAGACTCAAAGAAGTTTAATTAAACTCAAAAGTGCCAGCAAGGGCACCAAAACTTGAGACAGGACAGCAAAGAGCCAGGCTAAGATTTGCGCGTGAACATCAAAATTTAACAAGTGAGTGAAATCGTGTGCTGTACAGTGATGGGAGCAAATTCTGTGTAAATTTTGTTGACAGGCGATAAAGAATGTGGATAAATCATAAGGAACGCTATAGACCATCAAACTTAACGGAAACAGTGGCCTATCATGCAGGCTTCGTAATGGTTTGGGGTGGCATATGATTTGGAGCCCGCACAGAGCTGATGATTGTTAATGATGGTACTTTGACAGTACAGGGCTATAGCACAGACATCCTAGAACTGCATGTTGTGCCTTTTACACAGTTTTAGGCAGTTACTTCAATTTTATACGCGTCCATAGAGTAAAAAAATCGGTAATTATTACCTAAATGATGCTGGCGTAGCCCAGGTGGAGAGGTCAATGGGTGAACGGTACGAGTTAAAATTCCAGCTCCAAAATGTGTTCAGGAGCTCGAGTTGGCGCTACTGGAGGAGTAGAAGAATATCCCACAGGAAATGATTGACAATCAAAATGCAACCATGGAATGGCGTATCCAGACCCTCTTGAGATCCATAGAAGGCATTACACGCTTTTAACATGGCATTTCTTAAGTAAAAATGGAAAATTTAACTTAAAAACTTAGTACTGTTTCAAAGATTTTTCTTAATTTTTGATTTTTGCAGATTTTTTCTATTTTACACGTTTTTATGCCCTAAATTTATAGAAGTTTTATTTTTTAATCATCAATTATTAAATTAATAAATAAATATATAAAAACAGCGAATAATTTTCAAAAAAAAATAAAATTTTGTTTTGTTCCTCTAATTTTGCCGGTGTGTTTATAATATGAATTATTGCAAGCAGAGTGACCATTTTGCGATTTTTAAAAATGAATCATATTATGATTCATAATATGATTCTCCGAAGCCCCGCTTATCTTTCACAGCATCTGCATACCGCATCTAAATCGTTTCAGCCAATCAATCTCGAAGAGAACGGACAGAACGGACAAACACACATTAGTCATTAATATTATTAAGGGCAGAAATTACTCCGACTCCAGCGTTAATCCAGTACATAATCTGTATAACGGTGTAATTAGTAACAAATTGTTTTGTTGGATGTGGCGTGGACACATGTTGTGCATTAGTAATGCCACAACTGCCACAAGTGGCCACGGACACCGTGGGAGCATGCGGGCGGACACTCAAGCCACGACTCCACTGTATTGATACTTCGTGAAACATAACACCGTCTATTGTGATTTATGAAGGTTTTTTTTGAAGGACTTGTTTATTTCATAGATAAAAAAACGAACAATCTGAAGCACATAAGCTTCTTGTTTATTTCATAGATGAAAAAAACTAACAATCTGAACTCTGAACTCTGAAGCACATTAGCTTCTTAAGGTCGCGTTCAAACGTGCGAGTTTTTTGCTGCAGCGTTTCTGAAAACCTGCGACGAAAATACTTTGTGGTTGATACTTGATAGACATTAAAATAAATAAAATAAAAAAAATCCAGTGAAGTATGTAATGTTTTCATTTAAAGATACGAAAAACAATAAGAATAAGTATCGTAAATCCTTTGATGATCCTATGAATCCTATGAAGTAACTAGTACTTTATTAACGAAATTAAAAACTAAAAGATAAAAGAAAACTTCATAAGGTCTTTTAATTAGCGACTTTGTTTTTAATTATTTATCTGAAATTATTAGGTACATAATTATTACCCGACTGCCAGGAGGGTTATGTTTTTAGCGCGTATTTTTTTATCAGTTCCTAGTAGGTACTTGTTCTGAGAATCCTAATTAGTAATTATCTGCCGAATATTTGATAGAAGGTTTTAAGTGAACCCCTAGTACGAACCCTTTAATGTTATGCTAATAAATTATCACATTCAGGGAGATCGCAGACGACAGACTTTTGTGCGATCAAAGTCTGCGGCTTACATACATTCCGCATGGCGCGCGCCATCAGATTGTATGGAAGCCGCAGACTTTGATCACACAAAAGTCTGTCGTCTGCGATCTCCCTTAAAGCTTCTCGCTCCCGGCACATAATAAAATTAATAACATCAATTAGGCCTTTATATCGTTTTCGACACTCCTGCAGACTGATACATAGATCAAAGGCTTCCATGACGTTACGTTATGGCCTAAGAGCCAGCGACAGCCAGACTGTCTGGCAGCAGAAAGCAACTGTCAAAAATTACCATCAATGGAAGACGAGATTCCTATAGTTACCACGAAAAAAATAAGTTAAAATTGAGCTTTTTACATTATCGCAGGGGCAGACCTTCAGAACTCAAGAGGCAACTCCCATTCTTACCTCTAGAAAAACATTCACAGGAAAACTTTCAGCTTTTATAAAATGTCGAAAGTCTGACTGTCGTTTGCTCATACTCTATTACAAATTTACAATATATTCCCGTATACTACGAATAACAAAAACTAAGGAAACGTAACTCCCATATATACATCAATCGTTTTGAATTTGGTTCTCTAGTTTACTTTCGCACACAAACACTACATTCAAATTGACAAGAGCGTTTCTCAAAAAAAAAATGTACCATTTTTAGAAGATACGATAAAATAAAAATGTTTAAATATTACCGATTTTTTTATTTTAAGCTATGGGTAAATGTCTACAAAATTTAAAACAGGGGTTGTTTTCAGATATAAAATGTTAATAAAGAGCAAAATCTATTAAAATAAATCCGAGATGCAGAAAATTTCCTATTTTGTTACTTTTATTATATTACGTAAATTCAATGTTGAATTGTGTTATTAGAAATTTTATTTGATTAAATGGGATACAAAAACATACTTTAATTTGTTTAAAAAAAAACTGTGTATTTTTAACACAAAAATCTTAAAATATAGGCGGTAACGTTTCCTTTACGTTACTATTCGGCCACAACTCTTTATTATCTTCACAATATTGAGTCTATATTTTCATCTTGGATTATTTTTTACACATTTAAAATGCAAAAACGAAGTATTTATTTTTGTCTTCATCACAAAAACATAATAATATCCTACTAAAATATTAAAAAAACAAAAAAATATGCGCCCGCTTTTATGGGACAGTAACCAAATTGGAATTCTGGTAACAAAATAGGATTTCTTAAACCTAGTCTTCACAGTAGTACAAATAAAAAAATCTGTTATATAAAGAGTATCATTTTTCTGTTTCTATACGATCCTTTGGTTAATAAATCAGTATCTGAAACAAAATATTGTTTGTCTAATCTTATTACATAAATCATAATACATAATCAAAAATATCAATGTTGCTTAAAATTATATGTCAATACAAGATGAGCAAATAATAAAATCTTTAAAAGCTTGGCTAAGACTCATGTAATTTTCATAATTATTATAATAATAATCACATAGTCAACACTCCGCCTTACAATTTCCTATTTTGTTACCTTATTTTCCTTATATACGTTACCACTCAAAAGTAACAAAAAAGGAAGTAACGAATCAAGTTAAATAAACTTTTCAACTTGTTTACGCATACAACTAAAACTAATACTCGTTTATGATTTGAGTTACGAAATCAAAATTGAGAGCTTTAATGGATCTAAAGGCGAAATAATAATAATATTAGAGCTTACCTGCATTTCTTGGGTAACAAAGACTGGAAATTTTTTGGACCATTACGTTAATAGACAACCTTCTGTTCGCGCACGTGGAACGTAATAGAAATACCAAACGAAAATAAGATGGATACCGAGCTTAACAATTTTGCCACTATACTTGGTACAACTAATATATATTCTGTGACTATACTAAAACATATTTATACCAAAATAGACTGCAAAATTTTAAAAAATATGGTCACAAAAAAGGAATTTCAAAGAGGAACTTTTTACGCGATACAATAAAAATATTATTTATTAAATAAATTTGTTCTAATACGACCAAATAAGTATTCTTTATAAATGATTTATGGTCTTGCAACCCTAAATAAATACATAAGTTGTTTCAAAAATTTCCGCAAGGCCTTACAAATAAAATCAATTGTTTGCGAAGGTATGAAATTGGGACACTTCATTTTTCATGCAACTAGATTAGACGGATTTTTAAAATATTTTTATAGTTAATTATTTATTAATATAATTCCAATTTGTAAATATTTTTTACTGAATTTGTTTAACTTACTACGTATACAATTTAATAGAAATGGGTAATGGTCTATGTTATTTATAGAAAAACATATTTTAAAATGTGGGACAAAGATTTAGATAGAAAGTACATTTTTTTTTAGAAATGCTCACAAAATAAAGCCGTTGATAATAATTGTAATCTTTTGCATAAAGTATGGCATGTATTCTGGTCACATTTTGTAGAATCGGAACTTTGTTGACACAGCTCTTCCTTAGTTTTTATTATTCGTAGGCCGTAGCCCGTATAGTACCTACTATTAGTACGTCTTGAACACACACATGACATTAAAGGTACATGTAAAGGGGATGTTTTGTGAAAATGCCGCTTCCATTTTAAAGACAAACATTATGCCGCGCCTTTAAAGTTGCGATAAACCGCCGCGTTGTAAACCGAGAATTGGGAAAGCACCAGGCGCCCGATTCTCAAGCCTAGAATATCGCTTGGAAGTTAGAACGCAGGCCGTCTCGTTCTTAGACAGCATGTTAAGCACATCCTTTCTCACACGCACGAGTGAAATAGCTTGCGATCGAAACGACTTTCTACACTTGAGAATCGGGCTCCTGGATCGCACTCGAAATACACCGAATAAGTGTCAAAAACGGCACCTGCCCGTGTTTCGAGTTTATACGCCATAAAATGTCACAAGCGCAGAAACACCTATCTGTATGAGAGTATTTACTGTGTCCATTTTACAGGAAGCGCCATCGAATAGTCAGAAATTCTGTTGTTATTTTTCGGCTATGAGACTTTTAATACCAATTAAATTTTCAACGTTATTTTTACCGTATAAACTTGTACGATAAAAATGAGCAGGAAATCTATATTTTAAATGTTGTTAGTCTCGCTACAACTCGAAAACGGCTAAACCGATTTGGCTAATTTTAGTCTTGTAATATTCGTGGAAGTCAAGGGAAGGTCAAGGGAAGAATTAGGAAGGAAAGTGATACGAATTTCACCGGGTCATCTTACATCTAGTAAATATTATAAACACAATTAGAACACGAACTTGCACAACTACAATATAAGGACAATTTCAGGACGGTTACGACTTACGCTACCGATTGCTTTGTTCAATACAAGTTAAGCCAGACAAAGAAAAGTTCTTTGTCCAGACACACTTAGATAGTTTCCTAGATTTTAAGTCCCTCTGGTATTAACAATTTATAGTTATTGAGCGCTAACAATATACTTATTCAATTTAATGGTAACTTTTATTGTTTTTCTAAATTAGTTTTCGTGGAAATTACGCTAAAGGTACTCGCACATTGTACATCGCAGCAGGGCGGGCCACGTTTTCCATATATTTTTATGACCTAAACTCGATATGTCATAAAAGTTGTTTGGGTCTTAAAAATGCGGCCCTCCCCGCTGCACCCCGTCACAACTTCGGCAGCAGGTAGCCGTTAAATGGCCGGTAATTATTCGTCAAATGTCAACAATTACTCAAACAAATTACCATTTAGGGACAAACAAAAGCGAGACATTGATTCATTGAAAATTACAATAAATTCGTCTGTAAAATATGAAGCGAATTAATTAGAAGAGAGAGAGAGAGAGGGGAGAGCGGAATGATCGTTGGCCCAGATCCGAATTACTTTCTCCGAGTTGTGTCATTATGACACTTATGACAGATGATGACGTCATCACATTTCACGAGAACACATCAAGATAAACTGTCAAACAATCAACGCGTATCTTTAGTACAACAGGATCTTTAGTTGGTAGTTGGTACTAGAGATAGCGTAATACATACATCAAAATAATTATAAGACTTTGAAGCTAGATACCTGAAGATTAATTCGTATCGAAACAGAAGTAAGAGAGTATTTAGCGATTCATAAAAGCAATACAAAATTGAAATAGCGTGACGCCATTTGACATTTAAATTTCTATCGCTATTATGCATAGTACCATCTCGTTTCAGTGTGGCTGAGCCTTAAGTTTACTGAAAAGCTTATTTTTATTTGACGAAGAGAGAAATCTCGTAAACACAACTATCTCTATTCTCCACCCTGAAATACAGGCGATGTAAGGGACAGCTTTTTTACATTTCCACAAGTGCAGTGTTTGTGCAGGCTTTGTGCAGCAAATGAGCGCTGAATGCAGGAAACGCGGAACAAGACCTTGGCATTAGCGAACGGCATAAAAAAACGTTTCGGAGCAACAATCAAACTGGTTTAAAAGTTACAAAATGTTTGTCCTCGTCTAATACGTTGGATCTCCAAGAAAACATAAGTATGGATTAATTCGCTGTGTAACTTTCAAACAAATATTCACAAAAATATGTAAAAAATATTTCGAATTCCTAGTAACACGAAACAGAATTAGTAATAAGGAGAAAATTGGCAATTATAATTTATACTTAGCATTTAAGGAGATTATAATAATCCCTAAAATTAGAAGCTCCATAATTTTTGTCGGGAGGAACGAAATTAATATTTTCATCAAAACGAAAACCATTTTTGGCATTCATTTATTATCTGGGAAGAGAGTTTACGATGTTTGTGAAAGTCTTCCAATCATCAAGAACATAATAATAAAAGTGTACCAGTAAAACAAGACAAGTTGAGGTAACAAGAACAAGTTACGTCGTAATTAGTAACTATGAACTGATGATGTAAAGGAGCATCTTCGAAGTTTTCCGTACGAGTAAAAGAAGTCTAATTTTGGGCGAGCTTAGAAAATATTTAGGCCCTGTTTCACCACTTCCTGATAAGTGCCGGATAGGCTATCCACAACTAATCTGACAGATACACCATACTCTATCTTTTTTTTAAGGTGGCAAACGAGCAAACGGGTCACCTGATGGAAAGCAACTACCGTCGCCCATGGACATTCGCAACATCAGAAGAGCTGGAGGTGCCGGCCTTTTAAAAGGGGATTCGCTCTCTTCTTGAAGGTACATACTATATATATATATATATATATATATATATATATATATATATATATATATATATATATATATATATATATATATATATATATATATATATATATATATATATATATATAGGAATTTTAGCGCAACGTTGCGGGCAACATCTAAGTAACTCATAAATATTTCTCATGGCACATCTAACACACGCGGATATATTATGTTTATGGGGTCACATGTTGTCGTTTCGAGTACTGACTAGCGCGAGGGTCAGGCGATGGCTTCCAGCGAGTAACGGTCGACACAGTTACGACGATGGCCAATCGAGTATTGTATTACGAGTTTCATTCGATAAAACCAATCGAGGCTCGAGAATTAAAGCCTCTAACAAATCTATAACCTTTTGGAGATTAGAAAGTACTTTAAATGGTGTATTAAATAAAATTAATCAACCTTACGCTAAAGCCTAAAGCAAATATTATATCGTCAACTTGTGAAGGCAGTTATTATGTGCGTACATTTAGAATTATTGCAATTAACACGAGTGACCTGAGTCACTCAAATATTCGTAATGACTCTTATAATAACTGTCGATTAATTTAATGCCTACATGTTTGAATAAATCAATGACCACAACATTTAATATTTGTACATGTCACCGATGAACCAAGTTCCAATTTAATAGCTAAAATAATATAGGCCTGAACGAATATCATCATCGCGTTATTTGCGGAATGTAAGTGAATTTTTAAAAATTATGTTTACGAATATCGCTATCACATTGCTGGAAATGAGCAAAGATCTTTAATGAGAAAGTAATTAGGAGATTATTAAAATGTTGTCTGTGACTTCAAACGCGACAATCTCGTATCAGTCACAACTCACAACTCACAGCGTAATAAAGCTTGAATAAAAGCTTCTTTGGTAAATCCACCACAAAAATAATTTTTCGATTCGAACCTATGGTTCCTATGATTACGTAGCGCGTTCATGGAAACACATTCTTCATAATATTATGTTTTATATGTATTAGTATACGACGGTGAACGGTCGTAATATATGTAGTTTCTGTCATATCGCCTAGCAAAAGGCGTGCCCATCAATCTTCACTTGAAAAACTCTGAAACGACCGATATTATAGGTAATGATTTCCACCCGTGCTAATCCCCCAGGCCCCAGGTGAACTATGATTACGAGGATTTTCCAACTTATCTCCCAACTATAAACCGCGGAAAATATGAAGTTTTATGCACCGCCATTAGTGGTCGATAGCGAACCTAATTGGAACGCTAGTTAGTTGAATTTTCCGCGTCGACTTTCGGATAATTCCGTTTTGATTGCGGCCGTACTTTAATGGTGCTTCGTTTGGGAGGGAACTAAACAATGAAATTAATTCGAAACTAGTCCTAGAAAGTATTAAAATCGGGTAAAATGTTTCCGAGGGCACTCGGTCGGAGCTCGCGGATTGCGTTCTTTGTTCCCGTAATTTAAATTACCTCCTCGTTCCAGCGGGGAGAATTGCTGGGCTCGATTACTGCTACCGAGTAGAGTGGCGAGTCAGTGTCCTCGGCCGAGCACATCCATTATCCATATAAAACATACCGAGTGGCACTGTCTAGCCCACAGCAATAAATAAAGTCTAGCCACTCTACTCGGTTGGTGTACAAGGCATAATATAATATTATGTGCTACCGAGTAGAGTGGCGAGTCAGTGCCCTCGGCCGAGCACATCCATATAAAACATACCGAGTACTCGGCCGAGGACACTGTCTCGCTACTCTACTCGGCATATGTGTTTACTGACACGGCGATTCGGCAACAATAATTCCGCCGGGCTACTGATTACTGAAACCGAGGCACGGCGTGTGACATGACGTCACAGCACCCAGCTCACAGCTGCTGAGCTGCCTCACAATCCCGCGATTGTGTCTACAATTTACATGATACTGTGTAGTACTTACATCGCACCTGGCTACTGTGTATGTTCAATCATATCTATCACCAAGCCTTTATTCTGTATGAAATATTAATCCTTGCTAATGTGGATGCGAATAAATGCGAATTGTGTGTCTGTCCTCTATACGCGCTGAACTGGTTCAGATGAAATATAATACGAAAATAGTTTGAGAGACGGGAAAGAACATAAGATTGTTTTTGGTACGGAAAAATGTACATAATAAAATCGGCCAAGTGCGAGTTGGACTCGCGCACAAAGGGTTCCGTACCATTATAGAGCAAAATAGGCCAAAAATTGTGTTTTTGTATGGGAGCCCCCCTTAAATATTTATTTTATTTCAATTTTATTACTAATTATTAAAGTAGGTACACATATAATTGAGGATTTTGTGAAAATTTCAAGTGCCTACCATTTGCCATTATTGATATCGAGCAAAAAATGCCGAAAAAATTACGTTTGTTGTATGGGAGCCCCCCTTAAATATTTAATTTATTTTGTTTTTAGTATTTGTTGTTATAGCGGCAACAGTTTTACACAATCTGTAAAAATTTCAGAAGCCTAGCTATAGCGGTTCTTGAGTTACAGCCTGGTGACAGACAGACGGACAGACGGAAAGACGGACAGACGGACAGACATCGAAGTCTTAGTAATAGGGTCCCGTTTTTACCCTTTGGGTACGAAACCCTAATAAATAACAGCGCATTTAAAGATGTTAAAAATGTCAAGTAGCATAATATGTCGTGGAAAATTGTATTAAAACGAACCCTTGAAGTGTTTTAATGAAACGCCTTTGTGCGAAATATGCGTCGCTCCAGTTTAAGTACATATTTAATTCAGTTTATTACTGAAATAAAAACGTGACTCGCGCCATTACCCGGTAAGTTCGACTTCACAAATAGTGACCGAAGCCGAACGAAGTTCATTATTCGGCGTTAAAGTGTCCTTCAGCGAACTGCTAAACTAATTTGCTAAAAAACTCAGCCCGCCAATTTTCATTCCTGAAAACTTTTCGCCGATCCGAACTCACCAGTTTTTCGTTTCCACTTCAGTTACTACCCGACCACTTCTAGACAGGTATGAAATTATTTTAGTAAATCCGCGATCGCGGTATAACGTTACATAATATACAGATTTAGGTTCAATATTATGTTTTACTGTAAGTATTCACTACCTTCTTGATACTCTAGTTACTAGTACTTCCAAAAATCTAACATCAAGATTTTACTTCACGCAATAAAATAAAAATAAAGCGTATGTTAACGCCGACGTTTTATAGTTCCTAAAATTTCAGCGTTATGTGATGTGCTCCAACTCCAAGTATTTACTCCAAGGTATTTACTTTTACCGAAACATATTATGTCACCTGCTAGTCGGTTATCGACTACTCCTGCGGTAGAGGTAACTGAGTATAGTTTGAATAATAATAATGAGATGTAGCTCTACATAAAATTGAATTAAGAAATTTTAAAAAAACCCCCGTCAAAAAAACTTTAAAAAGTAATGAAATAATATTGGCTGACTTTAAGTTTAAATAATTCCTAAGTGTAAAGTAATATTTTAGTCCATAATTGTTGTCAAGGTGTGTCGGGGGACCGCCAAGTAAACTAAGACAACAGCAACTTTTGCTTTTGTATCGCCCAGTGCCCAAGTCGCTGATTGTCTCGATTCGGTTCGCTGTGAACTGACCCTTAAACTATAATGTTATGTGAAATCAAACATGTTACATATTAGCGGTCCCCCGACACACCTTGACAACAATTATGGACTAAAATATTACTTTACACTTAGGAATTATTTAAACTTAAAGTCAGCCAATATTATTTCATTACTTTTTAAAGTTTTTTTGACGGGGTTTTTTTTAAATTTCTTAATTTAATTTTATTTCATGCTTTTTAAACTTTTGTTAGTTAAACTGCAGAATAATATGCAAAGAATACCGTCTATGAATGTCCTCTTGGATGAGCCCGTCAATATGAGCCCAAACATGAAACCTCCAGTTTGGGTTCATACGGAGCTCGGCTCCTATAGAATCCAGGTGATGCTGCAGCAGTAGCATGCAAATATTTACTGTTTATCTACGTCTTACTGATCGTCGCAATTAAAATTAACCCAAACACGAAACCTCTGCTCTAAGTTGGTGAGGAGTTGGGTATCCTATTGATTACCAGGTGATGCTGCAGCACCAGGTCAACTTACTATTAATGTGTATGTTATTCATAAATATCACGAACCAGAATGCAAAATATCAGAATGCATACTCATCAAACGACTGCAAGTTGCTAACGGCCTTTCACGAACCAGATAAACCGGGATATTCCAGCACTGAGCAGGCTGATGATGATGAATTATAGCTAAGAACACTCTCGATCATGTCAGCTTTCGAACAAAAAAAACTAGATTAAAATCGGTCCACCCGTTTGGATGCTACGATGCCACAGACACACAGACAAACAGACAGACAGACACGTCAAACTTATAACACCCCTCTTTTCTGTCGGGGGTTAAAAATTAAAGAAATTAGCCGAAAACCGAAAAAAAATCTATCTACTGACCGCCGAACTAAATATGAAGAGGGCACTAGATGATGATGAGGTTAGACTTATACGAGTAGTAATTCCTAATTGATTAACAGAGCCGGCAGGTAAGGGTTGTGTGAAATTGGCTCGTCTTTGGACGGATGAAATTGAGTTTGTCAATCAAGCGCACTCACGGGATAAGCACGACCGAGTAAACACAAAAGTCTCGGCAAAATATGCTCCTGTTTAACATTATAATACGAAACCCCGACCATCTCATGCTATTGGAATATTAAGATAAGAAAAGACCCTGGGAAGCGTTTTGCGATTCTCTTTTGGTTTTGATTCGCTCGAGTTTCGGACCGTGCAGTCGTGCATTCATATTGTACATCGATGCATTTTTATTTCAGCCGTCTCGAAGATCTGGACCGTGGACTCAAAGGATTATAGGGTTAAATAGCTCCGTAATACAATGACGCTCGAATAAAAATTTAAACTCGGACTTTTTGTTGAACTTTATGTAAGACGATCCTTTTTAAGTGGTACTCGGGCTGCTTTTTGTTGGGCTACTCGGTACTCACGTTTTATATTAACCAAGAAATTCATTATCTATCCCAGACTTCAAAACACAAATAATTGTCATGAATACACAGATGTGTGACTTTTAGATAATTTTGAGTTGAAATCATATTCAAAAACAATATTTTTAAGAACAAAAATGACCTCAAAATCTGTACATACGAACATGCATAATAATCGAAACATGTGCTTGTATAATTTGTTTGTGTTGTGAACACGAAGCGTACGTCGGACAGCTGATGCATCGACATCACGCAACGCATCAAAAATTTTTAAACACTATAATTGAGAACAAAAAAATATTCTCAATTAGTGATTCCAATACTCGAATCTACTATTTTCAACACTAATGATGTTTCACTCCTTTTTCGACCCAGTCAGTTTCCTATCAAACTACAAAAGTATTCTCAGAGTCAGATATATTATCAAGCCCTTGGGTTTTTCGGTTTATGAGAGTAGAGCAGAGGTAAGGTAGTTTTGTTTTTGAAATAATTAATCAATCATTACAAACATTTTAGAGTCTTCATATTCAAGTTTTATGTTTCGTTCATCTGATATGGCCTATGGTCTATGGATAATGGAGTCATTGACTCGTATTTCTTATAACCGCCTCTTACAAATTGTGAAACAGTAGCAAGAGGTTATCAACTGCTAACATGTCGTACAGGAAACTAAACCATTAGTATTAGAATGAATAGCATCAATATACACTCACTTTTGTTATGTGCGTCACGTATTGCCGTCGCGAGGGACTTTCGTTCCTACGTCCATAGCCAAAACCGCGGTTTTGCTGAAGCAGGCAGTACGCGTCGATTCAAAGAAATAGTTCTCAGCGAAACACACGTATATCTCCATTCTCCGTTAACCTCGACGAGTAAATGTGAAAGAAATAAGAATGATTGGGGCGAAATCACGAGAAAATCGCTGATGAGAATCGCATAGTAAAGACACAAATAGCGGTTCTGAATGATACCGACCAAATGGTGATACAGAATGTAAATATAAGGTGTAGAAATGTCTATTGGTCTCTTGGTACCATTGTATTTATTTTAGCTCTTGTCTTTTCTTAAGTTGTTGAGCACGCAGGCGAATTGATAAAATATGAGCATAATGAAAATTTCAGCTTTAAGAATCGATGAGATCATGTTTTGCATCTTCTGTTTCAACTTTTTACCGTTTTATGTACGCTCATTTTGGGTAACTTTGAAAGTTAAACCGCTTACCGCAATTCAAAGTTACCCAAAATGACTACAGAATACACGTGTTTTTCACTTATTTTCTTTACCTGTATGGTGTATTGTCAATAATTTTTTTTCTAATTTACTTAGGTAATCCATTCCGAATCTGTAGCTCTACCTTGCATTTTCTGAATCACAGCGCACATTTGGTTGACGACATTTATTCTAAAAACTCTACCTCTAATTTTGAATTTTTCTCAGTGTTTAATGCATATTTTTACCCGACTACGGCGACGACATAAGAAAGATTTAGCTCTACCATAATATTTCTGAGTGTATAACAATGCATGCGCCTAACAGTCGGCATCCTGCGTCTGAGCGTGACTCGCGGTTCAAGGTGAAGGCCCTATTCCCCATGCATGCACGTTTGAACTGCGTGTGAACACTAGCCACCTTACTCATTACTTCAAATTCTAACGCCCGTAAAGGTCTTAGATTTAGGAGCCCCCTAAATAAGTCTGCGTTGACATAATGACTTATGAGTTATGGATGGATTCTGTTTTTTTTTTTTTTTTTTTAATATAGAGATCTGAATGTTATTGATTTATTATTGCGTTTGATTGGTCAAAATTCAATGCCGGTATTGGATGGATAAAATACCAAAAAACTTTAGACGCCGGAAAAAAG
Organism: Polyommatus iphigenia; assembly: GCA_963422495.1. Lineage (NCBI taxonomy): Eukaryota > Metazoa > Arthropoda > Insecta > Lepidoptera > Lycaenidae > Polyommatus > Polyommatus iphigenia. The sequence continues at coordinate 40,103,222 of OY730182.1, forward strand.
TGCCACTCAATTTATCTCGCGAAATGTTCATTTGAAAACCACTTCATTCGTCTGACGCGCGTAAATCTTTTAAAATATGTTTTTCCAATACATTTGGACGAGATTTAGAAGTGTAATAAATCTGAAATATCAATCAAGTTAATAAATCCATCAACGTAAGGCAAAACAATTGCGAAACCGACCAGTCAATTCGTTATTTAGTTAGCGCGCCGCTCGGGCGCTGGACTGATTTACGCACCCCAACTGTCCACCGTGACGAATTCTACAGTTTTTTTGTAACGGGCAGGTTAGGGTCAGAATATTATGACATTTAAAGTTGCCATTTCTTTATTCTCTAGTCTCTACCTTAGAGCGCCGCGCGCCGAAGACCAATGATTAGTTAAGTTCTCTATTTATTATATCAGAAAACACCTGTTTATTTTTTATAAAAATCGATAACATTATTAATTTGAACATAAGGCGATGAACCGTGGGGTTGCACCCTAACACGAACAAAATCTGATACGCGGGTCGTCGCGCCATCAAATATTTACGTTTACAAACCGACATGAGAGCCACTAAATAATTCACCATTTCAGTTGCGAAAGAATATGGTGGGTAGAACAAAGGAACCGTTCGGAAAATATTCGAAATTTCTATGTTAATTTAATAGGTATCATCGTTTTACGAGAAACGAGAAGTGGAAAGCGATACCGCCAAAAGCATCACGAAATTTTATAAAACCAAGCAGCAGACCACGATTTACTGTAACATAAAGTCGGTCGCTTTCAGTGCATTTCGGAGAATACGGCTGCACTTTATTGATACAATCCAAAAAGTATTCAGAAATAATATTCAGGGGAGCGTGCAAAATAAAACTTGGCTTCGGGCGAGTATCGCGGCGCGGTGGAGTGCCGTTGCATTTTTTTGATTTGGATGCACAGCACAAGGTAGTCGACGCAGTTTACCTGCTGAGCCGGTTCCTGTGCCATCTCCCTCCCACCCCCGGGGCCAGGTGTAGCCGTCTCGCTCACACCACGGTATCCACACGCAGCTTGCGATCGTGCAGCCACAGTGAAACGTGATCGGTTTACCTGCCCCATACGGACACAATATGTCTCTTCCAGCTTTTTTCCCTATTGTGGATTTACTAAACTTTTGTAACAATTCACTCTTTATTATATAAGTGAGTTCTGGTTTAAACATTCTTTGAAGTTGGCCACTTGTGCTGAAAGCTGTTTAAATTATTATTAAAATAAGAAGTAGTATTCCTCCTAAATTCATTAAAATTGTTTTCTTTTATCGTTGGGACTCCCTAGCTCTACCAGGCTCTACTAAAACATCATTATTCATATTCATGGTTATTACTTTGTAAGATTTAGATATTTTTATTAGAAACGAATTATATGATATGCGATTAATTAATGAGTGAACATTACTACCTAATTAAGGTAATTAGTGATTACCCGAAATTAGGAAGCTATAATATTACGTTCGTATCAGACTATCAGTAGTCAAATTACTGCCTAGTGCCTACAGGCATTATACCTGCCTACATACATATTGACATTGTTGCCTACAGGCTTACAAATATATATTCAACTGGTCCAACATTAGCGATCAAGGAAGTAGAGATCAGTGAGTTCCGCCCTACTTGTGCGCTGCTTGTGCCCCATATTTACTATTGAACCCTTAACTAGCAAAATCCTTTTAAAAATAATATTTCTTTAGATTACTGGATTACAGAATTGAGCCCTACCATGGCCTTACCACGTAATATGTCAATCTTATATTGTTTAAATCTCTGCATTTTCATCGGCTTTACTTGCCTCTTACATTTTGAAGAACGCTATCAAAATCTCTACCAATTCTACAGGTTGGCTTTTCACAGAAGAATCAACCTTCAATATTTAATAATAACTTACATAAGTACTGTATGATCATTGATCACATACGGAACATAAATTATGTGTTGTATTCTACGAATAATAAAACCAGGAAACGTAACTCCCATACTAATACAGTTCAAAATTTGGTTCCATTCGAACTGTCATGTAACGTCAGCCTTTGTACCGCTCAAGGTCACCTAAATATTGCAAATGTATGAAAAGTGAACCTAAGGTACACTTTTTTGACAAGTATTTTGGAGCATGTTTTTTGACGGAGTTACTCTTCCTTAGTTTTTTATTATTCGTAGGTTGTATTAGACCATAATATTAGAGTTTGAATAGTCAAAGCTCTGGCGGTATTTCGTAAGTTACAAAAGCTCGTAATATATATAATGTTAAACAATACCGTACTGGAATGTTTTAATTTATATTAATGAGTCGTAGCTCGGTTTAATCTTCAGTTTGTGGCGGGATTCATCCATTATCATAACAGCATGTTTCATACGAAAGATTTTATCAAAACTTTTATTGTTTTCCGTCTACCCGCCATATTAATCATTTTTCGGAAAAAACAAATGCTATTAAAATACAGAGGTAGGTTACAATGATGGTATTTATTCTTGTGTAGTTACTAGTTTGTGTTTATTCAAGGTATTAATTGTACAGAGTACAGACGCGCAGAATGCAGAGTCCTCGAGCGACGTATTCTAAGACTATGTTTTGACAATTAATTCTGTGAAGACTGTGTGCCGTCGTCTCTCACATAATATTATCTCATAAGACATATCATTATATTCATAGCTTAACTTTCGTAGAGTCCAGCTTGCATTACATTCTAAACAAGCTTTTTCCCAAGTTATCAACACCCACGGTGCGCAATAAAATTCTATAGATGGATAATTTGTGTATGGACGTGATGTTTAACAATGGCAACGCGTACCTGCTACCTCCTACAATAGAGAATCCGCGAAACATTTGTGTAAGGGTCAGCTCCCACCGAAACGATAGGCATATAAAATTGAAATCTCAAGCAGCATTAGCATTTGATTGTATGTACATAATATTTAGGCACTGCTAATCGCCTATATTGGTCTCTCATTGGTCTACTTTCGGTGTAAATATCTACTTTCTCTCAAGGGTTCATAAGAGAGAGTAGATATTTGGCAATAAAGGAGTGCAGTTAACGATTAAAACTGAACACTTACGTTCAAAATAGCTGCCGGATGTTCGACACCGAGAAGAGGACGCCACATGTCGGCTTACTCCGAAACTAAATCCCGTCCCGTGCACATGGCGAGAGACAAAAAACGATAAAAAACGCGATGCGATTCCCCTCTTCAGCTAATAGCCAACACTTCGGAATTCCCATGTGCTTAGATTATTGTATCGTCGGCGGCCCATTAAAACTTAAATGCCACATTAAAGTATCAACGTGGATTTTAAACGCATTTGAAGACTTTTTACGGGCATTAAGAGTCTTTCGTGGTTCGAATTTTGTTTGGAAATACTAGGAATGCCAATTATAGGACTTACATAAAGTGCCAATAATTGGGTGTTTTACCTTATTTTAAACTGTCCGATTTGGAATCTCATTCATCGATTTGGGATTTCGGGCTGCATCAGTGGCTGGAACCGCCCAATTGAATTGCCATTTCGAATTGAAGCGCACCGGGGAATACCCGCGAGCTGACAGTTTGCCGACAAACACGAGTGACGAGGATGAAAATTATAATTAGATACTGACGACGGACTTAGTTCAACACACGGGAAGGACTAGGAGCGCTCGGGCTTATACCACAATATAAAAAAGAGTACGGTAGACCTGTCCATCTAACATTAGTAAGTGGAAGCGCACGGGTGCTAAAGTGTATGTAACTTCAGCATTATCTATACTAAATATTATAAATGGGAAAGTGTGTCTACCTGTCTGTTACCTCTTCACGCCTCCCGGGCCTCCACCACCAAGCAAGTTGAAAACCATAACACGCGTTTCTCCCCAACACCGGAGCTTCCGAGTTCCGAGGACCGAAGTATGTGGACTCTACGAACGTACCTTGCACTTTGCGGACGTTGATGTGCGCACACATTAGCTAGATTGCAGAGCAGAACAATGCAACATTACGGGCGAGCGTTCATCATAATAAATATTATGGTGCATGAATTTCAAGAGTATGGTAGAGTTACCCTACTGTATAATAGTTATATATTGTGCAATGTGCAGTTAGTGCTTATACCCGGTAGCGTCTGATGAGTCTTAGAGAAATTCAACAGCAGGCAGCTAGTTGAGATAATTATTTAGTTACTTACTTTTTATTTAAATGTTAAATACGCGTATAATTTTAATGTGTACTTTAAGCTAATGTGTGAAATATTCGTTTATAAAACACAAAGTACAAATTTCACCAAAATTTTATATATATCTCGCTATCTCCTTTTGTATTAAATAAAGAGAAAAGAAAGAAAGAGAAATGCAACATTTGCAAGCAATTAACACTTGTGTTGGTGAATTTAGGACAAAATCTATAATTCAATTTTAATTCAAAAGCTCGATATTCTCCGCTGTCGAGGCGAAGTTTATATAATACGAAGTCATTAAAAATGTTCTGAACTAATTATAAAGTTTTACATGAGGTCGCAACATGCTTGTTTCCCCAAAATGTTCAAAAACTGCAACTCACAGCAACTACCAACGAAGTTTGATAGACGTCGACAATTTCAGGAATTCGAGAGTACTATACTGTCTTAAGTCTTAACTTTTAAGGCTTACTTACTTCCCAATCGATCCGGTCGGACTGATCACAGGCCGACCTGACAAGACTCTTGTGTATGTGCAAGAGTCCTGTAATAAGTTCGATCGGCAGGGAGATTTTGTATCTTGCGACAGCAATGCATCAGGTGAACATTTTACAATATCTCCTGTCTTTGGCCTGTTACATTGCTGTCACAAGAATCAAGATTCAAAATTATCCTGGATTGATCCCTGCTCCCTGATGCGTCCCCGTTTTGACCTTGATAAGAGAGGTATTAATTTCCTTTAAGGCTGCGTTTCCACCAGAGATGTGTTACGAGGAATGTGTTTTTAAGATCCAATTGAATCGCTGCGCTGAGCGAGGTCACGTCAATGAAGCGATTCTATTATTCTATTCCTCGCAACACATCTCTGGTGGAAACACAGCCTAAGAATCCTAACCGTTCAGAAAAAGGAGTTAGGAGTGTAGAAAGTACATAAGTACATAGAAATAGATGATGATTGACGCTACGATCTGATATGGGAACACTAACATGAACTCTACAACGGCTAACAAGTAAAGTGGAGTTATGGGAAAATGTCGTGCGAAATGGAAGTGGGAACAACTGACATTGTCTGCGTGGAACCGCCCATTGTGCCTGTGTCTGTACAGGTAACAATTAATAATAACTTATGCACAGTGCAAATACATAGGATAGAAATCACAACCACCCAAATTGTTTCCAGCCGATCCATTAGTATAAAATAGAGGCTAGACTCACTAGAGCATTGATTCCCAAAGTGGTCCAGGTGGACCCCATGGGGTCCACGGGAGCCCGATGGGGGTCTACGCTTGCGTGGAAAAAAATTGTCGTTAACGGGGGACTATAAAAATTAGGTGACCCGATTTGACTTCTTCTATGAATATAGGCAGACAATATTATATTAATAGCAGATTAAATATTACAGGGCGAGGAGATTTAGAAATAAGTAAAAGTGTGGTAATTTTTGTGAGTGAAAACAAGAAAATATTTGCGTTTACTTTTTACCACTCCGAAGTGAAGGTTATTGGTTCCTTGTACTGTGACTTGTGAGTCAAATTTAGAATACAAAAAAGTAAAGGTCCAACAGCTGTTGGATGAATAAGCTGTGGGGTCCACCGAATTCAGCAAAATGTTTGGGAACCGCTGGGCTAGAGTATAGATAGACTATAGAGAATGTTCAAAGAACGTAACAAAACGATGTGATAACTGATTTAACGGACTGAAAATAAAAGGAACTTGATAAAAATGTATGCAATTCCTGTTGAAAATTTACTAAAATATGGGTGACCAAAGTTTTGTGCATCTCTTTCTAGCACAACGAATTTTAGACTTTTTATGCGTTGCGAATAACAGAACGAGCAGAACAGAATAAAATAATAACTTACAGCCCACATCAGAATTTTCCCTGACTACTTTAAACGTTGTTTTTGTTATTTTAAATCCAAAAAGTATTTTAAATAGACGATTTATGAATCGATATCGATTTATTTCTATTTACGTAATAATGCATATTCCTAACAATAAGGATACGCAAAAAGGGTACACGAAAACAGCATATTTTAATCGTTCATTGATTTTTGTAAACGTTTATTTGCCCGAACACTGCCATTTATTATTTACATCAATAACTCTGAGGGAGAACGTTGCGAATATATTTTGGGAGTGAGTATGAAATTTGCGTTAGCCGACTGCAAATCGACAACAACAAACAGGGCTCGTCAAATATTTAATACAAACCACAAAGGCCGCGATTCTAAATTAAATATCGGTCTGTTTTAGTTTCATTATTGTAAAATAGTCGGGATATTTTTAATTCAGTTTGAAACCAAATGTGCGGACCGCGCGGCGAATGGATGTTACGCCGAGCTCAATAAAATCAAATTGGTTCAGTTCTAACAATCTGCCTAATGCCTATTCTTGGTTTATTGAACTTAATATTGCTAATGGGAAATCTGTGTGAGATTGACGGCTTCCTATTAGTCCGACGATGGAGCTGTGGAATAGCTTTCGAAGATGCAGTACAAAACTATTCTCTCTGCCTGTCTGTAGGCAAATTGAAATGCATAGATAAACCATAAAATTATTATTGTAAATATAAATTGTAATTGTATGTATACATAGTAAAATTTCTTAAGGGTGAAGAATTGAAAATGAAAGATGGAGGGAATTTAAAATCACCAAAACACTGATTGTTACAACAACGTTAAGTGTCGTTTTGAAAATAACAAGACTTATAACAGTCATCAAATCATTTTAAGAATCGATCACCTAGCAATATTACAATATAGCGGTATTTATTTGCTGCTGACAGTTGACACATCCAATTGCGATTTGCGAGTGGTGTACCGTAAATGGATATCGTCGTGGACTCGTCGCAGACGCTCTATTTTGGTCCACGTTCATTATTGTCGTCTGACAACTGCCCGAGACCTCTCCAGAGTAATTTAAAATTCCATGTACAAATTCGTTCGCGAATTAAAAATGCAAATACTCGCAAAAATCTACACGAAAGAACCACATAAGTTACTTATGTGGTTCTTATTTTGCAACCTAAGGGCAATTACTCATTTTTCAACAACTGGCTAATGTATTATATTATGGTTACACATGAAACGCAGTTTTTTTTTTTAAATTTCAAATCGTTTTTCCGGCTCTACAGCCTCCATTTATGTCAAAAACGGCATTTTTTTACTGTTACTACCTAGTTCTTCCACTCACGTCTTTAACTATAACTTAAATATTCAATACTGAACTGCGGGTAATATGCGGGTACACTACGGGAAAGATATAATTTAAACTAAACAAAACTTACCGCGAACTTAAAACTTAGCGACTAAATATGTAGTAAGGTAGTATTAGTATAGGTAATGATTCAACCTGACCTTAAAGGTCCGGAACACAGAGTAAAATGACGTCGACCAACAGACAACATTTTGTGATGCGTGGGTGGATATTTTGTGATGCGTGGGTGGATATGAGTAATCGCACACTTGGAAAAATTCGATTCTATAACCGAAATCTGTATAAATATTATGTTGCCAGAAATCCATAAGGTACAGACTATAAAAGTAGTAAAAAATATTACAAAATCTGTATACAGTAGTCAAAAATCCACAACGATCGTTATTTTTTACCAAACTCTACGTCAGAGAATCCACGCTACAAAATTCCAGGAAACACAAAAAATCACAACACAATATTACCGTGGTGTTATTCCTATTGTGTTCGGGGGATATTCAAGCTACCTGCAGTATTTAGATGTAAAGGCCATGGCTTATTCATGCTATACTAGCATTAATCAGGGCTACAACCAAAAAGTTCTCGTTAAAAGCGTTCAATTCTTCCTGATACTTATCCTATTGTTTTCCCCGTTTAGTACTAAAATATAGTAAAAATATAGCAGCTTTTATATTTTCATAGACTATTACCCTTTGTTCGTCAGACAAAGACTATATGTACCCTCATCGTTTGACTAACAAAAAATACGTTACATTAAGGGTCCTGAGTTATTGCGCCGTTTCCCCGTTTACTTTAGGTCGGCGGCTCTACATTAATAAATTAATTTTATTAATCAAAGTTCAAACTGAAGACCTGGACTTTTTCTTTACATTAAAAATAAAGTCGTCTCCTCTGATTGCTCATTTAGAACTAGAGCTCGCTCAGCAGGTTTTTAATGCAATTTGCAACGATAAATAAAGCAAAGTATGTAGTGCAACAAAACAAAGTGAATCTAATACTTTACGATGTGGCACATGAGTCCCCTGTATAGAATTTACTGTGAAAGTAGCAGGGCTGAAATTTTTTTTTTTTTAACTTTTGTATGGGCCGAATTATGACGCTAGGGTGATTTCCTAATGCCAATCACAAAAAAATTGCTCTTTCGGCGGTGCTACTTTCACAGTGGACTCAAAATAGGGGACACACACACAGACACCCTAATAAGTATTATTATCGCTTTGTTTTGTTTATACGTAGGTATTTGCAAAAGGTGTGAAGGCGGGGCGGGTCGGTCGCCTGCAATATATTATTTCTGTCAAGTGCTTTCAAAGAGCCACATCGTGTCGCATTTTTAGTGAAATTGCATTTAACTCTTCGTGTGCGCTTCTTCGTATGTAAATACTTTAAAGTTTAAAATAATTATGTATTTTGAGCAATTATAAAGGTAGTAGTTACATCAAGACATGGTATTATAAAATTAAAAGGTGGATTGTTTAAAATTACTAAATCGAATGCCCTTCATTAAGTAGTTTTGTACCAAAACTTGATTGCTTAATTTCTAACGGCGGACACTTAATAACATTTAATAACATAATTGACTAAAAGTATAGAATTCAAGTTAAATATCACAACAGAATGTCTACGTAATGCTACTGTCTTAATCACCAAGAATTTACAAGCTGTGACGAAGTAGTTTTACTACTCTCAAACTCTATCAACCATAAATTATCTTTTAAATGATATATTATGATAGTAAATGATATATTTCATACAATATTATGATAGTTATTGTTTAATTGCACCGAGTTTTTTCAAACGCGTTTTATAATAAAATTGGAAATAGCATAATATATTCTGACAAATAATTAAGTATTACCAGGCGAGTGAAATTGGTACTAAACGGCAGATGACATCTAGTATCCATCATAAGCCAGTGTTGTTTATAAATAACCAGACAAACTGGACCCGCGAGCATTCCACGAGAAAAAGCCGACCTGCAGCTTCTTGTGGTTTAATGAAACTCAACACAACCACTGACCACTAACCAGTAACTATACACTGAGTAATGAAACTACAAAATTTTAAATAACAATGTCGGCATCAGTTTGTTCGTAAAATTCGTGAATTTCACGCTAAGAGACAGCTTGCACATGAGTTTTATAATTAGTAAAATATTTGCTAAATGTAGTTAGTCTTGAATCGTTGATACGACTAGAAAAGAGACTAACAGTGTTAACTGTTGCAAGTTGAAAGTAGAGTCGGTACCAAAAATAAAAATACAGACTATGTCACATCCCGGTGATCCCGGTGAGTCTTCGCGTATTTGGCACGAAAGAATTATAAAATATTCATTCTCATGTACTATCAGAGAAGTTGATTCCTATGCAGATCGGGGACCTAAGTAGTTTGGTTGCGTTACGTCAAACCCAGCCGACAGATCACAGCTAACATTGAATTGACATATTCGACCAAATAACGTTGGTCTATCAATTGCATAGGAATCAATTTCCTCGATGGTACATTGTGAATCTGTTAAGTAAACATTTTAAAAGTATTTCATTCAAAGTGAAGTGCGAATAAATAAGATTAAAGCCGTTAAAATTTATAAAAGCCGAGTCCGCTTAAAGCTGAAATTAAATCTAATAAAGTGGATATTTTCAATTCGCTCCATGCTTTCAGGGATTCGCGTCAGCGTTGAATAAAAAGCCAATGGCCAAGTCGTTTTTAATTAAATACAGTTTTCTTTTTTATCTCGATAGTCGGTCGATCGTAGTTCGAAGAGATAGCGTTACGACCTCGCCTGCACCTGTACCCCAAACCCGTTTCCAAAACGAGATTTCACTCTCTCAACTCTCGACACATCGCCGCGCTTAATTTATACTCTATTCTAAATTCCGTCACATACTCTCTCGGGAGGAGGGCCCGAATTAATAGAAAACAAAACAACGAGTGTTTTTGACGCCTATGCGGCAACAGGAACTACCGACAGCATTGTGATTTTATTATAGAGTCGTAGAGAGTAGTTGTTACATTTTAGAGTTGGATAGTTTGTATTTGTAATGTGTGAGAACTTGAGAAGATACTTGCATAGTGCAAGTATCTTCACCCATGATGGGTTTCCAAAAAAAAAAAATCAGTGTAGTTTATGAAACTCCTAACTCCTATTAATAATATAATGTGTAACTTTATTGATTAATACTAATTAAAAGCAAAGGACATCATATTTTTATTAAATGTTTGTCGATGCATCCGGACTTAAAAAGTTAGTTCTACTAGATTTCCCGTAATTTCCTTGCGAAATAAGTTTGTTGTGTGGGAACCGTATATATTTAAGCGCAATAAAAACTAGCCTATGTCCTTTCCCGGTACTCAGAGTAGCTGACTCCATATGGCGCAGCGCAGACGACAGACTATCCGTGACGCACTTTTTAGTCCGTGGGAAATAGAACCTATGCAATTATATGCAGTAACGCACACGAAAAGTCCGCATATAATTGCATAGGTTCTATTTCCACAGACAAAAAGTGCGTCACGGATAGTCTGTCGTCTGCGCTGCGCCTATCTTTTATCAACATCGGTTCAACGGTTTACGCATAAAGAGGTAACTAACAGACTTTCGAATTTATTACATCAATATGGATTAAAATATGACATTTAAAAGGTAAGTATTAAATCGTGGGCCTTTCCGTAGCAGCCTACTTAAAACTTTCCTCCAGTCCACTCCGCGAACAAAGGTGCACAACGACACTGATTATATCGCCGGCCATTTTACATAAACGGATTTCGAGCGGCCAAATTGACGTAAACCACTTTTATTTAAATCGATTTTCAATTTCCAACTTTCACGTTTTAATGTTGTGTAATTATTGCATAATGTATTGAGATAATGACACGCTTTTAAGGTAAAATAGCCATATAGGTGTAGATTGTAGTGTATCCGATATACACGTCTTTATGAGGACATGAGGACTACTGGGTGGAGTAGTGGGGGGGGGGGGCATATTTGGTAATAATCGAGGTCGAGCGCGCGCCGAGACCTCATCACATTAAAACACCGTTACTCGAGAGTCGAGACTCATGTACTCGGAGTATTCGAACATTCGAATTTCAAATGTAAGTATTGAAACTCCATCGGCATTTGTAGCTTTAAAAGGTCCTTCCAACTTTCTTTTAACAGGAGCCGAGGTTTTAATTAATTTTAAAAGTACGACTACAATTTACAGTTGTTCAATTTCTGGTAATACAACTACATTGTACAATGTACATAATATTCTACATTCGGTTATTTATTTCAATACTATTTATTCCACTTTGGCACATTTCATAATTCATATTCATAATAGTAAAATATTTCATTATTATTAGTACACCAGCAACAGCAACATTTTTAGAAACACGATTCTTATTCTGGTATCGAGCAAAAAATTGCAAAAAAAATCTAGCTTGTTGTATGAGAGCCCCCCTAAAATATTTAATTTCTTTTGTTTTTAGTATTTATTGTCATAGCGGCAACAGAAATACAATAATCTCTGAAAATTTCAACTCTCTAGCTATTATCGTTCTTGAGTTATAGCCGGAGACAGACAGACGGACAGACAGACGGACAGACAGACGAACAGACAGACGGACAGACAGACGGACAAACAGACGGACAGACAGATGGACAGACAGACGGCCAGACATTAAAGTAGTGACCGACCGAACTTTCGGTTTCGGTTTCGGCCAATTTCGGCCAAAAAATCTAGTTTCGGCCAAAATATAGCCGAAACTTTCGGCCCCGCCGAAACTCATGCGTCGTTCGGTAAACTTCGCAGTTAACTCGTGCTTGCTTGCCAGCGAGGCTCCGGCTTAGTTCGCCACCGTCTATTTAATCGTGTTTTGAGATTATAATATGTTCTAGATTAGTCCCAAATCAAAAATTAGCACTTCGTTTTATTTTCATTATATTGTGTAAACTTATTTTTGTCAAAATTATAGTATTGAATTTTATTTCTACGACAAACGCAGGCTTATTTAATCCTTCGATCGGTGATTCTTGGAAATGCTATTGTATTCTATTGTTGTCGCGATCACCGGTGCTCGGGGCTTGATGGCTTAATAATTAATATACATAACTATTGGCAAATTACGTGCTATTTTAACAATGTTTCCAAAAAAAACGATTATTTACAAAATCGCTAAGATAAATTGATTATATTGTGATTTGTGTGTGAACTTTATTTACTTAAGAATTTTGTTTGACTGTGAGATTATAGGATATATGTATTAGGATATATCTTGCGAGAATTATCTAGTAAATCATCTCGCCTCACTCTTTTCGTTTTACCACGCGTTTTATTTAAATATTTATAATTAACTTTGAACTATGGACACGCAATCTCTTAGACAGTTCCTACCCTGCTAGAATCTTATCTAGCCCACTTCCCCGCCAGCTTCACTCAGTTTATTTTTCAGGTTTAGTGGCAAAACTTCTGGAGAAAAAAATGTGACGTCAACTGCAAGTTTGCTTAGTAATTTCGTTTTGAACTTCGACCGCGGTCGTGTCCATGTTTCCCATAAAAATAATATGCAATTGATTGTGTTTTCAGTAGTACGTCGTTAATGTCTAAGGGAGGATTTCACCAATCACACAACTTCGTTTTATAAAACTTAGTTCTCATTAAACGCGTTCCTACGGGGAGGTAAATCTTGTTTTGTGTAAAATGGGTTTCAAAATCTTCTCTTAATCACGATTAATAAATCAAAGTTTATGTGACGTCACGCGATGATTTTACATTGTTTTATCATTTTGGAGTCTAGTTGTTATTTTATCAACAAAAAAGCAAGAAACGATTCATAAACTACCCAAACGCATCATTTATTCGTCTATGATTTTCGATTCACCATGACACTACACTGACAGGACTTTAACGGCTATGAAGCTTAACCGTACAACATTGGACGTTCTGAAGATAAAACTCGGATTTGCTGTGAACCTTATGTTAGTGAAATGCTATTTGGTGCTATAAACGCGTTTATACGTTTAGAACCGATTTAGTGTACACTAAGCGCGTTCCATTTCTTAGATGAAATCGCACCTAAATAAAATGACTTGAAATAACGCTCTTGTTTCTTAGGGTAATCTTTCGTTATAATACATTAAGGGGAATTTCACCAATCACACTTAAATTTCGTTTTATTAAACTAAGTTCTCATTTAACAATGAACACGTTTATATGGCGACGTAAATCTCGTTTTGTTTCAAATAGATTTTACATTTTTCTTTTAACACGTTGATGGACAGTATTTTTGTATCGTTGCTTTTCTACTGTTGTTCCTAGTTTGAAACTACCTGAACATATTCGAGTCTAAGATTAATAATATTTATTTTAAAAAATGTCGCAAAAAGTAAAAAACTCAATGTGGTACTTTTTCTTTAGTTTAAAAAGTTGTAATTTATGTTAAAAATCAATAAATTTCAGTAAATAACCGTAATTTTTAAAGTTTTACCAAGTTTCGGTTTCGGTTTCGGCCGAAACTAAGAGTAAGGCCGAAAGTTCGGTTTCGGTTTCGGCTGAAAAATCAGTTTCGGTCGGACACTACATTAAAGTCTCAGTATAGGGTCCCGTTTTTACCCTTTGGGTACGAAACCCTAAAAAACACACCCTGCCAATTTTAGAAGCTCATAGCGAGGCAATGATTGGAGATAGATACAAAGTGTAAAGGACGAAGTTGTAGAGAATTTAATTAGCTTTTATTATGTAGTACAAGAGAATTTCGTACGAAGCACCGTTTATGATGAGTAAGCAAAAAACCAAAAAAACGGGACCTTCTTTGGGGTCAGGACTTTTAGTATTTTTATCTCCTAACTAGTCTAAACAAAGTATCAAAGTCAAAATTTCTGCTTACGACTTTTCCAAGCAGAATCATTCGTTTACTAGGCTATTATTTCATAATCGAACGAGTACATTTAAACATTGCAATAATAAATGAGTTGTACCATCGAGGAAATTGATTCCTAAGCAGTTGACGGACCTACGTGATACGTCATTTAGAGCCGGGACACAAAAACACGGCACGACGTCGTACGGTGTCGTACGACGTCGTGCCGTAGAAACTCACGTGGAAATTCAAGATGAGTTTCTACGGCACGACGTCGTACGACGCCGTACGGTGCCGTGCCGTGTTTTTATGTCCCGGCCCTTAGTCGGGTGACGGGTCATGTACTCATATCAATTGTGATCTGTCCGCTGGGTTACAACTTACAATTAGTAAGTCATAAACGCGAAGGTCCACCGTCAGCTGCCTAGGAATCAATTTCTCTGATAGTACAATTAGGTTATATTTTTAATTTTACTGACATCGGAGCAATATTATTATTTAAATCATATTGAGTGTGACCGCGCTCAGCAGCTGCAGACGCGCCGCCCGGGCGTGCAGCGAACGCGCGTACAAAAACAACGCAATAGATTTTTTGCCGTTCGACATTTCTTCTATCACCGGTTTTTTCAGATATAAAAAACGCCGTGACTGAATAAAACTAGAAATAAAAAGGAAGCTTCTCGGTCAACAGTTCGCGTTGTTTTATTTTCCAAGTATTCTGTTGTTTTGTCCCAATTAATAGATCTTACTGTTTTGTATTTATAACTATCACATCTTCCCTTCGTAACTCTAATACAAATCTTTTAAAAGTAGGATTTGATCGTTTTACATTTGAAGCTCTATACCTAAGAAGCTTCCTTATTTCGGTATCAATCTGTGTAGCAGATAATCTCGTCTAATGGACGATTGGAGACCGCGGCAAATGACAGTAAAGCCTTAATTTTAGCATAGCCACCCCAAACGTCCACCAAGATATCAGGTGCCATATTAGGTTAGTGCGAGATACAACAATAGGTCTATAATTAATGTCGAAAACAGACAATGCCTTCTAAGTTCTAATGGACCTACAATTTGGGCTTCTGGGAAATATTAGTATTTTTTTACTTGAACTCCTAAAAGTTACGTGGAAAAATATTTTACTCTCATAAACAGAAACTTATTGAAAGCATAATATGTTATACCTACTACAGAGAAGTTAGGCTACAGAATATAATATAAGCTTCTTTAGATGGAAGTTACTATTTATGACTTTTACATATTAATTCATATGCTTCGGCTCCAACGTGCCAGCCTTTAGGAAATCACAGCCCCAAAAAGGCTGGTAGATGCTCGGTTACCGACCATTCCATAACATGCCATATTTGTCATAAATCATAAATGAGGCGATCCTTCAGCTCGTTTTTTCGTCGATCAAATACGAAATCTTCATTATTCAGCAGCGGCAACGTGAAGTGGAACTTTTATAAACAAAGCGTTCACTTTTAAAACAAGTTATTAGCTGCTTATAATATTATGCCGATAACCGAGTTGACTTTTAAATTTTATTTCTACTATTTTTACGACGCCATTCCGAAACTTATTTGGATAACGAAAACGTTAACATTTCCATAAATTCCAATCGAAAAACGTAACATGAGTACATAAATACATCTCGTAGGTAACATTCAACTTAAATAAAACTACTTTCCCTCATAAAAGCTTTTTAAATGGATTAAGTACACTAGCAGAGAAGAATAAAAGCACGGTAAACGCAAGTTGCAACTTCTCAGTATCAGGCAATCTTCGTTCGTTTTATTTTAATTAAAAGTAACTGCCATGTGCGACTCAGTCGGACTTTATAGATTGCTAAAGGTTTCAATTTAGAGAGCACACAAGAGAAGTTAAATAAAACTGAATAACTTATACGACGCTCCGTGAAAAGCGTAATTAGTAAGGTGGTAAGCATAGGTTTCTAGTTAAACGACTGCGACAGAAGGGTTATGTTTTTAAGAGCTTGTATATTTTATTATGCAGTAATCAGTATGTCTGTATCGCGCTTTTCAGCCTGAACGGCTTGATGGATTTTAGCTTGCGAGTGTCGTTAGATATTTATTATTTTCAATTTTGTGATTACTGTGGCTTTAAGTTTTAAACTACCATTGCTACTCGTTTAAGTTAATCGCTTAATACACAGTGCTGCTTAAATATTATAAATTATAATTGATACTAATTTATGTTATTGTGGTTTTCGTAACGAAACTACTCAAAGGAGTTGGAACTTGGAACTTTTGTAGATTTGAGACGTTGAGATTTTCAGAGCCGTATCAAAACAAAAAAAAATCAACACGGAGAATCGGCAGATAATAATATGGCAGTTAAATCAGTGGGGGATAAAATATTTCTGCTTAGGGTAAGTGTCTAAATACACTAGGCCGATGTTACGCGCGTAAATTCCGCATGATTCCGCCTGCAATGTATTTTAAATTACCGATGACGATGACACACTATTCCGTCGCGTTCCGTCCGTATTTTGTATGCGTTTGAGTTTGACATTGCGGACGTAATCATGCGGAATTTACGCCGCGTAACTTCGGCCTAGTGTGTTTAGACACTTAGGATTAATTAATCCTTCGATCATGGATTCTTGAATATCTATTGTTATACTATTGTTGTCGCGATCACCGGTGCTGTTATGGGGCTTGATAGGTACATTTAGTAAGTTTGGTTCCTGCTGGAACTATCTTCTATTCGGATTCGAATTTCGCCTGACGCCTACCATGCACATAATCGAAATGCACCCTGTTTAACTATACAGCTGAGATGTTAGCATTAGCTCCTGTGGACACCTGGGTAATGGTAACTTTATCGAATATCGAATGGGAGCTGTCAGAATGTTCAATACAGAACATTTTCTGTCCTGTTATTGTACAAGTTTCGCTTGTCTACCTGCCACAATCCACATTGCAAAAGTCAGCAAAAGTCATATGACCGACAAAGACTGGGAACCTCGAGCGGACTTATATTATGTAATATAAGCAGCATTAATATCTTTACTAGTAAAGGGGTGAGGAGCTAAGTCACCATTACCAATGACCTGAAATGACCATAGAAACTCATGCTTATGGCTCACCCCACTATGATAGGTCTTTAGAGTTTGGTGGTTACAGTATCTCTGGTATTAACCGACTTCTTGTACCTATGTGATATATTGTCTGCTATCTGTTCAAGCTAAAAGTCAAAACGCTGAGTTCAGCGCGCAGCGTTTTGACTACACAAAAGTTCATCTTGATCAGTTGATTATGACAAAGATAATTTGTCTATGATTATGATAAACTTTCGCTATATAATAATTGATATCACCTGGAAAGCGTAGGGTAGTTTTTATTGAAACAATTATTTTAGGATTATAAACAAGTATTTAACATGGATTCCACGAAACTGCTTTGGGAATTCTTGTTTATACCTACTGTCCCGACCGGGACGAATTAATAAAAATGTCTATACCTATTATTGGCCAAATATTATTTTATTTGGTCTGAGATTATTGGTTGTAACTTGTAAGCTTGTAACTTGTACCTCATATTGTTTGTTTCTTACTTTTAACTTTATATAACTTTAACTTAACTAATTAAACAAGTTAACTTCGTATAGGACCCCAAACTTGTTTTATGAAACACAAGAAAACAAGGCTATAAGTACTTTACTCGCTCAAGAATGTACATAGATGTAGATTGTAGCGCGACCGAGAGTCGCGAGCCGCGAGGCGCGAGGTGAGTCAGAAAGTAACAATCTAAATCCGCTTACCTGTGCAGACCAGCAGCAGAGTAAACGGAGAAAGCAGCCGGTGGGTCCCCATGTCGAAGCCGGGCAACTTTCTAATCAATTTCAGCCAGGTATTATCCAAATACTACGCGCCCATCTTTGTTCGTGAACTTCTCAAACTCAACAACTTTTGATGCACTACACAAAGTTTCAACGGTTCTAATACACTCAACACTGCCACTGAGTAAGTCTCAACTTTATCCAAACGAACACTGTAAAATTCGAAACGTGCAGTAATCCTCTTTGTGCACTAACTCATGTTCGTTTTCAAAACAAGAAAACTTTCACGTACTTCGCGATTGCGATAACCGTACCGAGTCGTAACGGTCGCTGCCGAGCCGACAATGCTGGCGTCAAGCGTGAATGCATCCCTACCAACTTGTAGCCAAACCGAATTTAGTGTTGCCCGCTATAAAATAATATTTCGCCACACGATTTAACATAAATAATTATTTTGTTGTTCATAGCTTAACTTTTTAGATGACATTATTTCCCTGGCCATACATGTTTTACTTTTACATTTGTTAAGGAAGTAGGTATAAAAATCTAAATGAGTATTAAATATTATTTTTAGAATTAAGGCAAACTTTACGGTTAATTTTTCAACAATAAAATATGTATTGTGATTTTTTTCTATACATACCGTACTTGTCGTTATCCCATGAAGAGAAAATTAAAGCTTATAATATGAAGAGATGTCAACTTTTAATTCTGAGACAGTGTATTTTATTTTTTTTTCCAAATTTGTTCGTTATTAATTATTATAATTTTTTGTTTGGTAATTATTTAAATACATACTTAATATATAAAATTATATTAACTATTGTTCTATTTATGCAATGTATCTAATAATAATATTGAACGTGTATTAAACTGTAATTAATATATGTAATTTTTGGGAGACATAAACTTATTATTATTTAAAAAAAAAACTATTTAGTATTTATACTTTTATTGGACTTGTATGTTTTCTAACAATTATTATAGCTGTTAAATTATTTTTTTTTAAAACTTAATTGAAGACCTGAGTGGATGAAGTGGGTAACTAACAATATACAGTGTGCAATTAAACCTTCCTGCCAAATTTTGATAATATTTATTTATTGATCCTTGTTAAAAATAAAAATACACGTATTTTTTCTTTTATAATCACTCAGCTATCCTAAAAAAACATTACAATTAATGGACATGATGCGATGGCCGCGCGTGACGTGCCCCCGCGCGCGCGCCTCCACTCGCGCGTCACCCCCGCTCATTCCCCAGGCCGCGAGTGACCGTTCTGCAACGATTTTAAATACAAACACCAATTTTTTTCCTCATAATTTAAATTTTAAACAAACCTTTTAACATACCTACTTCATCATCTGGCTAATATCTGTATAGGCTTATCTGCCTATACATAAAATCCACATTTTTTCTTTCTTTTTCATTAACTTTCACCCCGACTGGCGCAAAAAGGCCTCAAATAACTTTAGTTACATTTTGATAATATACTAAGATTCGATAAAAATACATTTCATTCTGCACGTACTTTCCCTACACTTGTTATTTTCTCTTAGGTATGGTAGCCCTAACCAAGTCGATGCCTCAAGCTAGCAACGCGGTAGAAAAAGATAGCACTACTTAGAGCGAATAAACGATATATCCGCTTGTTGTTCCTTTTCTTCGTGAACGTGTACCTACTACGAGAGCCACAGAACGAGAGCGGAGACAAAGTTTGGTTTGAAAGAAGTTCCTATTCTTCATAATATTGAACATTGTTGTACACAACACTTGTAGAGAACTTCAAAATTTATTGCTTTTAACTCACACCATAATAATATTATGGTTAAAAGCAATAAATTATATAATATTATTATAATATTATTGTTTAATACATTCAGAAAATCAGAATACATTAATAATTTAGTAAAAAGTTGGTATACGGGGAGTAAGTAGGCTTGGAGTACCTCAAGATGACCTCAAGGAACTTTTTTGGTCAGTTCAAAACTAGGCTATAGATAGTTTTTCGAAATTTTGAACGAAAAGTTCCTTTATACGATCGTTGATCGACTAGGTATTCTCTATGGAGTCTTCTTAGCCGTGATAATTTTCCTTTTAAATTCAGCATATTTCCTACTCCCGTGAATTTTTTCACATTTCCAGAAGCAACCGTTTAGCTGGTAGAACAGGATTTTTTCAGCTTTGATTTTTATTTTTATTTGAAACTTCATATTTCACAAATGGGCCCCTAAATCGAAAAATGAGCTATGAATACTTACTCAATATATTTTTTAAAAACCTATCCAACGACAGACCCTCACGGTGGGGTGGACGCGAAAAAAAAATATCGTCCCCGATTGATGTGTAGGGGAGGTACCATAAAAAAATATATTTTTTAAGATTTTATATACCATTTTGTCATTAATATTTGCATTCATTCCGAATTACAGCTTTGTAGGTCCTATAGTCTCTGAGTAAAACCGCGGACACCCAGACGGACAGACGGACGGACAGACCGAAACTATAAGGGTTCTTTGTTGACTACGGAACCCTAAAAACAACTTATATAAATATTGTGTTAAATAAAATACCATCAAATTTATTACCAACAATGGTAATCCTTTAAACCCACAAACCCTATACTACACCAGTCCGCACTGTCTGCTCCCATACCAATCTAATAAACTAAATATCGACAGACGCTCGACTGAAGTGTCGTCTTTATTAATGTGTAGGACGTCCTACAATAAGGTACAAGTGGTACAAGTGGCGCGTGGCGAGGGCGCCACCATTTTGCTGACTTCATCCAGCAGGGGACCGAGACATTTGCATAATTAAAAAATATATTCCACGAGCTGGCAGACGGCACACTGCAGATTGATACCTCCCATGCCATTAGTTGACCAAGTCCCGTTAATAATAATAAAAAAATTAACAAGTGCGAGTCGGACAGGCGCACGAAGGGTTCCGCGCGAAGATTAATATCGGGAAAAAAGCAACGATGTCAATACTTGGATATGGCATAGTTTCTATGGCACACTGCTCTCAGATGAGTGAGCTCACTAATTTCGAGGGTGACACATTTTCGCGCTGACGATTGTATGGAATGCCTTTTCTAAAGGTTATAAATTCTATGGAAAAAAGAGGCAACAAATAGCATTTTTATATGGGAGTCACCATTAAACATTAAAATTGAAATATTTATGGCAACTGGCAACAAAAATTACAATATTATCATATTTTGTGACAATTAATGTTTTACTCTCACGGTTCATTAGATACATAAGCCTGATAAGTGATAACTGACAGACGGACACATGCCAAATATGTTGTAGGTATACTAGGGTCTAGGGTTAACCCTTTGGGTGCGGAACGCCAAAAAGAAATATGAAATGGCAATGTTATGAAATAAATACAAAGAAATTGCCGTAGTATTTTTCACGCGTATTACACAATATCAAAGCGTAGCGTAGATTACAGAAAATATCGGATAGGAAATTCAATTTTCGGAATGAAAATTGCGAGCTGCCGCTGTCATCAGGGCCGCCCGCGCCGCTAGCTGTACTTTTATGATTTTTGTTCTTTAAACAACACACTTTTGACTGGTATATGACTTGTTGAGGAGGTATAGGTCTACCAGGATCTGATAGCAAATTTTGATGGTAGATTTTAAAAAAATATCCTTGATCATTGGATAAATTTTTATATTTGCATGTTTCACACACAGAATCCGCCGCTATAAGAAAAAAAGGATCAAAATGTTTTATTCCAATTACCCCGGTATTGCTAGAGTCAATTGCTTTAAGTACTTACTCACTTTTTGCCATCAGATTCTGGTAGACCTATAATTGGTTTACCAGCATGTTTAAAAAATCAATAAACATGGATCGATAGGGACAAAAAACATCCACCAGACAATGACGAAAAAGTCGAAGGTGAAGGCACAAAATCTTAGGTAATTTAGAGGATTCCTAGCTCCTCCCGATACAAAGACACCATTGAAAATCAGCCCTACTAGCGACCGACGCGATGTGGAAGACTCAGGAGCCCAATTCTCACATCCCGGTTCCCGAAATTAAATTCGAGCCGCGGCCGCTCGAACGATTGGACGCGATTTGACGTTTTTACGAGCAATTGCAGGCGAAACGAAAAGGTCAATCTGGGGGTACGGGAGTGCCCCCGCCAAGATGAGCCAAGTGATATTTATTACAGAATCGGTATTGTAGTACAATACACTTTTGAACGTTGAGACTTGAGTCTACGATAAAAAATACGCAACCGAGTTTCGTGGCCCGAGAATTGAGCCCGCATTGTATTCGCGGGTGTCGCAAAAGGAATGCGCCAACTTATTAATCAAGTCGCGTCGCTGGTGCTTACACCGACAACACAGACTGGTATTAGGTATTCCGTGACCACCACGTACGTCAATGGTCTCTAGCAGACGCCAGCTCCTGCACATTTAGGGTCAATTCAGACAGCAACGCGACGCGTAGATGCATTTCTAGA
Organism: Polyommatus iphigenia; assembly: GCA_963422495.1. Taxonomy (NCBI): domain Eukaryota; kingdom Metazoa; phylum Arthropoda; class Insecta; order Lepidoptera; family Lycaenidae; genus Polyommatus; species Polyommatus iphigenia. Next base: position 40,125,730 of record OY730182.1, read on the forward strand.
TTTGTATTGAATTGACAGATTTGCAAAACGTCTCACGCAATTGAAGTCTGTCAAATCCATACAAATTTTAAAATGCATCGAAAGTGCTCAAAGTCTTTAAAATTTAAATGAATGCTTATGTCAATGGGCGCTGCTGGTAAAGGAGAACTGTCAAAAATGACGTTTTTGTATAAAAACAGCGTTAGTTCCTTTTCTCACCACGTTCATTTAAAGCCTTGTCGAGCTGTACGCGTCGCGTTGCGGTCTGAATTGACCCTATTGGCATAGATTACACGGTCAATATTATCACGATTCTAGTATCACGGTATTCACAAATAGTACTGCGATACTGCGATTCGGCCTATTACACCGTCAATATTATCACGGAATCGTGATAATATTGATGCGTGTAATCTGCGCCAATGCGTACGTTACGTAACTTAAAACTTTTATCATTTATGTCACAAGTCAACTCACAGGTCAAATATTATGTTCAACGTCAATAAGGGCCTGTTTCACCACTTTCTGATAAGGTGGCGAATAGGCTATTCACAACTTTTTTGACAGATTCTCCATACTTGATCTGTCAAGTAAGTTGGTGAATAGCCTATTCGTCACATATCAGGAAGTGGTGAAACAGGCCTTAAAGTTCTATCGTAGAAATTGGTTCATAGGCAGAAAGAGACCAACGAGATTTGGTCGGATCAAAACCAGCCAACAATCATGACTAACATGGACTTATTTATCATAGCCTGCTGCCTGACCAAATAACAAATGTATTTTTCTGGTGGTACCTTTCGGGGTGTTCAAACAAAAAAAAACGTGTTAAAGGTAGAATGTTGTTTAGTCTTGAATGGATTCCAACAGACAACAGTTCAGAAATATCTGTAATGCATAATGTTGTGATGGAATATTTTGTCGTCGCGTCGTTGACAATGGGCTACGTTGATTGAGTCGTAAATGCTGGCACTTGACGTCACTGTCCATGCGTTAGCGGCCGCTTAAGCTCGGCTCTACTGCATACAGGGTGCAATTAAACCTTCCTGCCAAATTTTTTCCAGGGCTTAGGTATCATTAGGAGAGTCCATTTAACCAAACAAAATTGGGTGTTATTTTTTTTTTCAATGACATATTTTATCCCATTTAAAATCGTTGCAGAACGGTCACTCGCGGCGCGGGGGATTGATAGGGGGTGACGCGGGATGAGGCGCGCGCGCGGGGGCACATCACGCGCGGCCGACGCAGTGTCCATTAATTGTAGTGTTTTTTTGGATAACTTTCGGAAGCTATTTCTCAACATTTTAGTACTGAGTGACTATAAGGGCCGATTCACACCGGAATGGCAGAGGCGAGGCGAGCAGTTTCAGTGTCATATGATTTTAAACTTTATCTTCATTATTGTAATACATAGTATCGCTTGAGAAATCGCCGCCGCCGGCGGCCGCCAGAGGCCACGAGCGGCCACGAGCGTCCACGGGCGGCCGTAGATTTCTCAAGCGATACTATGTACATATTACAATAACGAAGATAAAGTTTAAAATCATATGACACTGAAACTGCTCGCCTCGCCTCTGCCATTCCGGTGTGAATCGGCCCTAAAAGAAAAAATACATGTATTTTTATTTTTAACAAGGATCAATATATCAAAATTTGGCAGGAAGGTTTAATTGCACCCTGTAGAATAATACATAGCACACTTAGTTGCCTCGACATTCACCTAAGATGCCTATGATTTAGCTAGTAGCTGCTGTCGGCATGTGACACCACTATAATAGATAAGTATGGCAGTGAGAATTGGGAAAAGTTCATTCTCCGAAGAGAACCCACAGGATATAAGCGCGCGTTGAGACGTGCGCGTTATCTGCGCGTTTTTTTCTCGCGCGGATTCAGCACGTGTGAAATTGCTATAGCGTTTGGAAAAATACGCGACGCGCGCTGAATGATGAATCCGCGTGAGCAGAAAACGCGCACATCAGAACGCGCCCTTATTCGTAAAAAAATAAGTTTACTACGCAGGCTGTACTAGTACTAACTACATATGCTAAGTTTGGCAGGTAGCATGATTTTAAAATCTAAATAGAGTTAGGGCTAGAGAAAAGCGTTCGGTTTGAATAATTACTTTCGTGTAGAATCGGGGCGGTGCTAGACAGCCATCATTTACATACAAAACGACGAACAATCCACACAACCGCGGCTGCGGCCGGCTATTCGGCTGATTTTCACCAAATCCCAATTTAGATAATGTAAATTCCACCTAAATCGTACCTAATGACGTGGGCTTGAATTTCGTCTGAATGGAGTAGATCCGGAGTCCGGACAGTGCTCCAGCTAGATGCAACCGAAACATCTTGCAGCCTCGCCGTTTATCAATCAACGTTCACAAACATATCGAAGCAAGCTCGGATCTAGGGTGAAGTCTAGAAATCTAGATTCTAGACGGAGCTGAGGTCTACGATATCTATTTATCAACAATTTACATAGTATTAAAATGGTCTAACCTACTTTCGCTGTTGCAATAAGGAATGTAATTTTCAGCAATAGATGTACCTACCTAAAGTAAATCAAGGGAAAAGTTTTTTCGTTATACCTAGCGACTAGCGTTTTGCAGTACCGTAGAGATAAACTACGATAACATGGCGCGCCCCTCCAAATTACTGTTTCAATGTGTATAGTCACATCCTTATGAAAGAGTTTGTATGTAGTAAGTATTCAACCAATCAACACTCGTAATATTTCACTTAATGTCACTTATTACCAAGATTTGTTGGTCAACTAAATCATAACTAGCCGACCGCGCAAGACAACGCACTTCAAACGTTTTGACAACGCACTTCAAACGTTTTGAATTTTGGAGGGGCGCGCCATGTTATCGTAGTTTACTGTTTATCTCTATCACGTATGCATGGACGTATAAAAAAGGCGGTCGGAGTCCCACCATACACAAAACTGTGTCGTTCAGAGTCGGCCAGCTGGCTGTATGTACACAGTCCGCACGCACACATTCTTGCGCTAGTCCATACCATTTGACACGCGTAAGAATGTGTGCGTGGCCGACTCTGAAGAAAAGTGAAGACACAGTTTTGTATATAGCAAGACTCCGTCCGCCTTTTTTTCTACGTTCATGCACGTATGTAAGAAGTAAGAACTAAACTTTTATTTAGAGTCCATAATTCCTTTCCAATCCTGACTGGAGTATCTCTCTATCTGTGTAGTATAATCTCTATCTGTATTAATATGTATTATATTGTCTTATATACTTTATCTTGAGAGAGTTAGACACATCCTCTGGCATGAAGCAGTAGAGCGTACCGTATGGTGAATGGTGATCCTCTGACCAAGACATTCACCTCGAACGTACACAATGTCCAGTGCGTCATAAATCATAACTCATAGTAGGTATCTTAACCTACATAACATATTCAAAATAATACATAATATTATCATAGCTACTAGCTGCACTGCATTTGAATACGGCCGGACGCCGGTTTTGCAGTGTGAGTGTTTCAAAATTCAAGTAACAAACAAGGAGTGAAAAGTAAAATATGTAATTAAAAACACAAATGACATCTAAGCCTCGATCTGTTTTAAGAAACATCACAAATGAAAACTCAAAACTGAGCTCCAACTTCCAAGGTAGGAAATCTTAAAAAGATTTCGCAAAAGGGAAACTTTGCAAAAAAAAGAAATTAATTTGAAATACAAAGGTTCTCCGGCGGTCGTGATTACTGTCGGCGCAGACAGACTCAACCTGGGAAACGCCGTCGAAGCCTAAAAAAACAATAAAAGTGGAAACGCGAAAGAACATCTTAATATCCCACACAAAAACAATTTTCGACAATCCCCTTCTCGTTACCACCATATAATGTCTCTCGCCGTAATTAAATTATGAGCATCCCTTTTGCTGGTTAGTGATCTCAATAAAAGCGTAATAGTTATCTTTGGCGAGGGGCCGGTGGCGCAATTACAATGATTGCGGGGGTGCTTCGCCCCGGGCGCCGCGCGCCGAGCCCCTCGGCCGGAGGATCCGCCCTCGCTATGCTCCGTGTCAAATTGCCCAAATTTATGCAACTGCTCTTAAACATCCCTTCGTCGAACACCACATCAAATGTCATAATTTGAGAAGGGCCGCGCAGTTTGCATAAAATATGCATAGAGTGTTTTCAATCAATATTACAATAGACACAGTCTGAGGTCCGAACTTCGAAGGTGATAAGTACTCGATCTTGTGAATATTACAGAAGGTCAAATAGTGAACATTGAGCTTTATATAGCGACAGATCACTCTGGCTGTGCATACTTTACAGTTTACTAGGGTCTAGGGTTGTCATCAGCGTTGCCAGACGTCCCGATTATGGCGGGACGTCCCGATTTTTTCATCAAAATTAAATGTCCCGCGCGGGACAGGCTCAGTCCCGCTTTTCGGGGAAAGCCCGAACGTACGTGCAGCGTGCTGAGAAAGAAAGGTGCGTAATGAAGATAAGAGTGTGGGAGGTAGAGGGGTGGATTTTCTTTGGCTACTTTTGCTATCTATTGTCACGTAAACGTTATTTTAACGCAAATAAAAAGATAAAAATTCAAAAAACTTTTGATTTTATACCTTTTTTCACTTTGACCCGCTTTTGATTGAAGAATCCCGCTTTTTCACTCAAAAAGTTCCAAAGTCCCGACTTGGCACAAAAAAATCTGGCAACGCTGGTTGTCATGTTGCACACAAAGCGTCGATTGCAGAATAAGAAAATATTGAAAGTTTTACTCTCAGCAAAAAATTATTTATTTAACATCATGTCCCATATTCATATTACGTAATCTTAATCAAAAAAAAAAACACAGGCAGAAAGTCCTGCAACATAAAACATCAAACTTCGTTACAAAGCAATCTTTGTCTAAAGTTCGCGAAAGTTAAAGAACAATCAAAAACAAATTATTGTTTTCTTTCAATCAATAGTTCCCCGCACCCTTCCATAATGTTATTTGGGAAACAATATATAACACGAATTGCCTGTGGCTGGGTAAAAAGCAGCGAAAGCATTTTCACATGAGTAGTTTTCATTTCACTAACTCCCCTTTGTTCCCTAAGGAATTCCAAATAGTATCTGCAGTTAGCCAGACCCAAATAACGCCGCAGGGAGGAAGGATACATTTCCCCTTCAATCAAAATTGTTTTTTTTTTTACTAAAGAGCCATCGATCTAAAAAATTACTTGAGCGACCATAGAGCACCAAGTTTAAAATTTACTTACTTTGTTTTATTAAAAATATAAAATAAATCTATAAAACTGTTAAAATATTCTAGTTTATCATCGTTTATCGTTGATCCTAGGATTAACGATTAATTTCTAATTAACAACAATATAAATTATGAAAATAAATAAAATTCGAAGTCTGAACTGCTCGGAGCTCGGTTAGCGCAGCTTTTGAATAATTATGTGCATAGTTGATGGCTCATACATAGTCATGTATACTTTTCACTTTAAAACCATATTTCGCAGTTTTACTTTTCAGTTTATAATATGAAATAAGGATGTTGTTAGTTTCTTGGCTGGCTTGTTATAAACATAGCAGAGTGCTACCACTGGCATGTAGGTACTTTATTAGAATAACGGTACCAAACTTGTTTACACGTACAGAAGCGGACAGACCATCATACTCTTGGTCCGAGAAGGTCGCTTCGAAGAATCAGGTTTTCCACATCTTATTTCGTTATTTAAATGTCATTTGGGCTATGTTGTCCATACTTTTGTTAAATTCCTGCAATATGAATATTTTAGGCGCTCTTTCTAATCTCGTGAAAGTGTTATCAAACTTAATTGTAAGACCTTTTATGTTATGTACTAATTTACCTTTTATGTACTCATTTCTTGGAAATAAATAAATAAATCTAAAAAAATCTAAAAAATGTTTACCTGTAGAGTTGTATTAAATTCACTTTTGAGAGTCTGAATTCTTGATTGGTAGTTTGGTCTAAAAAAGGTATTCGTTTTGAAAAGTTGCTTATAAATGTTACACAAACCACAAACTTTTAATAGGTATGTAGGTAGTTACGTAAATATTAGATAACAGTCAACAGTTATTCTCTAGTCTCTACACACCGCGTTGCAAGCATTCGTATCTTTGACGCTCATACAAAGATTCCATCATCCATGCAACTACGAAAATAAACATCTATTAGGACAGGTATTTAAGATGTTGCAGCTGTAAACTAGTTATACATAGTCGTACTATGGATTTATCACTAAGCCGAGGCCGACTACTTAAAACACATCTGTCCCCAGACTCGTGGTCAAAATAAAATGCAACTTTGAGACGTCCTTTTCTCAGTGCTCAAGGACTTGACGCGTAGTCAGACACCTGCTGATCCAGTTTGTTGCTACACCTGTGTGGTTAGCGTTTCGCACTGATTATCATTAAACGATCTGAGTAAATCACCGTAAGAGGTATTTTGACACGTCGTGTAACGTGTTCCTGAGGGAATACTGCGACCTAAAGCTCATACATTACCTCGTATCATATTTCATGTCATTTATATTGATCCGAAAGTTATCAGTTATCACAGCCGTGTGTCTCTTCAGTTTATAAAATGGCACTGATTTTAGTGATTTACAGGGGCAGATGTAAATTGCAGTTTTGGTAAGTTAAAAATTATAAATGACATATTCAATATCAATAACTAGTTTAGCAGTTAAAACTAAGCAGTAAGATAAACAAAAATGAGTATTAAAAAATAATCAAATGGATAATTGAAAACATTATTGAACAGTGAAATAATTAAATGAGCGGTAAAAATTAATGAATGAACGGTTACGTGTGGGCAGTAACAAATCGGAATTTGTCAGTAAGATATCTCATTCTAAGCAGTTCTTTAAACAATGAGGTGGTTAAATATAATAAAATCGGCCAAGTGCGAGTCGAACTCACCCATGAAGGGTTCCGTACCGTTATAAAGCGAAAGTATAAGACGGTCTCCGGCTGCTGCCGCAGCACGCTCAGCTCCCTCTGTGTTGTGGTCTAAGTTCTAATCTAACCTAACCCACTCTTGGACTTTCTGGATTGTGTTTGTTTTGGCGGGGGGCTGCGCCCCCCGAACGCCCTTACGGGGGGGCTGCGCCCCCCCGGCTTCCCGCTACCGTATCCGTGGTCAAGTAGGCCTTCTGTTGTCGTTATCGAACCGCTCATTTCATCATTTTTACCGCTCATTCATTTATCGAACCACTCATTCCATCATTTTTACCGCTCGATTGTTGTTATTACTGTCCATGTTTTACAGTCACAATTATTAATCAACCGCTACAAAATTAAATAACTGCTCAATATTTTTTTCAACTGGTCATAATAACATCTCAAATATTTAAATTACTGCTCAAAAAATTAGTTCCCTTATAAAATTAATCAGGAAACGGACGGACTGGTTGCCTGAATGCGTTTTAATGTAGCTTTTTAGACATCTACTAGCGACCCGCCCCGGCGTCGCACGGGGTAGGTATAAAATATATGGCCACTGAAAAAATGGTTAAAATCGATAGCTTATGATCCTTCACGTGGTCTACTTCTTATCTGTGCCAAATAACATAAAAATTGCTCCAGTAGTTCGCGAGATAAGCCCTTTCAAATAATTTCCCCCGTTTTTTCCACATTCTCTTATTAGTCTTAGCGTAATAAAATATAGCCTATAGCCTTCCTCAATAAATGGGCTATCTAACACTGAAAGAATTTTTCAAATCGGGCCAGTAGTTCCTGAGATTAGCGTGTTCAAGTTAGCCCTTTCAAATAATTTTGCCCGTTTTTTTTCACATTTTCCTCTATTTCTTCGCTCCTATTAGTCTTAGCGTGATAAAATATAGCCTATATCCTTCCTCGATAAATGGGCTCTCTAACACTGAAAGAATCATCAAAATCCGTTGCGTAGTTTTAAAGATTAAAGGAAACAAAGGGACATGAGGGAAGAAAAAGCGACTTTGTTTTATAATTATTATTAATTACTAGCTGTTGCCCGCAACTTCATTCGCGTGGACTTCAGTTTATAGCGCGCGGTGTCAACTAAATTGGTGTCAAATTTAAAAGCTTTTTAAAACCCTAGTACCCCTTAAATCAAAATACCCAAAAACAGCTGTGCAGTGTGCACATAATATTTCATTTTTTTTTGAATTAAACTTTATTTATACCAAATTTTAAAGCTTATTGGCCCCCGTAAGGGCTACTGGCGCCTGTGTGCAAAAAAAGGATTTTGGCGCCCCTTTAGGCAAATTTTTTGGGTCCTTGGTCCTTTGGCGCCCGCTACCATATTGCACATAATATGGTAGCGGGGGCCCTGCCCCCATTACACAACTTTAGCTTTACCTATTATTAACTATGTATTTTGTATCATTGGTAGGTTTAAGGTTACGTCACTGCATTATTGCAAAGATAAAAGTACTGAGTAGTGAGTTATTTAATAACGTGATAATAATCGAAAGAATCGCGAAACCTGACTCACCATGGTACCACCTCTTGTAGAAAGACGCATGAGCAAGCGATAGCGCGATGTAGGCAACGCTTAACGCCATCTGTTATGAATTTTTGCAACTAACTTAATTTGAACAAATTTACGCATTTTCACCCCCTTACAACCCCTTTTTCCAGTTAAAAAGTAGCCTATGTCCTTTCTCAGGCTTTAGACTATCTGTGTACAAAATTTCATTACAATCGGTTCAGTAGTTTTGACGTGAAAGCGAGACAGACAGACAGACAGACACAGATACTTTCGCATTTATAATATTAGTATAGATTAATGTATATGTCGCAGGGAAAAGAGGATATCAGGGATTTCACGATATCCCTAAGGATATCTAGAACTCCCGGTAGATGCCGAATATTCTTGTTAGTTACGTCTTCTTACTAAAAATATCTAGTGATATGTCATTTCACTAAACTAAATCTAGTGAAATGTCAGAAACGCGGATACCGCCGAATAAAAATCGAGCCACTCATTTCTCTCGCTCGCTCTAGTTCCCACACGTGACACGGGCACTAGTGGGAGTGAAACAAATGCGTCGCTCGAGCTGGCGCAGCTCGTCTAGCCTGGAGACAGACAGACAGACTAACCCTTTGGGTACGGAACCGTAAAAACTAGGATAATCGAAGAGCTGGAGTACCTGTAGTACCTGTGCCTGTACAAGAGCCTAACCAAACTAGAGATCGACATGCCACCTTTACAAAAAATATTCAACTTGGTCGGCCGCTTCATGTGACGTCAAAAATCAAAGGTCTGAAGTATCTGATGAAGAACCCTCAGTTGGTTTCAACTGTATGATTCAGAGATATGGTGATGCCCCCTCAGATCTACTATAGTTGCATTACACGTGTGATAATAATAATAATAACTCCCCTCTGGTTTTGGTGACGGTGACTGGTTTCATTGAAACCAGGCCAAGAGTAATTTTATAGTGCCCAAGTGTGTGCGCAGTACACAAGAGCAATCTCTTTATTCCTTTACTCGCATAACCCGGTGGGACGGAAGACTGACACGACCGGCGAGAGATCAGGCGCAGGACCGACTTTTTACATGCCCATCCGACGCATGGATCATCTAACATTTTACTTGTCAGATTCAGATGTTAGATGATCCTATCAAAGTACCCGTGTGTATACTAGAGCAAGCGAGAGAAATGCGTGGCTTTTTATTCGGCGGTGTCCGCTTTTCTGACGTTTCACTAGATTTAGTTTAGTGAAATGACATATCACTAGATATTTTTAGTAAGAAGACGTAACAAACAAGAATGGGATATCGTGAAATCCCTGATATTCTCTTTTCCCTGCGACATATAGATAGAAAGGGCCTGTTTCACCACTTTCTGATAAAGTGCCGAATAGGCCATTCACAGCTTTTTTGACAGACTCTTCATACTTCATCTGTCAAATTAAGTGGTGGATAGCCTTGTGGCGGTACCTACTAGGAAGTAGTGAAACAGGCTCTAAAACTATTAAAACTAAAAACTTAGGACCCCAAATCTAATATTTTAAGCAACATAAATGCAGGCTCTTCGTTTCTTGTTCATTCCAGTCCGTTTCCTATCAAACAACAAAATTGTTACCTATTCTAGGAAAGTCTGATCCCAACAAAAATATTTCTGGTAAAATGTTGCCGAGACGACCACATAAAGTTTGCCCTGCGTAGAACCAAGCTTCTGAATCTACAAGGCCTAACTCTACTGACCCTAACTTAAACAAATTCTACATACCTACCAGTAAATGTATATCCGCCGTTTACCGTTTCGCTATCGTCGCGGAGGTGATGCGAACATTTATTTTCTGATCTGAAGTTAGTAACGAAAGTCGAAACAGCCGAGCCATACATATTTAGTAGTGTCCGACCGAAACTGATTTTTCAGCCGAAACTGAAACCGAACTTTCGGCCTTGCTCTCAGTTTCGGCCGAAACCGAAACCGAAACTTGATAAAACATTAAAAATGACGATTGTTTACTGAAATTTACTGTTCTGTAACATTTGTCATCACATAAGAAAAAGTGCCAAATTGTATTTTTTTACTTTTTGTTACGTTTGTCAAAATAAATTTTATTAATCTTAGACTCGAATATTATGTTTCCTAGAAACGTTTCAGTATCATATTCCGTTTTTTTATACGATTCCAAGTTTTAATGTATTAGAACGAAGCATATTAACCTTAAAAACATGAGCAGAATTTATTTCAAGACATTTACTATTAAAAAACAATCAATTGCAGTCATATTTAAAACGAAATTACTAAGTAAACTTGCAATTTAACAGAACTAAAAACAGAATTAGAAGGAAAAATATATAAATTAGCTTCTTATTTTTTTATTTTATGTTTCTGGTTAATTTTCAATGCATATAATCGGATTATAGTCATTAAGTAACAGGCACAAGAAAAAATATTTTTGTTGGGTTGTGTAATGAGGGCCGCAAGTGTCAAGCTTAGAGGGAAGTGGGGTAGATACGATTTTAGCAGAGTAGGAACGGTCTGTGCGACTGCAATATTAAAGTACACATTTAACAAAAGACTGTGTGAAAAATTCAAGTGCCTACCTACCTCTTGCCATTATTGATATAGAGCGAAAAAGGCCAAAAAAATCACGTTTCTTGTATGGGAGCCCCCCTTAATATTAATTTTATTTTGTTTTTAGTATATTTATTGTTATAGGGGCAACAAATATACACAATCTGTGAAAATTTTAGAAGTCTAGCTATAGCGGTTCTTGAGATACAGCCTGGAGACAGACAGACGGACAGACAACGAAGTCTTAGTAATAGGGTCCCGTTTTTACCCTTTGGGTACGGAACCCTAATAACTCAAAGTTTAATTAGTTATGTTTCATTTTGTACTGACTACTGGAAGGAAATGAAAAGTTTGAGTACCTAGACGAGGTTCAGTTTTGCCGCCTGACCAAAGATGGTTTCATGGGAGTCAGTGATTTGTGCAATTTCCTATGAATTTTGTCGCATAGTTGCTTCATATTGTATTCTTGAAATATTTAATGTCCATCTTATGAAATAAATATTATAATTTTTCCTCTTCTAGGTTTGTGGCAAGGTCGCTAATCTCTATTGCATTTTTAGGCCGGGTTCGAAATAATATGAACACGTACCATCTCGTAAACGGCAGCTTTGCCAGAAAAGTACCTAATAAGTACTTACTTGAAAAAAAAATGTAAGAGTTAGGTACAACATCATGTTGCCACTATGCTTTTGTATTTTTAATACAAGAATCAGGTACTTATTTATTTTTAAATGGTAGATGCGGCTGATGGATGCGGCTTAATAATGTGCACGGTTCATCCGCGGACGTCAAAGACCTAACCTAACCTATAGTCAATGGCAGACGTCCGCGGATGCAAAAACATCCGGCCAGCCAGATTCTGTTCGGACGTCCGAACGCTCAAGGTCGCGTCCGCGACTTATGTCAGACAATGTGCACAGTTAAGTGTTTTTTCAAGTATTAATCAGATAGAAAATAGAAACAAGCCGCATCCGATGAAAACGTCCGCGGACGTTCGTCCGATAATTTGTTCCCAGCCGTATAATTTGATACATGAACGTCAACGTAGATATTTCACTCATACCTACCTAAGTCATTTGATACATGAACGAAGATATTCCACTCAAAATAGTACATAGATATCTTTTAGAAAATTACTGATCAATCTTAAGATCATTATTGACTACAAAAGAAAGTTAATTAATTATTATGATATAATTTAAAATTGTAAGCCTAAAGTGGTCGCTAATGACCGTGCTGTTTGAGCGACCTAAAATAAATAAATGAAAAAAAAAAAAGTTGACGCTAAAGGTGAACGCAGATTTGGGCCGCACCGCACGCACCGCAGTCGCCACATTCGAATTCTTTATATGAAGTTATAGGCAAGCTCGCATACCTACCTACCCGCGCCGCAGTCTTCGCAACTTCATAATAATATAAAGAATTGCGAATGCGGCGACTGCGGTGCGTGCGGTGCGGCCAAATCTGCGTTCACCTTAAATAGTGAAATGTAATGTGCAAAAAGATAAAGATAGCAATACAATATGTAATTGTTTCAAGATAAAACCTGAGTAAGCAGTAATCACCTTATCTACTCATTACCTACTCATTTTAACCTGTGCAGTTCCAGTGACGGTTAGTTTGATACACTTTTATTTCCACTGTGCCTCTATTAATTATTATTTGGATTTAAAAAAAATTGTAAGTTTGCTCCAACGCAAGGTTAGCATTATAATTTTTGTATTAACTTCATAGAATTGTTTTCCTAAAATTTAAATTAGGTACTTATATAAATAAGCAAATCGTAACGACGCAGAACTTTTAAAAATACGGAAGTAAACTTAACTCTACTTCCTAGTTTCTACATTGACGATAGAGCTGATAAGCTTGTGTGTGTGTGGGTTATGTCAATACATTTGTCAGAAAATTTATTTACTCTGTGGTGTCCCAACTTCCAACCCAAAGCATCTTCCAAGCCGGCCCCTAGAGTCTAGAGTCTAGACTCTAGACGATCATTTGTATTGTGCAATATCACGCTTCAATTTTATTTAATTCAATTTTATGAGAAATATCTAGATTATTGCTGTAGGCATATCATAAGGCTCGCAATCATAACTCTACAGTCTACCTCTACTATTGACGCGGACGTGAGGTTTATTCTATTCCCATAGCCTTCCATACTCTTACATTTTGAAGATCGTCATCTATAAAATTTCTACCAAATTATCATAAAGACTAATGCTGTCAGCTGGGCTAAAGCTTCAAAAAAAGCCAGCTTACGCTACAGCTCTACCTTCTATACGTAGGTATACATTAATCCTTCGATCGGAGGTTCTAGGAATTCCCATTGTATTCTTTTGTTCTCGCGATCACCGGTGCTCGCGCGGGGCCTGAAAGATTAAATAATAATCACTTTTTAGGGTTCCGCACCCAAAGGGTGAAAACGGGACCCTATTCATGAGACTTCGATGTCTGTCTGTCCGTCTGTCTGTCTCCAGACTGTATCTCAAGAACCGCTATAGCTAAAGTTCTGAAATTTTCACGGATTGTGTACATCTGTTCCCGCTATATGTATAAACAACAAATACTAAAAATAAAATAAAATTAATATTTAAAGGGGGCTCCCGTATACAATAAACGTGATTTTTTGGCCTTTTTGCTCGATATCAATCATTATTGATATCGGTTAGTTTGATACACTTTTATTTCCACTGTGCCTCTATTAATTATTATTTGGATTTTAAAAAAATTGTAAGTTTGCTCCAACGCAAGGTTAGCATTATAATTTTTGTATTAACTTCATAGAATTGTTTTCCTAAAATTTAAATTAGGTACATATATAAATAAGCAACTTATACTACTTATATAAATTGCCATTGCAACAGGTAGGCACTTGATATTTTCACAATGGCCTTATTTATATGTCTACTTCAATTCAAGCCCAGTAGGGTTAGTTCTCTTAATCATTTTCTTAAAAAAATAAATAATAAATAGCTAAAAAAATATTGGACCTTCAAACCAATATGGCGGCTAACGCACACGTCGTGGCTGGTCGAGTTTTCGAATTTAAGCTATTTGTGACCTCCTCTAAACACTGGTGCAAAAAAATTTCTGACTATAATTAATTTCAATAAAAATCTAACCCTACTGGGCTATTAAGAATAATACAAAAACACAATTTTTGGTCTATGTTTGCTCTATAACAGTACGGCGAACCCTTCGTGCGCGAGTCCGGCTCGCACTTGGCCGATTTTATTTTTAATCGAAAAATTGTTAAAAACTATCGTCCTGCCAGAAATTCAATTAAAAAACTTAACTTTCAATCCTAACTAGATAATAAAGATTTAGGAATAAGAGACAGGCGTGTAATAGTCTTGACAATACCTTGATATTGTCCTGGAAAACATTCGAAAATAAAACCGTTCAAAAGAACGGTGAGCGTCCCTCCCTCAATATGTTCTCAGAAAACGATCAAGAACAAAACCCGAGTTGTGTAAATGTTTTTCTAATATCGTCCCGCGGCACGGCGCTTTCGCGTACGCTTCAGTGTCAGGGGTCGCTGTTCTCTTCCGATACGTTTCAGATTTGATACAACTCGTTTACCTCCCCTTAACCGCGTATTTTGAATCCAAACTTTGTTATTTCCGAGAATATCCCCTATTCTATTTCGATTTTCGGGCAAAGATTGAAATATCTTTACTCTCATCAAACAATAAATCGTAATTCGTATCTCTTTCGATCGTCTAACAATATTCATAGCAATTAGCAGTTTACAAAGGGTTAGGTAATATATTCATAGCAAACGTATAAATCAAGTACTGAACTTTAAGCCTATAGGACCCATCACCCAACTTAGCCAAATGGGGGGGAACGAGTACCTAATTGAAAGCCCTGGTTTGTACTATAGAAGCTTTCAATCTTAGTGGTAGGTACCACAAAGTTACAGCTGTAATAGGTTTTAATCCTTCGGTCGGGGATTCTCGGAAATGCTATTGTATTCTATTGTTGTCGCGATCACCGGTGCTCGTATGGAGTTTGATGGGTTAATGCAGGTAGGTATTCGTCAGTGTTCGCCAGACTTCTTATCATCCCGAAAAAATGAAACTCCCGCGGGGTGCTTACAGTGTGTAACAAAAATAAGTGATAAATGATAATACTTTAGGGTGTGTACGTGTTCCTTGTAGGGAGTTCACTGTGAAAGAAGCAGCGCTGAAAGACGTTTTTTTTTTCACTTTTGTATGGACAAGGGCCCGAGCGTCACGAGTTTCCCCATACAAAAGTAAAAAAAAAATTTGGTCTTTCAGCGCTGCTACTTTCACAGTGAACTCTCTACAAGGAACACGTACACACCCTAAAGTATTATCACTTATTTTTGTTACACCCTGTATATTTTGTGAAATAGAAAAAAAAAACACTTTGTGACCAGAATTTAAACAACGATGAGCAAAAAGCAAGCAAAAAGTAGCGCAAAACTTGAGAAACTTAAAGGGCTGTACTTTTTACATGGGTGCCTAAATGCACTAAAGAGGAAAATGAGTAAAGGCATAAATAATACGTAGTAAGTAATTATAGCGTAATCTCTGACTACTCACAATCTATACTAATATTATAAATGCGAAAGTATCTCTGTCTGTCTGTCTCGCTTTCACGCCAAAACTACTGAACCGATTGTAATGAAATTTTGTACACAGATAGTCTAAAGCCTGAGAAAGGACATAGGCTACTTTTTAACCGGAAAAAGGGGTTATAAGAGGGTGAAAATGCGTAAATTTGTTCAAATTAAGTTAGTTCCAAAAATTCATAATAGATGGCGCCGTGCGTCTCCTACATCGCGTTATCGCTTGCTATGCATCTTTTTATAAGAGGTGATACCATGTTAGGTAGCGTATTTCGATTCTTTCGATTGTTTTACACGTCGACAATGAATAACTCACTACTCAGTACTTTATCTACGCAGTGATGAGTGACGAAACCTTAAACCTACCAATGCAATGCTAAATAGTTTATGGGTAAAGCTAAAGTTGTGTAATGGGGGACTGAATAAGCTTTAGGTTTAGTTAAAAAAAAATGAAATATTATGTGCACTGCACAGCTGTTTTTGGGTATTTTGATTTAAAGGGTACCGGGGTTTTAAAAAGCTTGACACCAATTTGTGACACCGCGCGCTATAAACTGAAGTCCACGCGGACGAAGTCGCGGGCAACAGCTAGTTAAAAATACGTCAGAGTTGTATCATGGTTTTGGACTTTGAACAAATGACGACGCCTATTATGTAATACATGCAATTCACCATTAAGAAGATACTTATTTATTTTTATCGCTAAGCAGTGTGCTGTAATAATTATTGTTATCCGTAAAGATAAGTGTGAATTCTCAAGTTACTCTGTTTGTTCAAATCCTTGACACAGCAAGATAGGTACATAACAAATAATATAATAAAATAATATACAGATCGCTTCTACAGTGTAAAATGCAGTCAAACGAAGACGATTTTCAAAGGTAAGTAAATGTAAGGTATAGCCGCGGTAATCCTAACTGTAGGAGTAAGGACACAACTTTTATGTGTCTAAGGGGCAAACGAGCAAATGGATCACCTGATGAAATATGAGCGATATTGCGATGGAAATCCACAGCTTGCAGCAATGTTGGTTTAACAACACGGCACACTTACACGTTATTTTTTGCAAATTATAAATTATATGTTTTAATATCGACCTGAATCCTGATGTCGGTGCATATTTCGAACATAAAATAAGCATTAAAGGTTGAATTTATTAAAACAGATTAAATATGCGCCAAAAAGTCTAACAGAATACTTAAAATGTCTTCTTATCTACTTTTTATGCATCGCCGCCCTACTCGAATGAGGTGGTCGAATTTACCCTCGATGGGGAGCGAGGCATTATGAGGGGGAGAATATTTTCAATAAAAAACAATGTTTATTTTTAAAAGCGCCGTAAATCATACAAGCAGTTGCGTACTCGCCGTATTACTGATAGGAGGTAATAACTTAAGAATTTACTTAAAGTGTTGTCTGGATCGCTGTAACGAATACTTAAATACGAATCAATTAAAAAAAATTTGGTTTTATAAGTATTTTAACTTATAGATACTCCATAGCGGGAGCAACACTGCAATATTATTCTATCGCTATGACAATTCTTAGCAAAGTACGAGACCGTAAAGTATTTTCACCCCCAACTAAACTAAATGAGTAAAGATGTAACAGAAAAACACAACGCTATGTATTATAAACACGTACTCTTCTTGTACAGATAAACTACGATAACATGGCGCGCCCCTCCAAATGACTGTTTCAATGTGTGTAGTCACATCCTTATGAAAGAGTTTGTATGTAGTAAGTATTCAACCAATCAACCAGTACTCGTAATATTTCACTTAATGTCACTTATTACCAAGATTTGTTGGTCAACTAATCATAATTCATAACTAGCCGACCGCGCAAGACAACGCACATCAAATGTTTTGACAACGCACTTCAAACGTTTTGAATTTTGGAGGGGCGCGCCATGTTATCGTAGTTTATCTCTAATCATTATTATTACTACGGTATTTGTCACTTGTTAACTATTGGTGCATTTATAATTATTATTTAAACTGGATCGTTAAAATGTATTTAATGAGCCGAAGTTAAGTCACAAATAATAATTTTAAATTAGTAGCAGCGAGGTTTTCGCGTTGGAATCACGTCACATTTTTATTTCTTTAGGGACGCAGACATGGTGATCGTCCGTACGGCGCAGGGGTTCGTGAAAGGCAGACTTCACAGAGGCGACGTCACATACTTCGCGTTTAAAGGCATTCCGTACGCGCGCCCGCCGCTCGGAGAATTAAGATTCAAGGTGAGGTACTTATGAATAAATACAGCTAATTCAGATATGCTTTGTTAACGATTACGTTATGCTCATTTTATGGTTCACTTAACATTCCTCTCAGCGTAATAATTCTTGTTATATCATTTTTAATTTTATGGGAGCGAGACAAACTTTTCTAGGTTCCACTTTTATCTTTTTCATTTTCCAAGACTCTTACAAAGATTCCCATCTCCCAAACTATTGTCTCCAGGCACCGGAGCCGGCGGAAGCGTGGTCCGGCATCCGCGACGCCGGCGAGCACGGGCCGGTGTGCCCGCAGTACAACGAGCGGCTCGACCGCATCGAGGCCGGGAGCGAGGACTGCCTCTACCTGAACGTCTACTCCAGGAGCGTCCAGCCACCTCACCCGCTGCCCGTCATGGTGTGGATCCACGGCGGCTCCTTCTTCACCGGCTCCGGAAATTCCGATTTTTATGGCCCGGAGTTTTTCATGGCGCACGATATGGTTCTCGTCACGTTTAACTACCGGCTGGAGGTGTTCGGCTTCCTGTGCCTGGACACCGAGGACGTGCCGGGCAACGCGGGGCTGAAGGACCAGGTGGCGGCGCTGAGGTGGGTCCAGAGTAATATAGCCGCCTTCGGAGGGGATTCCGACAATATCACCGTGTTCGGCTGCAGCGCCGGCTCCGCGGCCGCTTCCTACCATTTGCTGTCGAGGATGAGTCGAGGACTCTTCCACAGGGCCATCTGCCAGAGCGGCGTGTGCTTGAACGAGTGGGCCTACAACTTGCACGCCCGGGAGAGGGCGTTCCAGCTCGGGAAATCGCTGGGCAAAAATACTGGTGATCCGGCGGAACTGGTGGAGTTTTTGAGACGGGTGCCCCCAGACTTGCTCGTGAACGTGGCCCTCCCGCGGTTGGAGCACGACCGCGTCGACCTGGCCGACTCCATCTCCTTCGGGCCCGTTATAGAGAAGGAATATTTGAACACTGCGAAGTTTATATCGGAGGCGCCGTATGATATAGTGAGACGAGGAGACGTGGCGAAGGTGCCGATCCTTCTCGGATACACGTCCGGCGAGGGTATCGAAGTGGGCAGGAATATCGCTTACATCGCCCCGCACTACTCTACCGTGGGTTCCATTGTGCCGAGAGAGTTAAAACTGAAAGTGAGCCAAGAGGAGTTGGAAGCGTTAGATAAGAAAATACGTAAACATTATTTTGGTATCGAAGACATCGACAAAGGCATGCTACGGGAAGCGTGCGAATTCGAGACCTACAGATTCTTTGGATATAATATTTTGAGGTTTGCTCGCTACCACCTTAAACACACAACGAAGCCGGTGTACGTGTACAAATTCTGTGCAGAAACGGAACGGAATTTTTATAAGAAAAAGTACAAAATATATTTTAAGGGAGTCTGTCACGCAGACGACCTGGCTTACTTCTTCAATATCACAAATATGGATATTCCTCTGACGGAAGACTCAAAACCGATAATTAAACAAGTTGTGGAAATGTGGTATAATTTTGCGTCTGTGAGCAACCCCACACCAACAAACAGTTCAATACAGTGGAAACCGTTCACAGAAAAAGAAAGAAGTTGCTTAGTTATAGACACACCAATGATGCTAGTGACAGATGTGGACAGACGACACATACGGTTTTGGGAGAGGATCTACAATGAAGAAGACATTACTGATATTATAAATAACCAAAAAACTTATGATGTTAATTAATACAAATTAAATTAAGTAGAATTTTACCTTTTTTACGCACAACTTTTTTTACGCGCGATTTACGAATTTCGTTTGTTCAATAATTCGTATACCGCGCGTTTGTTTCTATACATCTTTTTGTTTCTTACTGAGACATGAAGTATCTTCATTCTTCATACCAAATTACATCTAAATCGAGCAATGAAAACAAAACTTTCATAGCTGGCGGGCCGGGACACAAAAACACGACACGACGTCGTACGGCGCCGTGTCGTGGTTTTTTACGACGCGCGTCGTGGATTCCCGTGACACGGCGCCGTACGACGTCGTGCCGTGTTTTTTTGTCCCGGGCCCCGGCCCTAAGCGGCAGGTTATAAATTAAAAACGAAACTATGTCAAAACTTATATTACATTGTAGAATTATCTTAAAATATAATTGGAAGTCTCCACTGCAATACTTTCATTGATACATTACAAATTAACTTCATCAAAGTTTATCGTTTATTACAAACGTGAACTATAGTCCGCGCGGAACTAGTTGGCCGCGCCTTAGGTAGGGACGGGGGTGAGGGGGCGGGTTGCTTGCTGCTCGCAATGCACATGAGATTAGACAGTGACGACCAATCTCGCGATATCGTGAACAATAATATTATTTAATTATTGGAAAGAATAAATTAAAGACATTAGACAATTGATCAGTTTTATATTCTAAAGTTCTAAACTATTGACATCTGCTTTCCGTTTTTTAAAAAACATATGCACTTTAAATATTATTTCCTTAAGGTACAATTCCGTGCATCGCGATCGATCGCGGTCGTGCACGACCTACGACTGTCGTCGGGACGCTCGCGACCATAGTCAACGTATGAAAATGTATGGCACCGCTTCCGAGGCCCGCGACTGACGCGCGCGGCCTACGACTGTCGTAAGCCGCGCGCGATCGTGCCATATAACTTTGACACGGTCGCGCGGGGCCTACGACTGTCGTCGGTCGTGCGCGACTGTCATAACTTCAAGACACGATCGCGCGTGTCTTGAAGTTCGTCAGTCGCGGGCCTCGGAAGCGGTGCCATACATTTTCATACGTTGACTATGGTCGCGAGCGTCCGACGACAGTCGTAGGTCGTGCACGACCGCGATCGATCGCGATGCACGGAATTGTACCTTTAGATTGTCTTTTTATCGGCGGACTCATCTTGCTATTGCAATCTCTTGTGCGAAGCGCCCCTGCCTCTCCGTCCCACCGCTCACATACCGCGCGCGTCAGGCGCGGCCAACTAGTTCCGCGCGGACTATAACTACATTTTGCCCACATAGGTACTTAAAAAATAAAACATGCATAATGCATATTTAAACTTTCAAGTTATATTTTAGTCAGTAGCACTTATTGTACGCCGCGCGGGTATAAAAAATCTATAATTTCACCCACTGTTAAAAAAATTAACTAGCTGACTATCTAAAGTTTAAATAGTCAGCTATTAGGATTTATTGTATTGTCTCACAAATCATATTAAATAACATTTCTGTGATCAATTTGTATAACAATACTTGAAAATAGTACCTATATGAAAGGTGTTCACGATTGTGCAGTGGTTGTAGCAGTCGTTAGTCGCACGACTAGTAGCGGCCCGAGCGAGAGTTGCGCGGCGGGTCGCGGCGACGCTCGCGCGACCTCGAGCGACGGCGGCGTTCACGCGACCGACTGCGCGACTTGCGACCGCCCTTGCGTCGCGCGTATAGGTATCTGCAAACCAAACATGTTAATGGACAAAATGTCAACAACAACTACAATATTATCATCAGAGAAATTGGTTCACGTCTTTCATGTGGCGGATGACCTTTGTTAATGTTGGATTATTTCAAGTCAAGATTCGTTGTAAATTGTAATCTATCAGCTGGGCTATAACCTAACCGAATTACTGTGGAGTGTGGACCACAATCTTCCTATGAATGAATTCCTCTGATAATACTGATAGGCTTACTATGACTATGATAAAAAAATATGTTCTCCCTTCAAAATGTACACTACCGGTCAAAAGTTTTTGCCCACAACATAATTCATTTATTTTATTTAAAAAATATACGAATCAGCAAATTTTCCTTTTGTATTGTCAAACGAAGGTTAAAACGATGTTATTAAAACCAAAAATAATTGTGTCCATTATTTGTATACTTTTATACGAGCGCATGTTTACATTTTGTAGGTGAGTGCGAGAAATTAAAATTTGCAAGTATGGCTGACTTTTTTAATATTCTTTAACTGTGAATTGTTCCTTCCATGTTTATGATTTGAGTTTAGTTCCATTAAGCTCTGTGAGTCGCAAGAATCAAGTTTTTATTCAAACTTTGTGCACCAAGACACTCTTTTGTGAAGTTCTAATACTAATTGTTTTCGTTTTCAAAAATTCAGACTTATAAGCTTTAAAATAGGCATAACCAAGGAACTATCGGTTTAAACTCGTGCATTTATCGCTAGTCTACATAACTTAGGCAAAAGGAACCCTAATATTGCCGGCAAATTAAAAATACGTCGAGAAATCGTGGATTACATCGTGAAAGAATATGCATCCACCAGGAGTTTTAGCGATAGCAAATGTTCAGAACAACACAACAGTTGCAGGTAAGCGTAGTGTATTGATCAGTAAATGTGTTCGACGACTCACGGGTCCAGAGATTGCAGCTTAGATGAAAGAAACTAGAGATTTTCCATTGAGTACTTTTACAATGAAAAACGGTGAAAAGGAGATTGAGAGAAGCTGGCCTTTTTGGAAGAGTAGGAGTAAAAAAACCTCTTTAAGACGTCAAAATAACGTGAAGAGGTTGCAGTGGGCTAAAGGACATAAAAATTGGACGCATGATCAGTGGGAGAGAGTTTGATGGAGTGATGAGTCAAATTTTGAGGTTTTTGGGTTTAAGAGAAGAATCTTCGTGCGCAGGTCAAAGGGAGAACGGATGTTAAATTAATGTGTAATCCCGAATGTAAAACACGGTGGAGGCTCGATGATGATTTGAAGATTTTTTGGAGGCCAGGTGACTGGAGACCTGTCAAAAATTGAGGGGATTTAAAAATATTAAAGAAAAATGTAGTACGGTCTGGCCAAAGTGTGATCAGTAGAAATTTTATTTTCCAGCATGACAACAATCCCAAGTATTTCTTGAAGCTGTACAAACATCACTTAGAAGAATTGGAAAGGAAGAATGTACTGTACATTATGATTTAGCCACTACGGTCGCCCAACCTCAACCCGATTAAATTGTTGTGGGATAAATGGGACAGGGATGTTAGAAAGAAGAAAATAGGACACTCCTATTATGACAACACACCTTTGAAATATCCTGAAAAATTGAATGGGACCAAATAGATATCAATTATTTGTCGAAATGTTACTAAGAATGCCAAGATTGTGCAAAGAAATAATAAAAGCAAAAGAAGGTAATATGAATAAATTAAAAATTTAAATATAGAACCATTGCAGACTAATTTACTTATTACTATATTTTAATCCCAATAATATGTTCTTGAATATTATTGGGATATTATTATAATAATTATATTTAATTATCAAACTCGATCATATTGCTTTTATTTTTATGTATCGCGCAAAATATAGTGTGGGCAAAAACTTTTGAACGGTACAATATGTTTCTAATCTTATGTAGTTCTTTTATCATGGCATAATATAAGAGCACAAATTAATAAGCATTCAACAGTCAAAGCAATGTATATTATGTACTGACCTCCTCAGCTCTCTCGATATAGGTTTCAAGTGCATAAAGTTGCAGAAGCCACTGCGAGTGCATTCACCCATCTCGTACTGACGGCAACATGCCTCACGGAAGTCAGTGACAGGCGAGAGCTCTGCATACACAGGACGCCCACCAAACCAACGGTTGTTCAGGTCGTTTACAGCTTTTTCAGCATCTTCCTCGCGACGGAACTGTAATTACAAATGAAAATTCTGTATGTAAATGTATTTACTATTGTTTAACCCATCAACTCCCAAGTGGCACCCAGGTGCCGCAACACAATTGAATATCAATTGTGTCTGTGATTCCCTCGATTGAGGTATAAACAAACTTAATTTGCTACAGTTCTATTGAATACTGATTGTTCTTATAGTATGTTACCACCATATGAAATTAACTTTTAATTTTTTTACCTTAATATAAACGTTTCCCACCAAGTGATCGCCCAGATTATCACAAACATTCATCTCCTCAATCTCCCCATACTTGTCCTCACATTCCACAAATACATCTTCAAAGAAGTTGTCATAATGTTCCTGCATTTCCTCATCGGAGACATTTGCAACAACCACTGAAAATAGCAATACATTAAAAATAATTCAAGCAAAGATTTAGCAATTTTATTCATAAGTAGATGACGCCCGCAAGTCAATTGCGCCAAAAATCGTTTATCGCGCGAGAACTGTACACTTTTGCGGGATAAAAAGTATCCCATGTCCTTTCCCGGGGCTCAAAGTATATCCATACCCACAGACGTAGATTAAGATAGATATATGTGTATGTACTTCGCGTGCCATATCGCATTCCCAAACGACGAGCAATGCTCGTCTTTCAAGTCTGTTCTTTAGTCTGCGCTCCACCATTAATGTCAATCGGATTTTTAAAAATGCCTAATTGTGCCGTATTGAGCTGTAGAAATTCGAATAGAAACGTTGGTCTAGATAATGGACATGTTTCTTATCATCAGTACATCACAGTAGGTAAGAAAAGTGGCATGCTCGTTTTCATACAAATGGAGGGACATGCGGTATTTATCTTGATCTATGTCTGTGTCCATACCTTTGAGCAAAATTGGTTCAGCGGTTTGGGCGTGAAGTGATAAAAGACAGACAGACAGACACACTTTCACATTTATATTAGTATGGAAGTATGGATTTGCATTGGTCATTTTACCATAATAATAGTTGCGACTTTTTAAAAGCATACAGATAACTTACAATGACTTCCATCGGCTGACTTGGCAGAGTTTTGAGGGTTTACATACAAATTCTGCAGCAAAACAGTTTGAGAGAAAGTCGGCTTGTTGTGTATACGCGAACACCGATCACCGTGTCGACAAGCCCCGATTTTGAAATAAAAGGAGCAGTTAACCCTGAAATAATAGCATTGATTTTGTTAATTTTGTAACATAACCTTAAAGTTTAGACATAGACCATAGTTGATACTGTGCAAATTATCTGATCGTGCAATTATTGCAACTGGGTTTAAAAGAGAAGATCACTAAAATAAAATACGTTTATTACTTACTTGTCTTTTTCAGTACCAAAAATAGCCGCTAAATATTCCGCCATGATCACAAACGCTAACGTTTACAAGTTACAAGTTTCACTATCAAGTTAAACGTCAGAAACGCTTTTAAATATATATATAAACTGTAGCTAAATCTAATAAACTAAGTAGTTTGTTATCATTTTAAACTATTTTATGTCACTCGCATCCACATTTTATGTATTTCACATAAAAATCACCAAATTGCTGAAAATCTGGAAACAAAAAATGGCAGACCAATCACCAATCACCATTCACCAACACCAAACCATAAAGTTAATATACCACAGATTATTATTATATATTTGTATATTACCTATAAGGACCAAACATGAAACATGACCAACATGACAAATGTGACTGTGACAAGTGACAACTGACACATGAGTCATGCATGTATGTTTCCTTAAGCGCTTATTCCATTTCACTAAATTTAGATATCTAAATGATTTAGTGACTAAATTTAGTCAAGTGGAATAACGTTTAGAAAGCTAGGATCCTAATTAGTGTACTAAATCCAATTTTCCGTAAAAGGGTCCATTCACTATCCTGCGTGCAGTCCGCCGGCAAGGGACCATTCACTATTCTGCATTGCAGTCCGCCGTGCAGGCCTGCGAAATGGACGTAGTCCACACATTATCCTGCTTTGCAGTCCTGCTAGGGATGTGATATACTTGCAAAATTCGATATCAGGGATTCTAAGTACGAATACGTAACGAAACGATGCATTTAGGTATGCTCTACATGGAAAATTAAGATGGTTTTGTTCAGAGTAGAACTTTCTAAAGTGTAATTTACAAATACAAATACAAATATCTTTATTGCAGACTACTATGGTCCATTGGTTAGTTTTACATTACATTAAAATTATTTTTAGGGTTAGTTAAAATTTTTTTTTTACTCTAATACTAAAACTAAAAACTAAAGCGCTTATTCCACTTATCCTAGCTAGGTTCCTAGCCTAGCTAGGATCCTAAATCGTTTCCGATTTAGTCAAGTGGAATAACATTTAGAAAGCTAGGATCCTAAATCGTTTCCGATTTAGTCAAGTGGAATAACATTTAGAAAGCTAGGTTCCTAGCTAGGATCCTACCTAGGAAACTAGCTAAGATAAGTAGAATAAGCGCTTAAGTCTAAATTCTATCATGCACCCAATCAAAACCATGAGCGGATGTATCCTGGAGGTCTGCTCTCGAATTCATTCATTATCCGCCTATTTATCCGCACATAGTTCTTCAATATAGGTGCATGCGGATCATCTGCCACAATCTTCAGGATGCTGTTTTCACTTCCCCTTACGCGATTAATTAGAGATGCAGCTTTCTTGCGCATGAGTGCCCGGAAACCATCCGTCCTTGCTTGTGCAAACATCTCGGACGCACTACAAAATCGGGGAAGTTTCAGCATCATCCTGAAGATATTGTTATATTGGATGCGAAGGGTATTTAGGGATGCTTTGGTATAGCCGATCCACAGGCCGCCCGTGTACAGATTCTGAGAGAACGTTTTAAATAGTGTGATCTTCACTTCATGCGTACAACATGCGAACCTGCGGGCCAGCATATTACCTCGCACCGCCAAAGCCCTCCGCTCCCGCTCAATATCTAGATCATCTTTAAGGTCGTCGGTAAGTATATGGCCGAGATATTTAAAATGGAATACCCTATTCAGCTTCTTTCCGCCGAGACATATTGGAGGTATGGATTCGGGATATTTACCGGCGGCCTTAAAGACCATAATTTCGCTTTTGTCGACATTATACTTCAGGCCATGCGAATCAGCGTATCTCTCGCACACCTTCAACATCTCTCGAATTCCTCTCGCAGTGGGACTCAGCAATACCATGTCGTCCACGTAGCTAATGTTGTTAACGCTAACACCACCAACCTTGCATGCGACACGCATATTGCTGAGCTCCACTATGAGATTTTAGAGGACCGGCTGGTCTCTCTAAGAGTTCACTAGAGGTCGGAGGAGTAAAGAGTAAAACTCGATTTACTGTGGTGAACTGGAGTGATTTATTTACAAAAATGCGCTGCTTATATACAAAAAAATGAGTTAATTATTATTACTACAAATCTGTACAAAAGTTAAAAGATTAATTTCTATTGGCTAATACAAATTAGAGAGAGAAATCTAGAAAGGGATAAAAATATTTACAAAACAAGAAAGAGAAAAAAATCGAATAGGAAATATTTACAACATTGGAAAATTATCCGTGCGGAAGATTCGGCTGTACCGCGGTTCGTGGCGCTGGTATCGCACGCGTATAAATATAGGCTCGCATGCCGCGGCCCATTCAGTCCGCGCGCGAATTTCATACCGACGTCGTCTCTCTGCCGCTCGACGCCGCGCCGCCGCGAGTAGTTGTGCCGCCATTTTGTTAAGATGTTATGCAGCTCTGCAAACGCCATGAAGACTGTAGCTACGCTGCGAAGATTCTTCACGATGTGAAGACGCGTAGTGAAGTGTTGCGAAGAATTCTTATTAGAAAAAGTCCTTTTAAGGGCTACTTCATGTCTGGTGCACATGCACTTAATATACACGGACGGTTTCTCTCGTCATTTCGAACGTACGTTCTTTGCAGAACGATTTTCTTCTGTGTTTCAATCTTCCATGACGAACGTGTAGGTACTTTGTAGGTACTGCTACAAGATCATTCACGTACAGATTGAATAGCTTAGGAGACGATAAACCCCCCTGTCTCATTTGAGGTAGAAACAATCGTTTTTTTTAAATGACACGGCTCACGTGTCATACGCCACACGTTAAAAACATATATGACACGGCTGCCGTGTCATCCGCACTGAATCAGTTAAAGTATTTTTTTATTTACGCGATTTTGCTCCGTATTCCCTCAAGCCCTATAAGGCCCATAATATGGGTCGCGAGTGCCGCGACAGCAAAAGATTTCCTGGAATTGGTGATCGACGGATTATTTCCATACAAATACAGATTGAAGTCCTATGCAAGTATTTTCAGGGAGCCTTACGGAGCTCGGCGCGTTGCCCCTCTTGCACCTCGCCGACGTTGCAAGTTGCCTCTTGCCACTCGCAAACGCGTCGAGCCCCGTGGCACCCTGAAAATACTTGCATAGGACTCCAATCTGTATATTATTTATAGAAATAAATTTTACAGTGCCGTATTTCTTATTTGCTTATTACTATAGGCTGGGGATTTTTGGTCCCACAAACAGAGATTTTCTTTGTATATTTCGATAAACTCCACTAAGCTCGTGTTGTCCATTGTCAACCACGTAGTGATTATAACACAGATTAATATATATGTAGCAACTAGCGAGCGGATTATCACTACATTTTATAAAACGAAGTCGTTTTTTTTCCCTCATGTCCCTTTGTTTCCTTTAATATTTTAAACTAGGCAACGGATTTTGATGCGGTTTTCTTTAATAGATAGAGTGATTCAAGAGGAAGGTTTATAAATTATTATAAGTATAATAACATTCAATAAATAGTGGAGAAATATTGTTATTGTTGGGGTTTCTAATGACGTGATGTCGTAAATAATTACATTTTTTCCGCTTACATTGCAAACGCAGGCTGAACCCTACGAGATTTATCAAAATAATGTACCAAGTATTGTACACATTGAAAAGGTCTACAGAAAACTCCGCGATGGTATAATATGTCTATCTCTATGTCACCGGCTACACGGTCAATTTTTCATCAATCTGATCAATCAATCTGGTACGGATTGACGAAAATTTGATCGTGTACGCCACTGATTGATGGATTGATCGTATTTTTAATATGAAATGAATTTTTAATATAAAAAACACGGTCAATTTTTCATCAATCTGATCTATCAATCTGATTGACGGAATATTGACGGTTATAAAAATTTCATATTAAAAATACGATCAATCCATCAATCAGTGGCGTACACGATCAAATTTTCGTCAATCCGTACCAGATTGATGGATCAGATTGATGAAAAATTGACCGTGTAGCCGGTGACTTATGGACATCCCACAATAACAGTTTTTTGTCATTTACTTTTAACGACAAATAATGGGTAATTTTCGAAGCGATTTTAACCAATACGGCATTAATCCTTATTCAACTAAACACTTTAAATACATTGTTGATTTAATATAGATTTAAGATAGATCTATATGGCTCTTTACAGCTGCATATGATTTAAATAAATATTTTCGAAGATAATAATACATAGGTACAGCTCGATTAGGCTTTATATGAACGTGGGTGACATTGACGGAAGCGCTGCTGGTAAAGGAGAACTGTCAAACACATGTCAAAAATGACGTTTCTGCAACGTTTTTGTATGATAGAAGCGTATAGTTCCTTTTCTCGCCACGTTGATATAAAGCCTTGTCGAACTGTATTTAAAAACTGTAGCTTTTGCGGCGGTACCGAACAATGCGGGCCACGGGTAGTAATAATGAATATAAATCAAAACTGCTAAATCGATTTTAATTATTTTTTCAGTGGCTATATTATATTTTATACCCGTGCGAAGCCGGGGCGGGTCGCTAGTAAATTAATATTCATATTCATAATATCCTTTATTTCCAAGAAATTGATTACAATGATGTTCTTAGGTCTATGGGTTTTACAATAATTTCTACCTCAATGAGGTGTGGAAATGTTATCCCTACTAGACCAGGACCAATACCTTCAAAAATAATGAAAAGTGAAAAAAAAATCACAGTAGAATGAAACCCATTACAAAAGGAGGAGAATATTATAAAAATTAAGGGAAAAAAAATTTACGGGCGATCTGAGTTAGGGAAAAGTGTGGGGGGAGGTTTTAAGGGGGAAAATCGGTTTATCTCGATTTCTGGCAAAACTAATGTGGGAATAATGCGTGGAGGCCAAAGGAAGATCTTCCGACCGAGCAAGGTGGTATGCCCGGTCAGGCCGAAGCCCACGTGATACATTTCAGCTGTCGTATATATACCGACGCACTCAGAAAACTTCGATAGCGCGATGCAGGAATGTTAGGCGAATTGTGGGTACCGCCACATCACTCCCCCCCGAAGACCGGAGGTCGAATCTTGAAGTCTTGTCGCTTGAGTCGCCAGTGCCAGTGAGTTCCAGTGAGTCGGAACTGTTGCAGTGAGTCCCAGTGAGTCGGAACTGTAAGCTGCTGCACGGGATCCAGTGAGTCGGATAGCTGCCGTGCGGGGCCGATGCTACGTGCTGACCAGGAGAGATGTGCTCTGCTTGCTGACCGGTCGGTGTAGTGAGAAAGCCCGATGATGCCGATGCGGAGTCGCCCAGGCCGCGGTACATTGCGGCTAGTGGACGAGGTACACGATGAGGCGATGCTGGCTGTCGCGCTGTGGAGGGGCGGGAACTGGGGAGTGATGATGATGAAGGAGGCGTGTTCTGTCGAGGGTCACCAATGTGGGAATAATGCGTGGAGGCCAAAGGAAGATCTTCCGACCGAGCAAGGTGGTATGCCCGGTCAGGCCGAAGCCCACGTGATACATTTCAGCTGTCGTATATATACCGACGCGCTCAGAAAACTTCGATAGCGCGATGCAGGAATGTTAGGCGAATTGTGGGTACCGCCACACTAATATTCCTATGAAGAAAAGTCATATGGCAAAGTTGTAGGTAAAAAAAACATGTTTTTGGTTTTTTATTTATATCTTTTACAAAAAAATTTTTTTTTTTACGAAATTTAGTGATAACTTACATTTTCAAGTCCCAAATACGCTATCATTTATTTGATTAGAAATATTTATTTTTTCACCTTATTTTGAATTTAAATTTAAAAAATACCCTAATTTTCAATCGAAAATTCGACCGTCAAAATATCAGCTTTTAAAAAAAATTGTATTGCTATCTCTTCGTTGATATCTCTACTTTCCGATGATGAAAAAAATATATATTACACTATAGTAAATCTTCTCAGAAAATGCAAAAAATCGAAACAGTTTTTACTCAGCGATGATAAGTCAGTCAGGACATGTTATTTTATGAGTATAGATTTACATTTATATTTATATATAATTATATTTTCTATGACAGTAATGTAATTATAATGAAATAAATCAACTTTTAAATTAAAATTAATTGCAGCAATCACATTTTTATATAAAATTATTCATAATGATTAATAAAGGATTTTCGGATTTAAGTTTTTTTTCGATTTTTTGCATTTTCTGAGAAGATTTACTATCGTGTAATATATATTTTTTTAACATCATCGGAAAATAGAGATTTTAACGAATAAAGAGCATTACAATTTTTTTTAAAACCTGATATTTTGACGGTCGAATTTTCGATTGAAAATTAGGGTATTTTTTCGATTTAAATTCAAAATAAGGTGAAAAAATAAATATTTCTAATCAAATAAATGACGGCGTATTTGGGACTTGAAAATGTAAGTTATCACCAAATTTTGCGAAAAAAAAATAATTTTTGTAAAAGATATAAATAAAAAAACAAAAACATGGTTTTTTGAAATTTTCACATAAATTTTGAGGTTATGGGAAAAAGTGTAAATACGAAAGTTTTAGATCTTTTTTTTACCTACAACTTTGCCATTTGACTTTTCTTCATAGGAATATTAGTTTTGCCAGAAATCGAGATAAACCGATTTTCCCCCTTAAAACCTCCCCCCACACTTTTCCCTAACTCAGATCGCCCGTAAATTATTTTTCCCTTAATTTTTATAATATTCTCCTCCTTTTGTAATGGGTTTCATCCTACTGTGATTTTTTTTTTTGTTTTCAAAATTATTGGTCCTGGTCTATACTGGTAACATAATCTTAAAAAGAAAATAATATAATTTACTACATATTTAGGGCTTGCTACTAAAATTTATAGTTTAGATTTAATCATTTTAACCAATCAAATAATGCCATTAAATTAAAATAAACATTCTACTTCCTTAAAATTATTGTACTTAGTCATTTAGTCAATTTACTTAAATATTAATTACTAATGTCCATTTTGCAGGCCTGCAACACCATTCACTATCCTGCATTAGCCGGCGGACTGCACGGCGGACTGCAATGCAGGATAGTGAATGGACCGTTTTATGCAGGATAGTGAATGGGCCGTTTTATGCAGGATAGTGAATGGTGTTGCAGGCCTGCCGCCTGCACGGTGCGCGGCGCGGCGGACTGCAGGCTGCAGTAGGACTGTAATGTTGGATAGTGAATGGACCATAGATAAAGTATTATGGACCGTTTTATTGTCATTAATTGTCTATGATGTTTATCCCGACCGGGACGAATTAAAAAAAATGTCTGTGATATTTTTTATCTATGATTACTACCAACTTTAGATAATCTCAAAAATTGTCTCCTTCTTACCAACATAAGAAAACAAATTAGTGTTGAGACATAAAATAACGATATAAGGCAGTCAAAGATATTATGTGAAATGAAAAACCTTCAAATACAGAAGATGATTATTTTGTGTTGTATGTACTACAAATATATTTTATGAATTTTTATATTTTCAAACTCATGTAGCTGCCAGTTTGGTGTGTTAACTGTACCAATGATAAAATACAAGAATATTACTTTTCTATTTTTTCAAATATCACAAAGATCTCAAAACACAGGATACTAAGTGGGATCAAAGTAATTTAAAAAATTTGCTTATTGTGGTCCTGTGATCAGTTCATTTTTAAATTATTTTCGTTATTTATCGCTGGGATCATTAGCAGGGCCCCCGCTACCGTATGTGCAATGTGTGCAATGCACACGGGCGCCATCCTCTAGGGGCGCCAAATCGCCATCTTAAGGGGCTCCAAAACCAAGGACCCAAAAAATTTGCCTAAAGGGGCGCCAAAATCCTTTTTTTCCACACAGGCGCCAGTAGCCCTTAAGGCTAGTTCGCATTAGGCCAGTATTTTAGTCAAGTACCGAGTATTTTAGTAGGTAAAATTCTCGCTTCTGCCCCAAAATCGTTCGCACTTCGTTCGAGTACTTTTTTTTTGACGTGACAACGTCTTATAATTCGATATGGGCTGCGCGCACGAAAAAACATGACGCAATATGCGGCGTTACCTCGCTCTGAGGCGTTCCATTTGAGTTGTTTAGCAGAAATGTACAGTCGGGGAAAATTGTGCTAGGCAGAAATGTACAGTCGGGGAAATGTGTTGTTTAGCAGAAATGTACAGTCGGGGAAATGAGTTGTTTAGCAGAAATGTACAGTCGGGGAAAATTGTGCTAAGCAGAAATGTACAGTCAGGGAAATGAGTTGTTTGGCAGAAATGTACAGTCGGGGAAAATTGTGCTAAGCAGAAATGTACAGTCGGGAAATAAGTTGTTTAGCAGAAATGTACAGTCGGGGAAATGAGTTGCTTAGCAGAAATGTACAGTAGGGGAAAATTGTGCTAAGCAGAAATGTACAGTCGGGGAAATGAGTTGTTTAGTAGAAATGTACAGTCGGGGGAAATTGTGCTAGGCAGAAATGTACAGTCGGGGAAATGAGTTGTTTAGCAGAAATGTACAGTCGGGGAAATGAGTTGTTTAGCAGAAATGTACAGTCGGGGAAAATTGTGCTAAGCAGAAATGTACAGTCGGGGAAAATTGTGCTAGGCAGAAATGTACAGTCGGGGAAATGTGTTGTTTAGCAGAAATGTACAGTCGGGGAAAATTGTGCTAAGCAGAAATGTACAGTCGGGGAAATGAGTTGTTTAGCAGAAATGTACAGTCGGGGAAAATTGTGCTAAGCAGAAATGTACAGTCGGGGAGATGAGTTTTGACGTGACATCGTCTTATAATTCGATGGAGCCGGCTGCACCCACGAAAAAACATGACTTATGCGGCGTTACCTCGCTCTGAGGCATTCCATTTAAGGCTTGAAGTGCAAGCGAGAGCGCGGAACGAGCGACAAAGAGGCACGTTGTCACGTTCAACTATCGTCAGTAAACCGACTTTACAGACAACCGTTTTTTTGTTTTTTTTTCTAGCAGTTCACAAGTGAGTGATGTTTTGTAAGATGAACAGCTTACAGCGCAATAAAGTAAATAAACTGATTAAGTTAATCTTAACGGCGATATTGTCTTCTGAAGGAATTAGCATTGGAAGATCCCAAAGAATACTTCGAAAGATTGAGAATGTCTGAAAGTAGGATAATTTTGGCGGTAACTAATGAACTCGACTAATTCGACAGGGTTGGACTTGTTTAACCGGTGCGTCAGTAGCACGGACGCGTGGTGGGAGGTGCTACTCGCCCGCGAAAAATAGAATAAAATAGATTGACTCGACTAAATTACTTACTAATCTACTTGACTAAATTACAAAAAAAAAAATAGTGTTCAGACACGTTTAGCTACTAAAATACTCGCTACTTGACTAAAATACTGGCCTAGTACGAACTAGCCTTTACGGGGGCCCTGCATTAGCCGGTTTCATTTGCAAATTCCAAAATATTTTATAATATTTTGCAATTTGCAAATGAAACCGGCGAAAATTGAACATTATCTGCTGTCAACACCTGTTGCATTGCTGACAATAATATAATCACTCTTCTACTATAAATATACCCTAATCTGTGATCACTCTTTTCTACGACCTACGAGTTGTAACTTGTACGGTGTATTTGGATTTTATCGATATTAAAAATTTCCCTTTGTACAACCCTAATAGCCGGTACGATAAAATCGAGGTTAGTTCTGTCAAATTGTCAATTCATTTCAGTTTGTGATTGTGGCGGTATGTGTATCGGCGTGTGATGAATTCATATTGTCATCTAGCGAGTTGCTAAGCGCCGACCGCGACCGGATTTAATATGTTTATTTTATTAAGTTCTGGTAATCTCGGCTCGGTCTTTCACAAGTGAAAATAAAAAGTTTGTGTTTGTAGTTGCGCAACTGGACGACCCACTTTGTTTATAAATTTTATAAGGTTATAAAGAAAACTGTCAAGTCAAAAGTTGTAAATGAAACGGTGAATGGATGCTAAACATCTTGATTGAGTCGGGGCCCGGTGCGTGATCACAACAGTCGTGGCCGAATGCAACAGTGGATATCATCATGACGTCATACAATTCCACGCTTGATGATTTCTGTGGCTCCAAATTTTGGGTAAGTTGAGCTTGACCTTGTATTAAAATGTAACAAGGTGCTTTTTACATCGACCATTATTCTCTCAGTTGTTACTTGTTACGTTGTTCTGCCGGGTTATATTCTGGGCTCTGGGTTGTGCTATCCACAATCTTTTAGACAAATGCATAATAACTAATAAAGTTTACCTTACTTGGTATGAATAAAAAAACACCATAGTCATGTTACAGTATTGATATTATATTATAATGCATAGCGAATCATAATAGGTAAGTATGTAATTTTCTTGTAATATCACATATTTATTATTACTTATTTAATCTAATAACAAGAATCTCTCTAAATTGATATTTCTCTGTTTTTATCTATAAATAGTGCTAACAATGTTTATATTATTTTGTAATAAACAAGAGGGTTGGTCTTTAGAAAACGGGGCACTATGGGAAAAAGACTTAGAAATGTGTCAAAATTTTAACCTCTTATAACCACCCCTTTTGAATACACCAATCGATAGGGGGTGCCAAGGGGAGCAAAAAAGCTCCGATTGACTATTCTCAAAAATCAACCCGTGTCAAAAGACAGGCTTGGCCTAATACAACTTGATTGGGTTAGGTTAGATGCATAGCTTCGCTGCGCTACTATCCCGCCTTAGCCATGCTCCGTTGACTTATAATTATTTTGTCCATACTAACGAGGTTCGTATATCGGCCTCTATCTGGCCAGGGGTTGATTTTTGAGAAAAGTTTATCTGAGCTTTATTACTCCCCTTGGCGTCCTCTATCGATTAAGTATATTAATTCATCAAGCCCCAAGCGGCCACATCCAGCCGCGATAACAATGAAAAGGCTATTGTGTCTCGTTTTGATCAATGGGTTAAAAAGGGGTGGTCATAAGGGGCGATTTTTTCGTCAAAATTTTTCTGTCTTTTTCCCATAGTGCCCATAGTTTCCTCCAGGCCAACCCATGAATATTATGGGATATTAATTTTGTATGTAATTTGATACAATCAATAATGACAAAAATATGTGATACAACATTATTTAACACTACTTTATTTGAAGCAATTTTTCCAGTTCTCTTAGTTAGTTAGGTTTAGTTGGCACTAAGAATATAGGAAATGTATAAAAGTTGCTTTTTCTTCTTCATAGGATAGCAATCTTACGTGGTACACAGAAGACCCAGAGTTTACGGAGTGCTTCGAAAAGACTGTGTTAATATGGGTACCTTGTGCGTATCTGTGGTTGGCGGCTTTACTAGACACATACTACATTCTCCACAGCAAGGAGAGAAATATACCATGGAACATTCTGAATATTAGTAAGCTGGTGGCTACATGTGTGTTGATACTGTTGAAACTCGTGGATCTGGGAGTCGCAGTACATAAGTCGTCCAAGGATGATGAAGATGTATTCAGTGCGGATTACTATAGCCCTCTAGTGAAGATTGCTACTTTTGTAAGTATTTTTTTTTTGTTCTTGGTAAATGTATTGTTTTTTGAGCTTGAATAACTTGTTTTTTAGACAAGTCCCACTTTTTAAAGCCTTAGGCCGCGTTTCCACTGACACGGAGCTTAGCGGTGCCGAATTGACCAATCACCATGCTCGAAATCTTCGCTCCGCTGTCATTCCGCTGGAATAGCACAATTGGTCAATTCGGGTACCGCTAAGCTCCGCTCCGCTCCGCTTCATTGGAAACACTAAAGCTTTTAGGAAATTTAACTATTAATTCATAAGCTACATTTTCAATCTATCACCACCACTGTGGGCATCGCAGATACAATAGATTTTCAATTGCTATGTGGCAGCTGGTTGCCGCTTGGGAATTGATGGGTTAATTTGATACAGATACAAAGTTACAGAGTGAAATATATGATGGCTTTTTTATTGTAGTAAAAAAATCCAGATTAAAGTTCAACATATTTTAACCAAAAAGATAAAAATCATGGTAACTCTGTCATGTTAAATACATTACCAATACATAACCAGTGGTAGGCCTCATGTAGACGTTCTAAAAGTGTTAACTTTGTTAACCTATTTAGAAATAAATATTTTGATTTTAATTTTTGATTTTGATTGGTAATCAAATATGCTTGATGTAATCTTATCACTTATCAGTAATAGAGAGATGATCTTATCAGTAATAGAGAGATAATTTTTGCTTGTCATCATGATTGCAATAAAAAAAATGTACAGAAAGTTGTAATTAGTAGGACAATCTGAATGCATGACTAATTGGTGGAAGAATAAATTTTAAGGGACCACATTTTCATATCTTGAATATTGCTTCATTCTCAGGTTTCTTGCTGTCTCATGTTAATGAGCAAGAATACTATCTGTAAACAATATTTGGGCTAGAAGAATCAGGCCTCAGATACCGTTTATTGGATTAAAATCTGATTGAGCTCAATAAGTTGAAAAGTTGTAAGAAACTTTTATTAAATTTTCTTTAAACTTGAGCATTAAGTAAATGTTGAGTACTCAAATAAACCAAGTGCTTATATTATTGTTGTTAGAGTAGCAATACAAATTTGATGTCATCTGAAAATAAAACTGTCTAGTCATCTCGGTTTATAAGGTTACAGCATGATGATATGATAACAGCTGATAGACACAAACAGTATTAATCGATTTTACATCCTTGGCTTGTAATTTCAATTGAAATAATGAAATAGAATTTGAAGAACTTAAATTATAATTTATAATACTCTCGAAACTCAACATTTTTACATAATTTTTATAAATTTATAACTAGCATCAAGGTGTTTTTCTAGTAAGAATAAGGAAAACCCATACACATTACTGATTCCATCATAATATTTGGTTATGTGAATCCAGTGCCTTTTCAGATGGTTTAATTTGTACCTCTGACAAGGTACTTTAATTTGTAACTTTTAATCCAACGGTTTATGAGTATTTTCTATAGAAAATCAGAGATTATTATCTGCAATTTATCTGTGAAGGCCCAGCATGTTTATAATGTAAATAATGTAGATCCTCTTCATGCTAAGCGTCCAGAATCTAGCGCGCGTACACTCTAGCATGGTTTTAGAAGTAACCAAACAATGGTATAACGTCGCTCGTGCGTAAAACTTGTATACTCAGTGCCGGTTTTAGTACTACCTGCGCCCTGGGCGAGATTTTAGTACTAGTACTACCAGCGCCCTGGGCGAGATTTTAGTACTAGTACTACCAGCGCCGGCGAGATTTTAGTACTAGTACTACCAGCGCCCTGGGCGAGATTTTAGTACTAGTACTACCAGCGCCCGCGAGATTTTAGTACTAGTACTACCAGCGCCCTGGGCGAGATTTTAGTACTAGTACTACCAGCGCCCGCGAGATTTGAGTACTAGTACTACCAGCGCCCTGGGCGAGATTTTAGTACTAGTACTACCAGCGCCCGCGAGATTTTAGTACTAGTACTACCAGCGCCCTGGGCGAGATTTTAGTACTAGTACTACCAGCGCCCTGGGCGAGATTTTAGTACTAGTACTACCAGCGCCCGCGAGATTTTAGTACTAGTACTACCAGCGCCCTGGGCGAGATTTTAGTACTAGTACTACCAGCGCCCGCAAGATTTTAGTACTAGTACTACCAGCGCCCTGGGCGAGATTTTAGTACTAGTACTACCAGCGCCCGCGAGATTTTAGTACTAGTACTACCAGCGCCCTGGGCGAGATTTTAGTACTAGTACTACCAGCGCCCGCAAGATTTTAGTACTAGTACTACCAGCGCCCTGGGCGAGATTTTAGTACTAGTACTACCAGCGCCCTGGGCGAGATTTTAGTACTAGTACTACCAGCGCCGGCGAGATTTTAGTACTAGTACTACCAGCGCCCTGGGCGAGATTTTAGTACTAGTACTACCAGCGCCCGCGAGATTTTAGTACTAGTACTACCAGCGCCCTGGGCGAGATTTTAGTACTAGTACTACCAGCGCCCTGGGCGAGATTTTAGTACTAGTACTACCAGCGCCCGCGAGATTTGAGTACTAGTACTACCAGCGCCCTGGGCGAGATTTTAGTACTAGTACTACCAGCGCCCGCGAGATTTTAGTACTAGTACTACCAGCGCCCTGGGCGAGATTTCTTCGGCGCCCAGGGTGCTGATAGTGCTGAAAAAATTGGCGCCCCTTTTTACCTGGAGACCTGGACGGTCGCCCAACGTCAACCCTCCCGCTTACACCGCTACTGGGTATCCGTAATCCGTATACAGACTCTACTGTTTTGATTTAACGACACAGTTGAGTTTGCTCTACCGTATATATTTATTCTGCGGTTAAGGTCCAAATTCTTTTCTATTTATGTGATGAGTTCGATTATTAAAATTAAAGCCATCGGCGGCCGGCGTGACCAAGGTCAGCTGGGTCCGGTTCCAAGTTGAGTGGTTCTACTGATGAATACCTACTTGGTGTCTAATGTAACAAATTCGATATTTGAAATGTTACATCCTAATACCACATAATACCATTTACCGCTTCAATCGTTTTAATTTCCGATTGAAACTGAGTACATATTTCTTATTCATATTATAATATAAGATGTACCTGTATGTGGCCTGTTTAGGCTCAAACCTTTGATCCTTGAAGCAGGCTGTAGGACATAGCCAATAGGATAGTAATTTTTATGCCGGAATTTTTTTTGACTCCCGTGATGTAAACAAAATCGAACGCTATGTACGCATTAGCCAAATTTTAATATTTTAAATTGTTCGTACTTGGTCAATGGTTATATTTCCGAAATACTTAGACGTTTTCATGACCAAATTATTATTTGATTTTTTTATTAATGAAATGAAATGAAAAATATTTATTTCTAAGTAGGTTAACAAAGTTAACACTTTTAGAACGTCGCTCTACATGAGGCCTACCACCGGTTCGGGAACTAACCCGGCGAGAAGAACCGGCGTAAGAAACTCGCACGGGGCCACCTTTTACCAAAAAGGTGGAAAATAACAATAATAGGTGGAAAATAACATTAATATATTATGTAATCGTATTCGAACAAGAATACTAAGGCCTTGCTGTTACAATAATTATTAATTATTGTTCGGGTGGTTACAGTAAACTTTAAAAATCATAACATTTCACGTGGGTTTCGTCGTAATAAGTTAGTAGGACAGATACTGACAGATAACTTTACTTGTGACGCAGTCAGGTAAAAACGATATACAGTGGCGGGGCAAGACCTAAATTTTATGTGGGCAAGATATATCTCGCGAGGCCCCCTAAAATATATTTTGCGAGGCCCTCTGATGGATGACGCTAAAGAACGGTAAATGAGAGAAATATTTTTTTGATTCTCAAAGTTTTATTCATAAAACTTTTTATTTATGAATATTTGAGTATCACAACTCGTAAAACCTTTAACGTATCAACTCCCAAGCGGTCGAATTCTACCGAATTAAAAAAACCTCCTGGTCCAAGGGGCGCGAGGCCCCTAGGACCGCGAGGCCGTGGGCGGTCGCCCACACCGCCCACGCCTTGCGCCGCCTCTGACGATATACATAGTGGATATCTCTTTACTCGTTGTATGTTATCATGGAACTTCGTTCTCAGAATATTGCAATAACTCCCACACCATTCAGAAATCAGACTATTTACGGAGGAGTAATTTTATAGTGCCCAAGTGTGTGCGCAGTACACAAGTTTACTTTTATAACCCAGTGGGACGGAAAACCGACACGACTGGCGAGAGATCAGGCCCAGCCCCCAGGGGCCAGGACCGAATTTTTTACATGTCCATCCGACGCATGGATCATCTTCTCTCTTATCAGACAATCAGGTGATCAGCCTGCATTGTCCTAACGGCTAACCTAACCAAACTTGAAAATAATATGTTTCCAACGCGGGAATCGAACTCAAGACCTTCAAGTCAAGAGTCACGTTCTAAACCATTGGACCACGGAAGCGTTAACCAGAA
Organism: Polyommatus iphigenia; assembly: GCA_963422495.1. Taxonomy (NCBI): domain Eukaryota; kingdom Metazoa; phylum Arthropoda; class Insecta; order Lepidoptera; family Lycaenidae; genus Polyommatus; species Polyommatus iphigenia. The sequence goes on from OY730182.1 coordinate 40,166,480, forward strand.
AATTATGGTTCTAGCTTTGCTAGCGCTCAACAGTGAAAATTTAAGATATCATAATAAAATTCATATCCAGATTATTTGAAAAAAACCTTAGAAAATATCAGCATCGCAAAATATCCGAAAGTCTAAGTAAACCCGCGTCGTGCGACTTTCTGATTCTCGTAAAAATACTTTTCTGGACTAGTATAACCGGTACCGGGTGGTTTAACCGTTACGCAGCCAATGGCCATATTATAAAATAGACAATTCCTTCAAGGTCTCTCGATGGCTTTTTATGTCCTAGAACTGGAGTCCATGAACTCTTCAACTCAACAACTGTCACGCGACTTTCCTCGCCACGTATTCATATTAGATTCGGTTGAACGTTAAAACCATAATCCGCGGGAACCGTACATTTGCGAATAAAAGTACTCTACGTCCTTCCATCGTGATCTACTGTGCCAAATTTCATCAAAAGCGATCCAGTAGTTTGGAAGCCTACTCGATGCAAAGAAAACTTAGTAGTTTCGATAAAATCCACACTTGAGCTGATCTGTTTCTGTCTGTGTCTGTTACATGGCATTACCAATGTAGAAGACCAAGACAGCACCATGGAACAAACATTGGGCCAACTTGAAGAGACTTACTTGGATGTAAGTTGGTTGTGGTATTCCGTACTATACACGTCGCATTGGCCCAATGGCTGACATAAGGGCTTATTCCACCTTACTAAATTTAGACGTCTAAATTGATTCAGTAACTAAATTTAGTCAAGTGAAATAGCATTTAGAAAGTTAAAATCCTAATTAGCGTACTAAATCGGAAGAAGTGTGGCTTCTGATTGGTGGAATCAGAAGCTTCTAATTGGTCTTCTTTTTAGGGTCCTAATAATTAGGACGTCTAAATTTAGTAAGGTGGAATAAGCCCTTTAAGATGTAGAAAATTGACACCATAGATTAGTAAGCGAAGCCTTATTAATCTGTGGTGTGGCAACGGTAGCAATGACCCTCTAATATTATTTTACTGTATTGTATTGTTGCTATAACACTATAACACTTTACTGTCGGTTAGCTGAATAATTTTTGATCCATGTCTGAACCTCAATATTCTCGATTCATCTTGATATTATAGTCTTGATCGTTTGTCGTTCGTTTATCCTTGTAAAGCCTCCGTGGTCCAGTGGCTTAGAGCGTGGCTCTTGACTCGGAGGTCGTGGGTTTCGATCACTCAATTCCCGCGTTGGTAACATGTTATTTCCAAGTTTGGTTAACTTAGGACATGGCATGCTGATCACCTGACTGTCTGACAAGTAAGATGATCCATGCGTCGGATGGGCATGTAAAAAGTCGGTCCTGCGCCTGATCTCTCGCCGTTCGTGGCGTCTTCCCGCTTCCGTCCCACTGGGTTATGAGAATAAAGGAACAGAGAGTGCTCTTGAGTTCTGCGCACACACTTGGGCACTATAAAATTACTCCTGCGTAGCTGGCCTGGTTTCAATGAAACTGGCCACCGTCACCGAAACCGGTGTGGGATTTATTATTACTATTTTAAATTAAATCCTTGTTTGAGATAACCGTTTGTAGATTTATTAAACTGAAAGTACAACAGAATTTAAAAACCATATAATCGACACTGTAAGATTATTAGACGTTAGGGGGCGTCCACAAATTACGTGAGGTGTTTTTTCGATTTTTTTTGACCCCCCCTCCCCCCTTGGTGAGATTTCGTGAGATTTTATTCAACCCCCCCTCCCCCCTTCAAATCTCACGTGAGATTTTTCAAAATGTGGGTTTCTTATGGTGGCACTTCACATGGCTATTTGTATTAATTGTGTATTTGATGTTTTCGCCATACATGACACAATCACCATATGTGTAGACGGTATGTTTGACAAAGTATTGGCCTTATTTGCCTATTTGACAAATATGACCATTAACAAATACACGTATCCGTACCTTTGTCGGTTTTTGACGCATATCAAAAGATTCAAATAGGCAAGTAAACAAAATCAAGTAAAAGTTTGGTATTTGACGTCCATGTGTGGTAGGTAGTATTTGCCTTTATTTGCTTGTCTGTGTATACGTCAACAATTTTTCCAAATGCAACAAATGGCCATTGATAGCAAATACCAATAGCCATGTGAAATGCCACCATTACGTAAACATTTGGTTTCACAGTCAGTACATTTCCTTTCGAACGAATTTGTAAATGATCTTAATTCTTAATCGTATAACGATTACGCTTACCATTAAATCTGGACGAAATGAACCAAAATAGTATTATTTTGTTGAAAAAAAATTTACGTGAGATTTGCCGAGACCCCCCCTCTCCCCAACGTGAGATTAGGTGAGATTTGACTCGACCCCCTCCCCCCCTAAACACCTCACGTAATTTGTGGACGCCCCCTTACTCGAACTATTGACGCAGTAAAGCTGAAGTTCATAATAGAGGTCTAGTCCAGCAGTTCGCAAACTTTTAATAAGAGACATTTTAACGGACCCTAAAGAAAAAAAAATGAATTGTCTCCATTTTTCTAAAAACAATTTATGTATCTCTCGCGAGTCGCGGAGCCCCTACATGGCCTTTGTGAAGCCCCAGGGCTCCGCGGAGCACACTTTGACAATGGCCTGGCCTAGTCTCTCACTACGTGTTAAGATAGAGTCTAGCCATCAGCTCTGTGAACTAGTTCAACCGCTGATGCTTATGCTGTCGTTGACTAATGTGTACAGGTCAAGTTAACATTTGGGTAATGTCAACCGGGTGACTCAATGCCATATAATATTTACTAGCGACCCGCCCCGGCGTCGCACGGGTATAAAATATATAGCCACTGAAAAAATGATTAAAATCAATAGCCTATGATCTATTTCTTATCTGTGCCAAATAATGCAAATAACATAAAAATTGCTCCAGTAGTTCGCGAGATAATTTTTCCCCGTTTCAAATAATTTCCAACGTTTTATCCACATACTCCTATTAGTCTTAGCGTAATAAAATATAGCCTATAGCCTTCCTCAATAAATGGGCTATCTAACACTGAAATAATTTTTCAAATCGAACCAGTCGTTCCTGAGATTAGCGCGTTCAAGTTAGCCCTTTCAAATAATTTTCCCCGTTTTTTCCACATTTTCCTCTATTTCTTCGCTCCTATTAGTCTTAGTGTAATAAAATATAGCCTATAGCCTTCCTCGATAAATGGGATATTTAACACTGAAAGAATTTTTCAAATCGGACCAGTAGTTCCTGAGATTAGCACGTTCAAATAAGCCCTTTCATATAATTTCCCCCGTTTTTTCCACATTTTCCTCTATTTCTACGCTCCTATTAGTCTTAGAGTGATAAAATATAGCCTACCTTCCTCGATAAATGGGCTATCTACCACTGAAAGAATCATCAAAATCCGTTGCGTAGTTTTAAAGATTAAAGGGAACAAAGGGACATGAGGGAAAAAAAGCGACTTTGTTTTATAATATGTATAGATATAGATGGTTATCAACCTAATCGTCGTTTCCTCCCGGAGACCATTAGGTAGGTTACGGGTTGTTGGCGACTACATTTGTATAAAATAATAATAAAAAATGGTGATGTAGGTAATATTTCAACACGTTCGGAGATTGGTGAACTTGAACTATGATAAAATTCTAGTTAAGATGTTTTAACGCTTTTTCTTGCGAGCTTGTCTGAATTGACTGTAGAGTGTAGACTGGCGGTGTTCCCTCAATAATAGGCTAGCCGCTAGCGACTAGTATGATTAAATGTGATCTTCTGCTAGTAAGTTAGTTGAACCTCTTCCAAAAGGCATTCGAACTTAAAAGTACCTTTTTCGATACTTGCACTAACTTAAAGATAACCCTGGGTAAAAGAAAGGGCTTGATATTTTGACACTGTTTTAACTTTTATTATTGGCCTAATGTTGCCCGCAACATTTATCGCGGAGAACCGTACCTATAAATTGAGTAGCTAAGAACTAAACATTGTTGGGACATGTTGGGACCACAGACATTTATCAAGTTAGATACCGCATGTGTATGTACTTCGCGTGCCATCGCGTTCCCAAACGATGACAAATTTCAATCTTTCGAAAGTCTGTTCTTTAGTCTGCGCTCCATCGTTATCGGAATCGGACGTCAATCAGAATTCTAAAAATGCCTAGTTGTGCCGTAATGGGCTGTGGAAATTCGAATAGAAACATTGGTATTAAATAGTGGATACGTTTCTTATCATCGGTAAGTAATTTTATTATTAAATCATGTGTCCTTTATTTTAAAATCAATTATTTAATGTTAATCGTGGGTGGCTGTAGTTTTTACCATGAAATCTACGTTACTGCGTGTGTACCGCATGATTCATAATACATTGCCGCTTTAGTTAGAAAATTATAGAGCCCGTTCTGTTTGTCCGCTATTGAGTGCGCAATGGAAATAAAACAATCGATACTTTCACTCATCGCTTAGTTTCGAGGTACAGTCAATATTCTCATTTTTCTGTCAAATGAAGCAAATAGTGTTGTACATATTCTCGATTCTAATTAATCGATTTTCGAAACAGACATGAAACAGAGGAATGATAATGTTCGCTTTGGGATATTTTGTGACTCGGTAATTTTATTTTATGTAATATGTATTTATGTTCCTGTTTAGTGATTTAGTTCAGAATAATATAATATATTACTAGCTGTCCTGGCAAGCACGTATCTTAAGATTTATCATTCCTCTGTCTATGAACTCGAATAATAATCGATTAAAAAATCGATATACCTATTAAAATGGCAAAAGAGGCGGGGCGCGGCGATTCCTTTGAATCGATTCCGCGCGTACGGGTATTCCCATCACTATAGCGCTCTTGTGAAGTCACAGTAGGTATGAAAAAAGTGACACGCTCGTGTTCATACAAATGGAGCGACATGGCGCTTCTATCTAGATCTTATTTCTGTGGTTGGGACCTTGGCACAAATAATAATTAAGATCGATTTGCCTTCAGGAAGACAATTCCACTTCTCTAACAATTCAAATATAGTAATCAATTAAGCCGCCATCATTATGTTTTCATTTTCCTGGTGTTTCAATAATGAACTATACTTGACCTGTGTCGAGTATAAAAAATATAATAACCAGATGGAGAATCTTAATGAATAATGCATATTTCATAATCATCTGTATCTTCATAATTCATATTCTTTATCTGACCATGAATTCTATTGATGTTATTATTATTGTTGTAAGGTAACGTGAGTTGTACTACCAAGTACTAAGTAGTATGTCTACTGAGTACCCTATACCTGAGTACTCACGTAAGTACTTAGTGGTGAACGGCCTGTCCAATATCCAATTTTTTTTCTCAGATTTTAATGACTACTCTCTATAGTCTATGTGAATATCCTTTTATCGTCAGCGTAAAAGTATGCTTCCACTTTAAAAGTAGTCTCTGAAATGTTATAAAACTTCCCCTCAAGAAATCAGGGGTAAACTCTAAAATACTCTTAATTAAAAGAAGTATTTAAGAAGTAATAATAACTCCCACACCGGTTTCGGTGACGGTGGCCGGTTGTATTGAAATCAGGCAAGTTACGCAGGATCATCTTACTTATCAGACAATCAGGTGATCAGCCTGCATTCCTCATTGTCCTAACCAAACTTGGAAATAACATGTTTCCAACGCGGGAATCGAACCCACGACCTCCCGAGTCAAGACTCAAGAGCCGTGCTCTAAACCACTGGACCACGGAGGCGTTCAAGTACCACCTTATAGTATTGCTCACAGAAGAAGTATAGCTCTCTCTAAAGGTGAACGCAGATTTGGCCGCACCGCACGCACCGCAGTCGCCGCAGTCGCCGCATTTCGAATTCTTTATATGAAGTTATAGGCAAGCTCGCATACCTACCCGCGCCGCAGTCTTCGCAACTTCTACATTCTTTATATGAAGGTAGAAGTTGCGAACTGCGGTGCGGCCAAATCTGCGTTCACCTTAAAGCTACACTGTGGTGTCAATATTTACAGTGCAACTTGATGTCTCTATATTGGTGACCAATAAGCTCATTGTTTTTTCCTCGCCAGACGAAGCAAAAAGTGACAACTGCAATTAGTATGATGCATGTTTGTTTTTGCTAAGGTCTGGAATTGGCGAAATCCTTGACTTTAACAGTATATTATATCATAAGTCTATGCTTTGAAGTATGTATTTTCATTTCTGACGTACAGTTTCAGACGGTATTATGTTTATAATAATTATCCTGTTTGTCCGTTACTTGTCTACGCTTGAACCCGATAAACCGACTTTGATGTTTCGTTTGGAGATACGTGGAGTCATAGGAAATCACAATATATTTTTATTGCGCCAAAATAAAATAATTTTTGAACAATATGTAACATAAGTTATGACACCAGAACCCCATAACATGATCTTTGAAAATGCTAACTCGTGGCCATCTAACATATTTCATCGTTTGCAGATACTATCAGCGACTCTCCTATTCTACAACCGCAAGTATGGCATGCGGGCGTCGGGAGTGCTGTTTTTCTTCTGGCTGCTTCTGGCCATAGCGGGTATACCGCAGCTGCGGACTGAAATCCGGGAACACTCGAGAAGGGCGGACGATGAGAACGTCCAGTACAACTTCATCAGCTACGTGATATATTATCCCGTTGTGCTGGTGATGTTCGTGCTCAACTGCTTCGCTGATCTGCCCGCGAGAGACACGCCTTATAAGTATGAGAAGGTAGGTTTCGACTTTCGACGTACCTATTTATACTTTTTATTGTTTTTAGGTACCACTTAACGCAGCCTACTTTTTAGGCCATGTATCTGGAGAAAACCGTTTTTACCGACGCCTATGTGGTACCTAAGTTTTTCGGCCCTAAGGGTGACAAGGGTAAATTAGTTTACATTCAAATGTTGGTAAAATAAAATAGATTTTCTTAATGGCCTCATTTAACGTTTTGTGAGGCGTTTTGTGAAAACGGACATGAATTTGTTCCATAAGGTACATAATAAATAAGTATAAATTCCTAAATGACATGAGAAAGGAGACACAACTACCAACTATCACCTATCAGTAGAGTAAAGTGTGTAAATGTAAACAAAAGTACCATACGGGCCTACGGGGAACGGAACTCGATACAATATATATTTGTTTTTCTGCTGGGTTTCTTGGAAGTTGAAGCCTACTAGTAATACCTCATTATAATATTAATATCACAGAAATGAATCAAGATCTTGATTCATTTCTGTGATTAATATAGACTGGCGTCACTGGTCAGTCTAGCATCGGTTGAGTCCATCAGTCTCAGACTGTCGACTGACGCCAGAATGATGGCCGGAAAGTACTTGATAAAAAAATGAACAGTCAGTCAATCACACGATTACACGATCTTTCTCCCGTCAGTCTGGATCAGACTGATGGACTGAACTGATGCCAGACTGACTGATGACCAAGGTAGTCATTCAGTTTACTACTTTTGCACCTTATTACCAAAGAACACGGCTTTAAGACGTTGTCTTCGACCTAGACATTGGATGATAGAATAAAATCATAGAATGATATTGTAGAGTCGTTGTTGATGATAGACTAATCGTATACAATTATTAGCAAGTTGTTGTTAACTTACAAATTAATTATGATTAGCGAAATTGGTTAGATGATACCGGCTTATTTGTGATGGAGTGCCAATGATTGTGAGTTGGGACTTATGTATGTAAAAACTTATGGGAGTAAAAACTTTTCGCCATTGGCGCTCCTACATGACCTAGGGAGTCAGTTAACTGTAGTTACCTGGCGTTAGAGTTGACATGATTCCCTATTTATCAATGGTTTTTGTAAACATTTGTTTTTGAGCCCTTATCGCAAACAATTTGCAGACAAAACGGTAAAAGTTAACACATACAAGACGAATTAATGCGTGTTTATGTACTGTGTGTGTGTTAGCTCTGATTCATCAGTATAAGCACTGTAGATGTTTTGTGTTGTTACCATACATAGTCTGGTCGCGAAGCTCGTAGAAAGTACACTGAATGTCACTGACCTTTTGGTGTATGTCTCACTCTTGCGCACGCAAAACGACTATTACTTATTGCTATCCTGTATTGTCACAGAATATATATATTAGTTGTACCATGTATTGTGTGAAAGAACGATAACATATCATGGATGAATTTCTACTATATCGTGCAATATGATGTACAATTTGACTATGACATGGGTTATTTAGTTTAAATGTCGTTATGGCAGTCTGCGCCCTAATTATGTAACTTTGATGAACATGAACTTCATTGCTAATGGTTACTATTTTAACGTTCATACTTTTTAAATTGACTTTTATGAAGCTCAAACATGATCATGTTCATCAAAGTTACATCCATACTACATAATACATACCTATTATAAATTCGAAATTGTGTATCTGTTTGTTACCTCTTCACGCCCAAAATGCTTCACCGATTTTGCTGGCTATGGAGATATTTTGAGTCTGGAGAAAGGACATATTACGATTTATGATACTTTTTATCCCGGAAAAATTCTCGCGCGATTAATGAATTTTGGTGCAACCTATTTACACTGTGGTGCTACGGTGTGGCGAGCGTCGTCTACGAGTAGTATTCTAATAAAGGGGGCCGGTTACTAATCAAGCTCTTGATATTCAGAACCAGTGTCCGGAGAACGCGTCGGGTTTCCCGAGCCGGCTGATGTTCAGCTGGTTCGACCCGCTGGCGCTGACGGGCTTCCGGCGGAGCCTGACGGAGGGGGACCTGTGGGCGCTCAACCCGCCGGACTCCTCCAAGGAGGTGGTGCCCAAGTTCGATAAGTTCTGGGAGAGGACGCTCCGGAAACGAGAACAGTTAGTATAGATTTTAATACGGGCGCATTTTCATTAGTCGTTAACTCGTACGGGCGCATTTTCACTGGTCGATAGGCGGGGTGCGGGAGATTTCTAAAACGCATGCCTCGACCAATCAAAATGCGCCATTAGTTGTCATAGACTCCCCGTATGCTGTATACCGCACGAGTTAACGACTAATGAAAATGCGCCCTAAGGTATACAGCATGCGGGGAGTCTATGACAACTAATTGACAACTAATGGCGCATTGTCATTGGTCGTGGCATGCGTTTCAGAAATCTCCCGCACCCCGCATGCGGGCCCTATCGACCAGTGAAAATGTGCCATACAGTGTTTTATGATTTATCACAGGTTACTAAATACTACGTAAGATTTACATGATAGTCAAAAGATAGTAAATATTGGATATACATCAGAGTACGGACTGAACTTCTTACACCACTTGATAACAATGTGTGCTCAATAATGCCAAGGTATGGCTCTTCTCGCCGTGTTGGTTCCCGAACCGGTGGTACGAGTAGGTAACACGTAGAACGTTCTGAAGAAAGTATTTGATTCAAAATTTTAATCAAATACTAAAAACAATTTTTATTTTATTTTAACGCTAAAAATATATCCACGGCTGAACCTTCCTTTTAAGAAGTCGACTCAAAGGCACAATATGTGATGAGATGACAAAAAATGCTCTACAATTCGACTAATTCCTAATATGGACCTGGCTAGAGTCTAGACGGGCACACCCAAAATAACATTTTTGGTCGGATAGTATTTTTAGTAAGCAAACTTATATTAACATTTATTCAAAAGCAATATGCAAATTTTTGTTAAATAACGAATAAAATTATTGTTGTGCAAAAAGAGTGAATCTCAAATGAGCATAGCAACAGTTTACATAAAAAATTTAAGTGTGTTGTAAATAATAATAATTAATTTCCCGTTGTGCACAAAAAATATTATATTTAATGTATTTAAAGTAAATATTATTCAACACACAAAATAAAAATTTGTATGTACGTCAAACAAAGAATTTTGTATGTTACTCTACAATGTTTTAGCAAACGAAATAGATTCGGCAGTATTTCGAGATAATATTGTAATACTGTATTGCTTAACCAGGCTGTCCCGTCATTTAAAAGTGTTCAGGAGTTGAATTTATCATCCTTTTAATCGATTTCCAAAGGCCGCCTTTGTGGTTAAGAACTTTAGAGCTTGCAGGCCTATCAGCGGGAATAAATCTTGCGAGATCTTCGCAAGTGCGATTCTCGCCATAGATCAACGTTATTCATAGGCATCAACTCTCTCTGTACTAAAAGGCCGTATACACGATCGGTTCCAACCACCAACAGAGGTCACCTTGGTTGGGTCAACAAAGTTGAATCTCTATCTACACGTACATCAACTCGTCAGTCTTGGGCCTTGGCTAGGCTGTGGAAAAGTGAACAATGGGACCACTATCTAAACCAAATCTAAACCTCATGTCATGTGTTCAATTTTCTTTTTTGCCATCGACATAATATCAGCCTCAGGGTCATATTCCTTATTTTTCGACAAGCAACTGCCACGCTTGACTCTTTTTGTCCCGATCTTTATTATGATCGGAACCAATATCCCATAGCGTAGGTAAATTCCTACAGTTCTAAAAATTCTGCCAAGATTTCGCGTTCATTGCTCGCCGGCGCCGCCATTTTCAGTTGCTAGCGCTACACACCACATGCAACGCAGCCGACGATCAATGTGCGACTGAGCGCCAACAAGCGTTTACACGGTCGCGTTTCAACTCAATGTTTGACATTGGTAGTGAGGGATGCGCTCACTACCAAGGTAATTGAAGGTTATTTGGTTGGTCAACCAAAAACAAACGTCTACACGGTTGATTTTTGTTCCAACCCTACCAAGGTGATCTCTGTTGGTGGTTGGAACCGATCGTGTATACGGCCTTTTAGTTTTACCGACTAACTCCAACATCCTCTTTAGAAAAGGTTTAAAACATACTCTCTACAGGAAGAACAACCCAAAAGCGACGTACAGCAAGACATCAGCAAGTGTGAACTTCAAGCCGGAGAGCGAGCGGCAACCGGCGTCGATACTGCCCGCGTTGTGCTTGGCCTTCGGCGGACAGTTCTTGTTCGGTGCCTTCATGAAACTCATCAACGACTGCTTCATGTTCATATCGCCGCAGCTGCTCAAGTGAGTGTGAAAGATACGACTATGGTTTTCGTATTAAAGTTCAAAGCTACGACTATGTATTCAGATTAAGGGCTCCCACACAAAACTGCGAATCCGCATCGCATCGTAAGGTCATTATGAGTTTTGTCGCAGTTATTTGCGATGCGGATTCGCAGCTATGTGTGGGAGTCCTAAAGTTCAAAACTACGACTGTAGTATTTGGATTAAAGCTACGACTATAGTATTCGGATTAAAGTTCAAAGATACAACTATACTATAGCATTCTGATCAAAATTTAAAGCAACTTTATAGTATTTAGATTTTCAAAAAGTATTTGGAGGTTCAAAGCATTTGGATCGAACGAAGCTACGACTACAGTATTTTGATTTTTCATATCTATGTATAGACTGTAAGGCCTATCTAGAGTCGGCCTAGACGTGCCGAAGTCGCTGGTAAATAAGAGTAGGTAACTACTAACTAGGTAGCTAGTATGAGTCGTCAGCGTAATTATGTTGAAAAATTGACGGATGATGTATATTTAGAGATAAACTACGATAACATGGCGCGCCCAGTAGGAGTTGTCCCATTGCATCCTTATGAAAGAGTTTGTATGTGGTAAGTGTTCAACCAATCAACCAGTACTCGTAATATTTCACTTACTGTCACTTATTACCAAGATTTGTTGGTCAACTAATTATAACTAGCCGACCGCGCAAGACAACGCACTTAAAACGTTTTGAATTTTGGAGGGACGCGCCATGTTATCTGTAGTCTGTAAAAGTTTTGTAAAAGTCATAGTAAAAAGAGGGTTGTATATTATTCCGCAACTAAAGTTATCCTATCTCCTCGTCTCTCAAAGTTTAGGAACTTTGGAGATAGGTCTCCACGCTAAATTTCTTTCTAAATCGGTTCAGGTGTTTCAGCGTGAAGAGGTTACAGACAGATACACAGATACACTGGGGCATTTAAGTAAGAATCTTTTATTTATGGAATAAACTCTACGCGTGTTTTGCATGGCCCATTTGGCTCCTGCAGGATTGTAATTTGTAACTTTACTTCATGTTAGGTACATAATTTTTAACTATTCATAATGTCCTAGACTCTAGAGGCTAGACCTAATTTCCCTATTTATATCAAACATGTAAAGACCAACCTCAATATAATTTGAAAATGGCTATAATTAATATCCTAATTATAGCCATTATGTAACATATCATTCATAGTTAATTTACCTCCGCGTTTTTATTAGAGTGATTCTTATGTCATTAGCATAAAGGTCTTTTAGAGGAATAAAGCCTGTAGAACGGGGAACCACAATATGTACTCGTACTATAGCTACTTTGTTAAGTAAGGTTTTTTTATATATTATGAATTATGAGTCATGAAACAGGAAAAGAGCATACGGGTCACCTGAAGTAAGCGGATGCCGAGCTATCTTTGGACAACTAATTAAAAGTCGATACCAGTGATGACGGCCTATTCCCGATGTCCACCACAATGTGGTCGCCAACACATTTTTTTCTGCGGTTTTCTCTAACAACATTAGTTGATACTAGTCAACAATCAAATCTAATACGAGGGCTGCTATTTATGTATCCGGAACTGGCCACTTACAAGAACAATATTTAAAAAGTAATTACAACATTTGAAAATAGAACTCTTTGGTTGAAGAATACATTTTGTTTCATGTGACTGTCAATTATTTTTCCATTGTGGCGTCATTTTGAAAATTGTGTGTCTTCATTTGCCATGGATTTAACGCGTGAACATTTTCGTGCAATGATTTACTACGATTTTCGGCGTGGGCTAAATCAACAACAGTGCTTTATTCAACTCACCGCAACTTTTGGAGATGAAGCACCATCAAAAACCACTGTTTATCACTGGTACAGTGAGGTCGCCCAAAAACAGCTGTTGTCCCACAAAATATAGATGCTGTGCAGGAACTAATAATGCGTGATCGTCATGTTACATATCGCGAGATAGAGGCATAAGTATGACGAGCATACATAAGATATTACACGAACATTTGGCTGTAAAAAAAATATGTTCGCGTTGGATTCCGCACAACTTGACAATCGATCAAAAACGGGCTCGTGTCGATTGGTGCAAAAAAATGATAAAAAAATACAACGTGGTACGTCAAAAGCCGTTTATAATATCTACGCAGGTGATGAATCTTGGATCTATGCATATGACCCCGAAACTAAACAACAGTCAACGGTGTGGGTGTTCCAAGATGAGCCGAAACCAACAAAAGTTACTCGTGCAAAAAGTACTTTGAAGCAAATGGTCGCCTGTTTTTTTGGAATTAATGGACATGTGGCTACAGTGCCATTAGAGAATCGTAAAACGGTTAATTCTGAATGGTATACGACCATATTTTGTTTACCAGAAGTCTTTGAAGAAATAAGAAAGGACAACTGAAAGGAACTCAGCTGAAACAACTCAGTTTTTGGAGGGTCAAAAGATCGAATTGACTGGTCATCCGCCGTACAGCCCTGATTTGGCACCTAACGATTTCTTTTTATTTCCATACGCGAAGAACAAATTACGTGGTCAACGTTTTTCGAGCCGCGAAGAGGCTGTTGATGCGTTCAAAATGCACGTTTTGGAGATACCTCAATCAGAATGGAAAAAGTGCTATGAAAATTGGTTCCAGCGTATGCAAAAGTGTGTCGATCATCGCGGCGAATATTTTGAAAAGCAATAAAACCATATTAAATGATATATGTTTGTTTCTTTTTTTAATTCCGGATACATAAATAGCAGCCCTCGTACTTATATAAAAATCTCTTGTCTTTTTAGTATGTTACTAAAAAATTGTTTGTTGACTGACATCTTTTAGCTTTGAAATAACTGGACCCATTTTAATTAACGGCAGAGACTATTTAATGGACTTAGGGGAAGGAAAAAACTGCACTTTAACGCGAAAGAAATTTGTATTGCTGGTGTCTTCTTAATAGAAGTGCTTATTTATAGTAGACTGCAGAATACCATATTGCGAATTATCACCACTTCCTGATAAGTGATGAATATAGGTTATCCAGTATCCACCAATTAACTTGACAGATCAAGTATGGAGAATCTGTCAAAAAAGTTGTGAATAGCAATATTCGGCACTTATCAGAAAGTGGTGAAACAGGCCCTAAGTGTGTGTATTTCCCCAGACTGCTGATCGGTTTCGTCAAAAGCCACGAGCCGGACTGGAAGGGCTACATGTACGCCGTGGCTCTGCTCCTGTGCGCGACGGCTCAGACCATGCTGCTGGCGCACTACTTCACGCGCATGTACCTGGTGGGCATGCGCATCCGGACGGCGCTCACCAGCTCCATATATCGCAAGTCGCTGAGGATATCCAACGCGGCACGGAAGGAGAGTACTGTCGGCGAGATTGTGAATCTCATGTCTGTTGATGCGCAGAGGTATGGATGAAATTGTATTTTTAACACGCTTTTATAAGCTTGGGGTGTATTAACATGCTTTTATAAGTTTAGGCTGTATGTATGTAACGCCGCAATCTTTGAGCACGATTTTTACCTATATCTTTGCATACGTATTAAATGCCAAGGACTGATGGTTGAAGGCTTTTTTATCTATTAAAAAAATATATAAATAACGTGTTTTTTTTAGTTTTTTTCTTTAACTAATATGTATTATTATTAGATGCTATTATTGATGGGTGGGCCTGAGCGTTTATGGGGGTATAATATGTATGTAGATTGATGCACCCGACCATTTTCCTCATTTCTTGGGCACATTAATTTTAGAGAAATGCGGCCACTGACCGAGCTTTACTTTGTCAATTTCTTTCGGTCTGTCTTTTTGCTGTCATTGGCCCTGTCACTTGCGGTCGAGAAAATGCAATGTCCATCTTTACGCTATATGAATTATTATTTTTAACAAAAAATTAAAACCGACTTCCAAGGTAAAAACAATAGTAATATGAACTAAAAAGTATTAAATAACTCTTACCCTTTAATAGTGCCTTTTTCAGAATTCGTCTAAATCTCAACTATTTCTGTACTGTATACTACAATCTTCATTATTTTGAAGTCGGTACCAGCTAATTTAATCGTGAGTTCAGTAATGTCAGATTATCTGAAACTTTTGGGACTGGTACCGACTTCAAAGTAATGAAGATTGTAGTATACAGTACAGAAATAGTTGAGATTTAGACGAATTCTGAAAAAGGCACTATTAAAGGGTAAGAGTTATTTAATACTTTTTAGTTCATATTACTATTGTTTTTACCTTGGAAGTCAGTTTTAATTTTTTGTTAAAAATAGTAATTTTACTCTTTTTAGTTAAGTATCTACAAAATTAGGCTTTATGCGTAAATAACCAATACGAATGTTAACTATTCACATTATGTCACTGTAAGCGAAATTGTGGTAAATGCTTGCAGTTATCTAAGCGATGTTGCAATTTCCATACTTTTATCTTTAAAGATTCAGGAGTTCTGTTCAGTGCCTTTGGACCAAGAGACACCTTCGTATAAAATTTCTCTTATTCGTAACATATGTTTAACTTACTAGAAACAACATTTTAACCACTATGAGTGTTTTGATAAAATTCAAGGATTTTCCTCGATTGCTCATAGATCCCATCATCAGCTCACCACTTTCGTAATTGTTATACAAAATTAAGATTATATCCTATACAACAACACGAGAATTTTGAAAATCGGTCCACAAACAGCGAAATCATTATCAAAAACGTCTGCTTCGATGCAAAATATCACGAAAAGTACCAATAATTGGGTCATAGTGTGATGACCCATGGTGTAATGATGGTTGTGATGATGATGATTAATCAAATTGATGTATTAGCTTATGCTTTCAGTTGTTTAAACAACGCCGAAATCCCCGAACCTGTACCTTTAAGCATTCAAAAGTTCTGTTCGGTACCTTCGGATCCAGGGTGTAACCTGGTGCGAAGTCTTACTTTTTGGTAGCATTTACCTCGAATGCTTCAGAAAAAATCGAAATCACTATATGTTTCCATACAAATTTCAAGAAGTCCCCTCGATTCCTCAAGGATCCCATCATCAGATCACCACTTTTGTGAACATGGTACCAAATTCGAGTTAAACCCTATACAACACAAAAAGAATTTTGAAAATCGGAACACAAACGGCTGAGTAATCGTGGAACATAAAAAAAAAGATACATACAGCCGAACATATTACCTCCTCCTTTTTGGAAGTCGGTCAAAAAAAGATATTATTGCTTTGTTCGCCTTGACGCTATATGGTCAAATTATGGAAGTTACAAAATGTATATGAAAATGATTCGCGAAAAATATCAATGACATAGTTTCACTATACATGGATTGATAATATCTAATCATACTAGCGTAGAAACATGACGTTATCGCATTACTCCCATTTTATCGTACTCTGAAAACCATAATTAGAAGTGCCTATGTAAACAAGTAGATAATAAACCTTAATAATAATAAAGTATTAAACTATAATTAGCACAAGTAATTATGTCATGCTCCTACGGCCTACGGGCATCATTGGCGACCGCAGCGCAGGCAAAAAAAAGCCTCTAGTTGTTTTGGTTTTTCTCGAAAACGATAATTCGTGCCGACTCACACCTTGACCTTTTAATTTAATATCTATGAAGTTGTAATAGGATTTTTTCTATAACAAACAATCTATACTAATATTATAAAGCGGAAGAGTTTGTTTGTTTGAACGCGCTAATCTCAGGAACTACTGGTCCGATTTGAAAAATTCTTTCAGTGTTAGATAGCCCATTTATCGAGAAAGGCTGTAGGCTATATTTTATCGCGCTAAGACTAATGGGAGCGAATAAATAGAGGAAAATGTGGAAAAAACGGGGAAAATTATATGAAATGCTTATTTAGTAATAGTTTGAACGCGCTAATCTCAAGAACTACTGGTCCGATTTGAAAAATTATTTCAGTGTTAGATAGCCCATTGATCGAGAAAGGTTATAGGCTATATTTTATCCCGCTAAGACTTATAAAAGCGAAGAAATAGAGGAAAGTGTGGAAAAAATGGGGGAAATTATTTGAAAGGGCTTATTTGAACGCGCTAATCTCAGGAACTACTGGTCCGATTTGAAAAATTCTTTCAGCGTTAGATAGCCCATTGATCGAGAAAGGTTATAGGCTATATTTTATCACGCTAAGACTAATAGGAGCGAATAAATAGAGGAAAATGTGGAAAAAAACGGAGGAAATTATTTATAATGCTTATTATCTTAAGAAACTACTGGAGCAATTCTTATGTTATTTGGCACACATGAAGAATAGACCACGTGAAAGGATATAGGTTTCTTTTTTTGCGGAAAAATGTACGGTTTCCATGACATTCCTGAATTACGCGGGCGAAGCCGCGCGGAACATCTATCATACCATAAAAGTATATTGTCCCACACTATATACTTTTAATAAGTTTTATGATTTGCGCATTATTACTATTCAATAGATGTACGGGAACAACTTTAAACTATAGTCCACGCGGACGAAGTCGCGGGCAACAGCTAGTGTTTTATAACTTCGTTTCTAGATGGTCGGACGCTTTTGGGCATTTCTGGGCATTTTGCTCATCTCTATAATAATTTCAGATTCGTGGAGCTGACTGCATACCTGAACATGATATGGTCGGCGCCGCTACAGATCGCCCTAGCGCTGTATTTCCTGTGGGGTATTCTAGGCCCCTCGGTGCTTGCGGGGTTGGCTGTGATGATAGTGCTAATCCCCGTCAACGGGTTGATCGCCAACAGGGTTAAAACCCTCCAGATCAGACAGATGAAGTACAAAGATGAGAGGGTTAAACTCATGAACGAAGTGTTGAATGGAATTAAGGTGAGATGTGCATTGGTACTAAGTAGAAATTCATATCATGTTTTTAAGATCTCTGCTCAAGAACTCCTAAAGTAAGCAGTAATGGCCAGTTCACTCTCATTGCGGATATTACAATATTTTTTTTCTCAAAAATCTTATATTTGATAGAATAATATCTTGTTATTGTAATGACAAATTACAGAATATTATATCAACACCTTACGCCTTGCATATAAAGTAATCAAAATTATCATCATCAAAATACACAAAACTGTGAATAAATAAATTTTGTTTGCTTCTATTTACTATCCTTCGGTGAATATTTGCTCCTTATCTTTTGTTGTTTATAACGTTGTGATTACAGTTTTAATTCGTTTTAATATGTTGAATACTACTGGTATCATTTTTTATCTATTAAATCAGATTTGTAAATATTGAGCAATAATATTTTAGAGATTAGATTACGTTCTTTGAAGTAAAAACTTCTTTAAGGGAGATCGCAGACGACAGACTTTGTGCGATCAAAGTCTGCGGCTTACATACATTCCGCATGGCGCGCGCCATCAGATTGTATGGAAGCCGCAGACTTTGATCGCACAAAAGTCTGTCGTCTGCGATCTCCCTAACTCGTTGGGCATTTTTGATATAGCGAATGTGATATAATTTTGATAGTATATCATCAAACTTAGGTTACTTTAAGGCTGAGTTTTCACCAGAGATGAGTTGCGAGGAATGTGTTTTTGAGAACCAATAGAATCGCTTCATTGACGTGAACTTGCCATGACATCGCTCAGCACGGCGATGCTATTGCCTATTGAATCTTAAAAACATATTCCTCGCAACACATCTCTGGTGGAAACGCAGAACGCCTCACAGACACTGATGTTGTATGGCGCGTTATAAGCTTAGAGATTGTCCAAAATACTCCCCATTTATGCATATCAATTGGTAAAGTGATGGGGCGCGCGTCATGTTAGACAAGCTCTACCTGTCTGATATTGTTTTCACTTCTTTCGGAACTGTCGAAGTGCTACTGTTTTTGATGACACTATCTTCCAAACCACAAAGCTAGTCACAATCACAACACAAAACCACATGTCAAAATGTGTAAGGAAGTTTCTTGTGTATGAAAATGTGACTTTCGTGGCTTGGATAACATAAAGACCTCATAAGTCATAAGTCATAACTCATAAGTCATAACTAACTTTTTCTTCATTTCCAGGTATTAAAAATGTACGCCTGGGAGCCGAGTTTTGAGGACCAAATACTAAAAATAAGGAATAAAGAGATGAATGTCCTGAAACAGACCGCCTACCTCAACTCCGCGACGTCCTTTATTTGGTCTTGTGCGCCCTTCCTGGTGAGTATACTGACATACACACAGTCAAACCATGCTAATGTCCATGGATCATGGTCGTTTGAAAAAAGAAATCTAATTTATATGTATAGTACGAACTACGAACATACCCGCAAGAAGGGTATGGTATGATCGTTCTTTAGTTTTATATCTCTAGTTTGTATAGAAAATGATCTAATTTTTGTAATTGTGACTTAATCGCAAAGTGATCAAACCCTTTTAAAGAATTAGAAAAAAAATAGGAAATGATCATACCTGAAAGCCATGGACGAATGGAGAGTATACCTCCTATTTCCATGGAAATGGCTATATCCAAAGACATGGTGGTACTGTACATGTTTTCGACCGACTCATGGTCAAAAATGTTAAATGTCTAATGCGACAAAAACTTTGCCAGAATTTTGAGGCAGAAAAAATGCCAAACTATAGAAACCAAGCGACATACGTTTAGCAAACATTGCAAATGGTTATGTATGTGTAATGTATATGATTTGTGTAGGGAGCAACGGCCTCGTTTTATCACTCGGACCGTAGCTCGGACTAAACAGAACATAAGTTCAGAACTTATAGCGTTTACGTGACTATCGATCATACAGAGGCGTGCAGAGCTTTTTGACATGGGGTAAGCAGCGGTATCGGTTTAGTAGTTTTGGCGTAAAGCAAAACAGACAGACAAACGGACAAAAAGAGATATTTTCGCATAAATTGTAATATTAGTGTGGATATAAATTAAAAACTATGTTTTCTAAACTATTATAATATATGAGTACGTTCTGTTATGAAGAAACAAAAAAACGCCATCTGTTGTCACGTGTTGGAACTACAATGATAGTTCATTTGCGTTCACATGTGTGCTAAGCTAAAATAAATAAAAACGCCATAGATGGCGTATGGCGTAATATAGATTGTTATATATTAGAAATGCAATGTGAATTCATTTTCATCGATATTTCCATGGAAATTAGATACATAGTATATTTTTGTCTTATAAAAATGTAGCCTATGTCCTTTCTCAGGCTCTAGACTAACTGTGTACAAAATTTTATTACAATCGGTTCATTAGTTTTGGCGTGAAAGCGAGACAGACAGACAGAGATAATTTCGCATTTAATATAAAGTATATAATATTATAAAATGATAAAATAAATAAGTGCATGAATATGAATTACATGAAACTTTCGAGTTACTTACATTTCATTTTTGTTGCTGGTTTAATTGTTGTAACTCAGGTACACGTACCTAACTTTCGACACAAATCACAATTAGAATCTTTTCACTGAATGACAATTGTGAAAACTTGTTTTTTTTAATTTTTAATAAACACACATTTTCAACACAAACCTCACAGTCAAATAACATTTTTAAGAAATCAAAAAACGCACTTAATATAGAAATTAGAAACTCAGTAATAACTAATATCTAATAAACTGTTAAATGTACAAACTTTTAAATGTTAAAATAATAAAAATCTTCTAAGAAAACTATAAATATACTGGCGCAAACAAAAATAATATGTTACAGTGCTCATCACATGAAAAAATGGCCTCCCAAAATACAAAACACTTCTGTAATGTAAACAAATATAAACCGTACTAAACAAAAATGCATTATGTGCATATGTGATTAATTAGATTTCCGTCTATTATTTTTACTCGGATTATAGGCAACGAACATATCCGATTACTTCCGAACGCGCCGGCGCTCGGCTAAGCTCGGAAACCATGCGGCAGGTCCTGGCCAAGTAAATCGCACACGCACACACGTTTGCGAACAGTGTACGAATACGAAAATCTTAACTCACACATATAGGCGGGGTCTGCGAGACATCGAGTGCCTGTAACCACAGATATGTAGTATAATTTTGGTGCGTACCTTCGCGCGGCGCGCCTAGTTACCACTTACCGACTTATGTTTATGTAGTTTTGCAAATCAATTGGTGCTATTTTATAAAAGTAGGCGTTAATGTGTATTCATATTTTTACTATTAATCCTTCGATCGGAGGTTCTAGGAATTCCCATTGTATTCTTTTGTTCTCGCGATCACCGGTGCTCGCGCGGGGCCTGAAAGATTAATAATAATTAAAGTCATCTAAAACGTACGAAAGTTAAATTAAAATATGTGTATAGCAAGTATTTATCATTAGGTAAGCAGTGCTTTTTTGCCTTTATGGTACGCACGTCCATGCGATCATATGATTTGAATAATTAAAATTAATGATCAATTAGCGTTGAATGGTCCTGGAGTGTGTGACGTCATAATTGTAGTGACGTCACCGCGCAGTCACAGTGACGCAGCAGCACGATGGGCACTGATAAGTGATAACGGATACTTCAGGAAAATAATATTGTGATTGTAGCAACTCGCAGTTAAGTACCTGTAATTATGGAGCAGAATATATCTAAAAAATAAATATTATGTTTATATCAACTCTACTAGTAACTACCGAGCATATTGAAAAGAATTTTTCGCCGTTAGCGGAATCCGCTAAGTGCACTCAGAATCTCAATTTAAATTAATCATTTTGAGATTTTCTTAATTTGTTTCTTATACATATATGTATTATGTATACAGATTTGAGAGAACCAGTCACAACTCACAACGCGTTGGATTGGCAATGTTAATTAGTAATTACGTTTTGAAATTCTAATATAATTGTCTATGCTGTTGTGATCACACAGCTACCACTGTTTCAGGAATATTAATTACTATGTCAGTAATCGGTTTTGGATTCATAGTGATATTCTTACTCTATTGAATATAAGCTCCATGTTAGTAATTTAGTCGATTGCGGTTGAGCAATATGATACAGCAATAATTGTGCAAGACATAATGATTTGCCATTAATTTAAATTGTAGTCACCATGTAAACAATCCTTCAGCTACTTTGCAAGTTCATTATTTATACTAGTTCCATAATTTTTCAGTTTGGAAAAATTAAAAACCCTAGAGGGCTTCAAATTTGATGTGTCCAAAGAAAATAAGACAGTAGGAATCATTATAATTTTATGACTATGTTGTTCATGCCTTTATGTTAATCGGTCCGTCCGTACATCTGTCTATGGGTAATGGAGTTGTAGAGAATATAACAGACTGTGATATTTAAAATGTACTATCAGAGAATCTGATTCCTAGGCAGATGGGAGATCTACGTAGTTCGGTCGCGTTACGTCAAACCCAGCCGACAGGATACAATTAACATTAAATTGACATGCTCCGACCAAATGACGTTGGTCTGTCAACTGCCTATACAGGAATCAATTCCTCGATGGTACATAATATATAAAATATACATTAGGTTCATGTACCATGAGTAAGACCGCATTTCCACTGAAGCAGAGTGGAACGGAGAGGAGCTTAGCGGTGCCGAATTAACCAATCACCATGCTCGAAATCTTCGCTCCGCTTCACTGTCATTCCGCTGGAATAGCACGACGCGATTGGTCAATTCGGGCACCGTTAAGCTCCGCTCCGCTTCAGTTGAACGCGGCCTAAGGCCGGTATATTATTAACTAGCGACAAGCCCCGGCGTCGCACGGGTATAAAATATATAGCTACTGAAAAAATGATTAAAATCGATAGCCTATGATCCTTCACGTGGTCTACTTCTTATCTGTGCCAAATAACATAAAAATTGCTCCAGTAGTTCGCGAGAGAAGCCCTTTCAAATAATTTTTCCCGTTTTTTCCACATTTTCCTCTATTTCTTCGCTCCTATTAGTCGCGTGATAAAATATAGCCTATAGCCTTCCTCGATAAATGGGCTATCTAACACTGAAAGAATCATCAAAATCCGTTGCGTAGTTTTAAAGATTAAAGGGAACAAAGAGACATGAGGGAAAAAAGCGACTTTGTTTTATAATATGTATAGATTAGTCTTTCATTTCCATGAAAGACAGTAATCAAACAGAATCAGAATCCTATGGGCTATGTAAAATTTCTGTGTCATAAAAACATAATCTAAAACTTCGTCACTAACCGTGACCTTTAATTACATCCATCCGTTAGGCGACATTAAAATACCGTTAGTGACATTACATATTATAATTATTGCATCAAATATTGTAATGATTTTAATAATGAAGGAAGTTAGCTAGCAAAATCAATTCTCAATATTTTAATAATAGGTTTTAGGAAGCCATATAATTATTAACATTTAAGCAATATTTTAAGACCATCATATCCATAAATTATCATTTTTTGTAAAGAGCAAGAAATATACGTTTATTTCGAGCCTGACGTTATCAAAAAATCACACTGATCTACTAAGATACATTCAAAAGATGCGACTGATAAAATATTTTGCAGTTATCATTGTCTTATGATATCACATTGCACACACATCTGTTACTCAAATATGATACAATATTACTTACTGTTGTGTAATACTTTGATACTTCTTTACATAGTAATAAAAAGCTAGTGTATTATATTATGTGATACACTGACAGCATAAACAATTTAGAATGTGAAAATAAGGGTAATGGTGTAGGCCGTAGGGGAATCCCCATTACCTAAAAGATATTCTCTTCAATTTCTGATTGATTTAGTATGTATAATGCATTATGCAGCACACATGTATGCATGAGGGCCGATTCACACCGGAATGGCAGAGGCGCGGCGAGCAGTTTCAGTCTCATATGATTTTAAACTTTATCTTTATGAGTGTAATACATAGTATCGCTTGAGAAATCTACCGCCGCCCGTGGACGCTCGTGGCCGCTCGTGGCATCTTAGGCTGGTTTTATTGTTAAGCGTTTCAGCAGCGCCGTTGGAGCGCCGCGCGTTCGAAGATGTATGGGGGTAGTAGTTGCGTTGCAGAGTCGCGCGCTTGAGCAGCGCCGTTCGTCCGTACGTTTGTTACATCTCTGAACGCGCGCGCTCCAACGACGCTGCGAAACGCTTAACGATAAAACCAGCCTTAGGGCCGCCGGCGGCGTGGATTTCTCAAGCGATAAGTACTATGTATTACAATACTGAAGATAAAGTTTAAAATCATATGACACTGAAACTGCTCGCCTCGCCTCTGCCATTCCGGTGTGAATCGGCCCTTATACCAAAGACGGTGCACTAGGAAAGCGTATATGGAGGATATTATGATATCCATAATAATAGATAATTATTATAAGAATAATTAAATCAGAGTTTATAATTAACTCTCTATGAAGAGTTAATATAGATTATAGAGAAATGCAGATGTTTCTCCATTCGTATTTGTATTTTTTCAGAAATTATATTACACACAAAGTCAACAAATTTTATATTTATCAGTGTATCGTATCAGTCATATTATTGTAATCAATGTTGTAATCCGCACGCGGTGGTATTAATTATTCAATAATTGTTTCCTAATAGGCTTAAACCAATAACACAAACAAGTTGATAAGATTAAATTCATTCATAAATTATTATTTAAGCATTTACCTCGACCGACGACCTCCGTGGCTCAATGGTTAGAGTGTGTGGCAACTCAAGCCGGGGGTCACGGGTTCGAATCCCGCCGACGGAACAAAAAGTTTTTCAATGTTCCTGGGTCATGGATGTGTATTAAATATGTGTATGGTATAATAAAAATCTTAAATATATGTATAGTATAAAAGTATTAAATATATTTCCGTTGTCTAGTACCTGTAACACAAGTCCTTCAGGTACTTAGCACGGGGCCAGACTGACGTGGTGTGAAGCGTCCATAGATATTATTATATTATTATTATTAAGGTTTTTGTAAACATTTTTATTAAATTGACTGTGTAAACTTTTAGTACACATCTATCTGCACATTTAGGAATAGCATATATTACTGCAATGTTTCTAAAGGTAGTACTTGCATAGACAGCTGTTAATAAATAGTTTTGTTCGACGTTTGACAACGTTTCTGCAAATATTATTCTGTTATGACATGTGTAACATGTCGGATTTTGGTCGGATTTTTTACTGTGTGTGCTAAGTAGCGTCCTCTGCTCCGACCTTTGGGTAATATTCCCTATCGGACCTAGTTTATAGTATATTAGAATAGATCACCGTAAAAGAATATTAATTCATGAAGCCCCAAGCGGCCACATCCGGCCGCGATAACAATGAAAAAGCTATTGTGTCTCGTTTTGCCACGATCGATGGGTTAATAATCTATCAATAAAAAAATATATCGGAATCTCCCAAAACTTTGAGACCCTTAATATTATGCAACGTGTTTTCTTTTTCCGCACGTTTCGAAATTTATCTAGAACTGATAAGTGTTGTCAGATGATTTGTTATCGAACCTCATACAAAAGCAAGGACACCTACAAGGGAATAAAATTACGCCGGTAATGCTTCCTCATGGCTGATACATTTTGACGGAAATAAGAATGAATATCATTTTCATCTGAACTTTGCTGTTTTTCCTAAGCTATGATAAAGGCAGCACTCAGAGAAATTTAATGACTTTGTTTTAATTAAGATTCTAACATAAACTTCATAAAATTTCATTGAAGTAAAGTTAATCACTAAATGTCTTGTGAGTGTGCCGTATGACTTTTAACAGAATATTTTAATGAAATGCCTAAGGCCTAAGCTATAATTTAGTATGTGATCTTGAAATAGTTACTGTTATAATAGAAACACGTTGTTATGCCCTTGAGGCACGCACTAGCCGGAGATGAGTTTTTGTCGATGTTTTGTAATCACAGAAATAAAAATTAACATCATTTTCCTCCGAGACGATCAATATCATAATATGTTCAATGTTATATTAAAGCTGCAAAATCATCTATACTATACAGGATGAGTAGTGTAGAGTCTACGTAGAGTATAGAGTATGTACTTAAAACTAATATCTTCCAACCGGGCTTAATGCTGGCTTAGTCGCATTAGGCTGTCTTCACATTACGTCGCCAGTGGTGCGGCTGCCGCGCATACTAAAACGAGCCACGCGGCAGCCGCGCGACTCTCTTTTGTATGAAGTCGCGCGGCTGCAGCGCTGCAGCCGCACTGCTTGCGACGTAATGTGAAGGCACTCTTAGTGGGGTGGTTCTTATAGTCAGGCAGGAGCCCAAAAAAAGTTTTAGTTATTGGTAGATGTATTTTGGCGAACTCAAAAAACTTTGCTAGGGCGATTTAGGGTCGTGGCTCTAATGGCCACAAGATACAAGATTAGATTTCCTGCGACATACGTAAAGCTACTGAGGGGAAAAGCATAGACAATTTTTATAGCTACAGAATGTACTGCTCTACTTTTTTCACGATACATATTATGTCGCAATCTCTATGTAAATATAGGTTCATTCACTTCATTAATACTTTAGAGTTTAGGATCCAATTTCGTTAATCGTGGGAACGTTCCGTTCTCATACATTACTACAAAACAAATTACCCTCATACAGGGGTAATTTACATGAAAATGTTGCTGCAGTTTTGGGGCAGCACTATAGTTATTCAAAAAGCATAATAAATGCGTTTTTGTACAACAAATTGGTTGATTGTATTTGTATAATCTGACGAAGAATAGGCGAGCTGCAATAGAAGTACCTTGACGACTATTGGAGTGCATCGGTCATTGAAACTACAAGGCCTCATATAGATTACAGACTGATATTTTTTTAATCTTAAAAATAATGCTTTTAAATTTTTTGCAGCCTTATACAAAATTGTTTAGTTATAAGGTGTTATTGCAATAATCCTTGGATTTAAATAATTAATTATTAAATAAAACAATTGCTATGAGAACATTTGCACATTCATTGGCAAATACAGAGGTCAATGTCTTATTTATATAACCAGATATATTAATTAAAACAATGAATATTCAGATTGTATAAGAAAATATCTCGAATATTGTATTAAACATTTGCAAAGGACAGTAAACTCCTATTTTGTATTTAAAGAGACGAATTATGCTGAGTACTCGAAAAAGCTAATAATTTTGATTTTTTTTTTAAGGTGATATTTTTAACTTTCTTCACGTATGTGATTAGCGACCCGGAGAACAATATTCTGACACCGGAGCGGATATTCGTGTCGATGTCCCTGTTCTATATAATGCACATGCCGCTAGGTTTGCTACCCCTCATCGTGGTCTCAATTATTGAGGTAGAATACGAGACAGATACCGAATATGGCTGGATGCGGTACTTCACACTAACAGAACACCACGGCTGAAAACTCAGCCGCCAAAGTGGAGCAGACCGCTCGCTGATCGAAATGTAAGGGAGATATACTAGAACTGTCCATTTCGAACGTCTGCACTCCAAACCAAATAAAACAGAGATCCGTAAATTGGCGTTTTGAGCATTTTGGAGTGCGACTATGCCATAAAGATTGGCGGGTGCACCAACAGATGCGTCTTTCTTTCGTAAGAAATAGAATCTCCTTTTATTTTTGATCAGCGACCGGTTGGCAGGACACTAAAATCAGCCTATCGGCGCTTGTGGTTCTAGGTAGAGCTCAAACTTCGGCTTTATTACGAGAGATGACTCACACGACGTTTCGGATTTATGTGCATATTAATATCCTTCATTTACATAATATTATTTATGTGTATCGTTAAATAGAAAAAATTATACTCAAATATTTTAATTGCTATGTACGGAATCTAAAAAACGTCATTGAATCATCAAAGGCCAAAGTTGACCGTTCCCACCAAGGTGACTGCCATTATATTTGGACGTTAAACCTCAATACAATAATTACATAATAATTGTAGGCCAAAACAAAAAATAAAATAAAACTACAAGTAGAAATATAACATACCCTACTTTTAAACTGCGAATCAAAACTGATATGAAAATGTTTAACTTTGCATACACTATAAAAATGATGCGTGCATATACACTAAAGATAAGAAAGTATTAGAATATATTATGAGTTATGTCGGAGTGAAATATAAAATGTCCAAGATATAACTTTAAAAAGCCTGCAGCGCCCTCTAGTGTTGCGAGTAGCGAAATGTCCACTCGAATCCTAGTAACAATAAAATCGCTCAACAGGCGGCTACCCGTCTCTTTCCCCCAAGTCCAAAAATATAATGGCAGATTGAATAAGCTAATTGAAGGTTTTGTGACACGGTATAGGTGTCGCTGATGTCATTTGGGTGCTTTGTACTAGTAAACGATAAGGAGGTACTGGACTCGGAGAAGGCTTTCGTAGCGCTGTCTCTCTTCAACATACTGCGTTTCCCATTATCCATGCTGCCTAACGTCATATCGAACGTGGTCCAGGTAAGAGACTCGAGTGTTCCACACCGTGGGGACCAGAGACAAGGATGATTAAAAAAAATAAGTGACCATAAAATCATTATAAAAATTGTCCTGCTTTTGGCAATAAGTGTTTAGTTGCTGCCTGGTTTCTGGGGCTAATAATTTATCGGTAGTGTATGTATCCTTTTATGTCAGTAAAAGGGTTATTGACTAGATAAACTACCGACAAATTCACCATTAAAACCAGGCATATCGTTTCGGCTAAATAAACTCGTATCTCCTCTTTAGTTGATTTACCTTGGTCTGTCAAGAAGGTTGGCATCCTTGTCTCCAGTCTTCATGTACCACACGTTAACACACAATTCACAACATGCCACAGCCCACATCATACCTAACACTTTCCTTTCAATTAATATTGCATGAACGGTGATTGATTTTAACCTTTACCGGCCGAGTCTCACTCTTTTGATAAAGGGCTAACTGCTAACAATAACCTTCTTAATGTTATATTACAGTAAAAGCATTTTTTCCAAATTATAAGACAAAACTTGAGACTCCAGTCCAGTAAAGTGTTGAAAATAAATCCTAAGAAGTCTGGCCAGAACTCGCTATTTCGGCAGTTTCTTAACAATAATATTATATCATTTAAGACGCTGACAACTGCCAATGACCTTGATCTCGCATTACTCTCGCACCACTGTCGATTTTCATGCCAGAGAGACAGAGATGTGAAGTGTTCACTCGGTAGCGTGGATACATTTTTCGTTTTTTAGAGGAAAAAATAAATATTATGGGAAATCTAGATGTCAAAACCGAAAATTAAATCGGGCAATCTTTGGATTTTTGTAAAAGGTATCAAATAAACAAATTTTTAAAGCATAGATTGTATTATTACTTTAGTTAGAACTGTTTAAAATTCCTGAAAGATGTGACTTTGGTATTTTTTTTTCATCCAGTAGGAGTACATTATTTTATTATTTAAATTCGACAAGCTTTTCCAAATATAATCAAAAATCACATATATTTTTTTGTGCCAGTCAATGAAATACATACGTCTAGAAAACTGCACAAAGATGTCGAATTGGCAGCTGTCTTCGCCTTAACCAGTTCAACTTTCTAGCTTAGTATTTCTGGCCAGGCTTAAAATAACAATTAATTTTGCACCAAAATTTTTACTTGACAAGTTATGATTAGTATTGCATTTTGTTTTTTTTTTGTTCATTACTAAATTGAATGTCAATTTTTTTAATCAGGATATGTTTTGATATTAAAAAAATATTTTTGTTTGAATAAATTGCATTATTAACAGTTAAAATTCACTACAATCAAATATACTTAACTCAGGTCTCAGTAACAATATTGATTTAGGAAACCGTTAGGCGTTAATCCAATTTTGTTTTCAACTTAGTACAAAAGTGTTTTGTTTTGTAGACGTCAGTGGGTATAAAGAGATTAAACAAGTTTATGAACAGCGAGGAACTTGACCTGAGCGACGTGGAACACGATCCTAATGAAAGTGAGTAATGATTTTTGTAATAATATTAAGAAAAATATTAATAGTTCGTCAAACGTTAAGATTAAGGGCCAACGCTAAAACTCGCGCGGGCGCACGCGCGCGTGTGAATAATTGAAAAATAGTATGGGCAGCGTCGTCGCCCGCGTCCGCGCTCCGTCGCACGCGCCTGCGCTGCCCATACTATTTTTCGTTTGTACACACGCGAGCGTGCGCCCGCGCGAGTTTTAGCGTTGGCCCTAAATTCAATTAAAGTTACATATTTTGATATGCGAGCGTGCGTACGCGTTGCGGGCATACATGCGTTTATGTGTGGGTGCCTGAGCGGGCACGTGTGCGTACGCGTGTATATCAAAACCTTTATTGGCCCTTAATGACCTTTCATTGTCAATTGATTAGGGTTTAGCGACAATATATGGATCTACAGCCTACATTTATATAATTATATATTATTCCAAATACTTTTGTTTACCTAAATGTAAAGCAAATTTGTTAATGTTTAGACTTCTAATTGTGGAAACATGTTAATAGTGCATAGAAATTAATCAGCTTTAATCTTAATTTATGTTTATCACTGTATGTTTTCCGTGCAAATAAAAAATAAATTAAAAATATATTTACATATTTTTAAATTATTTACAGAGAATCCCCTCGTGATCGAGAACGGTAACTTCTCGTGGGGTGACGATGCTGAACCTATACTCAAGAACATAAACATCAACGTACCGCGCGGCAGTTTAGTAGCCGTGGTGGGAGCGGTCGGCTCCGGAAAAAGCTCACTGCTAGCTGCCCTACTGGGGGAGATGAGCAAGGTCTCCGGAAGGGTTAACACCACAGGTACATACATATTGATAAACTACTTAAATGTATTTAATTAAAAAAGGGGTGTGAAACTGTATGTATTCACTGACTTTGTCTGCCAAGTGACATTCTACATTTATGGGTCAATTCAGACCGCAACGCGCAGATGTTTTAATTCTAAATTTGCATGGATTTGAAAGATTGGCAAGACGTCTCACGCTCACGAAATCTGTCAATTGAGTACAAATTTAGAAATGCATCTACTCTTCGCGTTGCGGTCTGAATTGACCCTATATCTTTGCGGCGTGTTTCTACTATAAAAGAAATTGATTCAAAGGCCTACCAATAACCTACATAATTTGGTCGGGTTATGTTAATTCCAGCTGATAAATCACGACCAACATTAAGTTGATAATATTATATTGTAGAGTCGCCATCTGCTTCTAAATTAACTTCTATGAGTGATATAACATGTATACAAGCCGGCCTAGCATGCGCACAACGAGGAAGTTTTGTCTTGAGAAGTAGAGTAGTATGTCGTCTACGGTTTGGAAGGTAGAGAAACACGCTTGCAATGTCTGTCCCTTATTTTAATAATAATATATATTATCTCAAATGGCATCATCGACATAATATATTATCGAGTAAGCTTGTCTACGAAGGACAAATTTATCTCTCGACGTACGCATGTTAGGGAAAAAGAGATATAATTATGTCGATATCGACAATATATCTACGCTCGAGAGTGAGATATCTCGTACGCATGGTAGGCCGGCTGGGCTAACAAGTGTTATCTCGCAGGCAGGTGCGCGTACGTGCCGCAACAGGCGTGGATCCAGAACGCGACGCTGCAGGACAACATCCTGTTCGGCAAGCCGCTGGACAAGGCGCGGTACGAGCACGTGATCGGCGTGTGCGCGCTCAAACCAGACTTCGACGTGCTGCCCGGCGGCGACCAGACCGAGATCGGCGAGAAGGGTAAGTGTAGATTTAGGACCTGTTTCACCACTTCCTGACAAGTGCAGGATAGGCTATCCACCACTTAACTTGACAGATAGAGTATGGAGAATCTGTCAAAAAAGTTGTGGATAGCGTATCCGGCACTTTATCAGGCAGGGGTGAAACAGGCGCTTAGGAAGTTTGCTTAGGCTGTTGCACACCGTGACTACTGAGTACTAAGAGCTGGTACACATTAGGCGTTTAACGCGCGTTTACCGCGCGCTTGAGTGTGTACGCTTCAATAGAATCTCTCAGTTCTCAAAACGCGCGTTGGCCAAGCGCGCGCCTAACGCGCGCTTCAAAACGCCTAAGGGCCGGGTCGCAAAAACACGGCACGACGTCGTACGGCGCCGTGTCGTGGAAATCCACGACGCGCGTCGTAAAAAACCACGACACGGCGCCGTACGGCGTCGTACGACGTCGTGCCGTAGAAACTCACGTAGAAATTCAAGACGAGTTTCTACGACGCGACATCGTACGGCGCCGTGCCGTGGTTTTTTACGACGCGCGTCGTGGATTCCCACGGCGCCGTACGATGTCGTGCCGTGTTTTTGTGTCACGGCTTTAATGTGTACCGGCTCTAAGTCGTCGAACGGTAATGCGTTAAGCGCAGTACACACTGAGCCCGCCGGCGCTTTAGGTTCTATCTCGCAGTTTGCGTCTTCGTAAGTGTGCAAACGACGACAAAAACTATAGAATAGATTCAAATTAAATACGTAATGGTATAACCTTTAGACAGTTTAGGCCTAGTATGAATGATAACTACCTATACGTTAATTTTAAATATCATGCAATGTGTAGTCAAAAATCTGTTGATTAAAAGAAATATATTATTGCCTCTCGGCAAGGCAAGGCAAGGCAAGGCATACGCTGTTCGTACTTTCGGTAAGACATGGGCATAGATAATTTTAAAAATGTTAGCATTTATGCCTTAGTGAAGAAACTTATGTGTTGCGTATTGAGTACGATACAATCGCATATTGCACAATACGACCTGACTCCTCCAAAATTGTCTTTTGTCTGTTCGTGGCCGCAGTTAGCGTCCGCCCATAGACAAAGGGCATATAGACTACACGATATCGTATATTGCAGGTATAAATCTGTCCGGTGGTCAGAAGCAGCGCGTCTCTCTAGCGCGCGCGGTGTACTTCGACGCCGACAACTACTTCCTCGACGACCCGCTCAGCGCCGTCGACTCGCACGTCGGCAAGCACATCTTCGACAAGGTATGATGATGGCAGTACTGAGTAAATTGATACTTTACGGCAAACAGTATAATATGCCATCGACAAATTTAACAGAGGTCAGTGTATAAAAAAGATTGGTTGGCTAAACCAGGATAGGTATATAGTACCGGGACGTCTGACTTTGTATTTATTATTTAGGTAAGAGAACAAACTTTTTTGTATGCACTGATAGATAATTCGCCGTTCAAGCCGTTCCTGTAATATCTGTATTGAAATTGTCTACTGGTCAAGGTTAGGGTAGCTTACAAATTGTAATTTTCATGCCTTTATTTACATAATACGAAGAACGAAAGAGACAGAAAGATCTAAAATTTGCAGATTACATAACTCGCTCATTAGAATATAACTTCTTGTATAGAAGATTAAATTTTTTCAAATATTTGTCCAGGTTCTCGGCCCCAACGGGTTGCTGCGCGACAAGACGCGCGTGTGGGTGACGCACCAGGTGTCCCAGCTGGCGCAGACGGACATGGTGCTGGTGGTGCGGGACGGCGCCATCAGCGAGGCCGGCACATACCAGCAGCTGCTGGACAAAAAGGGCGCCTTCGCCGAATACCTGCTGCACCATCTGAGCGACGCGGAGCGGGCGGAACCGGAGGGTAAGATTGGGTGAATAATCAATGAAGGTTAAATGGCGTTATGTAGCTGTAGGGTCTATTGTGTCAATTGTCGTGTCAAACAGCTGTCATATGTCACGAAATATAGACCGATAAGGCTTTAAATCATTGATTCCCAAAGTGGTCCAGGTGCCCATGGGGTCCACGGGAGCCCGATAGGGGTCTACGCTTGCGTGGAAAAAAAATGGGGGTCCACGAGTCGTTAACGGGGGTCTATAAAAAATTAGGTGACCCGATTTGACTTCTCCTATGAATATAGGCAGACAATATTATATTAATAGCTGATTAAATATTACAGGGCGAGGAGATTTAGAAATAAGTGATAGTGTGGCAATTTTTGTGTTACATAGCTACAAAACAAGAAAATATTTGCGTGTCCAACCGTTGGAGGAATACGCTTTTTAGACCGGCCTTGAACTGGGGGGGTAGTAGCTGTGGGGTCCACCGGATCCAGCAAAATATTAAAAGTGGTCTATGAGAAAAAAAAGTTTGGGAACCTCTGCTTTAAATGAATGTGGCGAAAAAAAGGAAGTAACGCCGCCATTATACAAAAACCCCATGTTTGACATGTTTTTGACAGATCTTCTTTACCGGCAGCGCCACCTATAAAGCCTTGTCAGTCTGTAGCTTACACTTTATGTTGTGTTACTGAATATTAAAAAATAAGGTTTATGCATATCTATGTTATATTGGCACAAACATCACAATAGCTACTGCGGGTTGAGTCGGTGTCATTCAACATTCGGCGTCGATATTTTAGAATTTAGAGCCTCGACAAATTCTGCTAACGAATAACTTGTCTGGAAGTTTTGACAAACGGACATATTTTTATATCTTTTTTATGCGTCATTACAAAAACAATGAAAAATGTTTCTTAAAAAACAAAATGATGTGTGTATAATGTCAATTAATTTTTTTAGAATTAGACAAGATAAAGCAAGATCTCGAGAGCAAGTTGGGTTCGGAGTTCCAGAACAAACTGCAGCGCGCGCGCTCGCTGTCCGAGAGCGCCAGCGAGTCCGAACATGGCGCTGGTATGTGGTTTATAGTTTGACATTAAAAATACGTCTATGATCCAGTAGCTAATGGCCGCCGAAACATTTAATGATTACTAAACTTGATTTCATTATTACTTTGACAGAAAATAGATTCATGTCAAAACTTATTATTGAATGTACCTGGGTACGTTAGAGTGGGTACTATTTCTGCGTTGAAAGAACAAAAGTATTTTCTAGCTTGGTTCAAATAATCAGTCGATTGTCTGAAAATAATAGTGATCCGTGTGTCGGCCCTGCGTCTTGTGTCTTGTTAGTTATGTCTGTCCAATTGGGATACGAGAAATAAGGGAGATCGAATGCTTCTATAGAAGTTTTAAGTGTTACATTTAAGGAGCTATGGAAATAAAATTACAAACATCGACATTGATATTGATGTATACTTACATTTACTCTGGAATAATAGTTTATTCGAACGAACCTCAAAACTATTCATTTTGTCAGGAGATCGGCGGGAGAGTGTTAAGAAACGCACACCGGAAATGACACCCAACGAGCTCAAAGAGAAGAACAAACTTATTGAAACAGAAAAGACTGAAACCGGAAGCGTAAGTATTTAATACGTGTACGCTCGTCGGACTAAAATAAAACAGACGAGTAACAAGTAACGTTATGTATTGTTATTTATAATATGTGAAACTTTAATGTTTTTATTATTTGATGCCTAACCTAACCTGGGGTACCGCTTACTCTGTGTTTAAATATCGTGCCCTCTCATATTTAAAGGATGAAAGAGATAACACCATTGAGATACTATATACTAGGAGAGAGCCTTATATCGGTGTATAAGCGTCAAAAGCGTGTAATGTTATGTCCTACTTACTCGGAACAAAGGAGTCGGTCTGCATATTTCATGTAATAAAAGTGTTAATAAAGGTTTTTAGTGAACATTTTATGCTAGATATTGTTGAGTTTTGTGGTTCCGCTAAATAATAAACCATAAGAATGGCCAAAGAATGCCTCAAACGCGTGGATTTAACATTAAATACGTAAGTTTTGAACAACGTTTTTTGGGCTTTTCAATCGGTATTTTTATAAGCTAAAAAGATAATTTGTATGTTTAATAATCCCTTGATATTTTTATACTTTAATTGATATGAGGCATTAGTGCTAAAAATGTCACATCAATTAATAATTTGTCTACAAAATTGCATAGCTTTTTACGTGTGTTTACGGATTCTCATTACTTGAACTATAGTTTATCGATATCATGAACTAAATGACTTTCTTTTCTGTATTATAATGTGCTTCGAAATGATCGACAAATAGAAATATTCAAGAAAATAAACGCACACTACTTGTATGAAAATAAGCACAAAATGGCCACGCGATGACGGGCTAAGATTACATCTATACTATACTTTATCTATGGATAACAATTATGGATAACACGTTTGGTTTTAAATAACCCTTAAGAGTCCGTATACGAAATTTTCCGATTTCGCTGATTTTACAGACGTGATTTAACAGTTAAAATACAGTATTTCTATAAGTTTTAATGCACAACATGTAAGATCATTTCAATTATAATCTAATGTTGGAGCTAGATTTTTTATTTTTTTAAGTATTTTTAAATAATCCAACTCAAACCCGCGACAGTTTTGTGATTTTTGCTGTAAAAGGTTTAGAATATCACCTGTTTATGGATTGTATTGACGTCTTAACGGTATGAAAAAAAATACAATGTACTGTTGAGAAAGTCGTCTATAAAATGTTGGAATTACTTTTTACCACTTTAATATGAAATAGTTGAGTAAAAAAATATGTAACTCGGCAAAATTTTAGAGAAAATGGGCAAAGAATTGCTGTTAATTTCGGCAACTTGGAGCTGTAATTCATAAAAAGAAAACGACAGAAATAATCTATAGATAAAATTCTATCCAATTCGAGAAAAAAGAAAAAAAAAAAAACAAATTGTGCCAAAAAAACACGATTCAAAACAACCTAAATCTCACATTATATTACTCGCCGCAAGTTCGAGTCGGCTTTCCGCGCTTAAATATATTTTAAATCTAATAATTAATATATATTTTTTAAAGTCTAGTAAGGGTAAAAAACCTAATAATATTTCTGCAGCGAACCTTTGCAATTTCGGCAAAATCGGCAAAATTTCGTATACGGACTCTTAACAAATATCGTTTTAGTACTACGTAACTTCGTATTAAAGGTAAAGTCTTATAAAAGTTAGTAAGGTAACGTCTTAATTATAAAAGTCATGTAGTGAAGGCGGTAAAAAGGGAGAGACGATTATCGTGTTACGTAACATAATGTTCCAAAGGGAAAGAGTGACAGTGTTCCCTCACACATAAGATAACATCATCAAAATTGCGGGACATAACACTTGAACACTCCCTCTAGACTCTAGAGCAAACGAGCTGCATAGTGACACCTGTTTGTACGTCCGCAGGTGAAGTGGGCGGTGTACAAGCACTACCTGATGAGCGTGGGCGTGTGCGCGTCGTGCGTGACCGTGCTCATGAACCTCGTGCTGCAGCTGTTCCAGGTCGGCTCCAACTACTGGCTCGCAGAGTGGTCCAACGACAAGGATATGGTCAGTCATATCAGAGAAGTTGATTCATACGTTTACGGACCATCGTATTTTGGTCGCGTAACGTCATACCCAGCCGACAGTTGACGTCTTACATTAAGTTGTCATAATGTTTGTTTGAGACGCACGAGTCTGTATCTCTTGTGAAAAATGGTTTTGCCAATTCATATACGAGACCTAAGTCCATAGGTCCTAGACTCTAGAGCAGTGGTTCCCAACCTGGGGGTAATTACCCCCGCGGGGGTAAAATAGCTATTCTAAAGGGGTAACAGAGGTGGTACCTAAAATAAATGAATTGTAAACTCTGTACATTTTGGAGAAAAACAGCTACAGAATACCCTATCATTGCAGACAGAGATCTGAAAATGTTGGTACCGCTAGCTACCACTTGTAAATGTGAGAGCTGCCTCTCAACTCTGGTAACATTTTAAAAAGGGCAAGAAACCGTCTGAACGTGGAGCATGATAATATTAGATGCGCGTTATGTGTAACTGAAGTCTGAACCTAATTATATTAAAAAACAAAAAACTTGCCAATAGAAAAATCTACCAATACAAATTTATAAAGTTGTTTTGTAATTGGAGGGGGGGAAGACGACAAAATCAGTTTCTCTAACAGGCCATAGGGGTAACAGCTCTAAAAAGGTTGGGAACCACTGCTCTAGAGACTTAGGGTCAATTCAGACCGCAACGCGACGTGTACATGCATTTCTAAATTTTTATTAAATTGACAGTCTTGCATGAGGTATCACGCAATTGAAGTCTGTCAAATACATACTTTAGAAATGCATCTACGCGTCGCGTTGCGGTCTGAATTGGCCCTTAAACGGCGATAAAAACCTCAAGAGATAAGTGGTACTTTTTATAGCCTAAAAAACTAATATACGCGGGTTCATAAACATAAAATTATAATTTGCAGCTGGTAAACGGAACTGTAGACACGGCTCGCCGGGATCTATACCTTGGCGTGTACGGCGGACTTGGCGTTGGACAAGGTAAGCTTCTTGCACCACAACTAAACATACGAAACTACTTTGAATTTTATACGAAGCTTGGAATCATAATAAATATTCATTATTGAATGCAAAATATACATATTAACTTGGATTGGGTCTTAAGACATTTTCAATAAATCTTTCAGTAATTATTAAATTTTACTTCGCGTTGCCTGATGCCTGTCATAACTTCCTGGGTGTGAAGTCTCATAATTAAAAAAAAAAAATTAATTTTTTTGGTATCATAAAATACTTATTCCCAATCAGATGTAAATTTATTTATATTAATTATAATAATGAATACAGTATTTACGTATATTTACTTGCAACTTTCTATACTTTTCAATACTTTATTCTCTATCTGTAACCACTCTCTGGTATGGATTTCATGTTTTTACTGCTTCACGAGAGCATGCAATGTTTTGTGAACTAATATTTCCAGCATGTACAATATCATACAACAGTTTACTTTTATGAGAATATCTGCATGTTTTTATAGCATAATAAAGCTGTTTAGTTTCTTCCCTCTGACTTTTAATTGCAACTACAACTCGTTGAAAAACTTGTCTACTCGGTGGCAAAAAATTAAAACAACCATAATGTGTTTCATAATAATGTTTTCTGTGTGTTACTCATTTTGAAATTGGATGCGCACTAACTAATCACAGTACTCACTAAATAATATACTTCTGTCTAAACTTACTTAATAGCTATGTCCACATTATGCAATTTCATCTTCAATTTTCGTCATCTTCTTTGCATTCAACTTTCGTTTGGCATATTCAATAATTGAATGCGTCAAAATCCACCCGCGTTGAAAGAAAAGTGTCATAGCGAGCGCTACGATTTTGGCGCGCGTCACGGGCATGCCTCACGTTCGCTGTTGACTGCGCTATAACGCATGCCCTTGATGAACAAAAAAAGGCACAGTGTGGACAAAGCTATTGTAAGCTTTTGTGCGCATCCAACTCAGACTCGATCAACACCGACATTGGAAGCCGGCAGGAGCGACTTTTATTTGCTTTGATTCTTTGTTTGTTAAATTCTGTAAAAACTATTGCTCGCCGGCTTTCGCGTGGTGTGTATCAAAGCTACCTCGTTCACGAGCGTCGTAGCTGAGAATCGTAAATTGGCAGGCCACGCCTACTAGGACGCAACGATTTGTGTAGCTTCTATCGCATTTAACTTGGTTTTCTAGCTAGCATGCTGCAATAACACAGTCATGCTAAGTATCCCTAGTAGGCGTGGGTCCATTCGTAAATGACGAAAAAAACTGGCCTCGTGCGGGCGGTGTCCCGAGTGCGATTGCGTTTCGGTAAATTTAAATACGCTTTTGATTTCTGCCTCGAATTTGTCTATATCCTGTAAATATATTCCTGTGAAATGGTGATTTTGGCTATCTCCTTCGATTAGTGCGCCACCTGTTTAATGTGAAATTTGAGACAAAGGCCTCAGTATCTCTGCTTATCGTAACCCCTTGAATTTAACGAAATGCAAAATGCAATAGTACTATCAGAGAAGTCGATTCCTGGGCAGATGGGACCTACATAATTTGTTCGGGTTACGTCAAACCCAGCCGGCAGATCACAGCTAACATTGAATTGACATGATCCGACCAACCCCGCGTTCCACTTGACGTTAAAAACGCTCAAAATGCCTTTTATTTTGAGCGTTTCGGTCATTTTTAACGTCAAGTGGAACGCGGGGTATATGACGTCTGTCTGGCAACTACCTAAGAATCAATTTCCTCGATGGTACTAAAAAATCCCACTGGGGCGCGCAGTGGTGTCGGTGTCTATATCGTCGCTGGCGCTGTACCTGGGCACGCTGGGTGCGGCGCGCTACCTGCACGCGGCGCAGCTCGGCGCGGTGCTGCGCGCACCCGCCATCGGCTTCTTCGACTGCACGCCGGTCGGCCGCATCCTCAACCGGTTCAGCAAGGACATCGACGTCGTGGACAACGTGCTGCCCATGACGCTGCGAGGATGGACATCATGCTTCTTCGCGGTACGCG
This sequence comes from Polyommatus iphigenia, assembly GCA_963422495.1. Classification (NCBI taxonomy): domain Eukaryota; kingdom Metazoa; phylum Arthropoda; class Insecta; order Lepidoptera; family Lycaenidae; genus Polyommatus; species Polyommatus iphigenia. The sequence continues at coordinate 40,206,592 of OY730182.1, forward strand.
TCATGTAGATAGAGTTGGCAACCCTACCCTTCGGTCGAGCCATAACAGTCTGAAAGATGACCTTTAGAGTTGGTGTCTGTTACGGTTCGCTGCGATGGGAAGAGTTCTCAAGTTTATAAGCACTGGTTTGTCCTAACAAATAAATATATCGTCATTGTAAAATAACCCCACTAATAATTTCGTCAACCGCCTCGATAATTTGCCAACCGAACTCGCATCGGCGAGAAGTTAAACGACAATTTTTTACTTCCAAAATAAATGTATCTCGGTTCGTTTTTAAATTGCGTAGTAGCTTTTGTGAAATGTATTTGGGATCAGATTATACCAGCTTTGCATTTTCTGTCTCGTACTTGATATTTCTTTTGATTGTTTCCGTTTGTAGATCCGCTAGTGTTTGGCCTTGACTTGACTCAGAACAACGCATGTCGTAGCCACATCCCACTTAGTCGCACGGCGACGTCGTAGGTAGATTCCGGTAGTGACACTCATCGTAAAAATGTATTCATTATTATAGATAGCTTTTCCTCGGACTCGTCGTCCATAGAGTTTACCGCTCTCGAACGTACGCGTTTGCGTCCGACTTGCGTGCGCGTACGCATCGCGTCTAGAGGTAGATCAATTCGAGCGTCGCAGTATGGAGCTTCAAGGGCAACGTTGTTACAGTGGTATCGTCACTTATTTCGGACCTCATGCCGTACCTGGCTTGCGTGGTGGCGGCGCGGAAAGTGCACGCCGGCCTCCTAAACAATGTGCTCAAAGCGCCCCTTCAGTTCTTCGAGGTGACGCCTCTAGGACGAATTCTCGGTCGGTTTTCCAAAGACATAGACATTGTGGACACGCAGCTGCCGACGCAGATTACGGACGTGTTGTATTGTGCCTTCGAGGTAAATATTATTTCAGTTCTATAGACGTGGGTAGGGTCTGTGAACGTACCTATGTGTGTCCAACGTCATTTGAAAATAGCAACTATATGTTGCTACCACTTAAAGTCGAGAAGTTTTCAACAGTTTTGCGTTTCATAACTATTTACTTTAAAATGCTGAAATAAGCTGATCCCAAAATACGTTTAAACAATGTTTTATCATCAAACAAATTGCTTAAAACATTTTATTCAAAAGTCTCGTGCAAAATAAGGTATAATAGATGTGTCATCTGGGGGCACGGTAGGGCAATATTTTTAAACTGAATTAGATTGCCTTCTAATCATCACCATTCCTGCAGGTCCTGGGTACGCTGTTCGTGATCAGCTACTCGACTCCGATCTTCATGGCTGTGATCGTCCCTATAGGCGTTGTGTACTACCTCATACAGCGGTTCTACGTGGCCACGTCCCGGCAACTCAAGCGGCTGGAGTCCGTCTCCCGCTCGCCCATATACTCACACTTCGGCGAGAGCATCACGGGCGCGTCTACGATACGCGCGTATGGTGTCTTGGAAAGGTAATGTAAATTAAGTTTCGTTGCGAATTTAATGAAAATAATAACAAAGTTTTGAAACATTTGTTATTAGATTAATGTTAACTTCAATAACTACTCCACTCGTGCACGAATTAAACGCTATTTCGTTTCTTTGAATTGGAGTGAAGATCAAGAAGCAATTATTGTATCGTGCGCGAGTGCAAGAGACAAGTAGAGTTAGGACACTTTAAATTTTAAAACGATGACAGTCTTCTTGACACAACAGACTATAGGAAACGTGCGCAACGAGGTTGCTGAGAAAGTTGAATATTTACTTGACGTGTCCTGCCACTTAATATAGTTCCTTCGCGTTCTGTTATACAAAGAAAGAAGCCCATTAGCATCACAAATCCGAAACATAAAAAAATGCTTATTTTTAGACAAGTTCTGCAATCTATAGTTCCTTATAATTGCTCTTGTCCCCCAGGTATCGGAAACATAAAAATGCCTATTTATTAGACAAGTGCTGCCATCTGTAGTTCCTTATAATTGCTCTTGTCCCCCAGGTATCGGAAACATAAAAATGCCTATTTATTAGACAAGTGCTGCTATCTGTAGTTCCTTATAATTGCTCTTGTCCCCCAGGTATCGGAAACATAAAAATGCCTATTTATTAGACAAGTGCTGCCATCTATAGTTCCTTATAATTGCTCTTGTCCCCCAGGTATCGGAAACATAAAAATGCCTATTTATTAGACAAGTGCTGCCATCTGTAGTTCCTTATAATTGCTCTTGTCCCCCAGGTATCGGAAACATAAAAATGCCTATTTATTAGACAAGTGCTGCCATCTATAGTTCCTTATAATTGCTCTTGTCCCCCAGGTATCGGAAACATAAAAATGCCTATTTATTAGACAAGTGCTGCCATCTATAGTTCCTTATAATTGCTCTTGTCCCCCAGGTATCGGAAACATAAAAATGCCTATTTATTAGACAAGTGCTGCCATCTATAGTTCCTTATAATTGCTCTTGTCCCCCAGGTATCGGAAACATAAAAATGCCTATTTATTAGACAAGTGCTGCCATCTATAGTTCCTTATAATGGGGAAGATGCGATATTTTTATTTTTGTGTTTATTTTAAAGAACCCCATGTAGAATAGACCACAACTGTATTAAAAAAATTTAAACACTTGAATTTACTGCAAAAAATGCGGTTTAAAATTGACAATTTAAATTTTGGCGCCAAAACGGATCTATAGTCTGTATGACGTCACTACTGTTTGACAATAATTATTGACAATGGCCCCACCTGATCAATATATACCTTAATCTGTGCACCAAAGAGAATATAATCACTACGTGCTGTGCGGCCTGATCGTACTTGTCCTCAATGGCTTTCCCAATAGGCTTTTCAAATTTTGCATTATTTTTCGGCTAAGAAAAGTTCAAGACATTATGTACTCAGGTCAAAGAAGATTGCAAGTCTTCGAATTCACATTGAAAGAGTGATCAGAAAACTACACGAATTTGCTTTTCTGAATCATTTGCTGTGCACTTGTCAATTTATCACCTTTAATTTTAAAATGAAATAAAAAACTGTACTTATTTACAAAACGATATAGGTAGTTTTATTATCTCAAACATTTTAGAAAATAGTACATAAACACTGTCTATATCACTTACGGGTTAGACAGTACCTAAATTTATAAGACCCAAAGGCCACGTATTTTAGCATTTTGTGGTGTATATGTTACTGTAAAAGCTCGAACTTCGGTAAATCTTAAGATTTAAGTGTCAATCTTAGGATTTACCGACACGAGTTGGTAAATGTAAGTATTTCTAATACGTCGATTTTTTCAAACATTTACCATTAAAATTCGGCATATGCTAGGTTTTACTACTGTCAACTGGTAAATGTCGGTTTTAGGAATAAAACAAAGAGTAATTCTAAATTATTTACCTTAATAAACTATAAGACAAAACAGGTACATATAGTTAACATAATGCTTACCTAAGCTACTATAATTCAATCAGTATTCTTCTTATATTTGGTTTTAAAAAAAGTAAAAAGGCAATCAAATTATGTTATTAATTAATAGGTAAGGTATGTATCTAAAACAAAATATTTCACTTGATGGAAAGCAACTTCCGGTGCCCATGGACACTCGCAACTTCAGAAGAGCTGCAGGTCTGTCGGCCTTTAAGAGGAAATAGGGTAATAGGGGTAGGGGAGGGTAGGGAAGGGTAGGGGGATTGGGCCTTCAGTAAACTCACTCACTCGGCGAAACACAGCGCAACTGTTTCACGCCGGTTTTCTGTGAGTCCGTGGTATTTCTCTGGTCGAGCCGGCCCATTCGTGCCGAAGCATGGCTCTCCCACTGTTAATTATACCACTTTAATAATTTATAATAATATTAAAATAAAATAAAGATTTAATGTTTTTGCTCTATAACAGTACGGAACCCTTCATGCGCGAGTCAGACTCTCACTTGGCCGTTGTTTTTCAACATAAACCATGCCATTACTGTAAATCCTAAGATTTACCAACTATATGGTGGTAAAAGTTCGTATCGCAAACCTTTTCGGACATTTACCATTAGGGATTGGTAGATCTTAGGTTTTACTAGAAAATCTTAGGATTTACTGCAGTTCGAGCTTTTACAGTAACATATATAATTGGAAAATGAAACCAGAATAGTGATGGGTTGCTAGCCACATCGTCTATTAACACATTCATTACCACCACTATTTTCTAATAGTTCCCAGCGGTGCCCTATAAAAAACGCAAATATGCTAGGTGTGCTCTCGGCACTGCAGGATGAAATTACGTAGCACGCTAGGCGTGTTCACTGGCACTGTAAAGAGGTAAAATCATAATTTAGACTTCTTCCAACACAACATGTGACGGACGTAATCGGAGGCTCCTTTTGCAGGACCTCGCATTTGCAGGCCTGAACCGAGCCTTGCGTTTCATTTATAATAGCTATAACACGATACCGTAACCTCCTTTACGTACTTTGTGTTCTGGAGTAACTCGAATGGTAACTCGAGTCTCGACTTTTTATTGTATGTAAGTACATGTTCCTCCTTCTCTTTTGAGTTGAACATTCAGATGGCATTGTGCTATAAGATTCTCTTGTTGAGCTGAAATAAAATAACTGCTAGGTATAATATGTATATAGAAGCTGCTGAATGAAGGAAAATAAATGATATTACATATTTTAGTCCCTCTCATTTCTACACTGGAATACTTACTCTACACTTTCGACAAAAAATGTTAAGTACTACAATGTCAACAGTGACTTTGGAAGATATCTATAAAACGTAGTGATTACATTCTCTTTGGGTTTGTAGAGTCTGCTTTGATAAACCCAGCTTCTATTTTTATTGCAATTAAATTTTCCTTTCGTGAACCTTAACCTCTCAAAAAGTTGTCAAACATAATATATCATGTACTACTCGACCAAGCCAACTAGACGACTGTCAAATCATGCTCTCTCGCTCTTATGCATTGCTAGCGACGTGCGTAAGTGCGAGAGAGCAAGCTTTGACATTCGTCTAGTTGCTTGGTCGAGTAGTATGTATTATATTTCTCTATGGTTGTCAAAAGCAGGTGTGACGTCACTGAACGCTGATTGGTGTTTTGAAATACGTTCCGTTTCAAGATACTTTTAATTCATATTTTTTGTAAAAAAAACAATATTTTATAAAATAATAACCTTACAGTGGCCTTTCTTTTATATTTTTTTAACATTTTAATAGCAAAATTTTCATAAATATTGTATTTGCATGTTCCCTATTGCTCTTGTCCCCCAGGTATCGGAAACATAAAAATGCCTATTTATTAGACAAGTGCTGCCATCTATAGTTCCTTTTATCCCCCAGGTTTGTGGAGGAGTCTGAGCGCGGCGTGGACCACAACCAGGCGTGCTACTACCCCAGCTGCATCGCCAACCGCTGGCTGGCCGTCCGCCTGGAGATGATCGGCAACCTCATCATATTCTTCTCGGCGGTGCTCAGCGTGCTCGGCCGGGATACCATGAACGCTGGGCTGGTTGGCTTGTCCGTCAGTTATGCCTTACAGGTACCTATTTTGACGCAACTCTCCGATATATATACCACTCCAACTTTGTTCTCATTGCTATAGTCTGAGGCGGCAAGAACGGTAACTACACTGCAGCGACGCGACTTATGACATTATGCATTAAATTTTTTTAAGGGAATTCGTTTATATTTTTATTAGTATGGGGGTGAAACTTTAATTGACTACAAAATGGACTTTATTTGATCGTTGAAAAAATACACACACAAAGTCGGCTCCCTCGTATAAATTTACTGCTCCGTGAATAATTTTATAAGCAAGTGTTTTAAAAGTAAGTTTATCAATATTAACTGTTTGGTTGATGATACCAATGATTTGAATGTTATAATATAGTGTATGTGAATTCGTAGATCACACAAACACTCAACTGGCTCGTGCGGATGACGTCCGAAGTGGAGACCAACATCGTCGCCGTCGAGAGGATAAAGGAGTACGCCGAAACTACACAGGTAGACCTATGATAGTTTTTATTATTCGTAGAGGTAGACCCTGAAACCTGATAACAACCGAAAACGATATGTAATTGAGATAAAAAATCGGTTGTCTGTAAAGTCGGTTTACTGACGATAGTTGACGTGACAACGTAATGACGTTGTCACGTTCAACTATCCTTAACCCCTTAATCCTCGCTTCCGAATCTCTATAAATAGAAACAAACTTTTTCGACTGTAACCTAAAGTTATTTTGATGTATTTCTTTCAAATGATTGTCTAAAAATATTTATAATGAGTAAAATAAACTATTCGCAATACAAAACGCTACATACATTCGAACAAAGACGAAATCCAGTAAAATCTTCGAACAAAGCACAAGTCATACCTTGACACGTAGGAAATAGAGCACAATTTTAAATAGCCGAAATAATACTAATAGCTCACAGATTGTTTATTTATTTTTCATTCAGAGTGTGGTCAATGTATCAAAGGTCATAACTAACCAAACTTCTTCATACAAAAGTATTCTCAAAGTCATCGAAATACGTAATATAATCGAAACAAAGAGCGCGGCCCAGGTGGGTTGAGTACGGTTGCTGAGAGGATAAATGGAACGCCTCAGAGCAGTTGTCAGCGAGGCAACGCCGCATGAACTGTCATGTTTTTTGGGGCGCGCACCCTATATCGAATTATAAGACGTTATCACGTCAAAAACTTGAGAAGTGTCAAGGGACACTCGGATGGAACGAAGCTCCAGTTTATTATTTCTTATGTACTATCAGAGAAGTTGATTCCTATAGTCCGCGCGGAACTAGTTGGCCGCGCCTTAGGTATGTGAGCGGTGGGACGGAGAGGCGGGGGCGCTTGATTTTGACAGTTCTGGCTAGTTTAGACAAAACACACAAGAGATTGCAATAGCAAGATGAGTCCGCCGATAAAAAGACAATCTAAGGAAATAATATTTAAAGTGCATACGTTTTTAAAAAACGGAAAGCCGATGTCAATAATTTAGAATATAAAACTGATCAATTGTCTTTAATTTATTCTTTTCAATTATTAAATAATATTATTGTTCACGATATCGCGAGATTGGTCGTCACTGTCTAATCTCATGTGCGTTGCGAGCACCAAGCAACCCGCCCCCTCACCCCTGTCCCTACCTAAGGCGAGGCCAACTAGTTCCGCGCGGACTATAAGCAGATGGCGGACCTAAGTAATTTGGTCGCGTTAAGTCAAACCCATCCGACCGATTACAGCTAACATTGAATTGACATAAGCCCACCACATGACGTTGGTCCGTCAGCTGCGTAGGAATCAATTTCCTCGATGGTACATACAATATACATACAAAAAAAAAAACAAAAAAAAACGTCGCTACACCACACTGTTCAATGCAAAATAGAAAGACGAAACGAAAATAACTTGCTTTCTATAAGAGAGCGAGAGAGACATAGAGAGAAACGCGCTACGCACGGCTTACAACTATAGCAAAAAGTGTCGTTACAACTTTTTGTCTTAATTTTTTCTATCTAGCCCCCTTTCGCAACGCGCGATAAGGAACTTCGTTCCAAAAGCTTTTAATTAATCTATATCGTACTTAGTTTAATACTACGATTTAATTGCTATATAATCATTCTAAAATCTCACGCGTGTCTTGCAAACATAGGGAGAATTAAAGTATTACTTAGCGCGATTCTACTGCCTGGCCCTGTTGAAACACGGATTCTTTTACTATAATATGGTTTTTGGGGCTTAATTCACAGCGCCCTGGGCCGCTGTGAATTCAAGTGGGCCAACTAAGTCTAACCGAGAATGTATGTACGGTTAATTCTGCGCGCTCACAGTGCACACAGCATTATCTTCTACTAAATGACAACGACAACACAACTACGTTGCGCTAAAACTCGTTTATGGGGAACCGTACATTTTTACGGGATGTAAAGTATTCTATGTCCTTTCCCGGGTCTCAAATTATCTCCGTACCAAATTTCAGCAAATTTGCTATAGCCGTTTGGGCGTGAAGGGGTAACAGACAGATAGACAGACACACACTTTCGCGTTTATAATACTAACTAAAAGCCACCACAAAATGTATAGGTTGTGGGATATACTAGTGATTCACTAATCACTAGTGGATTACTAAAAGAAAATTGTCTCCTCAGGAAGCGGCGTGGACGATCGGTGCCGGTCCGGGCGCGGGCTGGCCGGCGACGGGCGCGCTGCAGCTTGAGCAGCTGTCCCTGGGGTATCGGTCCGGCGAGCCGGCCCTCCGCGACCTCACGTGTACAGTCGCGCCCAGAGAGAAGCTCGGCATCGTCGGCCGCACCGGCGCCGGCAAGTCCACGCTCACGCTTGGACTGTTCAGGTTAGTGATGGCATTTGTAGAAGGTTAGTATCAGTGAAGTAAAGCAAAAGGTAACGCGGTGATATATTACAGTTACCTATTCAAAATTTCAAATTACTTGCTGCACAAGAAAAATATGACACCTTTTAATAAAATAAATCAAAGTCTGTTACATCACGTAGCGAATAAGAGGTTGTCTTGTCACGCCTTATTTCGCCGTGAGCTGACCCGAATCAATGTTTATTAATCAGGTATCCTATTCTTTAATAATTTCCTGCACTTTTTAGCCTCGGATAAGAATATAATCTACACAAAATAAATATCATTTTACTTATAATTTATAAAATTTTGCCAACTGCAGCAGGGACGTTAAAACCACACTTTTTAAGGCGTATTGCCTTAGCATGTACATCTGCCAGCTTTGGATAGCGTTCAAACAAAAGTCGATGAGCCGCATAAGAGTTCAGTATAATGATGCATACCGAACTCTTATGCGGCTCCCGCGAAGCTGCAATGCTTCGGGTATGTTTGCGGAGGCGGGAGTCCCTGACTTTTTTGCTATCATTTGATCTCGGGGTGGCTGCATTTTGGCACAGACTGCGCAGCTCTGGCATTAGGATACTCGCGGCTATCTCTGACGACTACTACAATAATTTAATGTACGTGCGGTGGATCTCTGTTCACATGAACCAGAACAAGAAGTGATTTTATGACTGGACACCCCTTCACAGTGTTAACATTATTTTATTTTAATTTTACATAATATTTTATATAATCTGTATGGGTACATTTATGCCTGAAATAAAGACATTTTATTTTATTTATAAATGTCGCAGTCGACTGGTTAAAGAAGCCATTCAATCAAACAGCTAGCCCTTTGACTGAACAATGCCATTCAGTCACACGGCTATACGTCGTTTAGCCGACTTGTTGATTGCAACGTTCAACACTACAGCTAGATGACACTTGGCCAACTTGTTCAATGGTAAATTTAACTAAGTTGACCATTAGTTTAGTGTTATTATTGCGCAATCGTAATGATAACAAGTAGATTAATTGTATTCTAACTCATTTTGAACACAATTGCAATAAATACCTTGGTGATGCATTTCATAATCCCGTAATTTCTCCTCGAATATGAGTTTAAATTTTGATTCACTCGTATGTGCCCCCATAATATCTGTCTCTTTAATAATACTTGTAACGCATATTTACGTAAAATATCTTAATACAACCACAAAACACCGGTTAGTGGATGCCATATAGTAAACAAAACGCACCTAGCGCCGCGGTGGTGAGCGCTGAACTAATTCAATCAAACGGCGGCTTTTGAATCAGCTGTAGTGTTGAACGTTTTGAGCGACTTAAATATTCAATAAAAAAGCTAGACGTGTGATTGAATGGCGTTGTTCAGTCGAAGGCCTTTGATTGAACGGCTATTTAAACCAGTTGGCTGCGACATAAACATTTGTCTGACTCCACAGAATAGTAGAAGCGATGAAGGGCAAGATTCTGATCGACGGCGTGGACATCTCCACCATCGGGCTGCACCAGCTGCGGTCCCGCATCACCATCATCCCGCAGGACCCGGTGCTGTTCTCGGGCACGCTGCGCATGAACCTCGACCCGTTCGGCGCGTACAGCGACGACGAAATCTGGCGGTCGCTGGAGCATGCGCATTTAAAGAGTTTTGTGCAGGGTGAGTACAGATAAACTACGATAACATGGCGCGCCCCTCCAAATTACTGTTTCAATGTGTGTAGTCACATCCTTATGGAAGAGTTTGTATGTAGTAAGTATTCAACCAATCAACCATGTACTCGTAATATTTCACTTAATGTCACTTATTACCAAGATTTGTTGGTCAACTAATCATAATTAGCCGACCGCGCAAGACAACGCACTTCAAACGTTTTGACAACGCACTTCAAACGTTTTCAAATTTTGGAGGGGCGCGCCATGTTATCGTAGTTTATTTCTATGATTTTAATGTTCCATCTGCGTTTTACTGAATTTCTTAAAAGAATTTTGGAAAATCAATAAAGTTTCTTCAGTCCATGTCATTATCATAATGATACGAGTCAGGGTCGGGACGTACGTTCCGTACGTGCTGTCAGTATTTACAAAATACCGAACGCTTTTTAACGTTACAAAACCCACCGTACCATATAAATGAATACAAAAATAAGTACGACCCGATTTTGACTCATACTCATGTCATGATAAATCATGATTTGTACAAAATTTACCATCAACTCTGCTGACTAAAAAGTCTGCAAGCTTTTTAGATAATATAAGTATTTAATTAACGATTAGGTAAATAATTTATCGTTTGTCACAATTTATTCGTTGTGTCAACATGTCGGTGTCTTATACTCATTTTAAATTTTATTACTCAACCCTAAACAGGTCTGTCGGCGGGTCTGCTGCACGAGGTGTCCGAGGGCGGTGAGAACCTGTCAGTTGGGCAGAGACAGCTCGTGTGCCTGGCGCGCGCGCTGCTGCGGAAGACGCCGCTACTCGTGCTCGACGAGGCCACCGCCGCTGTGGATCTCGAGACAGATGATCTTATACAGGTATATTCAGAGAAGAGATGGCGGACCTATATAATTTGGTTGGTTACGTCAAACGTAGCCGTCAGATCACAACCGGTATTGAATTGACTTGCTTGCCAACGCGATTTTACGCTGTTCATTTAATATCCATAGTCCATAATTACTAATATTATAAATGCGAAAGTGTGTCTGTCTATCTGTTTGTTACCTCTTCACGCTCAAACCGCTGAACTGATTTTGCTGAAATTTGGCATGGAGATACTTTGAGTCCCAGAAAGGATATAAATGTATAAGGATACTTTTTATCCCGGAAAAATGTACGCTTCCCGCGCGATAAACGAATTTTAGCGCAACGGAGTTGCGGGCGTCATCTAGTAGGCTATAATATAATCTGTATCATTATTTCAGAAAACCATCCGTTCGGAGTTCGCGTCATGTACGGTGCTGACTATCGCGCACAGACTGAACACGATAATGGACTCAACGCGCGTGATGGTCCTCGACCGAGGACAGCTGGTGGAGTTCGCGCCGCCAGAACAGCTGCTTGCTGACAAGAATTCCATCTTTTACGGCATGGCCAAAGACGCCGGCCTCGTCAACTAACACAGACCTAACCTCAGTCGCTCAAAGACCTAAACAAAATGGCGGCGTCAATTTTAGTCTCGCGCCAAAAGTGTTTTTATACAGACTATATCTAGTGGATGTTCTATGATTGGTGCCCGGTTTCCTTTTTTTTTATAGGAGATTATCTATTTTAGCGTTTTTATTGGCTAATGTCAAAGTTAACCTATCAAAAATGCTAATGAATATTATATAAACTCCTGCCAAAAACAACCTAAGTGCGTTTGTGCACTACACGGAATTTGACCGTACGGCTTTCATAACGATAGCCGCGTACTGACCAAGCGAGCCGCCTCGCGAGGCAGCCTCGCGCAGCAGTTGCTCGGTCGGTCTGGTGGGCTATTATGACCTCTTATTTCCAGCCAGTTTACGCCCAAAATGTACCGTTTTCGGGCGTAAACTGGCTGGAAATAAGAGGTCATAATAACCCACCAGTACGTGTTAGTGCGCGGCAAACGTACCGAGGCGCCTTTGAGCATCGACAAAAACCGACAACTCTCGGCTCGGGCCGCGGCACGCTCGGACGAGGCAGCGAGGCTGCTCGCTTGGTCAGTACGCGGCTATACACGTTTGCCATATCAAAACGTAAGAAATCGGGACGCCGGACGGTAAAATTCTGTGTAGTGCACTAATGCCCGCTGGGCATAAGTCACGTGACTTACTAATTTCAAAACCATGAGATGACGCGTGCTACTTCATTATATCTCTATACGGTTTTATTTGTAATGAGTAATGACCGGTTTTTGTGGTAAATTTGACATTACTTTATGTATTTTATAACGCTTGTGGTTGCTTAAGCGTGTTAACCGATCAAATACGATATACTATATTGAATAATAGAAATATTTGTCAAGTTTACCCCAGAAACCGGTAATGAATGCTGGAAACTGATGACTTATAGACCGTTGCGCCGTAACCAACCATTCCAGACTAAATAATTCTCAAATGAGATGAAAAATTGCGGATCCTATTATGATAGATACCTAGGCAACACTACTATTATTTTTGAGCTGAGCTACCAGTATCGTTCAAAATAGTCCACTAAAAAATTCTGATTCCATCCTACAATAGCAATATTAGTTAATATACTGCAAACTGGAATCCGAATAGAGCTTTCTAGACTATTCTAGATTTAAAACAAAGTGTCAGCCAGCGCCTTGCGGCAGCTACCGCACTTGTACACGTGTTCATAGCGTAGTTATCGTTCGGAGAACCTTTACATTGTACATAGATTTGTATATGTATCATCTGTAGGTATAAGTCAGTGTATGGTTTGCTTGGGCGTCGATCACGCCTTAGATTCATCGAAGAAGAACTTAAATTATTTAAAGGTACCATAAATTTTATGGAGGCGGTCTAGAATAAGTTTTTACTGAATGACCGGTGTTTTAGCATTTATTTTTAAACTAGACTATACGTAGTTACCACTGAGCTGCCCGAATTCGTTACTCACATAAGGTACTTAACTAATTTATATCGTTTTATATGTATTTGCAATTGTGTGTGGTGTGTTTTTGGATGACGTACATACTGCCGAAGTAACTCGTGCAACCTCGTCAATTACACGCATGACAATAACACGAAAAAATTCTGTGGACAAAATTTAATGACGTCAGTAACCTACAGAAATTTCGTCCGGATAGCGAGTACTGGCGTGATCATTTTCAACGGATTTTCACAAAATCCAGACTCGAATGAAAGTTGATTTGTGTTTTTATTTCAATCCAAATCGACGTCAATTTTATCGATTAGCAAGAATCTTAATTATTTTATAATTTTAATAATTTAACACTTACTAACTAATGGTAATGCCACTTAACTAGGAGAATTGCACGAATTTAATAAACAAATTTTCCCATCACAGTAAGGGTACATCTAGTTTATTATTTTGTCAATCTACTTGAAGTTAAAGTTAAAACTTTATAATTAATTTATCCCTTTGCTGTGATTATTTGGCCCTACCATGTAACCTTAAATTTAAAATTGATTTCAATTATTGTTCTCGAATTTATAAAGATTTAGGTAAAAGTAACCCACTAACAAATCTGGCGTAATCACACCACGAGGATGGGCTCAACTACTAAGATGTCTTACGACGTACCTAGGTAGCATGTGTACTTAATACGCCCAGGACTAACAAATTAGTTATAATTTTGGCTTTTTAAATCTTATTGTATAGTTTTTATATAATATTTAACCTCGAATAGAGAATTCGAATCAATTATACATATTTCCGAAAATAGAAAGGTGTTTCTCGTTATTACGAAATAATTTTACTTAATTCTTGTACTTATTTTATAAATTACTTATTAGAAAGCAAATTTTTAATTTTGTTTTTTTACTCAGTTTTAGTATACGATAATTATTTACGAGTTTTGTAATTTGTTGCGAAAATTTTATTTATTATAATTACTAGATATTTGTCTACATATTTGTACATTTATATTTAACTGTACACTTAACGTTCGCTTGGAATGTAAATGTTAAACATTATTGGATATTAAAATAATATTATCCTCTTCATCACTAGAATGTCAGTGTATTACTGTAAATCGAATATATTATGATTGTACAAACTTTTTGTAAAATACGAAACTTGTAAGCTTTGTCATCAATATGAAAACTAAAAAGACACTTACCAAAACCCCCTAGGGTCAATTCACATCAAAACGAAAACGCGGCTTGCTAATGCAAAAGCAATAATAAATCATCAGATAGCTTGACACCACTTAAGGCGTGTTTCCACTGAAGCGGAGCAGAGCGGAGGACCTTAGCAGTGCCCGAATTGACCAATCGTGCTATTCCAGCGGAATGACAGCGAAGCGGAGCGAAGATTTCGAGCATGGTGATTGGTCAATTCGACACCGCTAAGCTCCGCTCCGCTTCAGTGGAACGCAGCCTAAAGTTTCGTCGCAACGTCGCATCGCGTTTTATTTCTATCGTTTGGGTATGAACTGACATACTACACTGTCAGATTTCACTACCCAGTTGTCTTACAACCATTACATTACATACTTGACATTTATCTAACATATTTGTATAGCTGTAAAAATATTAACTAAAATTTTATCTTAAAGTGTACCTCTTCGCTTACTGGGTTTTTAGATTTGGCAGCCGACTAAATTATGTATGTATTGCAAACATATTACGTGCCTTACACCACAACTACGCATATACATATTATGTAGTATGTACAGAAATATATCAGATCGTTTGAGTTTATAAATCTGTATAAAATGTCCCTTTGTGTACTTAATTGCGTGTATATGAAGATTTCAAATGAGATTACATACTTTTTGTGCAAAAATTAACGTGTTACTTTTTAGTTTTTAGGCACAATATTACATTTCTCATTTTTATATTTTTTAGGCATAAATACTGAATAATTACATACTTATATCCTCAGACCAAATAAAAAGTCTAAAATAAAAAGACTTTATTTGGTCTGAGCTTTATCAAAACGCGAACGTTTTAGGAACAATGATAAACCCAACAAATTAAAAGATCTTTCAGGAATTTTATCGTATTCATTACAATAATATATATTATTCAATAACAAATAGGAGCATTTAAATTTAGAATTGGATTTAAATATCGTTTGTAGATATTTTTATCTTGTATTGCGAACTATGTAAATTGTAACGGTTTAAACCAGTTTTTATAATACCATATGCAATTACTATCAAAATCCTTTTTTACTAGACTCGACTTAACCAACGACTTAAATCTTTCTTACCTTAAAGTTTGCCTTTTGCCTGTAACATGATAACTTGAAACTTGGCTTAGTACGCACCCAGATATAATTATGTCGACCCACTATTATTGTTTAAATTTATTATTGCATTATATAAGGCTATGTTCCGTTATATACTGCGACCAATACACAGTGCTATCACTGTAGAAAAAATCGTTCCGTTATGGAGTTGCAGTACACTGCCGCTGCAGTGCCCTAGTGAAATATATGACGTCATCAATCGTCGCCATATTGTACTGTGAGCACTGGCGTTTTCGAGGTAAGGCACTCGCAGTACTTTGATCACGTGATCAGTCAAGTGTCAAAAGTCAACTGTCGTCTGTCAAGTGTCAAAACCACTCGAGTGTCTAATGCTACGTTTTGATGCTTGCTGAGCCACTGCAAGCCTCCACAAGCCCGAGCGTGAAAACAGGTAAAATGGCTTGGCTTGCGTGAGCTTGCGGACGCTTGTAGACGATCGGGAGTAGTGTCTGTTTTTGGACAGAGATCAAAGGGCATTTGCGGCAAACGTTTGCGACGTGTTCACACGTTGGCTCGCGCTTAGTAGCCGCTGTGATCTCGCGACGAACGCACGTCATGCACAAAATGAGTGGCTGGCCGAAGGAAGAGAGTTTATCGTTTTTGGAATATTACCAAACCGAAACGTGTATCTGGAACCCCAGGGATGTTAACCATAAAGATATAAAGTTCATTTGTTTATTAATTTATTTTAACCGACTTCAAAAAATGAGGTTATCTATTCGACCCATATGTATGTCATATTTCCAGAATTTCCCAATTTCCGTATATGTTAGTCTATATCAGCGTCTGAACAAATGTGCCAAATTTCAAAAGTTTATGTATGTATGTACGTATGTTTTTATGTTTGTGTTCGCATATCTCCGGAACTACAAGTCCGATTTGAGTTTTTTTTTATTATACTAGGTATTGTTTAACTTAGGGAACAGTGCAAGTTTCATCAAAATCTGTTCAGTAGTTTTTGATATAGGGAATTTTAATTCTCAATTACGTACAATTTTGAAGTCGATTTTATATTTTTAATTAATAGAATACTTTATTATGTGATGATACTTTTGGTTATAAGAGCATTAAAAATAATAGGAAACCAGAAGAATAGCCGACACAAGTTCGGTGTCCGCCATGCTTGGATGTACGTAATACACTGAAAACGACTTACAAATGCGAAGCGAGATTTGTGGAGGCTTGTGGCTTGTGGAGGCTTGCCGTGGCTCGGCAAGCATCAAAACGTAGCATAACGTTTTAAAACAATACCTACAGTTTAATCCCAAAGTTATAAATTTCTGTAATTAATTTGGATTAATAATAATAAAACACTGGAAGAATTGCAAAAATTAACCTTATTAGACTGTGTTGAAAATGTTCAATTCGAGCTGTCAAAAATGCGGCTGATAGTATACTGGATTGCGTTCCGTTTTAAATAGTAACCAGTATACTAACTATAAGGGAACGTCTTCGCAGTATACTAAAATGACGTCACACTTTGCAGTGGTCGCAGTATATATCGGAACATAGCCCATATAAGCATGGGCGTAGCCAGCCTTGCGCTCAGGGTGGGGCAGCCAGATATTATGATTGTTGATGTTGTTAGTAGTAGAAAAAAAATTGGAAACACCCTGGCTCTGACCTATAAGGTGCCTAACAACTAAACAACAGTAATTTTTGTTTAGTTTGGCACCTTATAGGTCAGAGCCAGGGTGGGGCAAGCGCCCCAGCTTGCCCCAGTGTGGCTACGCCCATGTAAATAAGAGCATCAATAGGTAGCTAAAAAGCTGTGATTGTCTAAACTTAATGAGACATAACTATAACCTACTTTAAAAACATTACAAGTAACAACACTGCTAAAACGTTTAGTAATCTTGCCGCTACTTAATATTGTACTAGTTAACTGTCTATCTGTATGTTATGTTAAATTTATATCGTTCCGATAAAGAAATAAATATTATTTTTTTTCGTAGAAAATATAATTGTCTGTTTCTCTCATATCTACAGACTATGTATGTCATTTATCGGTCAGATATCCATAGATATCTATTGTTTAATGGGAAAATACTCCTACTCGCAACTCAAAATATGTTGATGTGAAAATTCTATATAACAGACCACAGTTAACTTGTACGGGTAGCAATATTTGTGTTCATTTTTATGTAAGTTTTTATAAGGTCCAGTATATTGTGATTGAGTTTTTTAATGAAATATGAAATTACAGTAACATGATGAGGAGATATTGTGTACATAATATTATGCCAATTGTTTCTTACTGTTAATAATCACAAAAATAAACATTTTAATAATAATACGCATTTAATTTACCGCCCGTGCCACCTGTAAAAATGTACTGTTACATCATAACATTCATAACTCATAAGCGTGTTTGCACCCGGCGCGGCGCCGCCGCGCGCACTGCGGCGCGATAGTGTGTAAACACGCTTATCTAGTAGGCGCGGGCGAGTTATCACACTCGAGTCTGTAGATATTCTGTCTGGGTAGGTATAGGATTAGTAAATATTTTTTCTGTAAAATCGTTTATACCAACCCGCACTACGCGACACCGGGGTCGTGCGTCAGTGCCATCAGCAATGTAACGTGACGTGAAGTGTCGCGACTCGCGTCGCTTTGCTGCAGCGCAATGTCGCTTAGTCCAATCCAATAGGCTACTTGACCTACTTTTTTTCTTCATGCTAATCGCTTCTTAATCATTCATTTTCACAAAAAAAACTAATATTTTACACAGTAGAAACCCATAAAAATGTTTTTTGAAAAATACGCCTCATAAATGGCGGCGAAAACACTGTCCGCCATAGTGTGACGTCATACGCTTTGTATTTTAAATTCTCTTTATTGAACATTTTTTTATGTGCTAAATGTACGAGTCTAAAAGTGCCCAAAAATTATAAAAGAATTAAATAAGAAATTAGAAATCATTTGTAATGTTGAAAACTTTTGCAGAAAAGTTTTGGCCATTTCATTTCCCGTCTACAATAAATGGAGATAATATATAAAACTGATGTTTTAAGCGAATTATTCAAGAAAACATATTTTACAAATCTTTCTAGGCTTATTCTTATTATTTATGTACAGATAAACTTACATATAACGAGCGCGATAAATAAAAGATATTAAATTACTATGAGGATGACGTTACATCCAAATCGGAAGTGCCGCAAAGGCGTTTTCGTCAGTACAAATCCTATTTTCATAAAATCATATTTTCAAATCGACTTTATTTATCGATCATAAGCTTTTATTTGATGATAAGGGTGAAATACGGTTTCCTAGGCCAAGTTCTACTAGAAATATGCATTTGTTCAATGAAATTGAATATAGGTCAAGTAGCCTATTTCTTATGCCAACGGTCCACAGTGTACGGAGGATACGAAAAATCGGAAATTTTCTATTTTCTTCAATTTTGAATAGGCATTAGTAAAATGAATGCGAGAGTAGAACACCCGCGTGTCAATTCACAATAGTTTTGATGCTACGAGCTACCAAAATTTAGCGTTTTTTTGCGGCCCGGAAGGGAAAAATCCATATTTCTCCAAAACTTTTACATAATAAATAAAATTTAGTATTCCACCTGAAAGCCTATTAAATAAGGTATATTTCAAGCTTTTTTCCTGATCCGCTGTGTCGATATTTTACTTACAATAAAATAATTTTCATTTTTAGGTTTTTATTTTTTTTATCCAAAACCAAACAAAACGCGCAATCGAAAATATCGACAAATTAAAGGTATACAAGCATTCTATACACAAAAAAAATCACCCGTGAGATCCGTTTACTAGCCATTCTCAATTAAGCTATTCAATTAACAAACTTAATTGTCAACAGGGTTATCAAACGACGCAACGCTGTATTATTTGCAGTCTTTTCGTTTTCGCGTGACCATCACTTACCTTGATTTTTTTAAATAAATACTAGAAATAATATTAATTGTTTGAAGCATTACGAACTGACATCCGATTTTTTTACCGACTTCTAAAAAAAGAGGAGGTTATATGTTTTTTCTAAATTTTTTTTATAATTTTAAATTATACTCATTAAGTTACGTTAGTAACATACAATATCATTGATTAAAAGCGTATATAACTTTCATGCTATAAATGTTAATGTATTATGTAACTATTTCTATTGCATTATTGACAGCCATCCATTGAAAGACAGTAGTGGCAGCCCTAGCGTAGGATTTCACGATCAAATATCTCCAATAGTAAACGGATCTGACGAGTGATATTTTTTTTGTGTATTAGAATGCTTGTATACCTTTAATTTGTTGATATTTTCGATTGCGCGTTTTGTTTGGTTTTGGATTAAAAAAATAAAAACCTAAAAATGAAAATTATTTTATTGTAGGTAAAATATCGACACAGCGGATCAGGAAAAAAGCTTGAAATATACCTTATTTAATAGGCTTTCAGGTGCCGCGTACTGACCAAGCGAGCAGCCTCGCCGCCTCGCCCGAGCGTGCCGCGGCCGAGCCAAAAGTTGTCGGTTTTTGGTCGATGCTCAAAGGCGCCTCGGACGTTTGCCGCGCACTAACACGTACTGACCGACCGAGCAACTGCGCGCGAGGCTGCCGCGGCGAGGCGGCTCGCTTGTTCAGTACGCGGCTATTGACCAACGTAAAAAGAACTCCAGTTTGCATACATTTTCTGTACCATCCAGAGCTCTTCTTAGTTCTTATATTTGTCGAATTACGGCTCGTCTTTTGCAATTTAATAAACTTTATTTTTCAACGTGAAATGAACCTTAAAATACATAAAATATATTTGGCGTCAAGATGGGCGCCAAAATGAGAGCCACGCCACTTACGTCAGGCTCCACTTTTATTATGTGTCCGCGGGTAAGCGCGGTTTCACCGTTAACCATGCACAAGATCACAAGCAAATGAACTCTTGACGGCGCCCTTGCGGTCGCACCGGGCGCCGAGCAGCCTACGCCCTCCGTGCCTCCTTCTCATGGGATCTGCGTATTAATTTGCTTTCCGCTCTCTTTATGCAGCCTCCGTTTGCGACATAACAGTTTCGCAGAGGGTACAAGCTACTGCCTCCCAATAAGTAGTAAGGTCCACTCCAAGGACGGCGCAAAACTCAGCCCGTTGCTCAGCCCAAGCAGAGCGTTCAATGAGCGTATGTTGCGCCGTATCGTCTTTCTCAGGCTGTGGTGGCACCTAGGTAATGGTTTCCTCCTGTCTGTATGGGCCAGTTAATGACCGAAGGTAAGGGCGCCCCTTGAATGTGCCATCCACTGTTGTAATATCGACCGGATCGCTTTCATAGTTCGGCGGCCGGCAGTTGGGGACGCCAGGTGCGTATTGTAATGACAATATGCGCCTGGTGGCGCCATCGGGTTGCTAGGTTTGGTAGCAGCCGATCTCCTCGCTTTTTAAACTCGGCTGTGTTGATACACCCTCCGACAGCACGGAGCCTTCAGATCCACGGAGGGGACCCTGTCAGCGCCAACGCCGCTTCGCCAGCTGACGGTTCGATAGCAGCGTAGAATCCGCAGCGCTAAAGCATGCTGCGGGCTTCTGAGCAGCTGTCTATTCCGGGCGCCTATGTGTTCCGCCCAAACAGAACTGCAGGACCCCTGTATAAAGCCGTCTGCAGGTGGGCCCTGGACCACAGATTTTAGTAGAAGACAATGCAGGGCAATGGCCATCTTCTTCAGTTTTAGTGCCAATCGATGAAGATGAGAGGTAAAGAGAAAGACCAAACCCAAGTACTGCAATTTAGCGCCGATCGCCACACTCTCCTCCACATCTTTACGATGCGCAGTGATGCTTTCGCGGGGGCGGTGCTTCCGGGGCCCATAGAAAAATATGGCCTATTTCTTTCGCAGTCGAAAAGACCACGGAGATGGGCCGCTCGCAGGATGCAAAGGTAGCCGATGTTCCACAGAAGAAGGCCAAGAATAGACCCCTACCAGATCAGACCACCTCAAAGTCATTGGACTTTGTGGTGGTCTGGTCTTAAAAAAAGTATTAACTTTTAGGCAGTTTAAGGGTCTTACGGCTCACTTAATTTATATTTTATTCTGGTCATATGCAGGCACTTCACTTGGCTATTTTTATTTGCGTATTTGAAGTATTCACCAAACAATCACCATGTGTAGACGGTATGTTTGACAAGTATTGGCCTTATTTGCCTATTTGACAAATATGACCAATACCAAATAGACGTATCCGTACCTTTGTCGGTTTTTGACGCACATCAAAAGAGTCAAATAGGCAAGTACAGCCACAGACTAATAAGAGATACTACGGATAGTACAGCTCGACAAGGTTTTAAATGAACGTGGCGAAAAAAGGAACTAACGCTGCCTGATGGCATGATTTGTATGATTACAAAAACATCATTTTTGACAGTTCTCCTTTACGAGCAGCGCCACCACCCATGTTCATTTAAAACCTTGTCGCACTGTAAACAAAATCAAGTAAAAGTTTGGTATAATTTGACGTCCATGTGTGGAAGGCCGTATTTGCCTTTATTTGCTTGTTTGTGCATACGTCAATAATTTTGCCAAATGCAACAAATAGCCAATAGCAAATACAAATAGCCATATGAAGTGCCTCCAATACACAGGTCATAGATGGCATTCATTATAAAGTGCTCCAAGGGCCCAAGGCTTTAAAATTTAAATGAATATGTCAATGGGCGCTGCTGGTAAAGGAGAACTGTCAAAAATGACGTTTTTGTATGAAAACAGCGTTAGTTCCTTTTCTCGCCACGTTCATTTAAAGCCTTGTCGAGCTGTATTCTCAATACAATCCCATACAACAAATGTGATTTTTTTTGGCCATTAAGTATAATATCAATAACGGCTACAGTCGGCTACACGTAGGCACTTGAAATATTCACAAAATACTAAATTGTATTTGTACATAAATAAACATTTAAGGGGCTCCCATAAAAACATAATTTTTCGCCTATCTTTGCTTTATAATCGTACGGAACCCTTCGTGCGCGAGTCCGACTCGCACTTGGCCATTTTTTTTTTAATTTTGAATTTTTGGTTTTCGCACCACCTTAAAATTTGACTAGGACCAGCACTGGTCCTCAACCGGCGGCCGGACAAACTGTACTCTGTACCCATTTCATTTGGACCGTGTGATTGCTAGGGGGCGCTAGGGTAATATTTGCACACGGGCGCCTCATGGGCTAGAGACGGCCCTGCTCAGAAGTTATATCAATGACTAATTATTATAGTTTATAGTAGAGATGTTATTTGCTCCCTGAAGTGTTACGTAGTATATATTACGCTCCAAAACTTAACCGATTTAAAAGTACTTTTTTAAAGCAAAGTTTGAGCTGTGTTCCTGTTTTTGAAGTGAAAACTTCTTTAGCGGCGTTGAGCACTTTTGTGGGATGGGTAAAAACTGTGAAACTCGCGTCAGATTTTCGTGTTGATCGAAAAACCATAGAAAAAGCGTAAGACGATTGGAGAGTAGTGTTTTGTGTCGAACTCGAACTCGAACTCGAACGAAATGTACAGTCGGGGAAATGAGTTGTTTAGCAGAAATGTACAGTCGGGGAAATGAGTTCTTTAGCAGACGCGCTGATTAAGGCCGCGTTTCCACCTGCAAGACAACTGTCGCGAGAAGTGTCTGACAGCAGCTTTTTTTTTCGATTGTCGATATTTTTTAACCCATCAGTCGTGGCAAAACGAGACACAATAGCTTTTTCATTGTTATCGCGGCCGGATGTGGCCGCTTGGGGCTTCATGAATTAATCGATTGTAAGGGTTTCGATTGATTTATTAAAACGATCGTTTTTTATTAATTTTTTTTAAATCGATTTTCATAAAAAATGGGTTAAAAAAATAATACACAACGTTAATAATCAAGTTTTCACTTCTGCCGGCACTCCCGGAGTGCAACCCGCCTTTTTTTTCTGGATGTATTTTTTGGGTTTTTGAACGTTCATGTCTTTTTTCAATGATATTCTACTCTTTTTTTTTAATTAAATAAGAAAAGAAATAAAACATAGGGATTAGGAACATTATTAGCTTTAGCATTAGCTTATAATCGCCATAGATATCCAGGAAAAAAATTATAAATAGCGCGGCATTATCCAGGGAGGAAACAGGGGACAACGTATGTATGGAAAAAAGCCCTAGTGTCTCCTCTTGTTTACCGGAGTTTCAAATATTATGTACCTACATAAAACCGACTTCCAAGGTAAAAACCATCTTAAATGAACTAAAAAGTATCAAATAATTCTTATTCTGTACTACTCTGGTTAACAAGTGCCATTTTCGTCAAAACCTGATCTCATGCACCGAAAATTATGATTTTGGTCTCATTCGATTCGGAATACCATCTAGAACATTCTATCAAAATTCCAAGAGGGGCTGAAAAAAAATGGAAAAGTTATAAACAATTAAGTAAACATAAAAAGAAGGGTTTGGTTTTTTTTTAATATTTCGAAAATTATTTGAGATAATCAAAATTTGAAAATAAATCCTTAAAGAGCAGGAAATTTTCTAAAATAAATCCTAGATCTTGGAACCTAACCAATAATTCTTATAGCTTTAATTGAGCGGCGAAAGTAACGGTAAAACCGCGTGGTTCGGATTTCGCGTGATTTGCCGCAATCTGCTACGTGAACTAAAAAAATATTTTAAGTGATTAAATTTTAATATGGAATAAAAAAAATTGGGTACTAAGTAGACATATCAATAAACAATAATCCGTTAACAAAAATAAATTATCCCAATTTGTTTAATTATTATGCTTTTCTTAATTTGTTAATAGTCACCATTTTAATGTTAACATAAAACGCTGATTATTTCAAAACAAGAAATCCAGATTTTTTTATTATTCTTTTGAGCTAATCTTAAAAGGCTTTATAAGAGATCCCCGTTGAAAAAATTCAAAACGTTTTGAAGTGAAAACTTCTTTAGCGGCGTTGAGCACTTTTGTGGGATGGGTAAAAACTGTGAAACTCGCGTCAGATTTTCGCGTTGATCGAAAAACCATAGAAAAACCGTAAGACGGTTGGAGAGTAGTGCTTTGTGTCGAACTCGAACTCGAACTCGAAAACTCGAAAACTCGAAAACTCGAACTCGAATTGTAAGGGTTTCGATTAAGTAATTAAAAAAAACGATTTTTTAAAAATCGATTTTCATAAAAAATGGGTTAAAAATTTAATTGATTGTAAGGGTTTCGATTAATTAAAAAAATCAATTTTTTTATAATCGATTTTCATAAAAAATGGGTTAAAAAAATGCACAACGTTAATAATCAAGTTTTCACTTCTGCCGGCACTCCCGGAGTGCAACCCGTCTTTTTTTATTTTTCACTTTTTTATTAACATTTAGGGAGATCGCAGACGACAGACTTTTGTGCGATTAAAGTCTGCGGCTTCCATACAATCTGATGGCGCGCGCCATGCGGAATGTATGTAAGCCGCAGACTTTGATTGCACAAAAGTCTGTCGTCTGCGATCTCCCTCAAAGGCATTCAAAAGTTATTCATGCCAATAAAGCAATTACGGTACTTTTATAGCCAATTATTGTTATTATTTTGTTTTGTTATTGTTAGAAGCTAGATAACAATATATTATATTCTTTAATTATTTATAACTAATAAAATTTAAATAATCATTTCTATTGATGAAAAAACCCTAATTGCTTTATTTACATGAAAATTTCATGAATGCCTTTGATTGTTCATAAAAAAGTGAAAAATCAAAACTGTTGAATTTTTCCAACGGATATCTCTTTTAAGCCCTTTTAAGGTTAGCTCCGTTAGCTCAAAAGAATAATAAAAATTTCTAGATTTCTTGTTTTGAAATAATCAGCGTTTAAAATGGTGACTAATAAGTTACAAATTGTGATATTTTATTTTTGTTAACGAATTATTGTTTATTGATATGTCTACTTAGTACCCAATTTTTTTTATTCCATAATATTTAATCACTTAAAATATTTTTTTATTTCACGTAGCAGACATGGGCATTGATTGGGCGCCGGCAGAAATAATTTCCAAGGGGTGCAGACAGTGCCGTAAATAGGGCGGTGCCACCGGTGCCCAGGCACAGGGCGCAGACTCTGGGGGGGCGCAAGAATGGCCAGACCAGGGAGGCCTGTGGCATTGCTCTGGGACCTATTATAATATCTAAAAAAACAAGGGCGCAGTTATAGAAGCTCGCACAGGGCGCAAAAAAGGCTATTTACGGCACTGGGTGCAGATTTTAGTTTCTTTCTTTACTTTTCTTTTTACTTTTTACAAACAACAGTGACTGTCTATTTACGTCAATAGAATATATTTAGTGCCGAAACATACTATAATATACAACTATCTTTGTACGGCCTTGTTATAGGGTTACAAACGGTTTTATTTAAATAATTCTTGTTGATCCCGAGATTCCCAAGGGGTGCAAGTGCACCCCCTGGCACCCCCCTGCCGGCGCCCATGTCCGAGTGCACTTGTAATATTCTGTGCTGATATACGCTATTATTAAAAATAATAAACAATGACATTGACATTTGAAATGAAGTGAGAAATGACAGCCTTTTATTATTTGTGTGACACTTGACAAATGACACTTGTCAGCCTCAAGAAATAAAAATAAATAAAACCTGGGTCAAAGAGGATGTAAACTGTATACTACGTAACAACCTGGGTTTGTACTTTGTGCAGTCAATGTACAGTTTTTAAAATAGTTTTACGTGAATATATTATAAAATATTTCAAAAGAGACAACAGTAAAATGGATTTCTGCTTTAAAACAGAAAACGAGGCTGATTTCAAACGTGTGAGTAATAACATAAATCCTGTGTTTTCGAATAGTTTTAAATCATTTCAAGTCAAAGCAAGGTACCTACCTTAAACCTTTTATCAATTTATGGAATCAAACTTTACTAGTTTTTGAACTTAGTGCTTTGTGCACTCATAACTCGTTAAATACTGTGATGCCAGGCTAACTATGTACAGATTTCCTTTTTCCAACAAATTTCAACCCTTTACTGCATTTGATTTGAAAACCAGCCCTCTTTAGTGATAATTCCCCACAACATAGTTAGAATATTTTTTTTTTCAGGAAATTGAAGATGTTATATTAAATTGTTTTGACACCGACAATGCCCATCCAGCGCGAGAAGAGCTGAAGACTTTAATACTCAAGACTAAATGTGATTCACATGAAATAGAGAAAATATTGTCTGACAAAGGTTTTGAGAAAGAAAGAACATTACATTTTAAAAATCTCATTGTAAGTAGGAAAAATGAATTGCTATATTTAAGTTTAATTGATTATAATAGCAAGTTTGGTGAAGCCGTTTCTGATTTTGATTGGGAAGTAAAACTTGTTAATGGCACAAGTGAACTTAAGAATTTAAAATATCCTTTGCTCCAACTTGCACTTACAACTACTAAAAATAGTATCCAATCTGAAAAAACATTTGATATAAGTGGAGAGATGTTAAATAAGTTAATTGATGTTTTAGAGACTATTAAATAATATACTTACATTATGTATAATTGTTTCAGTCTAAAGCACAACCTCAATGCTTACTTGGATGTTTCTTATAAAATGTTGTTTGGGTTATTGAATAAAACATAAGTGGTGGCCTACCGGCGAAATAGTCGTTAAAATTTTCTATTTTTAAAATTGCTAATATTAACCCATCAGTTGTGGCAAAACAAGACACAATAGCTTTTTCATTGTTATCGCGGCCGGATGTGGCCGCTTGGGGCTTCATGAATTAAAGAATGTCATTTTTTAACCCTAAAAATTTTTAGTGGCATGCAACACTAATATCAATACTTTTTTGTAGCCCGTATAAGAAAAAAAAAGTTAAGTACCACTGTTGTAGCTATAAACTGTATTAAGTAATAAACTACAACAACGGACTATGTTTTTACTCCGTGGTTACAACTTATAACAATAATTATTATAGCTAAAAGTTTAGTGTGCCCTGCCCAGCTACAGTTTGAATTTAGGGCCTTAAACTCCTAAACTGTAACTTGGCAGGGTACGTCTACCTGCTTCATGTTTGTTAGCACTTCAAGCTTGAAGTGGCTATAAACTAATTGGCGTAACAGAAGCTGTTGCGTCCAAAAAAGGTGGCACGACAAAGTGGCCAAGCAGTACAAAGTTGTGAACTAGGGAAGGAAAGAGGGACACTGTAGAGCCGATTCACACCGGAATGGCAGAGGCCGGCAGCGGCCGGCAAAGGCCGGCAGAGGCGCGGCGAGGCCGGCAGAGGCGGCTCGCGTCGCCGCGGGCGGACGCTCGTGGCCGCTGGCGGTCGCGCGCTACCTCCAGAGCACGCGTGCCTTTCAGTTTAGATTCTACATTCGGCAAGGAAACTCGTGTCGTGTGTTTGCAGCAATATGATGGAATTGGTTATTATTGCACTTATTGCCGAAGAAGAAACAATACTTATAACTACTAGTATCGCTTGAAAACTTCAAAAAGGGCTCGAGGCGCCGCGGGCGGCCGCGCGGCGCCTCGAGGCGCCTCGCGGAGACGCGCGCGGACGCTGGCAGCCGCGAGCAGTTTCCGCCGACGGACGCGCGGCGCCGCGCGGCCGCCCGCGGCGCCTCGAGCCCTTTTTGAAGTTTTCAAGCGATACTAGTAGTTATAAGTATAGATAAAGTTTACAATTATTTCACACTAAAAGTGCTCTTCGCGCCGCTGCCGGCCGCTGCCATTCCGGTGTGAATTGGCCCGTAGTCTATAATAATCACTATAGACCAGCACGAGTCGGCGCATGAGTACCGAAAACTATTACACCTCAATTTTTTTATGCGATCCTCTTCAAATTGCCCTCCTGATGATATAAATGCATGTTGCCATGGTGCAACCCGGTGCCATATTGTTTAAACAAACATTGTTTAAACAATTGCAAGGAATTGTTATTTTTCAACCGGACAATTTTTTTTTAATATTCTTTATTGAAATACCAATAAAAAAGGTCCTATGACTTTTTACGATAAAGTTAATATTTTTAAAGATATGAATTTTTAAAGGTTCGAAAAATCTCAAATTTGGGTACATTCGACCCATGAAAAATATATTTAAAAAAATAATAAGGGAAAAGACCTAATGCTAGACACGGAACTAATAGATGACACTTATGAAAAAAATACCATAAAAATAAGAATTACTCTACTTATTTCTCAACACTGTAAACTTTATAAGCTTCTCAAGCTATCTGTTGATGTGACAAAATATATTAGAAACGCCTTCGGGAACAAAGTTTTAAAATGGGATCAGTTTTCGTAAACAATGTGACCGCGTCGACACGCGCTCGGCAATTTCTTAGCAAATAGGTTAGGAAGGCGAAATTTTGCACGTAAGTTTTGAATACATTTATTTGATTTTTTGTAATTTCTATTGATTTCATTGGATTAATGGTCATGTTGTAAACACTAATTAATGTTTATTTATGATTTTTTATCCATTTTCCCTAAAGTTATTTTGTAGTTTATTCTACTGTAAATATCATCACTGTTCTCTGAAAATATAATTCTATTAACAAACTAACAACTTAGAACTACTGTACCGAAAAATGGACATGGTGTCTAATATTAGACCTTGTACTGGTCTAAAAATCGATTGCTTTAGTTTTTTAGCAGTAAAAAGAAGAAAAAGGAGAGCTGAGAAAAGAAAGAAAAAAAAAGAAGAGGCAAGAGAAGCATGGAGACTAAAGACTGAAAATAAATTTGCTAGGAAAAAAATATGAAAAATAAAATAAAAGGAAAGATAGTCTCAGCATGGAAGAAGAATGGATAGAATCTGGAGACAACGAGGATAATATTTCTGATGCATGTAGTTATTATATATATACATGAAGTAAATGAAATCTTTTGAAAAACGGCAAATAAAGATCTAATAATATGAAAAATGTAATTTAATGTTCTATGTCAACTAAGGTGAAGGGGGCAAAGTGCGCCTACCGGACAAGTGCGCCTACCTCAAATATATCGTAAACTGCTGACAATATACTAGTAACGACATCTTACATCGATGTAGGAAACTAAAACATAGCTCTGGGTAAAAGCCACAGATGGCTCTATAATTGTTAACTCGAAATATGCGCCATCATTTTTTTCTGTCTTTGAAAGTGGTAAGCAGAGTTGACCTCGTGAAAGTGATCGTTAAAAATCTCAAGAAGCTAAATCTTTTCCAACAAGAAAATATAATATGTAAATAATTAAAACATTTTATTTTTAGGCTTTGACTTTATTTCAGCTGTAACTAGTCAACTTTATAAAATTATAGAAGATAAAAATTTCTAACCTCAAATTTGGCAAGTCGGCTAAGTGCGCCCTATCATTGGGTATATGGCGCACTTCCCCGAAATACAGCGGTTGTAAACATTTTAAAACGTGGCATTTTTAACTCTCTTAAGAATGTCCTTATAAAAGACGTGGTGGTTCCACTTATTTAGTTTTGAAGTTAACTAACTTAGGTTTGACAAATAAATATGTATTAAAAAATAAAATAAGTACTACAAAAGAACACTAAGTACCTACTAATGTACTTTCGTATAAATAAATTTTAAATTAGCGGTGACGTATTTCTTTTTATTGCTATTCCTCAGAAAGTTCTTCAAAAGTTAGTTTTTTGCCTTAGATCTGATTAAAGCATACTTGTTATTGTCATAACTCTACTTATCATAGCGAGGATAAAGTTAAACAGAAAAAAAATGTTTACAACTCCTGATTTACAAATATATGGCGCACTTTCCCGCAAATTCGTTTTTTTTCTGTAGATACTATAAGGATGAGATAATAAAAAAAAACAAAAATTTATGCGTGTTATTATTTCTGCTCTGCTATAAAAATATGTTTTATTTATTAATCTAATGCTTTGAAAATGCGTTTTAACTCCACCAGGCGCACTTCCCCGTTTTTGTGGGAAAGTGCGCCTATCGTACATGTTTGTGATTTCGTGCAAAAATTTCTTTATTTTATTGCTGGATTTCATTGACATGACATCTCAATGAAATCCAGCAACGTAATCTCAAAATATCACAGATTCTTAAATAATTAAATTTATAATTATTGGTGAACTCTTACAGAAGTATATTTTGCATAGAAGTTATCTATAAAAAAGTATGGCGCACTTCGCCCCCCTCACCTTATTAGTTCATATTGGTGTCTACTATTAGTGATGTTCGTTTTTTGTGATGTCATCTATTAGTTCTTTTGACTAAGTTTACAAAAAGACCAATAATATTATATTTTATTGATTTGTCAGAGAATAATTATAATAGTTTTATTTTGTAAGAGTTACTGAAGACATGGAAGAAGTTATCAATCCTTTATTTTCATAAATATATATTTTATAACATTCAAATGTTTCATGTTTCCTTAAAGTGTCTGCCATTAGGTCTCTTCCCTTAATGTCTAAGTAATATATATTTTTAAATTCTCTATACAATAGTTAATAATATCGTTAGTAGAGATTTAAAAAAAAATCATTATTTATATCTTTTTAGGGTTCCGTACCCAAAGGGTAAAAACGGGACCCTATTACTGAGACTTCGATGTCTGTCCGTCTGTCTGTCTGTCTCCAGGCTGTAACTCAAGAACGGTAATAGCTAGAGAGTTGAAATTTTCACAGATTGTGTATATCTGTTGCCGCTATAACAACAAATACTATAAATAAAATAAAGTTAATATTTAAGTTAATAGTTAATATCCCATACAAGAAACGTGATTATTTTGGCCTTTTTTGCTCGTAATCAATAATGGTAACAGCTAGGCACTAGAAAATTTCACAAAATCCTTATTTATATTTGTACTTTAATAATTAATAATAAAGTTAAAATAAAGTAAATGTTTAAGGGGGGCTCCCATACAAAAAAACACAATTTTTTGTCTACTTTTGCTAAGGTAAAAAAATATATAAACAATGATTTTTTTTTAAATCTCTATTAACGATATTATTAACTATTATATAGAGAATTTTAAAAAATATATAACTTAGACATTATTATTTTTTTTAATATATTTTTCATGGGTCAAAAGTACCCAAATTTGAGATTTTTCGAACATTTAAAAATTCATATCTTTAAAAACTTTATCGTGAAAAGTCATAATTATGACCTTTTTTATTGCTATTTTAATAAAGAATATAAAAAAAATTGTCCGGTTAGAAAATAACAATTCCTTGCAATTGTTTAAACAATGTTTGTTTAAACAATATGGCACCGGGTTGCACCATGGCAATATGCATTTATATCTTCAGGAGGGCGATTTGAAGAGGATCGCATAAAAAAATTGAGGTGGAATAGTTTCCGGTACTCATGCGCCGACTCGTGCTGCACTACTATGAAATTAAAAAAAACAATGATGTTTAAAATTTTATTGATTACGAGACATTCACACATCGACTTCATAAAAAAAATATAAACGCTATAATTAAAGTACATTTAAAAATCATATACATAATTACATATTGTTATAAGTGAGCAAAGAAATCTGTGTCACTTCTGCAATGACTAAGCAAATTTTTAAAAAGGTGACATGCCTCAAGGTGGGTTTGTGTTAGTCCTAATGTTATCCTTTTCACATCTCAGTCAATAAATTGTAATAATATCGTAATTATATGGTTTTTATTTATGCGTAATGTATCTTGAGGACAAATTACGCATGCTTCTACTTTTTTACAGTAATTGTATAAATTCTTTGACTATTCAGGACCCAGGTAGATTTATTACATTGAAAAAATATTATGGAAAAACGCGAGCAAAGTATTCTTGCTGACGGCTTACTACTAATGTTAGTAAATTGTTATTAGCTTTAAACACAATATTTAAAGCCATTCAGTACAAAAGTTTTAGGGTACGCTAAACATACATTATACTCGTTGTATTAGCAGAATTACTATAGATATGGAATGTCTCACTTGTATACTGCTAATTTATAAAGGAGTTACCCCCCTCTATGCAGATGTGTCACTTTAAATTTCATAAAAATGTATAAAATTACAAAAAAAGATTGTTTAGGAAACCATCACAATGGACATCAAAAATATCAATACCTGTATAACAATATCAAACCCTACGTAAATTTAATTGCGTAATATATTGTATGAGGTTCAAAACATACACTAGCAGGAGCCACTAACATGTTACAAATACTACACGTCTAAATAGTATAATATAATCAAATTGTATGTTTGTATATTCGTAAAAATAGTATACATTAATCAAAAAACTTGGCCACTGATACAAAGTCCATTATTAATAAATTCACTCTTCGTTCGAGAATCGAGAGTATGGAGACCCTTATGTATGATGTTCCTAATAACGCAAATTTCATGCTCCAACTAAACTCATACTTCTAAATGTTGATGATTTTGTTTTGTTGCAGAGACAGCTAAAGAACTAAATTTTTTACATTTCATAAATTATAATTACGAATTACGAGTAAAATATGATTAAAACTGATAATATCAAGTAATAAAATATTTGTGTGCATTACATAATTTATAACAATATACAAATATTCTTATTATTAACATAAACGAAGGAAAATTTTGAAATGTATGAATGTTTTTCATATATACATAATAGTAATATATTTAAGCCTAAACTCATGAAATATGTCCATGAAATATTAGATTATGTGCTTATATGATATCAAATTGTATGTTAATTTCAAACGAAATCGACAAAGATTTCAAAAATCTCGTGTTCGAATTCATATTTCCAGTAATATTAGACTCATTTCTAACAGTTGGGAATATTTAAATCTGAGAAAAACGAGGCATCTTTCGGCCAGGACAGAGCTACAGATATTACACAGAGTTCAAACGTTATTTAACCTAGAGATTGAATTACTTACGACATAATTTATTAATAAGATGCCACCGATAGCAACCGCCGTGCTACAATAATGTCACGAAAGTTTACAATAATATTCATATTCAATTCAATATAATTCTTATAAACCAATCAAAAGATCGTAACCGATACGCACATACATATAATAACGTATTAGCAAACTATTCGAGAGAGAGAGATATACGCCAAACGCCACAACTAATACCCCTGTAATAATGGCACCAACTTATCGCACCGTATACTGCCTACGTAACTTTGTTATCGTATATAAAAGATCGATTCTAGCGAATTTAGAACATAATATAGAACCTTAATTTTACAGAAGCAAAGCACGCTTAACTTAAACTACAATCGTTCTATATATAAGGTCACATAACTCATCCACGTACGCGGCAACTGAAACCCGACCGCCGGCGCCCGGCGGGAGCGGGCCGCGCCGTCCGCTCTGTCCGGCCGGCCCGCGCGCCGCTCGGCTCGACGTAATAAATAAAGGCTCATACACGGAGTCTCGCGATGCTCGTACTGTGGCCGTCGGTGGTGCATCCTTAATTTGCTACTTCCACATCGGTTGTAGTCACCTGAAACGAGTAGTTTGTAGAGTAAATCGGGGCACATTCGATAACATATTGCTACTCTACAGAACATAAATAGCGTAAATAATAAAGTTTATCTAACATACCGATTCAGAGTTTAGCTCGGGAATCACGGGGACCTCTGGTATTAAATCGGCCATCTTGTCGGACGTTAATAGAGTATCCTAAAAATAAACAAAACAATGATGAGTCTGTTACTAGAATCACATTCAAAGTGTATTTACAATTACTAATGATGATGAATTTAAATGTTTTACATACACTATAACTATGTATATTAAAATTATTTGTTAGCACAAAGCTTAAATGCATGCAGAGGTACAAAATTTCTACATTGATGACAAATATGGAGAGGTAACACGGATCGGAGGGCAGAGGAGGGGCAGACTAGTCGAGATGTGTACAGGGATGTGGTAACTTTGGTTTGTCTCGTTTCTTAGTCGTAATTCTTGTTATTGACAGTTTAAACATGCTGGAAAAATAAATGTAACTAATTACAAAGGTCCGTCGGAACCTGCTAACGTAACTAATCCTCTACAAGGGCAAGACTATCCGGCGGTAATCACCTGTGTCGGGTCTGAGGGCGCTTCGCCGTTTCGCTCTGGGGTGCCAGGTTGCGTAATCTCTGTCTCGGACGGACAGTTATTTTCGCTCGGGGGCTCCGGGAACGACTCCGACACGTCATTGCTAGCGAAGTCGCCGCCTTGCGGGGGTAAAGATTCCATCGTCTCGGACAGCGACGGGGGCATCGAGTCTTCGGGGGTGGCTACGTGCTTCGGCGAATCCGTGTGCCCGTCGACTTCCGAATCTCCATTTATTACTACGGGCTCTTTTTCAATATCACCGTTTTGTTCGGGAGCGGCGACTGAATTAATCTGTAAATCTTTGGCTTTGTTTTTAAGGTTTTCGATGTCGGTGTCGTCATTTTCGGTAGCTTTTATTTCCGTGGGTACTTCATTTTTGATTTCATCGTCTTTGTCGTCCTCGGCATTATCAACAGCGTTATCGTTCACTAGCTCTGCAGGTGGTGGGGGTAAAATATCTGTCTCCTTCTCTTCCGGTGGGGGCGGTAAAATTTCTGCCTCTTTGTCGTTATCCGTGATCGGGCATGACTTTTCATTTTCATGTATTTCGGTGTCCTCGTGATTATTTAATTTCTCTGGTTCGGTCGTTGGTGCGGACGTTTCGTCACCATTAATCGCTGGTGCCTCTTGTTCGGCTTTTTCTTCTTCGAGCGGGCAACTGTCTGGCACAACTGGAGTCTCCTTTATAGTTTCGATATCTTCAGTAACTTCTTTGGGTGTGACGGCCGGTTCCGATGCAACGTTAGCGATTTCTTTGTCTGTGTCTGTATTAGTGTCTGGGACGGCGGTCGTATCGGTTACGACGTGAGCAGTATTAGCGAGTGAAGCGTCAGTCAGTTCTGGTGCCATAGTGGTAGCGGCGAAGGAGGCCACAGACGAAGGAGGAGGAGTAGCGGGAAGTGGTGGAGGCGTAGGCTCTATTAAAGGCATTTGTTCAACACAAACCTCGTTTTTCACGGGAATCTCAGTAGCTGGGACGATCGGTTCAGCTTTAATTTCCTCGGGTTTGCTGGATTCAGTTTTATCTGATTCAGAATCAATTTTTGGGGTTTCTTCCAAAGATAACCCATTGACTGGCAACTGCTCTGGTTCGATTTTCGCTTCGGGCTTTGCAACTTCGGTTTTAGGTTCAACCGTTTCCTCTGCGGGTGTTTCTACTTTCGGTGTTTCAGGTGTACTGCTTCCATTAGTGAGAGGCTCTGTAACTGGAGTTTCGGGGGTTTTGTCTTCTTTAGCTTCCGGTGTAGTGGTTTCGGGAGCCGCTTCATTCTTCTCAGTTTCGGCAACAGTTTCTGCGCTCTGAAATAAGGTAATCGTTCTTGTAAATAACAATTTAAAACTAAACGAAAATTATTTTGCTACAATTTTATTCGGATACGCACGATTTGTGACATCTTTTATAGTTTAAATTTATAGACAAAAATGGTATTTTGTGGGCACACCGGTTGATTAGTTAAGACGACGATTGCTTGAGGTATCGACGACGACGACGATACCTCAAGCAATATCGAGGCTTATAAAATGTTACTGATCATTGATCTTGATCGAATCAGATTGTGTTACTTTCAAATCATCAGGGTTGTGTATGTATAAGAAGAACAATAAAATAATTAACTGCACCTACATATCCATTACCTAGTTTGTATGTAAGTATTAAACTTTTTTCGTTTGTGTTGCATGTTTTTTTTTATCTACATATATATTTTTTAAATACATTTCAATAATAGGTTTTCTGATTACATGTATCGTATTAAAGTTTTTAATGTATTAAAAGAGTTGTTGTTCAATATGAATAATATTGTTGAAATTAGTGTTATTTTTTCTTCAACCATGCAACAGGTAGATGCACAAGAAAACAGACACCAGTTTCGAAGGTCATACCTGTGCAGATATGATATTATTTTTTATGCCGGTATACAATTACTTCGCTAACCACTTTAATTAGAAGCTACTACATATATTTCATTAAAAGTCGTATTACATAATAATATATTGTCATCGAATATTACAGTTGCCGACATCTACTAGCTATTGTTATTTGTAACATTGATTTATTGATTAGATCCCCGAGTTATGAGTGCTCTGCTTTTCTAGCACAGACGCTAAACAGCTAAGCCGCTAAAAGTAAGAGAACGTACATAACGCACCGTGTAAACAGTACTACAGAGTACTAAACAGGCAATCAATAAGCCATTGTGCGTAAGTAAATTGATACTAAATGATGAATGACTCACCCCTACTACTCGGTAATTCATACGTTTTCTACGAAGCCGCGTTACTCTCGCGGTGACGCATAATCTGTTACTACTTACCTATTTCCTAGTACATTTTGTCATCGAGATCATTCATAAACATATGGAATTTGGCCTATGACTTTTATCAATCAGCCCCATCGAGCTGACGAAGACATCAATACTGTCGGGGGCGCTGGGGGCAGCTCGTGTGAGAGCGAGTCGCGCGTCGCGTTAAATGAGCGTTAATAGCGTCGAATGCGGGCGATAGTCGGACTCAATTAATAAATACGCCACAGTCCACGCATTCCCGACTCGGATTTCCTGTGCGATGATTTCGGCCGCTACGCAGCTCTCGCGCACCACCGGAACACGTACTTAGTGTAAAACGCATACAAATAAGTCGACCGACACTTAACGGTGAATAGGCTTCATGACCGACCATTATGTGTCATTTATAGAAATCCAGATGGAACGAGGCGGAATTACACGGTAATACCGTGAGCGGCGGCCGTAATGTATAATGATTTACAAACAATTCCAATGAAATTATGTTCAGTTATTATGAAACAAACTGAACGAGGAAGGATAAATGAGATTTAGACTTAGACACCGACGTACAAATTAAACTAAGGGGTCTAAAACTGTCCCTTGAGGTAGCAGAGTAGCCGCAAAAGATGTGGGAGCAAATATTGTTTCACGGCGAGTGCACATCTGACGCATCATGCATTTCGGTGAATAAACGTTTGCAATCAGCGATTAATTACAGTAAATATCGCCCCAGGCTCGAATAAAGGTCGAAACGATGAACGCAACCATTGTCCGAAACGAACGCAGTAATATGCACAATACGAGTAACATCCGACCGGCACGCACAGGAAGCGAGCTACCTGCCCATTGTTTCACATGTGTGTACTTTATATAACCGATCGGCC
Organism: Polyommatus iphigenia; assembly: GCA_963422495.1. Taxonomy (NCBI): domain Eukaryota; kingdom Metazoa; phylum Arthropoda; class Insecta; order Lepidoptera; family Lycaenidae; genus Polyommatus; species Polyommatus iphigenia. The sequence continues at coordinate 40,243,969 of OY730182.1, forward strand.
GAACTGGCCCGGCCGTCGGTCATTATCATGCCTCTCGAATACGATTTTAAACATTGAAAGTGCTCCTACTTTCTCCAATATTCTAATAAGCGTTGTAATACAACACCTTTACGGCTTCGACGAACATCGTAACGAGCGAATGTTTAAAAAATACCGAATACCGAGTTAGCGCAATGTTTGAAAACGCGTGCCGGATGTGGGTATTGAATAATATTGATTAAACAGATCACTCGAGTTTTTTCCTCAAACATTGTATAGCTTCGGCCGAGGCGTTTGATAATATCGAGCGATTGTTTATAATTAATCGTTTAATTGGACATTTTCTCGGCATTGGAGGATAAACGTTCGTGAACGACTGAAGGGGTAATAAGTACTTATTGAGTAAAGAGTTATAACAGCGGTCGCCTAATTGTAGATGGCTCGTCCCTCGGCAACAAATTGCCTTTTGTATTTTCGTAATTGCGTCTGGTAGCTATCGCAAGGCGGGAACAATTAAAAACAATTAAAACGCCGTTAGGATAAGCGCTTCACAGGCGCCTCAGAGTCAAGATAATAAAATATTTGTCTTTTCGTTTAGCGACGCTCTAATTTAAATGTTACTCGCGAGTCGTTTTTATTGCTCGAGAACATGTCACGATCGAGGAAAAAAACAAAAGCAAAAAACACCTGCCACGAGGTAGAGCTACAGGAGCCCGGTGCCACGGCATACTTTAAAATGTAATTTTAAGGTTTCTTCGGGCAAAAACTTCGATACACGCTCGACTACACAATACGACTTCATTTCTTTCGACTTTACACTTTTCTTTCAAGTAGAGCAGTTTTCAGTCGTGATGAGTGGCCAGCTCAGACCCGTAGAGTGGTCGAGAGCACCACAGCTTTTGTTTTTCCATCGCCAGCTTAGAACAAAAGGTTTGCTAATTTCAAATGTTCGTGTCCCAAATGAGCGTGCGTCTATCCGATAACGGTACCCTGGTGAATGGTGATTCACCACCGTACGACAATGGTGTACTACGGTGCTTATGGGACCGATTTTACGCTCTATATTACGGCAGCAATTGTCGGTGTAATTATTTTTGCGACCCAAATACATGTTCTTTGTGTTTTTTAATTTTCTCTACCTCGTCCAATGCTTTTGGGAAATCTAAAATATTACATATCATCCGGGGCGGTCGATTAACGGGCTAACATTCAACAAAACACCGCAGCTTCATAGCTGCGGTGTTTTGTTGAATGTTAGCCCGAGCTAGTGCACAGTATCTGTAACGAGATAGTGTCGTTGGCTCCCAGCACCGAGCAGTGGGCACCGAGCGGTAATAATAATTTGCATGGGCAATAAATAACCGTCGCGATAGCAGTAGCATCTCGGGCTATCGTGTAACGTAAGTGGCCGGTATCGGAGGTTGTCGCCCCGGCGATTACTCCAGTAGCTCTCGGTTAGCGTCGTCTCCTCACATTACTGCACTCATCCATAGCGTGAAAATTTTTTGGGAGATTTCTTTTTCCCTTCTCATTCAGCTTACATTTTTAACTGTCACTTTTGCTAACTGCACGCTCAGGAAAGTTACCATGAAGAGGATTTTAGGAAAGAAATGTACAAAGTAACAAAGTGACAATGGAAATCTGTTATTTTTCCTAAAACTTTTCAATATTTCTCTTCTTCGCTTCTCTACTCAGTAGAGATGTTTAAGAAGAGAAATATTACTGTACTCATGCCAAGCTTGTCTCTACATTGTCGAAAACAATTAACCCCTTTTGTAAAATTTATCATACCAATTAGCAATTACCAACAATAACGATAACCTTGTTAGCAACAAATTGTTACAAAAGAAGACAGAAATACGAAAACCGCAGTTTGGTACCACGAAACTCAACCTTGTCGGAATTCAAAACATGCGGTACCTACCTAATCTCTACAGAATGTCTCTTTAGCATATCAGACCACGTCGACAATAAGGCCGTTCACATAACAATAGAGCGCCTCAATAGGAAACGGAGTCGTTCGTTGTTATATCAATGCGTTATTGAAGCATTGTATTATGAAAATACGGGGATAATTCGCCGGCAGGACGGCCGCCACCGGCACGGACGGGCCGGTAAACATGCAACACGAACTCGCATACTTCCAAGTAGTCAGCCACTTAGTAGCTGGACAATTCTCATGAAGGTACGTGCACATTCCAACGGCTGAGGGTGGGCCGCATTTTCCATGTATTTTTGAGAGCTAACACGGATTCTATAATAAAAAAAAAGTATGAAAAATGCTCCTCACCTCCTGAATGCCCTGATGCACCCCGACTTAATGTTCGCGTACCTTTACAGTTTATACAAACGCCGCGCCGCCATTGTCCGCGAAATGGCAATATTCACTAACGCGATAAACAGGTTCCGTTTACACATTCCAACATCACTATTTGCTATCTTTTTTCTCCCTGCAATCAGTTACGACTTTTATTCTGCGATATCGCGGTAATCGTTTAATTTACCATGTAAGAGCCGGATGGGTGTTGCTCCGCATCTAAAAAATTCTCTCACACGGAGTGGATGATTGATCTAACATTACTTTTGGGTGCAAGCGAAAAAAGATATCCATAAAGATTTGAGTTTGTGACTGCCTGATGGAATATAAATGAAAACCTCTCGTGCCCTTAAACTATTTGACCAATTACGTGGAATACGTATAGAGCGAGATTAGTTGCACAAACCTCCTACACGGCGAGCCTGCTGCCTGTCCCACGCGCAGCCCGCTGCCCGGCAAACCTGCCCCGGACACTCATAATTTCACTTGCGCAAACGAGTTTTAATATAAGAGGACCACATTAGGAATAGCAAACCGCCAGCTTCGTTTTTTCCTGAATTGTTGGCTACAGTGTCGTTTTGTTCTACTTTAAGATAAAATATTACAATTTTATTTTTCCTATGGAATAAACCGCTTTTTGAATTATCAAAGTACATAATAATATTATGTACATATCCCTGTTAAATGGACGAGCATGCCAAATCGTAACACCTTGTAAAACCAAATTGTACATAATTTGGAAAAGTGAACAAAAACGGTAATTTTGGTGACTTTCTGAAATAACTATAGAAATTAGAATAGATAGAGATCTCTGACATTCTACACTCCCAACATCTATCTAGGCTGAGCCTAACGAAATAAACGAGTAAATATAAGAGTTAACATCCTCTTACAAAGCACAAAGGATGCTTTGTACTCCCATTAAAACTTGTAGGGGCACTTAATAACAGTCAATAAAATTATTCACTTTAAACGTCACTAATGATATAAAACCACTGGAGCAGCACGGCCCGTATTTTTTGACTTTGAAGGTTTTTGTAATTTGAGGGGTTAGTCAACAATGCCCTTTGTTATTCGTAATATAACTTTTGTTTTAGTGGACGACGATGTGGATTTTAATAAAGAGGGGGAGTAGAGACTAAAATATTTTGAACAAGAAATAGTCTACACTCTACATGACAAGTCAAAGTCTGCAAATCCACAATTTACGTTTAATCAGAAGAATCTTTGCAAAAAGAATGCAAAAATATGAGTCTGTATTCGAGGCACACTTAAAGTTTGTCCCAAAGGATCTACTTAGTCATGTCGCCGCGGTGGTGGGCTGGGAGCTGGGAGTTAACGACCGCGTTACACGTGGTGCATATTTCGGGACAAACAGCAGGATAGCAAATCTGCGAATCATTCACATTCACATGTAAACCCAGATCGCGAGTACGTAAATATTTACTTTTCTTTCATTAAATCCAAAGTTTATGCAGCCAGGCCTTATGCAGAGTCTCGCTAACAAACGACGGCAAAACAAATGAGAATGTTTACTGCTGTGTGAAATTAAACGCACAATAAATCTTCCAGACGTCCGACCACAAACAGCTAATTAAGTTAAAGGCTCCTATAGTACAAATATATTTTGATGTCAAATATTTATCCTAGAAACATGTTTTTTGACTTGGAAACGGGCAGACACTTATGCGGCTACCTGGAACACATACGGGTAACCCCAGCAAAAAAATCCGTTACCATCGGATTATTAGACCTCGTGTAAGCGCGGGGCGAGACGGAAGGGTGGGGCTGGGGCTGTGAATGGAGGCATTATGTGCAGGCCACGATGTTAGCATAGAAAACAGATCTGTTCACGCTCGGCCATATCGTCAGCGCGGATACATCGCCGGCTTGAATTATAATGCGCATTGTTCTAGCGGCGCGCGCGGGTGCAATGCACTACGTCGCAATAGTTTCTTGTCATAGAAATCGGCGTCTAGCCTAGCCGGTCAAGCCGCAAGGTTGCAGCGAGGCTGCGTCTCGTCACTCTCGTACACGAAACACCACCTCTCCAAATATTCATGAGAAATCAATGACGATTGATGAGCGATGACTCATCCTCGTCTTCTCTTTATCGATTCTCAGTAGAAAGGGAGTACAATTTGATTGAAAAATTAATAACCAGTCAGAAATCACATCGACCTATTGTGACTTGTGAGTATTTCGATATGGAGCGACATGAGATCAGACAACGGAGAAACTCGAGTTGAACGACCGTCTTCGGCTACCCCGCGACCCGCGCGCAATTAGTTAAAACGAATAAGGTTGAAACAATTAAAAATAACTTAAGTATATCTACGTCGAGCGAAAGTGGGTCACGACTCACGTCTGTAATGGTCGCTCGGGTCCAATGTGTCGAGACTCGAGGGGCTAGCGACTTCGGTACAATGCATTATTGACCGCGGACAGAATACCAATAGGATGCAGCGCCGCACGCGGTAGAAAGTTACCGCTTATTGCAAACTCACTGCGCTATAAATACTAGTGGCCTTTCACTCGCTGCGTTTTTTGCGATATGTATTTCAATTTCGACTCGCAAGTGTGTCAGACAATGTCAGAGTTCATTAAACGAGTTTAAAGGCATATTCAATTGAATGTTCTCCGTCGGATTAAAATAATATGTTGAAGCTCGGTGATAGTGAATGGATTAAAAATTGTAATACTAATAGATCTGTTTAACCCTCAGTGCACCACGTGGGGTCTGACAAACTCCAGACGTACAAACATTTTCATAAATTTTTAAAAATTCGTGTAATTTTTTTGACGCTTTATGTAGCTGGAGTTAAGACGTTGCCTTACCGTTTTACGGCAGTAGCTTAGGATTTTCTTCACCGATGCAACGAACAGACGTGCACAAAGTGTGCTGGGGTCCCACAAACCCCACGTGGTGCATGGAGGGTTAATGGGCGATTCCGCTAGAGACGACCCTCAACACGAATTTTTAAAGTATAGCATTTGTTACATTTTTTTATTAATTATGAATAAAAACATGTATATTTACTAGCAAAAGAACTTTTTATGAGTAAAAATTGTAATTCGAATGATTTAGAGCATTTTGAAGTGATATCATCTAACGGCGCGAGAAAAACTGCTTATGCCACACATTATCATTTTTACTCTAAATCACTAGCTCGAAGTTGAATTTCATTACATAATATTGACTGTATAACATAAGTTTCTATTTCGGTGCAAAAAAAAACTACAATTTTGAAATAGTTTTCAAACATTATTAAAGAAAAATTGCCATTGTTGCACCCGCGATAAAAAAGTTTAGTTTTCTCGCTAAAATATGTTGTTAATAATTTAAAACTTTGTAAAAGTAAGGAGAAATGTGAGGGAAATTAGAATTAATCATTGGAACAAGCTATTTTAATATTTCAAATTAAAAAACAGGACCTTTAATGTGGTTGCGCCCGCGATCGATGCAGTACAATTGGAAACGCAACAAATTATTTTTTGACTATTCTAGTGATTTTCGTCTTATTTCGTATTATTAAGGTAAACAATAACTTTAGATTATATAATGTAACATCTTTAGCAACCATATTTTATCCAAATAAATATAATTTCATTTCATTATATTTGTTATCAATACTTTACATGTAATTACAAGATTTATAAAAATTTGAATGGAGTCACATCGTGTTTTATATTTTTCGAAATATTTCATGTATTACTTAACAGATGTTTCAAAATGATGATTTATATTCTTTTATTTTTAAATATTTTAGAAGAAATGCTACAAATGACAGGAAAAATCATAAATATTTTATATTTTTCTTTGAAAAAAATATTTTTGCTTATAATTCGCCCATATTCTTTTAAATTATAAATATTAATTTTGAATGAAAGGTTTGCTGTAGTTCGGTTTTATAACAATACATCGAAAAAGGTTTGCTTAAGTTACATTATTTAATTGTTTTTAGTGATTTAGACGATTTCTTTGCTCAGATCGATAAATGAGTGATAATTAAAAAATAATAAAATTTTAAATAGTATTATTACAATTTACGAATCATATTATGTATTGCATATCAAAAATGTAGAATTTAGTCGCAGATTTATGAATAAATTCATTTTCTTTAGACTCGTTGCGCCCGCGATATTCTGATGTTGCACCCGCGATCGTGAAAATTGTTAATATTTCCTAGCACTAATTACTTAAATTAATTGTATCTAGTTAAATCATTTCTTTGTCTTGTACACTTTTGAAATATGGGTTAGTAAATTACTAAAAGTTCAACAATTAACAGTATTCTCAAATGAACTCGTCCGAGTTCTTAATAAAGGACCAATTTGGTTGCACCCGCGATAGTACTTCAAACATGTTTTGTGACTTTTCTTAGATTTAATTTTAGTTTTCATTTACAATTTATGATTGAACTAGTTAAAATGTATCCATTTAAAAGATAATTTATTCATAAATATGTTTTATTTTGTCAGTAAGACTCTTTGAGTGCGTCAAAATGTTGCACCCGCGATAATGGAATCGCCCTAATACTCTTATTTTAAAATTTTACGACAGAAACTTTTAAGTTACAGAGTGTACACTGTATTATGTAAATATTTTCCCGTGAATGAAATCCATAATAAGCTGACAGGAAAATATGCATGTGTTTCAATATCACAGGCCAAAGTCAAAACATAATTCACACGATTCTTAATTTTGCTCGTTGGATTAGTAGTGTTATTTTTTATTTGAATAAAGTTTTACTGAGAATATGCGCTATTCTCGTGACGGTTGGTGACCCATTAAGTAAAAACTCTCTGTGTAAAAAGTAAAAGCTCTGTGCTTACGCCTTAGCCTTACTAAGTGACTCAGAATATTTTATAAATGTAAAGCATCACTTTTTAAAGATTAATGTATCGCCGCCCAGCCCTAATACTGTTTAAGTGTTTAAACTATAAAATTATATTTAAACTATAAATAACTAATAACAAATATGTTTTATCAATGCAATTAAATTATTACGCCATCCAAGCGTACCTAATTGCTAATTAGTAAAAACTAATTACTAATTATCTTCAAACATAGTCTTTGAAGGCTGCAAGATAATAACTAAGTTTTTACACAAATTCAATTGTTTGAATGTTATTTAAAATATGTATTATAATTTATAACGTTACTTAATATTATGATAACTGACTTAAAAATATTACTTTTTAATTTGTAGCCATTTTCATTTTAAATACATATTTTGTGGCGTTACTAATTACCTCGAACATAATTACCTGATTTTTAATTGTTATTTTTATGAGATAATTAATTACTTTGCTTTATGTTACTCATATTAAATAAATCAATTCGATTACAATGCAATAACATTTTTAAAATATTTACAGTAATATTTCCTGATGACTATAAAAGTAAATACAGCGTACGGCTATGCAGTATGCAGCAACGCGTAATACATATTACATACTCATACAACTGGGAGCATTGCTGCGATATACTGGTCGGGTACTTTAGCACTAAGCTTGAATACATCGATCGCACCGACCCTCACACACAGTTGCAATAGAATCCAACCGAATCGAAGCACCCGTAAAGGGTCCCACACATTAACAGTCCGTCTGCAGGCTCTGGTCGGCAGGCCGCCTGACAGTCATTGACTGCCGATACAAAATCTACAAAATCGTCCGGGGAACTGTGCGTCTGTGGTCTTTTCCGATTAACGGCCAGGCGACGGCCTGCCGGCGAACTGTTAATGTGTGGGGCGCTTTAGGATTTGAAGAACCCAAGGATTTGCTAGCACGGCCACTCGTGTGACCGAGCTCTCTGCAGCGGTCGGGGTGGCCGGGGCGATCGATGCTCGGAACTCTCGGAAGCGGTCGGTCCACTCACCTCCTCGGGAACTTTCTCCGGCTCGCCGTTAGTTTTGTCCTCGTCTTTTTGCTTTTTCTCCTGCTTCGGTTTGTCTTTTCTACTGAAACTGATCGACCGCAGCGACCATTTCTTTTTGACCTGTTTGCGACATGCACTAGTTAAACCGATGTAAACAAGCACACACAAGCACAAATTCTCGTTTCACTAGAAGCGTTGAATGGATTCATAATCGTATTCAGCGAAGCGTGACGCTTAGCATAATTTAGCACTTAACTTTGTAATTACAGATAAAAATGTTTCGTTTATTTAATTAGGAGGGGGCAGAGTTAATTTAATTTCAGTCGGTAACTGTACCTTCTCCTTCTTGGGTTTCTTGTTGTCCTCGGGGGATGTCTCGCCGGGTTTGGGTTCGGTGTCGCCGTTGGTCACGGGCGCCTCCTTTTCCTCGCCCTGCTCCTTATTCTCCTTCTCGGTGGTCGCGTCCTTCTCGTTTTCGGCCGTTCCGTTGTCTATTTGCTTCTCCTTCTCCTAGAAGAAAGTTCAAATTATACACTCAGAGAGTTCAATTTATACACTCTACGCTCGAAATAATCGAAGCTTTAAATATTGTGTTTGTTATTGCCAGCGTTTTCTTTTTTGTAGCGAGCCCAAAAAGACGAGCGCCCGTCACGCTCAACTTAAAATTGATGACGGTAACTGTACATGGAAACACTGGTCTCTTGGGTACCTACTCTCTATACTCTATATTCTATAATATCGAACTTTTTACCGGCTACAAAAAATATGTATTACTCTCAATAGCAGCCGGCGCGGTTCAACGTTCATTTCGGAGCGTACGCGGTGTAGTAAGATTTTTTCCCATCGTAAATGTGTTAGACACGTGTGGGCTTTTTGTTCGTCTAATCGAGTCTAATTATACAGTGTTACATATAATTTCATCGTATGTTAATTTGGACACAAAATATTATATTGGGATGTTAAATGAGAATTTTAAATTCTTAATTATAGGTCTAATTTTCAACTCTCATCAGAAGAACAATGGGACCGAGTTTTCTGTTAGTTTACTTTGTTACGCGTTATTGAATTAAGTTTCTTTGTGACGAGTAAAGTGAATAAATACCATAGCGGTCGGTGCTTTACACCGCATAAAAGGCAAACGCGTGACGATAAAAAATGAGTCAATATACACGTAGCCGTTGTGTGAACTGTGAATCAGTGAGCTAACGGTGCCCGCGAGATGACGGATCTATCATTATGCGATCCTTGAGATAACTCGATCCGTCGCCTCGTCTCGCCGGCAGCCGGCTCGGAGACTCGAGAGTAACGTCCTCGTGTTTGTGCAGCCTCGCGTTAGGGTGCGTTTCCACCGGAGCTGCGTTGCGACTTGCGAGTAATGTGTTTTTGAGACTAATAGAATCGCTTAATTTGCCTGACTTCGCTCAACGCAGCTGCAGTGAAAACCCAGCCTTAGGACAGACGACAGCCGCCGGCAGCGTCTTTTGCCGGGCCGTCAAACCGTCTTCCCCTCTTTGCGATTGCGAGTCACTCAGGCGTAATTGTATTTGAAATTGTGCAATATAAAATAACAAGTTTGGATTTCAGACAGTTTATAAGTTGCATTTTACTGCAGCCGACCGCGCTGCCTCACGGTCCCTTGTCCAGATATGAGACGATAACAATTACATAGTTACATTTTTATTATCTTTGTGCGAAAACTTTACTTTGGCACGTAGAGGAAGTGATAAAAAACGCGTAGAAATGCATTTTCGCCTATGAATGGCATGATCGGTGAAAATGCACTTCTGATTGACAAAGACAGCTTTGCAATGATGATGACAATCGTTCCATCATGGGTCGATGCAGAGAGACCACATCTGTGGTCGTATGTGAGAAGTGGCATTAGAGCCATGACCTTGTTAGTGGAGAGCCTCAACTTAGGGCAAATAAATGATTACTGATATTTACGTCTACACTCTGTACTTACACAGCTCAGCAACCATCAATATTATTCTCATGTTGGTCGAACCCATTCCTCTGCTAAGTGCTAACACTTACTGTGGTCTCTGTGATGTGCGCATCGCCGTTGAGTTGGGGTTTGACGTCGGCGTCCGCCAGGGCCTCCACTCGGCCTTCGCCCCCCGCCCCCGCCGCGGCCACCTCGCCGGCTCCCTCGGCCTCCTTGCCGCTGATGTCCACCGAGCGCTTGCTCTGCTTAGCTCCCATGCTGCCCCTGCGCAAAGGTTGCCATGAGAAAGTGTCAAACGTTCTCCCTAATACTTACATATTTTATCATCAAGCATCACTGACATTTCTTAACATTTTCTATCTGACCATTACCACAAACTCAAAGTTATCTTGTAAACAGACGTAGCTACTATAAGAATCAAGTACACGTACATGATGAATGATTATCGTCAAGGCGCAAAAGCTGTCACTCAATACGGCTAAAGCTTACATTTTGATATTGTTGGTACACTTTCTACTCGCTAGCTCGGTACAGCTGCTGTAGCCTGTATATTATGTAGTATGAGTATATAATTTGACCTAATTACTCTTTATTAATCATATGATATAGGACTGGCGAGTGCAAAGTGCTAAGTACTCACATACGGTTTTGCTCGATAGTTTTACCACAATGTTTTACTCCGAATCGAAGGAAATGACATATTTGACATATTTAATTCCATCGAGCCGGCTAGAAGCGAGCCTTCGAGCTGTCAGTTTTGCGGTCCACACGGTGGTTATTGCTCGATTTGGAGTAAAACTATCGAGCAAAACCGTATGTCAGTACTTAGCATTAGCATTACTTGCACTTTCAGCTTGCACTAGAAATGTAACTTGTAAGATTACATCCCGAAGTTTGTAAAGCCTAAGCCAGGGGTTCCCAATTTTTTTCAGCCTGCGGCGCACTTACAGGTCAATATTTTGTCACGGCGCCCTACTCTATCCAGCTATTACAAAAATATACATAAATAAACACCTTTATCAATATAATTATATATATTTAGTTAGGTTAAGCAAGTAAATAATAATAAACAAATATTTAATCATCTGCCTGCTTTGTATAATAATTCATATTATAATTTTATTTTATAATATTTGTGGTTATGGATAATGATGGAGGATCCACTCACTCTTGCCTTTTTTCCACGGCGCACCAGGGCGCCGCGGCGCACAGTTTGGCCTTCCCAAACTGTGCGCCGCGGCGCCCTGGTGCGCCGTGGAAAAAAGGCAAGAGGGGAAACGCACCCCTGGCCTAAGCAATAATATTGATTGATAATAATTATTATCACTGTGTTATGAGTTATGACTTATGCTAAGTACTGACATACGGTTTTGCTCGATAGTTTTACTCCAAATCGAGCAATAACCACCGTGTGGACCGCAAAACTGACAGCTCGAAGGCTCGCTTCGAGCCGACTCGATGGAATTAAATATGTCAAATATGTCATTTCCTTCGATTCGGAGTAAAATACAATATCAGTGGCAGCTGGCAGGTGTCGACAGCTTTTTAGAAGAATAATTAAAACATTAATATGTAGCAAGATTCTGCAGCTGCTGTATTTAAAATTCAGATTGCGAAACTATTTATCATTTTACTACCTATTTCTAGTACCTGGGCATTTAAAAAAAAATTGTACCCCTGGTTTTTACCTTGTCCCTTGACTTCGCTACAGATTATTTGTAAAATATTACATACAAACATTTTGTAATTTTAATGTAGGAGCAAAAACAAGTTTTCTTTTATTAAAATAAATTCATGTTTGTATAAAATTTTATTTAGTATGAGATTTATAAGGGTTTTTATGTACCGAAAACTATAAAATTCCCAGAAGTTGTAAAACAATCTTTAATAACTATTTTTTTTTCTTAAAGTAAGTTGCTTAAAAACATATTTTAGATTCCTAAATAGTTAATGTATCAATTGAATGTGTTGTTATTGAAAAATCTAACATAATTTAACTAGAAATTAATTAAAATTATAATCATGAAAAAACGACCAGACCGGAATGTTCAGTTTAGTGACCGTTTTTTAGTTTTATAAACATACTACAAAAATATTTCGGCACTAAATGATAGCACTATATTTCATTGTACATCGAGAAACTCCAATTTGAATTTAGTAGTTAAAAATCTGCTACAAGACGCGGATGCAGGTTGGACGGTTCTTCAGGAACGGTTTCTTTGTTCAGATAAGTGACCATATTTTGTAAGCATTAATATACTTTCTCCAACTGTTATTGCTGTTAACACGTATCAAAATTCGCTTAGTATTTAGTATATAAAATTAAATTGTGATATCTATTATCGGTTATTTACAAACATTTTAAAAGTAAAAGAAAGTAGGATTATGTGACTTCCAATTTGTGACTTTTCGTATGGTCACCTATAATGGAACGGACAAGTCACAACAGGCGGAAAGCATAAGGCTTAGTTCACATTTAAAATAAATTATTTTTTTATTTACAGATTTTATTTAAAAAATTGGAGATTTTGAAACTGGTACGATTGACGCACAAATATATTTTTTATTACTTATGTGTTAAGGTGACGCCGCGTTAAAGTAAAAAATCGTGTAGGATATGTTTTAGATTGCTAATTTTCTTGTTTCTTAGTTTTGTTGATTGCTAGTTTTACTTTAGGCTGGGCCGGCCTCTCATAGAAAACAAGCAACGGAACATCAAAAAATGGAAAGGGCGTAAGCGACAAAATGGTTTTTGTCGCGTAATTTAAAAACCATAAATACATTTCATATAAGCTATGGGCAAATTAAAGTGTATGCTTGAACCAATCTTTGTACAAATTTTGGAAGCTTAACACTTTGAGGGCCGGGCCATTTTTATGCGGTATGTACTGGTTCGCCGGCGTTTTTCGCACTATTTGTGGGGCTTACCATTACAAAACTATAAGAGATAGCTAATTATTTGTTTATATTTATATAATTTTGATATTTATATTTTTTATTTATGAAATAAAACAATAGAATTAAATTATTCTTTTTATTTATATCGATAGAAAAAAATATGCTTTTTCAACAAAAAAAAAAGTCTTACACCCACTCTTGTTTCAAAAAAGACCATTTTATGTCGTATAATCACGTTTCGTATGGTACATTTTGAAACAAGGATTGGCGCAGAGTGGTATTTTGCAGATATCACATTAGTATCTGGTCTCTTTCCTCCCCCTTTTCCCCGTTCTGGCCTTGCCAATGTCCGCACATACTTTACAAACTCTAAACGTTGTCGCTTTCGAGGCAGTTGGCGGAATAGGCTCCAAAAAATGACGTCCAGTTAGCCGTGTGGCAACTACAAAGTGTGGCCTAGAGCCACTTGCTTCACCTGAACCATCCAAGCCAGATTTTTCAACTAAGGATGACCCACACTCCCGCAAGAACTGAGAGAATTGGAGTCGTCTTTGCCCGGGCGTTTTTGTTTTATAATAAATGATGTAGGCATTCACTGTGGCCCTGGCAAACATATGAAAGAACATTTTCTTCCACCACTTCATAGATTTTCGTTTTAGCGCATAGTAAGCCACATACTGGTCACACAGATCCAGAGCGCGAGGAGCGCGTTCGGACAAGTCCTTTTTACACACACATTTGAAGCGCTACTCGCATATAACTTTGCATGTGTATTCCTAACGTATCTAGTTTTCTATTCAATAAAGTCCGAACGCGGCAAGACACGTGATATTCCATAAAAACAATACGGAAATCGGACCAAGTGTCATGACGTGATCGGCTGATTAGATCATATTTAACATCACGTCTATACACGTGATTGGCCCTCAAAGTGTTAAATCACTCTCCTCTGTTGGAAAAATAGGAATCCCTTTTTTTACAGAGGTCTTTTTGATTGATTATTCTGTGTTATAAAAGTTGACCAATCGTGTTATGTTATGGGTAATTCAGACATTAATTCACAATAATTCAGAAATTAAGACATGATGAATACTGACAATGAACTTTAATTTCTTAGCTTTAGTCATTGCTGAGAAAAATCGACATCGCTACAGCCAAATTATCAAGGCGTCGCATTAACATAACAATAACGAATATAGTACTTAAAATGTACCTAAAAGTTTTATTTCTTAAATAATTTGGATTTTATTTCCATTACTTTTCCATCAGTAAAGTTGAAAATCATTTTGTGTCATTGATATTTGCAGATTTATAATAACTTAGGA